>CAWUFW010011435.1:0-615940 GCA_963921515.1 Calotriton arnoldi | reverse complement strand
CAGCGTTTGGCCATATGAAACTCATCAATATACTGTGGGTTAAGGGGCAGTACATTGCTGATCTCTACAGTAGAAGGGAGCTAGAACATCAATAACATCAGTGAGCCAGGAGTTAAAGTTATTGGCCCAGGACTCGATATTTGAGTGAGTGATGAAAGGAGAAGTCTTAAGTGTCTGATCGAAGTTGAGAGGCGTTATTTTAGTTCATGCTTGAGTGAGCATGGGCATACGAGAAATATCGAAAGAGTAAACGTGAGTTGCAATTGGAAATGAAAATGGCACCGCATATTGGTCAGTCCAGATGACTGGAAAGGGTGGAAAGGAGTTGAACAAAATAAATTAGTATGGGGTCTAAAATATGACCAGCTTTTTGTGTCGGTAAGCTGACTTGATGCACAAGGTTAAGCTTAGTTAGTGAGTCTAACAGGAGGGAGGAGTCCTTACTAGATTGCTTGTCTAAGTCAGCGCTCAAGTCTCAGTAGAGTAAAATTAGAACATTTGAGGTATATAGTAAAAAAAAACTCAGCTATAAAGTAAATAAAGGTTGCTTTTGGGTCTGGTGGGTGAGAAATAAGTGTGTCCGAGATTGAGAAAATCGAAGTGTATGTGGGTATGCTGGTGGCGCTCCACTGTATGGCCCTGTGGTCTGTAGTCCTCCCTCCTGATGTTTGCCATGGAGCTTATGGTGATTCTTTGCGAATCAGGGCTTCTTGTACTTCCTTCTGTGGGCTGATATATGTGTGCTGTTTTCACTCTGAGGATTCCTCATGATTTACTTGATGAGGATGTCAGCTCCCTTCTGGGCTCTGGGGTTTCTGAGGGAGCAGGACTAGATTTTGTTGGATGGAGTCTTTCTTCTTGGTTTATGCACATCAGGCGCACCAATATGTCTCTTTAATTTTATGCTGCAATTTCAGGCTCTGGCTGATTCAGGGCTTCGGGTTTTGGGGAGATACGTTGCTCTCTGCCTGGAGCATCATGGGGTTTGTGTCTTATTTCTCAGGTGTCACATTCTTGGGTTGTGTTCTTCACATTCTGCGGTAATATTGTGTGTATGTGGATTGGACTTCCCTCTGCCTTGGTCCGCTGCTAGTCTGTTTGGTCTATCCTGGGCTGTCAGTGATTGGTGTGCCTGCCCGGCTACTTTCAGGCCACTGAGCTGTGGTTCTACTGCCAGCAGGCCTTGTGTTGTATATTCCTTAGTTATTTTATCCTCCTCTTGGTGGGGGCTGCAGGGACCCCCTGGGTGGGGTTGTCTCTTGTTCCTCGCTGTGCTCTGGAGCGCAGTCCATATTGCCACCTGGGACATGCTAGATGTTGTGCACTGGGGTCTCCTTAGTCCTGCCATTTCGTACTAGGCCCTGTAGTTCTTCTCTGTATGGATGTGTTGGAGGACACAATGTAGGAGATAGGGAGGGGGCAGGGGAAGAGGGGCTGCCTTATATACTCACTGCTCTCCATTTCTGCTGTTGTTCCCTCTGGCCTAGCTGGGGTGGTTCCCTTGCTTTGGCTCAGGACAGTGACTCTGGGCTGGTTCTTGCCCTTTGTGTAGCCTCTTATCTCACTGGTCTCCTGCCAGGGTCTTTTTCTGTTTGGCCATTGAGCAAAGCTGACTGCTGCAGTTCAGTCCTTCTTCTTTTGGAGGCTGTGTTTCTGCTATTTCGCCAGATGTCTTCTGGAAACCCTCTGGGTGGTGACCCTGAAAAGCATTAGCTTCTATAGGTTACTTTGGCTTTGGCTGTTGTTGCGCTCTGTGCTCAGTGGGCAGTTCTTGTGGTTGTCTGTACCTCTTGGAGCGGCCTGTCATATGTGAAAGGTAACCACCTCTTGAATGAGTTTCTCTTCCTCTGCATCCTTTTCCATCTGCCCTTCTGACAGAGGTCTTGGTTTAGGCTCTCTGAACTGTGGTGACTCTTTTGGGCTGGCACTGGGATATTTGCTCAAGAGAGGTTGAGTGGTTCTCCCTTGTGGCGTTCTCTTCTGCTAGGGTGCTCAAAGTCACTCTCGGCTCCTTCCATATGAGTTTTTCCAGACCTTGGGTGATGGTGTCTGGGCTATGGCCTCCAGTTGAATCCTCCTTTCCTCTAGACCCTTGGTTGTTTGTTTTTCCCTTTTTTGTTCTGATTTGGTGGCAGTGATGCATAGGCATCTCTCTGCTGTCCCTCTGTGTTACAGGTATTCCATTTAGTTCTTCTGACTGCAAAATCTGAGATGAACAAATTTTCACTTAAGGGCTTTCGGGCTGTAGTGCCTAGATGCTGCTTCTATCCTGTACAAGTCAGCATTCTTCCTTGTTCATCGCTCTCCCTTTCCTGTTCTGTAAGGAGTCAGCTCAATCATGTATTACCTGCCTCATGGGGTATTCGGATGGGATGTTCCAGAGACGTGTTAAGGCATAGGCAAAGTGGGCAATTGCCCAGTGCCCCTGCCATCCAATGTGCCCCCTTGTAATCTGATTTTTCTATCACTGAATCTCACCTTTGTCAATTTTTATATATTGCTTCCATCATGCTGGCTTGAATTAGCAGAAAATAGGCAATAAAATTCAACATTGTTGTGAATGGTGGCCACAAAATATGTTTGGACACTGGGATGTCCATCTGGGGGATTTGTTGGTCTGTTAATTGAGCTGCTCCCTCCGTTTTGTATCTCCCTCTGGGCTTGACCTGAATCATTGTGTGTCTCTGGGCTTTTAGACATGTGTGCTTGTGGCTATGCACTCCTGACTATGCTTCCTGCTGTGCTGCTTCTCTCAAGGTCCTCTTGCCATCTTTCATTAGTTTATGTACTTTGTTGTGAATCAAATCTTTGTGTTTCTACTCCGGAAAATACGCACTTGCAAAAAGACTGGGGCAAGGAAAGCTTAAGAAGGCAATGGGCTGATTACTCTCCAGTAACTTCATTGCTCTGGTTATCTTTCTACAGACTGTTGCTTATAAACCGTGTTCATCCCTTATTACTCTACCTTGATACCAAGTACTTGGTGATGACAGGTCAGGATGCGCACTTCCTTTGTAGTCCCTCCACACAGGGTGGTGCCTGATTGAGTAGGTCAGAGGGAAGGTTCTCTTGGCTTTGGCTACGCCACATGGGGCTTGAAGGCAAGTGGACTTACCTCATTTACCCAAGTACAGGGGCAAAGGAAGGATAATCGGATTAATGCAGAGTAAGGAATTGAAGAAATCCCGACTTGCCCCCAACTAAAATAATGTGGGCGAGGTCAAGCAGTTAAATAGAGGCAATCCGTTAAAAACAGAGGTTATTCAGACCTCCAACAAATGGTTCTCTGGTTACAAACCTTAAACGGAACACACATGAACTGCTGCTGTTCATTTCATCGCCGGCCATCCAGAGCTTCTGACTCACGCCGCAGTTGATGGAATTCATGACCATCACTGCTTTCTGAAATCGGACTGGTGTTTCCAACCCCTGGTGGTTCTACAGAGATGCAAATCCTACCTCTCTAGTAAGAATCCAACTTTTGGTGGATCGTTCTATCCAAGCTTTCATCGGGGCCTTTTTGTTAGCCCCACTGGCTGTCCCCCTCTGTCCTGAAGAAGACCCGCTGTGACTCCTCGTGAATCATGCACCACTTGGTTTGAAACGTGGACATGCCAATACAATTGATTCCATACTCTCTTCACCCCACTTGAAAAACAGAACGGTGTATGGATTGGAGATTCATGTGTATAGGGATTGATGTCTACTGAATTAACAACTTTTAATACATATTGTACAGCACTGTATATATCTTATTCACTTGAAGCACATTGTCACCAATAGATCACCTTATCACAGATTAGTCAATGTTGCGTCGTTCCCTATGTAATCACTTTTTTGTTATCTGTGACAGCCTGACTATATGTCTACCAGAGCAAATTGTAAAATGCTAAATGAATTAATTTGTTGAATACAATTCCTTTTGATTTCATCTATATAGGTGTGTCCTATGTTCTTGTACAAATATGTATGAAATATTTAAAGTAATTATCCTACTCCCGACAGAACCTTTTGCACTATAGATACACATGACCTGCAGGCAGCTCAACTGCAGGCAGCCTTTCACTTACACGCAGTGCAGGAAATAAGGGGATCTATTATTGAACCGGATCTTGGATCCAGTCTGGGCTTCATGAAATCTGCTGAATTTCTCTGAGCGTAATTTGCCAACACCAGGACACATTCAGCAGTGCCCACAAGTTATGTGCTTTTAGTTTGGAGCAGCAACCTGTAGGCAGTGAGGGGGCTTCCTTATTTTTCTTCCACCTGGGCCCAAAACAAAGGCCTGATCTAAAGGGCCATCAGCCCTCCTTTTCTTTGAGTATCATACTTGCTGGAAGCTATCTGGAGTTTAACACTTAGATACTAATGCAATGGAGGGTATCAAAGGCACACAGCTTGTTATCACTTTGGAAGTAGTTAAAAGAAAATAGTACTTGGAGGTGAGCTTTTTGACTGTGTCAAAACCTGTATATAAACTATGAGAATGTCAGAGGTATCATCTGTATGAAAAATTCCACAAATAAAAATCTAAATAGCACTTACGAGTTACGGGATTACATTTTTTATTTCATTCTTTCATAGCACTAACCATCCCAGTGTAAGGTGTCAGAGAACTTTAAATCACACGCACACATTATACAGAGACAATAAATTATACAAGTGCGTAAATCAATGTACAGGATGTATTACATAAAACAATGAGGATAACAAGGTGTAGGAGCCACATATCGTCATTACTGGTAGGCATTCTGAGTACACAGACAGGAGACATATATATTCCGGATTTAAAACGTAAGACAGTGATTGAGGATGTCTATATTAGCAAGACTTTATTACTTCCCACAGAAACCATTTCAGCAACTTTATAAAAACAAAAGTTTGAGAAAAAATGTATAATGTTCTAAAATCATGCCTTGCAGTTTGCATGCAGCTTCTTGGTGCCAGTCGATAGTTTACTGTGCTATATTAGAATTGCAACTTAGGAATTCCAAGTAACAGAAGGATCTTAGGGGCAAATTTTCAAAACTTTTGCGCTGGTTTAGCGTCACAAAAGTAACGCTAACCAGCGCAATTTTTTTTGTTGCTATTTTCTTTCCAGCGCAAAACTTGTTTTGCACTGGAAAGCATTCAAGTAGCGCAAAGCAGCGCGAAGCACTGCTTTGCGTTACTTTGCGCCGAGGGGGCGTTACATGGGTGGTACATGGGCATTCCCATGCAACCACCCATGCCTTTTGACGCAAAACCATATTTACAAATATTTGTAAACATGGTTTTGCGCCAAAAGTTAACGCCCCTTCAAAGGAGGCGCTAGCAGGAGAATTGCTTTCATTTCTCTGTGGTTTTCCGACTTTCCATGCGTGCTGCGGCGCTAAGGTGTGTGCATGGCGCACAGCAGCTGAAATCAGCGCTGGTGCAAGGGAAAGGGGAGGAGAGAGCCATATCTCTGAAGATCTGGCGCTCTCCTGCTCCCTCCCTGTCGCGCAACGCGGCGCAGCCTCGTGGGAGGCTGCGCTGTGTTGCGCTACTTTTTTAAAAATCTCCCCCTTAGTATCAAAAGCAGTA
This sequence comes from Calotriton arnoldi, assembly GCA_963921515.1. Lineage (NCBI taxonomy): Eukaryota > Metazoa > Chordata > Amphibia > Caudata > Salamandridae > Calotriton > Calotriton arnoldi. Next base: position 610,375 of record CAWUFW010011435.1, on the reverse strand, counting down.
ACCCAATTACCTATCTTCATAGAATACAAATCTGTGATCTGCATGTTACATGGTGTTGCTTCCTCCCCAGCTGTGGAGTACGCAACACACTTCTTTATTCTTTGTAATGCAACTGAACACACTATGTCATAAACTTTATTGACCACACTCAAATACACCCAGATATCTCCCATCTGATTACGCAACTTTGTAAGGAGTCCGCCAAGGACCGCAAGGATCCTACTGCACATAATCACATGGCACTACATCTTCCCCTTTGTTAAATAAAAAGTACGGACAACATGTATACATTAAAGTTCCTCAATGAATCGTCGAGGTGCTCGTACCAATCTCCCAGATCGAGTCGTATGAGGTGAAGGAGTTGTACTGTCATGTGGCATCATAGATGTAGACTCAGATGTTTGACTTGAGCACTTGAGTGGACTTTGTCATTCATGATGTCTGGAGCTGACGAACATCGAGGCAGATGCTTGAAATGTGACCAGTCACTCGTAATGGACTTTCCAGGACATTGAGTGGTCACCCTATGTCATTTACTCCTCACGACTCTCAATGGATCAGCATCAAACGAAGCTACAGTCTTGTGTGGCCATTTTTGTTTGACTAGGACTCGGTCTCCTTCTCCATGAAAACTGTGTCCCGAGCGCATCTGCACCTATCTGCACAGGCCTTCATTTTGGTTTTGTGAGAAGTGTCCATGGCACGAATCTCATCAGGTTCAATTACTCAGCTTATGGTCCATTGCAGTAGCTTTATCCCAAATGGCTCTCCCAAACAGCAAGGTGGCAGGGCTTTCACCTGTTGTGAATGGGGAGTTGGCCAACAGAACGTAGGGCTGGATATAAGGCTGACCTGAGATCGATTCCTTTGAGTTTAGCGCGCTGAACCACTTTCTTCAGGGTGCTAATAAATCGTTCAACAATGCTGTTCCACTTGCATTTTTAATTGCATGTTTGATTTTCTTGAAGCTTCGGTCACATTCAGAGGACCACTGGAAGGGAATATTCTTCTTTGTCAATTCTCTTAATGGGTCACTCACCATGGCAAAGTCACAAATGTATTTGGAGCAATAGCTGGCCATGCCTAAGAAGGATCACAGCATGGTTACATCTTGTGGGGGACAAGTGGATGACAATGCTTGTACTTTTGCAGGGTCCAGAGTCATTCCCCTTTCAGAGAAAATACACCAAAATAATTTGAGCTTGGTTTTGTGAAACTCACACTTTTCTGCATTTAAAGTGAGACCTGCGCCAGCGAGCAGACGGCATACTTGTGTAATTGCTCTGTCATGCTCCTTTCGTGTGGCCCCAAACACTAGTACATTGTCACTGTAGTTAAAAGCATGTGTGATAGTGTCCAAGGCACAAATCTCATCAGTGTCTTTTACTCGGCTTATGGTCCATTGCGGTAGCTATTCCCAAATGGCTCTCCCAAACAGCAAGGTGGCAGGGCTTTCACCTGTTGTAGAATGAGGAGTTGACCAACAGTCACGTAGGGCTGGACATAAGGCTGACCTGAGATCGATTCATTCGAGCATAGCGCGCTGAACCACTTTCTTGAGGGTACTCATAAATCGTTCAACAACGCTGTTTCAGTTGCATTTTTAATTGCATGTTTGAGTTTCTTGAAGCTTCGGTCACATTAAGAGGACCACTGGAAGGGAATATTCTTCTTTGTCAATTCTCGTAATGGGTCACTCACCATGGCAAAGTCACAAATGTATTTGGAGCAATAGCTGGCCATGCCTAAGAAGGATCACAGCATGGTTACATCTTGCGGGGGACAAGTGGATGACAATGCTTGTACTTTTTCAGGGTCCAGAGTCATTCCCCTTTCAGAGAAAATACACCAAAAAAAATTGAGTTTGGTTTTGTGGTACTCACACTTTTCTGCATTTAAAGTGAGACCTGCGCCAGCGAGCAGACGGCATACTTGTGTAATAGCTCTGTCATGCTCCTTTCTTGTGGCCCCAAGCACTAGTACATCGTCACTGTAATTAAAAACATGTGTAACAGGTTGAATTACCCAATGAATTACATCCTGAAAGATTTCTGCAGCCGATTACACACCAAAACTAAGTCTTTTGTATCTGAACACACAAACATGAGTTGAAAAAGTAGTAAAGTACCTACAGTTCTCTTCCAGCTCGAGTTTATGGTATCCTTTGTTCAAATCAAGATGGGAGAAGACTTTGGCACCATTCAACTATGTAATCATGTCTGCTATGTGTGGACCTGGATATCTTTCTCTCTCAATTGCTTTGTTGGTCTGGCGTATATCAATACAAATGTGCACTGCACCTCCACTGTCCTTTTTTGGCACTACCACTATGGGTGTTATGTTATGCTAATAAATTTTGTATAGCGCTCGAATACCCGAAGGTGTCTTGGCATTGCCTTGGGAAGATGACGCATATCTGAAAGAGTAAAGAACCACTATTGGTTAACGAACCATGTTTGTAATGCTTTCCTGAATTGTAAAAGATTCTGTGAATTTTTTAGATCAATGTAAAGAGAATTCCACATTTAGCAGTACCTGTCACAAAACTTTTTCCATCCCAGCGCGCTTTCCTGAATTTGGGGACAATGATGTTTTTTTAAGACAAGGAGTGGAGAGGTCTGGATGGAATGTACCAATGGAATTTCTGGATAAGAAAATCCGGTCCGATGTTGTGTAGTGCCTTAAAGGCAATGCATACACCTTAAAGGCTATTCTTTTCTTTATGGGCAGCCATTGGAGTTTGGTAAGTGCAAAGTACTCTGAGTGGTATTTGGGGAGACCATAGACGAGACATGCTGCAGCACTCTGTAGTGTTTGAAGTTTGGCTAGCAGTTTTTTCTGCATATTAATATACTGTCCATTCGTAATCAAGTTTAGACAGTATTAATGGCAACACGACATATTTTTGCAGATTCTTGGGGATGTAAGGAAGAATTTTCCAGATGCTCTTCAAAAGATAAAAAATAAATGAAGCCATTTGGTTCACCTGGTTTTCAAACGTTAGTTGTTTGTCAAAAACAACGCCAAGGTTTCTGACCTTTCCTACAGGGATAGGAATAGGGCCCATGTCTTATGGCCACCAACCCGGAGACCAGAATGCAGTATTATTTCCGAACAGTAGGATCTCTGTTTTTCCTGAGTTCAATCTCAGGCAGTTCTTGTGCCTCCAAGAGCTGATATTCTCCATACAGTTCCTAAATTGGGCAGCTGTGTAGGCGGGAGTGCCTTTGACCGACACAACAATTTTTGTGTCATCTGCATAGGAAACTACAGAAAATCTAAAAGATTTAATGAGTTTGGTTCGACGACTGATATACAAATTGAACAGAGTGGGGCTAAGTGATGCCCCCTGGGGTACGCCACAAGGGAGATTCGAGGTTTGGAAACAAAATTACCTAAAGTGACATAGTGTTCACTGTCAGAGAGGAAGGAAGCCAGAAGAGAGAGGGCAGTATCTCTGATGTCCAGCTCATGCAGGCGGCTAATTAGAATGTGGTGATTCACAGTGTCAGACGCCGCAGAGAGATCTAAAAGAATCAAGGCAGCCTTGTCGGCCTTGTCAGTCAGAGTTCTTATACTTTCTGCTGCAACTATGAGAGAGCAGTTTCGGTGCTATGCTGGCTCCGAAAGCTGAACTGAGAAGCATCAAACAGGCTATTCTCGTTGATGAAGACAGCTGTCGATTTAAAGCTTTATATATGGTTTTAGCTGGCAGAAGTAGTTGGGATATGGGACGATAGTTGCTGGGGTCTGAGACTGGGAGCGTGGTCTTCTTTATCAGAAGGATGGAAGCTTTGGGAAAAATGCCTGTATGAATGATTTTGAGGCTAGATGAACGATTTTAGGAGGGCAAGGGTCATCCGGGGATCCTGATTTAGCACTAATTATCAGTTTGATGACTTGTTCTGGATAGAGTGGCAGAAAATGTGTAAGAAGACATTGGTTTCCAGCAAAACTAAGATGACAGACATCATTGGAAGGTTTTAAGGAGCCAGCAGAGAAAGCTGAGAAAACACTAATGGCCTGATTATGATGTCAGTCGGAGTTGCCTCCGACCGACATCTCTGTGGTTTCAGAATCGACCGACCTCGGGTCGGCGGTCCGAAACCACAATTACGATGCGACCGCACATGGTGCAGTCGCAAACTCCCATTTCCCTATGGGATCTTGTGCGGAGGTCGGAAAATGGCCACATCACAAGCCCACATAGAGAAATGCCTGCCACACGGTGCAGGGATTTACGGGAGGCATCGTAGGTGCCTCCCCGGCCCACAACCGGAGGCCGCGGAAGGAGGGGGGTGCTGCTAGGGGCCCCCAAAGTCGCTTTACGACAGGTTTTCCATGTCAGAAAGCCCGACATGGAAAGCCTGTCGGAAACCAACATCATAATCTCGACTGCAGAAACGCCGTCCGTAAGGGATTATGTGGAGTTCCCACTGGCGGAAGCCAGTCGGATTGACCGGCCGGTTTGAACTCCGACTGCCATCATTGAAATACGGCGGTTGGACTTCAAACCAAGGATGTAGGTCGGTAAGCCTCTGAAAGCGGTCGGAAGCTTACCGACTGACATCCTAATCAGGCCCTTAGTACTTTTGATTGGAAGGTTGTGACGAGTAAGTCGCAGACATTTTGACTGGCCTTGATGTTAACACTTCCGATGATGTTGGACAGGGTTTTGACCGTTTTAAACAATTTTTGGTGGAATCTTTTGCAGTCTCTATTTTAGTAGTAAAATAGGAGGATATATCTTCAAATATCATTGATTTATAAACCTGAAGGGCTTGCTTATATACCTCTTTGTCATCATCATTATAGTGAAGTCTCCATTTCCGCTCTAAGTTGCAGCAAACCCTTTTTTGTTCCTTAAGTCTGGGCGAATACCAAGGTTCTAATAGTAACTTCCGTCAGTTAGTGGATGTAGTTGCTGGGGCAAGATGATTGGTGGCATTGACTAGCCAGGTGTTGTAGTTGGTCACCAACTTATCAGGATCTTCTGCCAAAGTAGGCTTGGACGCTAACAAAATATTAGTGATGTTAGTTGGGTCTATTTTGTGCCATGGACGCATAGTTATAGCTGAAGGAGGTAGTACAGAGTGGGAAGCTATGACATTGTTTGAACCTGAAGCACACCCGGGTGTGCTTCAGGTTCAAACATATGAATTATTTACCCTCGTTCCAAACCCTGTTAGAGCACCCCGTTGGAAGAATGAACAAAGATTAATTGAGCATGAAGAACATTTTCACGTCAGAGGCTTTTCACAGAATGTGCTAGTTGACTAACTATGAATGATTTTACAATGTACTAAGGCTTTGGGGTACACATATCAATTCGTATCATGCACGTGCATTATGTTTGATCAACATTGTTTATTTAAGAATTTTATGTTAATAAGGAAGGGGGCGGGAAAATGTTGGTGACGTTTCACCATTATTTGCATTGATTCTATGCTTTTAGAGGCAGGGCGCACTTTAAGGATGGGTGGGACATTTCTAGCACAGGTGTGCAAGTTCAGTTTAAATAGTCACATTGGGAGGGACACGTTTAGAACGCTTGCTGGAGGGAGACAAGGAGGTTATGCGTTTTTGAAATTAACATGTTAAAAGCAGGTACGCAAGGGATTAGTTTGTTTATTCAAGGATGTTGAGGTCACGGCTTGGGAAAAGGCAGTTTATTATTTAGATTTAAAAAGGGTTTCTAGCGTGATGTTTACCAGGAGGGCGTATCGAGTTATGCGCGATGTGAACTGGGGAAGTTTCAGCGGGGAGCTTTAAAATTGAAGGATGGGGAAGTGAATATCGTGTGTAAAAGCCTTTAGCACAACACGTTTTTTGTTATTAATTTATGGGGGATAAGGGCATTAGGGTGAAATGTTTTGTGGTATTTTTGATGGGGGATAAGGGTAGTAGGGGCAAATGTCGCATTGTAAAACCAAATCGCATATGAACTGTTAGTTGGAACATATATATTGATATATACTTTTAAACATCATAGATACCCCCGAAGAAGGTCGTGAGGACCGAAATGCATTGGGTAAATTAAACGTCTGGTAAATCATGAAGTTTCCACACTTGCCTGCGAATAGGCCCGGATGGGCAATCTCAGAGTATTAAGACGCATGAAATATAGAAACTTTTTGCCTTTGACGTGATGGATAAAAAAAGCGATGAAATTTTGAATAAACTGGAAGAACTTGGCAAAACTATGGAGTATTTGTGAATATGGTTCACTTGAGTGCATATTGCTGTGCAACTCCTTCGTGACACGCACACAACGTGCCACTATATGGATTCAAGCTATGACATTGGGCATGATGTCAAACAATATGCAGAGTGGTCAGACTAGACCGAAGGTAGGGCCTGGCGAAATTGAAGAAGTGGGTTGTCAGTAAAGATCCCATCAAGAGTGTGCCCGACAGAGTGTGAAGGGGTAACAATTTGAAAAGTGGTCATGTGTCTTTTAGGAGTCTAACATCTTTATCAGAGGGGTTTTCCAAGTGGTAGTTAAAATCACCAAGAAGGGTGAAATAAGTAGAATCCAATCTAGCTTCCAAACAGGAGCCAATGAATTCCATTAAATGGGGTCTGGTCACCAGTAGGCGATACATGAGTAGTCCATTTAAAGTGTTTTTTCCATCTACCTTTATTTTAAAAGCAAAAGCTTTGCGCTCATTGTTGAGAGGGAGTGAAGTATAAGTAGAGATTATATTGTTCCTAAAAATGATTGCAAGGCCTCCACCTCTGCAATTGGGGCGGTCATAGAGTAGCCAGGGGGTATAGCAGTAGCCATGATGAGGCATTAGTCCAAGTTCCATCAACAAACGCTAGGTCAATGTTCTTAAGATCGATGAAATTTCTAAATTCCAAACAGTTACATTTTTAAATAAGGATCTAGCATTAATAAGAGTACAACTAAAGGGGTGGAATTTCAACTGCTTAGTGGAAGTCTGCATGGCTGAGGGAGTCTCATGTTTTTTAAAGCTACTAAGTGCAAGTGAACACGAGGGACATGCTGTTTAGTTTGAACCTTCCAGAGGGTTAAGAGTAATGCAGGCTGGAGACTTACCCCCTACCCGAAGTGAAAACAGTTCCTCTTTGGAATAGACCATCCCATAAGAGTGTTCTGAGTCAGAACGGACAGAGGGGCTGGTGCTGGCCGCGATCTGGCCGCGGATGGGCATGCTTATGGCGCTCCCTCTGCGCGGGTCCGCTGCGCAGTTTTGCTGCGGCCTTGTTTTTAAAGTGCTGCATCCAGGAGAGGCATGTCAGGGGGCGTGGTGACAGAGGTGCAGAGCGCTCGACCTAGTTAAAAAGTGAGGGGGAAATTTAATATCACAATAGGGGTCCAGCAACCCCTTGTTGCCTACCGCAGGCTCCCCTGCAGGTAAGCAGCTACTGGTAAAGCAATTTAAGTTAAAAAAAAAAAAGGTTTTAAAAGAACATATAAAATTATAAAAAAAGACAGGCAGTAAGGGAGGAGCCCTTACGGGATAGTGCCGCTATGAGCTTGGGAGCCAGGCATCTCCGAAATACAAGGAAATCAAATGAGGAACACATACAGTAAAATTAAGAAGTGCTACCTTAGTACATCATGACGTCGGACAATGAAGTTGCACCTTCATTGTCTTGAGTTTCCCTAGTCCATGAAACAACGACTGGAATTGACGTAATATTTCAGTATATGCATTGAGATTGTAGTTGTTGGATATCAGTCCCATGTCAGCAGCAGTGCTAAAATTGAGTAGACATTCACTTGACGAAGTACTTTGGAGGACATGAATTGGTGCTTGTACTGTTGTTTTCTTATGCCTCATGGTCGCTACGAATGACCCTTGACTTTGCAATGGCATAGAGGCAGTCCATGTGTACACCTTTGTTTTCGATGGCATTAGACATGGTATCTGACAAATTTCGTAGTATTTTTCTGGAAGCATAATATTTATTGATGCACCACTGTCTATGATAAAAGTTATAGGGCAGCCATTCACCTTTAGCATGATCTTGGGGCAATTTCCAAATGAGTTTGGTCACTTTCCGCAGTGATTTCTCTTTGACTTGTGTTCTTCTTTGCAAGCAGCCAACCCTACATGTGCACGCCATTCTACGGTTCACATCACCATTGCACATCCTTCTTCTTCACGGTTGTTTGATGATGATGCTGAAAAGCCTTTGGAAGATGAAATTGATGACGATCAACTTCGTTTAGTCTCTACTTGCCTTAATTGATGTTGCGGTTTGGCCTTGTGGGCGGGGCTAGAATTCTTCTGGAACGTCCTGGTGTCCAGTTTCTCTTCTCATCATGATGCACTTAGTTTCTCTTTCGCTTTGCAGACCGTTATGAATGGGTTTTCTTTCCCACAGTCTTAGCATATCTGTCCAGTGGTGGGACATTTACCTTCGTGTGGAAACAAAAATCCACATCGAAAGCACAATTTATTTCCTTTTGGAGACATCGTCTTATGGGCCTCCAGTTTGTTTTTCTGCTTACTTTTCATGATCAACGCTGATTCATTTTGGGCTGTTCCAGCTTCCATATCAGCAGCCTGTCGATCTGCACGTTCCTCAGCTCTCGCAGCCATGGAGTAGCTTTTCTAGACTGAGTGTCTCTTTCACCATGCGTCGTATGAATGAATCTGAGAGGCAACCTTTAATGATTCTGAGATGCATTGCTTCTTCGTCATTGAATTTACTGAACTTACAGTGCTTGATGAGGGTTCAAGTCTTTCGACAAACTCATCCATCATTTCACCAGCTTGCTGCCTTGCCTGGTTGAAAATGTACCTTTCATAGTCAACATTCGGCATGGAATTGAACTTGGCTTCCAGCGTTTCTTTGATTTGATTGTGCAATACTTCAGCTTGTGATATTTTCTTTACCACTTCTTTCACTTTGTCATCTGCAAGGATCTTTAAGTATTTGATGATCTTTTTGTCATCTACTTCTTCTAGAGGACCTATTAAGTCGTCAAATTTTTCGATCCATGCAGTCCATCTGGCACCAATATTCTGCTTCTTGCCGGTGTTGAATGGTGGTGGTGGCTTCAGGAACGTGGCTGCGCCGTACTTGGCGCTCCTTTCGGCAGCCATTGAAAAATGTCACTATTCTGACTGGCTTTTCATCAGATTGGATGCCGCTGAATACATTGAATGCATCGACCTCCGACTAAGCCCGATCCAAGGTTGAGTGGCTCATCCTTCGTTCGCCCTGGTTAGTGCACTTGTACTCTCTGAACCTGGTTATCACTGCCTTTAGTGTTTCCTTGCACCTAGTCGTCTCTGCCTTTAGCGCTTTCTTGCACCTGGCTGTGGTTGTCTTTAGTGCTTATTTGTACCTGGTTGTCGCTGCCTTTAGCATTTCTACTTTGCATGGACGATGACGCAGTATCTCTTTTCTTGGCCTTGCCAGTAGACTTCTGTTGGGCTTTCTGACTGTGCTTCTCTGTAGGGCCAACACCTTCTTGGCGGGCTTTGTAAGAGCTAAAGCGGCACTTTGACTCCACATAGGCCAACCATAAACTGCTTCTTTGGGCGCACGCGGCACACACAAGCAGCTTGCTGGACTTCGGCAAACTCTCAGGGAGAGCAGTCTTGTTTCTTTGAAGCATGTATCCCATACTCATTGCCAATTGTTGCATCTTCCCCAGCTCTCGAGCACGCAAATGTCTATGCCACACACCTAGCTCTGTAACACACGTCGTTATTCTTTTGCATGCAACCATTAACTGCCAAGGACCACAAAAGTCCTACTGCACATGATCAAACGACACTACACATGATGTGCTTTGCAGGAGACACTTTAACTCCCTATGCTACATTAAGAGTTAAAACTGTGACTAAACAAAACAGAACTCGCCAGTAAATGATTTAATCAACAGGCTTATCCTTACATGCTAACATTTTGAAAACATAAAGAGGGAGATTTTGAAAATAAATTCAGGGTCCTGTGTTTTCCCTATATACTTTTTAATTGAATCAATGTCAGGCAGGAGATTGCTCAAAGAAAGCTGTTTTGGCTTAAAAAATCAGGAGTCTTTCATTAGAATCTGTTCTCTCTGCACGTATTCTTATTTTACCATTATTATCCCCTGAAATTTTCTGGTTACTAAAGGATATCTGCAGCAAGTGCCTTCGTCGCGATCCCGAGAATACCGGAGTAGATGTTACTGGCAGGTGCCAAGCCTTGACGAATGTGTGACTACAAGCGCTCGCCCCTTCCGGGCTCTGTAAAAGCTACTAAAAACACGTAGCTTGTGTTTTAATCAACCGGTGGGTCCGTAAGTACGGTTACACCACTGCATGTACAGCACACCTTAGCGTGTGTGCTGTAAAAACAATACACGTGGCGTATTTTTGCCACAGCACCACTTTTTCACGTTGTATGGTCCTGAAGAAAGCCTCCAAAATCATCTGCTGAGGCTGAAACATGTCGACCTAATGGATAACGAAGACCAATTGCTAGTCTTCACTTTATCCCCTTATTTTTTTTTTAAACATGTCCTGGGCCGCTGTGAATAAAAAATTGGTCAGCTAGGAATCCCAGAGGCATTTTTAACCTCACCACTTTTTCGAGCACCACTTACACAAAACCCGCTCCGCTGTAACTCAGGCGTCGAAGCACAGCTGGGTGGCATTCGCCTGCCCAGTTGGGAACCCTATGATGAAGCATGCCACCAACTAGGTTGGTGGGTGAGGGTTCTTTTTATAAACCCATGTGGTTCTTGGCATTCCAATATTCACAGTAGAGTCGTCCTTGCTTAAGGATTCACTAGTGGGGCCGTCCACGTTGTTTCTGAATATTAACTAGGGGATAAGGACGTCCCCCGATAATAGTCCTCGCTCTCTCCTTTGTTGTTCATAAAACAAGTGCCTTAACCCCATAAGATATTTTAAAATGCTGCCTCTTTTTGACCAATTAAGTAAGCCAGAACAGATTTACTATTGCATTTGTCCTGGTTGCCAATTATTTTGCAGAGTATGCCCAGACGTGGGTCCCTTGCTCACTTTGCCACTGGATTCAAGCTAGCCTGGCTAATGAGCTGTGTTACCCTGAAACCGGTTCCAGGATGCTTGTTTCTGGTCCAGGGAAGACCTAGCTTGGCAGTTCGGGCTGTACTGTTCCCATGAGGGACAGGGTCAAGACTGATTTGCATATGGCTGGGTCTGAACTGGGGTGGCGAAGTGATCTAAAGAACAATGATGGATTCAACCCAGATCAGTGACTGGGGGTGAGTGTCTGAAATGTTTCAGCGCTCCGTCCATCATCTCCATGTGTTTGCTTTGCCAATTTCTTTGCAACTGAGTTTAAAAAAAAAAATGTATAAATTTACTGTCAGAAACGGCTTTTCATGATTCCACTCTTCGTAACTCCACCCCCATTCCGCTGCTACACATTGGCCCCCAATTTATAAGCAATTTTTCCAATTCCAGCAATGTTTACATGTTCTCTGCTAAAACTCCATTATAGTAGAAAACATTCCATCAAAAAACACCTTTTCTGAGTCTTTGCATGTTCTTGTATTAAAGCATATGTTGGAGAAGTATTTAGTTTAGAAGTTTTTTTTTAAATCAAAAATGACTTCAAGAGATAGATGGTCAATGCATGTGACGACGCTTATTTTCCTGAATATATAGCTAAACATTGTGTTGTGTACACACGACAATACACAGCTTGAAGTGTACAGCTTTATTGTCGGGAGCCACAAGTACAACGTCCTCACATCTCCTGGTCCAGTAATCCACTGTCCTCCCCCGATGCCCACATTCCAATGCAGAATCTAACATATGTTGCCTAGTAACTCATAACGAGGAGACACAACACATTCGGCTGGAGCCCAGTTTGAGTTTTTGAATGCTCTTGTGCAACATGCTGATCTGTTGAAAATGTTCCCTGTCAGACTTGCCACAGAGTGTGGGGGGAGAGGGGGGTGGCGTAGGGCTGGCTCAAACAAAGTGGAGCGCGCACGGTTTTAGGCGTGGGAGGCTGATGCGGCCCCTTCTCGTCGCCAGCTGTAGTGTTGAGGATTCTTGCAGCCTGTTAAACACAGCCAGTAGCAGAGCGCCCTCTACCGTCCTAGTATTCTCGCCGTTTGCTTAAGAGCTGGCACCACGTACAAATTTGCCTGCCAAGTTCACATCCCAGTAAGCGCAGGGGCAAGGACGCACGCCACCAGTAGGTAGGAGGTGGGGTGCAGCAGAAAGAGAGCACGTGTTTATTAGGGAGGGAGCGAGAGGGAGTTGCATAGTCTGGTGTGGGCGGGGAGAACAATTCAAGCTATAGCGCGCCGCTCTCTGGCTAAAGGTCGGAAAGAAAAGGTGTTACGTGGTTTTCGTTGTAGTTGCAGCTCCCTCTGACTTGGCTTGCACCGGTCGTACCGTCTCTTCTCCCTACATACATAATGGGTCTACTCGTGAAGCTGATTGTCGCCTCCCTGGGCATCTTCCTCGCCGTCTACTTCTACACCGGGCAGGACGATTTTAACCCGGGTAAGTTTTCAAGTCATCCACATTTCCCAATGCGGCAATGCTATCCCTCCCAAGGGAAACTGATCTAAACAAGTCTGAGCTGCTGTGACAGGCCTGGGAAATGTCGCCAGTCTCCACAGAGATTTGCACTCTGGTTCTACAAGTTTTGCATTTAGAAGTGGAAAATTAAAACTACTACGCAAGAATGCAAAGAGATAGTTGAGAGGCTCTTTATGAGACCAAGGCAGGTCGCAGAGCCCTGGCAAATCCTCATCTTGGCTTCCAGATCCTTTGCCTGCCAAGCTGGTTATCTCAGGATGTCACTGTGCCTCTGTCTTTTGAAGAGTAAAACTGTAAGTTACACAGTACAAACTGATGAGAGGTAAAGCAGTGACTCCTGTGAAGAGGCAGCTTCAGTGAGGGACTGAGGGAGCAAAAGCAGTAGAAAAGGGTGCTGGTGTGCTATGGTGCAGCAATTGAGTCCCTTGCTTTTGGGCCGGGTGTCTGGAAATAAAGTCTCTTATGTATAACGCATTTCCCCATGGACACAGAATCATGGGTAAAACCCTTTGATACACCACTCCCCAATGTTTTTTTGTTTTTCGTCACAGGATGGGCGTGAGCCAAGGCAGGATAATGTCTCTCATTATGCCTCCTCTGTAAAATGAGAGAGTTGATTATTTATTTTGGAGAAACATTGTGCACAATAAGCAGATTCGCATTATGCGAGTACCTTTGTAGTACTCTAATGTATTTCTGTTTGTCTACACACATGTTATATACATATATATATACATATATATATATATATATATATATATATATATATATATATATATATATGTAAATATATGCACACTATATATATATATATACATATATACATACATACATATATATATGTGTGTATATATTTATTTATAAACTTAACGTAACAGTACTCACTTCGACGACGACTGAAAAGGGAAAGGCTGAGTTAGCCCTACCACATTTCAGGCCTGTTACTTGGAGATTGATTATATATATATTTCTACAAGCGAGTTTATGCTTGCAAGAAGTTTAAAGATAGCACCACTTTCTGTTCTTCCTCTCCCCGAATTTCTCCCATGCCATACACTATCATTGTGCAAACCACATTCTTCCCAGAGGACCACTGACTAACAAAGACTAACTTTGGTCACACTGATGACACCAACCCGTGTGATCTACGTTGCCACCCCTTCCGAGTCGACTGTTAAAAACATATATTATGTTGTAGCTGACATCCTTGGGCTGCAAACTATTCATACCCAGTTGGACTTCTAGAACCTTACACTGTAAACATGTACTCCAGCTGCTTGTCAGTGCCTCACTGGGTTGTGTCTCTCTTCCTATCTCTATCTCTGGTTTTACAAGGTAAACCCTGGTTGCTTAACAGTGCCTCCAGGGATTTGGGCATCTGTCATGTCATGGTGGACTTCCATTGGATAGACTTTGGTTGCTTAACAGTTCCTTCAAAGGGTTGGCAGCCTGTTGCTGGACTGTCGACCCAAATTCATTGTACTATGGTTGCTTAGTTCTTCCATGGGATTGGGAGCCTGTTTCACACACTGGGCCTTCATTGCATTTACCATGATTGCTTAACCGTTCTTCCGGGGACCTGGTCGTCATGGTGGACCTAAATGGTGTAAACCCTGCTTGTTTAACACTGCCTTCTGTTTTGTTGGGACGCGGTTGCTTTTTGGGGAATCTCTGTATAGCACATGCTGGTGGATGCAACTGATCCACAGGCTACACAACCCATGGCAGTTTCAACACTGACCACTTCTAAAAAAGATAGGTATGAATGACTGTCTGTTTTGAAATTCACTGCAACACATCCTGCCTATGCGCAGTGAGGTTCCCCACACTGTGTTTGAAGCATGTCTTTAACCTCACACAACTTACTCTGCACGTCCCATTTAGGGCAAACTACATCAAACACACTGTAGCCTTGCATTCAGGGGTATGAAGCTCTGCAAAAATGCTACAGTACAGAACAAAAGAGTAGGTGAAGTTCGGGTTTAAATAACTCTGGGCATGACAGTGAGAAAGAGAGAGATCAAAACTAAATGTAAAATTCAACAGAAGGGCAGATGTGGCTTTAACGCATCAATACAGTACTCCAGATGAGATTTTGGAACTGGGCATGGTACTAAGATGTTTAATCTATAAATCTAAGCAATGCTCAAATGAGGCATGAAGAGCTAGACTGTACTACACATAAGTACTGCAGAATTAGACCGTGTACTCCAGATGAGGTCTTGCAAGTGTTGCCAGATGTTTATCTTTGCTTCCTCACCTCTACATTGGGATTGGCCTCTCTGCGGTCTCATCATATTGAACGCCCACATAAAGGTGAAGGTGACCAAGCCAAAAATGTCGAGGGAGCTGAACCAGTGGCCTAGCTTGGCTCCAAGCTAAAGCACTACCTGAACTATCAAAAGATCTATCCAGTAAATTCAGATATTAAATTATGTTTGTTGACAACCTTGGGTATTAAAAATAATAACAATAAAATCCACAATATAACAATCTGGAATCTGAAAGCTAAATTAAGTCTAAAAAATCTGATTAAAACACATAGGACCGAATGTACTAAGCATTTTAACGGTCACAAATGCTCAAATTCGACATTTGCAGCTGTTGAAATGTTTTTTCTTATTTACTAATCCCATTTAGGATTTTCAACATCCAGCTGATTTAAAGAAAAATAAATCAACTGATTAGACTCAAAATCTATGTCTCTAAAGCATGACGCTTGAAAAGCTAGAAGTTTCATTTCTGTGGTAGTGATAAATGAATCTAGATGATGTTTCTTCATATGGTGTGCAGCTGCTTTTAGTGCTCAGATCTGTTATGAGTGGGGATTGCCCAGCCACTTTCATTACACTATAGCTCACTCCAACACAATGCTGAAACTTTGTCATACTCCTTAAACAATAGAGAATATATACGTTAAAGCATGCATACTAGTCAAGTCCTGCCATTCTGATTCCCTGGATTACAGTAAAGGGTGGTAAACTCAAGACTTGTTTCCACATGCCGTTCTTCTAGCAATCCCAGCTTACCTTGGGATCTAAGGCAAACAATCCTGCCTCATATGGGACTGGGCTGTGATAAAGCTGTTATTAGTGGTTACATTCAAACCTCCTCCCCCAAACGAGAATTACATTTTCATAACCCCCTACGGTTGCCAAGGCCCACACTTCTACCTGGTCAATTTGATCAGATCATCTCAGCTTTTTGTGGAAAACCAGCCCTAAATAGTTATACATTTCCACTTCTTCTACACAAGAGGCTCCCAGATAACAAGAAAAATCTCTACCCCTTTTACCCAAAAACAAAAAATTGGTTTTATCTAAATTTATTATCAGATGATTTTCATAACAATAAGATTGAAGAGTGGACAATTTACACTGGAGACTGTAATGTCTTATGAGTTAGAGATGATGGGTCCCTTATGGTCCCTGACGGACTCCGTAGAACAGTGATGCAAGTGCTTGGGTGTTGGGATAGAATTCATGCTGTAGAATGTTCAGTTTACGGTTACACGCTGAGGAATAAAGACATGTAATGCCAACCTTCGTGTGTGGTGTAATCATTTACATGTACCCGGCTGGGGAGGATGCTACAGCTGGCAACGAGATAGGGGATTACGTAAACCCCGCCACCCGAAGAACCGAGAGTGCTCTCCTTTAGAGTTTGACGTGGTCCAGCAAACTGCTTGTGCATGCCAGGTCAGTCGAAGTGAAAAAGCTGCTTTTGGTATATGTGGAGTCAAAGCGCCACTCCAGCCAGAGCAAAGCCAGTGAATAAATTAAAGGCCTTACTGAAAGTGTTTTTGTCGTCAGCTAGAAATTTGCTGGTAAAGTTGAGACATGAGATACTATGCCTATGCATAACAGAGGCATCATTCATACTGTATGACAACGCTAGAGACAGCGACAACCAGGTACAGAAAAGCACTGAGTGCAATTAAGCGCTAAAAGTGGAAAACATTTCTAACATAAAGACACTCTAAAGATAATGGCAATCCAGCACGGAAAGTGCAATGAGCGGCGACAGCCAAGTGCAAGGGAACTCTGTGAGGAGAAGTAGATAAATGCAGAGAAACATTAGAGGTGGTGATAACCATATACATAGAGAATATGATCACACTTACCAAAACCTGCGTAAAGAGAGCCATCCAACCTCAGCACCAGGCGCCGCAACACAAGCAGAAGCATGGGGTGTTGTGCTTATGAGGCTGGTGAGTCACGTTGAACAGACTGAAAGGCCATGAGTGGGGGGTGGAATAGTCCAATTTTTCTTTTCCAATGGCAGCGCAAAAAGAAGCCTCACAAGTTCAGATTGGCCATGAGGATCCTGAAGCAAGCACGTCGCAAGGATTTACAGATGGTATGAATGGGGCAAGTCCAGGTGAACAGCATATACTCTCATCAGTAAGGGCCATAACTGGTTATGATGCTGCTGCTTTCTTAAAACCACCACCTCTCTTCAATACCGGCAAAAAGCAGAATATTGGCAACAGATGGACTGCCTGGAGCGAAACCTCTGATGATTTTCATTGATGCGCTGAAAGAAGCAAATGACCAAAAGGTCATTAAATATCTAAAGAAGTTGGCGGGTGAAAGAGTCAAAGAAGTGATAAAGAAAATACCACACAGTGGTGAAGTGATGTACCGTCAAATCAAAGAAGGGTTGAACACCAAGTTTAATCCAATGCTAAATGTTGACTACGAAAGGTGCATTTTCAGTCAGGAAAGGCAGAGAACTAGTGAAATGATGGATGAGTTTGTAGAAAGACTTGATTCACTCATCAAGCATTGCAAGTTCAACAGTTCAATGATAAAGAGACTATGGCGCCGATTCCGATCTCGGCCGGTAGGGCACCGAATCGGATTCGGCTTTACCGGATCCGATTCGGAGCCCTATTTCCCGACCGAATCGTACGTGCGTCCGGGCGAGCGAGTACGATGCGTGCGCTCGCGAAATCTCTGACCGACTCGTTCGCAGGACCCGACCGCTCCGACCGACTCGCACGGGGACGACTCGCACCGCGCAATGGAGACGTTCCCCGGCCGGGTAAGTACGATGCGCATCGCGACCGCTCCGACCGACTGGCGCAGTCCGGCTCCAAGGAGCTGTCGGAGCCGCACTTTGGGGGTCCGTGTCGGACCCCCCTGGAAGCGTAGGCGTGCGAGTGGCACACAGGGGGAGCCATGGGTCCCCCCTACACATGCGTGTACGGTGCGACCCGCATCGACGCGAACACGCTGTAGGGGGCGCCCTTGTTCGCATCGTGCCCATTGAGTCAATGGGAGCCCGTGTACGCGTCGTACGACTGGCTCCCATTGACTTCAATGGGAGTCCGACCGAATCGAGTCCGATAGCATACGTGCGCATCGTACTCTTTCGGTCGGACTGCTAGGGTCCGATTCGGTCGGAAATCTCTCCGAGTCCGGCTCGGTCGGAGAGATTTCCGGCCCGAATCGGAATCAGCCCCTAAGTGTCTCAGAGTAATGATGGTTGTCTCTCCAATTCCTTCATACGACGAATGTTGAAAGAGACACTCAGTTTGGAGTGAGTACTCGTGGCTGCTAGAGAGGAAGAAAGAGCTGACAGACAAGCAGCTACCATGGAGGCCAGAACAGTCCAAAATGACTCCGCGCTGAGTGTGAAAAGCAAGGTGAAATACAAGGTAGAAGGTCAGAGAGCTATGTCTCCAAAGAAAAAGAAGTTGTGTTTTTGATGTGGATTTTCATTTCCACATGATGGTAAATGTCCTGCCATTGGACAGATATGGAGAGGCTGCGGGAAAGAGAACCATTTTGTAACGGTTTGCAAAGCAAAGGAAAGATCAAATGCGTCATGTCGAGAAAACAAAATGGCAGAAAGACCAAGTGTGTCACATTGAGAAAACAAAATGGATATCAGAAAGTTCCAGAGATGTTCCAACCACACCCACAAGGCCAAGTGGCAACATCATTTGAGGCGAGTAGAAACCGAACAACGTCGAATGTCATCAACTTCGTTGTCTAAAAGTTTGTCACCGCCATTGTCGAGTGACAATGAGGAAGATGGGTGTGCAATGTCAATGTTGACCACAACGTGCGCATGTAGGATTAGCTTCTTGCAAGGAAGAATGTCGGTTGAAGCTAGATCGACAACTGAAAGTGCAAAATTAATTTGGACACTGCCCCAAAATCACACTGAAAGTGAATGGGTGCTCCATACCTTTTGTCATAGACAGTGGCGCGTTGATAAACATAATGCCAGTGGACAAGTACAATGAACTGTCTCCAGTGCCCCGTTTAACTCCTTCAAAAATCAAAGTGTATATGTGGGCTGCTTCAACGCCACTGCAAAGTCAAGGTTCATTTATAGCAACTGTGAAACATAAAAAGACGAAAGTACAAGCACCAATTCAAGTTCTGCCAGGCACCTCATTGAGTGCATGTTTACTCATTTCCAGCACTGCTGCTGACATGGGGCTGATTTCTGTAAACTACGTCAATGCCTATCATGAGATAGTGGATCAGTGTCCATCATTGTTTCATGGACTAAGAAGACTTAAGACAAGGAAAGTGCAACTTCACATAAATGAGGACATCTGTTCTGCCACTCAATGACATGTCAAATTGCATTTCATTTACAAGAGGCTGTTGAGAAAGAAATTGAAACTTATTGAAACATGACATCGTTGAGCAATCCACTGGTCCAACGTCATGGGTGTCCCCCATAGTGGTAGTGCCGAAGGATAGTGTAGGCACCGTGCGTATCTGCGTTGGTATGTGCCAAGCGAACAAGGCGATTGAAAGAGAAATCATCCAGGTCCGCACATTACTGACACGATCACGCAGCTGAATAGAGCCAAAGTCTTTTCCCGCCTCGATTTGAACAAAGGATATCACCAGCTTGAACAGGAAGAAAATTGCAGGTACATTACTAACGTTTTGACTCATTTGTGGTCGTTTAGATTTAAAAGACTATGTTTCGGAGTGTTCTCAGCTGCCAAACTTTCTGGATGTCATTCGTCGCATAATACATCCCATCACAAATGTTTTCAACTACATTGTTGACATACTAGTTTTTGGGGCCACACAGAAAGAGCATGATAAATCTCTTACACAAGTGTGTTGTATACTTGCTGAAGCAGGTCTCACTTTAAATGCAGTAAAGTGTGTGTTTCATTAAACAAAACCCAGGTTTTTCGGTCATATTGTTTCTGATGGGGGAATGACTCCAGATCCAAGATAAGTACAAGCCTTGTCATCCACTTCTCCCCCACAAGATGTAACTATGCTGTGATCTTTCCTTGGTATGGCCAGTTACAGTTCAAGGTATATTCGAGATTTTGCCACTGCGAGTGCCCCGTTGAGAGACTTGTTGAAATTAAATGTTCCATTTCGATGGTCACGTGACTATGAACAAAGCTTCAAGAAAATCAAACATGCAATTGAGAATGCCACTGAAATGGCATACTTTGATCCGAAATTGCAGACGATGATTGTTGTTGATGGGAGCCCAGTGGGTTTGGGTGCCATCCTTATCCAGCACACTGGACATCCCAATGCACCAAGACACATTGTGGCTTATGCTAGCAGGGGTTTGTCATCGACGGAACATGCCTATTCACAACCTGAAAAAGAAAGCCTTGCTGTGGTGTGGGCTTGTGAACATTTTCATGTGTTCCTGTATGGGAAGCATTTCATGGTTGTCACTGGCCACCAAGCATTGCTCACCATTTTCAGCAACCCTAAAGCCAACATGCCCCCTCGTATTGAGAGGTGGGGGTTGTGACTGCAGAAATATGATGATACGATTGTGCATCATCCAGGAAGAGATCAAAATCCTGCTTACTACTTCTCACATGTACCAATACTGTGTCATGGCACCACTTCTAAAGTGGCTGGTGCTTATGTTAACTTCATTGTGAAATCCAGTACACCTGCTGCTATATTGGTAGAACAAATCAGTGTTGCCACGAGCCCTGACAGATATTTGTAAATCCTCATAGACATCATTACCTATCAATCATGGAGAAAGCATGCTTGACCTCTTCATGATGACCTACAAAGCCAGAAATTCAAAAATGTGGAAGAAGAACTTTCAGTCACTCCAAAAGATATCATCTTATGAGGAGCGAGAATTGTCATTCCTGAGAGTCTGAGACAACAAGACATTGAATTAGCACATTAGGGACATTGTGGAATTGTTGCTACTAAACGAGCTTTTAGGGACCGAGTGTGGTTTCCTCGTCTTGATGTAAGAGTTGAGGAAGAATTAAGGGCCTGCCATTTGTGCAACTGCTTGTCATCCCAAACCAACCCACATCCATTAAACATGTCTGATCTCCCAAAGCATGCATTGGAGAAGATTTCATTTGATTTCTATGGACCCCTTGACAATAGACATCATCTACTAGTCATTGTTGATGAATACTACTGTTTTCCCCTTGCAGAAGATTTGTCTTCAACTACTCATGACAGGGTCATTGAGAGATTAGAAAGTATTTTTGCAACATGGGGTGTTCCTTCGATTTTGAAATCTGACAATGGCGCTCCTTTCAGTAGTCGAGAATTTAAAGATTTTCTCATTCAACTGAATGTCAAGCATCAGTGTAGTGTAGCTCCTATTTCCCTAATAGGCTCTGCGCATTGGAATAATATCCCCTATAGGTTTGACATAGGACTAAGGTCAGTATGTCCCTATCGAGTATATTAAACTTAATTACTTGTGCCAGCTAGCTCAGAGGCCACTAGAAACTCCTTGATAAACAAGAAGGGAGTAGTTTCTGGCAGCCGCAAAACATGACAACTTTTTTTCCCTTTTAGAATCAGAACGTGTCCCAGAGTCGTGGAAACAATAGATAACTATTTCACTCAGCTCACTCGTGCATACTTAGTTTTCCTCAAAGTTACACAGAAAGAATAGACGGGCGTTTCAATAAAAGATTTATAGAACAGTCTTGTTTCTCGTGTAAGTAATATGTGCTGTTACGATCACAAGACAGTATGCAAGATAAATAATGTACAGCGTAAGCAGTAGAAATAAATAATACTGCGCTAGCATGATCTTTAGTAGATATTCATTTACATAAATAACATAGACTAAAAATGCGAGTACTCATACGATGCGTTTCTAAGCTAGTTCTACCCCAATGTACCTAACCTAACCTAGGTGTAGGGAGAGGTATGAAGTAGGTGAAGTATTCCTTACTATGGTATACTAAGAGTATGTTAAGCCTAATATGCCTAGTATGCCAAGAGTCCCTCTAGGTTTCTAGTCAGCTCCATACCTTAAGAATGAGAGAGGTGGGAATCTCTTGCCAGACTCGAACTCCAACACCCCGCGAGGGAAGTCAGATCACTGGAAGCTGGACCCTCTGCGTGCAGGGATGACAGCGTCTTCTCAGTGCGTCAGGCCGGGAAACGGGCTCCTCTGAAGTCGAGGTCTCCTCTGATTTACAGGGGCTAGGGAAGGTATATTTATACCTGAGAGGTACCTCAGAGTGTTAGCATTGACGTGAATCGGACAGCGGAAGACGTCATGAATGAACCCCTAAGGTATAACGGTTCATGCATAATAGATGAGTCCTTGAAGAAATCAATAGTCCTGTGCTAGGGAAACTCCCGAAGCCTAAGGGTCTGTTCTTCAAGAACTCGTTGTGACGTTAGGGTGGACGGATGTCTGAGACCATGCCTGTATTTGGAGTGCACGGTTTAATGCCTAAATAAGGACTGGGATTTTATGCCTATATAAGGGCAGGGTGAATTGTGCCTATATAAGGACATGATACAGGAAAACCTATATACGGACACCCTAAGAGGAATACAACATCAGAAAAGCACACCTCTTTGGCCACAGGCGAATGGTGCTGTCGAGAGGTTCATGAGCACCCTCAAGAAGACTGTTCAGAGCGCTGCTATAGAAAAGTTTGACATAAAATTAGTTCTTTAGTCCACGCTTCGTGCATACAGGTCCACTCCCCATTCCACCACAAGTGAAAGCCCTGCCACCTTAATGTTTGGGAGAGCCATAGGAACCAAGTTGCCGCAATGGACCGTTGAAAGCTCATTTGACATTGATAAACTTCTTGCTACTGATTAATCTAACAAAAGAAGAATGAAGACCTACGCCGATAGGCACCACTGTGCTAGGAGCACTGTGTTCAAAAGAGGAGACCATGTCATTGTCAGGTAGAAATGGAAATGCACGTCTGATGCCCCTTTTGATGTTGACTGTGATAGGATTTGCCCCTGGGACCCCCACTTACTGGTCCGTCGCCATGCCGTCCTTGCAGTCAGCTCCCTTGATGTTGGGAGACCTGGAAAGGAAAGGAAAAAGGGGTTTAAACAGCCCACCCTGCAGTAACCCAGACGGTCACAGGCAGCTATCTCTTTAAACAGAGAGGCAGGATTAAGAATGAAAAAGACCAATCCTGCGGAAGCTGGCAGGATAAAAGGGAAGTGAAGAGTACAGAAGAGGAATCCGACCGCCAACAGTGAGGAAATCGAGGGAACCCGAGAGAGGATGGACACTTCCCAGGACGCCATGAAGCTGCGGAAGACACCGACCACCTGGGAGTCAAATGGGGAAGACGTCGGGCAGGAGAACCACAATGGACTCATCCTCGTAGGCGAAGAAGACGAATCCTGGACAGAGGAGTGGTGGACCGCCCAGGAGGATGCTGTATAGCCGCTGCCACTCTGCAGAGTTGAAGTGTAGCGTGTGTGAATCCAGGGAGCCAAAACACTGGGGATTTCAATTTCAATCTTTATTTCGATTTTTTAAAAAAAACATAAAAGATTACATAAAAACATCATACAACAATACTTCAAAAGGGTAACCCGCCCGATAATTCGCATTTTAAAAACAATTATAACAATAGTTTAAAACCCAAATACAAAGCTCCACAAGGACCAGCTAAAATCAAACATCTAATTATAAATTGATTAACACTCACATATTCGTTAAAAATACCTAAAATTTCAGTCCCAAACTCTTTCTTGTTAAATCAACACTAAAAAGGTATCTACTTACACTAAATACAATTGTTTGTGTTGTGTCTGTTCGCAATAATCTTCCTGCCTCATTACATGATCTAATACCCAAAAGTTGACAGATGGGTCTAATCCACTTCCTCCTAGCGTTTGTGTAGGCTGGACAAAAGAATAACACATGCAATTCATTCTCTTTTGCACCTGTGTGACAGATATCACAACAACCATTGTTTGCACCATCTACGCTACGTACCCATTTCATAGTATTTGCTTTGATTTGCAAAATGCCGTAGCGAAATTTAAGATAAAGAGATTTGGCAAGTTGTGGTTGAATTTCGTCTAAAAAGGACTCGAATTTGCCATTTGGTTTTGTTGTGAGAAACCTAGTGGATAAAGTACCTAATTTTGGACAATGTAACAAAGTATCTTGTGTAAATGCCCAAAAAGTCTGTTTCAACAGCTTTTTGATCCCAGAGACAAACCCTGAGGTTCCTCCCAAAAATGTTTTAGTCCTAGTTTATAAAACCAATCCTGTATATGATTCAGCCATAATAACCTTGTAGTATTTTTTATTCTAAAAATTTCCTCCAAACCTTCTCTATAGTGAGCAAGTTCATCTGTGGCCCACAAACGTACCCAAAATAGTAGTGGCCGCAAAGCCGCATGCTGGTCAGTGCGGCGAATATTTAAATCTATTACTACTGGTATTAAGGGTGTGCGTTTTGGCAAACATAACAATTTCCTTAAAAAGGTATTCTCGTACACCATAAAACTATTCTTTGTCGCATGTCCCCACAATTCAGCCCCATATAAGCAAGCAGGTTGTACCCTATATTTATATAACTCCAACGCAGGAGAGACAGCTTTAGATAAGCTGCTCTCATGCATCCTTACTATTGGGACTGAATTTTGAATTAATATTGTTTTACTTTTATCCAGCTGTGGTCTCCAGTTTATTTTAGAATCTAGAGTAATACCTAAATAATTAAAATTTTGCACATATTCTATCCTCTCATTTTTTACAGTTAAATTTTTTTAAAAAGATTTGTGCGGATTAACTGCCATATATTTTGTTTTAGTAGAGTTGATTTCCAAGCCCTTTATTTCACAGTAGGTTTCGAAAGTATTAAGTAAGTATTGCAGACCTTTGGGGGTTTGTGATATTAAAATTGTGTCATCGGCAAATAAAAGTGCCGGTACTGGCACCCCCCAGCTTGGGAGAGTCATGCTCGCAGCCCAAGAGATATTCAGGGATATCATTGACGTACAACGAAAATAAGGTAGGGGCCAGCACGCAACCTTGCCTTACCCCCTATTTACTTGTATACGATCAGTAAGTTCGCCATTTGGCCCCCATCTAACCCTTGCAAAGTTATCCTCGTGTAACCTAATAATCTGCACGAGGATTTCCCTGGGACACCCTGATCTCTTAATGATTTCCACAGGAGATTTCTGGGTATGAGGTCGAAGGCTGCCTTAAGGTCTACAAAAGCTATATACAGATGAGCTTTCTTAACTGTAATATACTTCCAAATTATACAGAGAAATCTAAAAACCTGGTCAATAGTGCTAGTTTTTGCTCTGAAGCCTGCTTGGTACTTTGATAAAATGCTATACTCCCCAATCCAATCGGTCAGTTTATTTAAAATTTGACGTGCGTATATCTTTTGTAAAACGTCAATTAGACTAATCGGCCGATAATGCGACGGATCGTGGCGGTTACCCTTTTTAAAAATAGTTGTGATCTCTGCACCCCTCCACGTTTCAGGAATTGGTGCACCCGATGCAACTGTATTACACAAAAGGTTAATATAGGGAGCCCAAATCTCCTTTTCATGCCTCCATAGGTCACCTGGTATCTTATCAGGCCCAGGGGCCTTCCCTTGTTTTATTGCATTTATTGCTACTATTGTTTCCGCTAAACTAAAATGTAGAGGGGTCTCACTTAAATGAATAGCAAGTTCTTCATAATTAAAATTAATATCATTTTTGGTGGTTGAGTATAATTGTGAAAAGTGGGTTACCCATGTATTTGCATCAAGAAAAAGGTCCTTATTACATTTCCTTTTTTGTTACCCTTAGATAATAAACGCCATAAGGTAACTTGGTCGTTTAATTTACATGCTTTTATCAGTTCAGACCAAATATTGTCCTCCCAGCTTTTCTTTGCCTTAATTAATACCCCCTTATAGCGAGTCCTCTTTTCCCTTAGGGTTACTATATCCCTATCCTTTGTTGCCTGAATCAGATCCTTTTTGCATTGCGACATTCTTTATTGTACCATGGGTTCTCTAACAAGGCTGATTTAGATATTCCCTTTTTTTTAAATTGTTTTGGGGCCTTACTTAATATTGGTTCAAGTCCCTCTACCAACCTATCATGCATTTCCATGATTGGTATCTCTGTTAATGGCAAGTTAATATACGGAGAGACTATTTCTATATAAGTTTCATAAATTTTTTTAATGATCTTATCATTCCCCAAAACCAAAGGCCATCTAAGTGCTCTGCGATTGTTCGATACCAGGGGCTCAATTAAACTGTGACAAGGGTCACATCTCCTTAAATGATTTTGTTGAAATAGGGAAGCTGAGAGCGTCAAACATAGAGGACGATGATCACTCTCTATTCTATCTTCCACAACCAAGTCTTGCAACATAGGCCATAAAGGGACAGAAACCAATATATAGTCTATATAGCTTTTAGAATTACCCCGGATAAATGTTGGTAAATTTGGGTTGTCAGAAGACAATCGCCCATTACAGGCGCGTAAACCATGGGCTGAAACCAGCCTCAGTAACTGCGCTACAGCACATGTACACGAAACCGCTGGGGTACTATTCAGTGCTGGAATATTATTGGCCAAGTCCTCATCTTCAAAAATATTTTCAAGTCCAGCCACTGGTTCAAATTTTCGATTAAAATCACCCCCAATAATTATCAAAGCACTCTTATTTATTATAGTTAACATTTGATCCAACTGCTCAATAACTTGAACATCTCTACTTGCTACACTTGGTCTGCTATATATATTAAAAATGTAGACTTCCCTTTATCTGGTGCTAAAAACTTTATTCCCAATATATCTTGACAAGGGGAATCAATTTGCGTAAACTCAGCGCCCAAAGTGATTTTTAACCAAATAACAAGGCCTCCCGAGGGCCTTCCTCTCACAGAGGGAATTGCAGCAGTACTAAAAGTTTTAAACCCTATCTTATGGGGGTTTCTATTGCCCAGGTTTCTTGGAGGAGGACTATTTCACTCTGACCTATATAATCCTGCCATATTGCATCCCTTTGGTTTTTCTTAATCCCTGCAATATTCCAAGAAGTCAACTTTATCTCTGTTATGCGTTCCTCGCTATTTTGATCACCAATTATCTTCTTACATCCATTTTCCAAACCTAATGTTTCCTCACTGTTATTACCAAAATTATTATTAGCAAAATTATCATTTAATGTAAGTTCCTCTCCCTGATAAACTGATGGATCTTTCACAATGTTCACTATATTTACATCTACTATATCATTTATGAGTCCTCCAAATTTCCTACATGCATTTACATTCTGAATGCTATTAAGGTTAACTGACTGGTTCCCTTCACGAGTACCAGTATACGCCTCAGAGGGCATATTATCATTTTCTATAATTCCCATCTCCATAGGGATGGTTAGAGCAACAGTAGATATCGATACAGCAACACCATCATTAGGTTTGGATCTTAGATCTTTGCAAGTAATTATCCTTGTCTTCTCCTGCCCTGTTTTGAATAGTTGTCAGTCCTGGAGGTCCAGGTCTGACAATGCTAAAAACCTATTAGATTGTGTAACCGATGGGAATCCAATAACTTTGTTCCCACCTTCCGGCTTATAAAAGTATCCTAAGGAGAGTGCACTAATATCGGTCTTGGGGGTAAAAGTTGCATCACAATACTGTAAGAGATGATGAACCATCTTTGGCCTGCGGAAATTGACCACAATGCAATCACCTCTTATACTCTTAATAGATTGCCCTATCCACCCTACTCTACGAACCATTATTATCTCATGAGCATCAGATGGGTGGAAGTTCTTGTGTTTGGTCAGCCAATCAAAAGTTTTATTCCATTGATCAATCCAGTTTTCTTTCTGCCCAACCCTCAAAGGTGGAACCCCTGTCAAAATCAAAACATAAGGACATGATTCCGGGGAGACACAATATTTCAGTATTAGGGGCTTTGGTAACATTTGATTCACTAATTCTCTGGCACCCAGCAAGAGAACTTGCGTCATCCATTTTACCCATGGTTATTACATGTCCCTTCTGTACACCCTGAGAGACTATCACATCTGAACCCACGGACGGAGGAACCAACCTATTTATCCCCTTATTATTTGAAGTATTATTTGAAATGGAATTATTCTCGTTTGTTATAACTATATTCTCATCTTGGTTAGCTGGTGGACAACTGTCCATCGCTGACCTTTGGTCCTCCCTTTCTACTCTGGTAGGTAACACACCCACAATATTACTACTTAGGGTATTGATTGCAGACTCTAGGAGGCTGATTTTATAAAAACATTTTTCAACCAAGTCGCTAACACAAATTAAGGCTGCTCCTAACCCAGAATCATTCACTCCTGTAGAGAACTCAGTCATAACTCCCTTATTGCTAGCTACTTTCTGCACTGGTGACAATAAGGTCAACTCTGTTTGTGTACCAACAGAAGTATTTTTCGGTAAAGAGAAGATACCAATGCTGCCCTTGCCCCTAGATTTACTTGTCTCTATATCCCCTTTTTTTATTTAACCGTGGCTCAATCTTATCTTTGGTCACAGTTTTCGCGACCCTAGCCCTAGTAACTCTATTAGGAACCACTGAAGAACTTGAAATTTCTTCAGAGGAAGGTAAAAAGGAATAGAGTTCAATGGGGCACTTGTTGCAATATTCAGTGAAATCTCCTGATCAATGTCCCTCGGTACAGGTGAAGGGATACCAGTTGTTAAATGTCTCTGTAAAATAGCAGGGTCTAAGGAAAGACGTCGCTCAGTCAAGTGAATTTCATGGGTTAGGAGTGACTCCGCTCTTACTAAAAATGCATCTAACGTGCCAGCAACCCCCTTGCGTTTTCCATTTTCTTTAGACGACTAGTTAAATCAAACAACCCAGGTATTCTCTATGCTTAGACTCCTACACAGTACCTTAGGTAATCTTTTGAATTAGGTATTTCCACAATGGTAAGGTGCACAATCTGAGCTTCTCAGAGGGGTAGCCCAGCCCAGCCTCAAACTGTCTCGGACGGTCTCAGACGGGCCCGCCCTTGGCCCGGGCTTCGGCCGTCCGGCACGTCCCGCGCTGCGGGTGTAGAGGCTGCGCTTTATGCGCGAAGATGGTCCGGTGCCTCCCCTCGTCAACAGGACCCGAAACACCTGGGCAGGCTCGCGTTGCACCCTGGGTGATGTAGTCCTCCAAAGGGTGATGAAGCGGAATACAGCGTCCAAAATAGGCGTTTAACAGCGCCCACAGCAAGGATCAGCAGTGACAAGCAAGAACGTTAGAGCAACAACGGGACCCACGCTGCGGGGGTAGAGGCTGCGCTTTATGCGCGAAGATGGTCCGGTGCCTCCCCTCGTCAACAGGACCCGAAACACCTGGGCAGGCTCGCGTTGCACCCTGGGTGATGTAGTCCTCCAAAGGGTGATGAAGCGGAATACAGCGTCCAAAATAGGCGTTTAACAGCGCCCACAGCAAGGATCAGCAGTGACAAGCAAGAACGTTAGAGCAACAACGGGACCGGGGATTTCACAAAGAGGGAGGAGAAATCAGGAGGGAATAGTTGCACTCGAGGTTTGTTGAAATTAAAGGTGACTCTAGTCTTTCACAAATAAGAAAGCTCATACGGCCAAATTACACTACATCTCCCAGAAGGCTTTGGAACAGATGTAGAAAAAGCAGACCAATAATATTTTTTCCTTAAGGGCAAATAAGTTAAAGAGAGCCCATGAGTTCCATGATTAGCAAGACTCTGAGAGAGACAGAGAACATACAAGAAAACCCATAAAAAGGGGGGAAGTATAATTACTTAAAGAGAACAGAGAGGTCATCTGTTCGACTCCCCTCACTTTTATTAAGGCCCTTTTCATTTTTGTTATTGGTTACATCTTTGCACTCTTTGGGCCTGATTCACAGAACTAACTTACGTCAAAAACGTAAAGTTAGTACTTTTTGGTATTCACAGAATACACTTACTCATTTTGGTATTCACAGAATGAATTTACTCATTTCGGTATTCACAGAAGTTAGTAGTCCTAACTTTAGGACTCCTAAATGCCTTCTGTGAATACCGAAAGTCTTAAAGTTAGGATTTTTCTCAGTTTAGGAGTAGTAAAGTTAGGACTCCTAACTTTAGGACTCCTAAATGCCTTCTGTGAATACCGAAAGTCTTAAAGTTAGGATTTTCTCAGTTTAGGAGTAGTAACCTAACTTTACTACTCCTAAACTGAGAAAAATCCTAACTTTAAAAAGTACTAACTTTACGTTTTTGACGTAAGTTAGTTCTGTGAATCAGGCCCTTTTAGTTTTGTAACTTGAGCACCAGAGGTGAATGGTGACAGGAAAGTCATTGGTTATTCCCTGAATAAATACTTACCACTACCTTTCTTTCTCTTATCCAAAATTTCCGGGGTCCCTCCACTACCCAAGACCTAGGAGAAAACAAAGAAGAAAAATTAACAACCCTCCATCATTTCCAGAAAATTCCACACAATCTTATACATATGTTTTCAGGCAAACTGACTAAAAATAAAGATATTATTGCGAAACAAACCAAGCCTCATCGCTTATACATCCGTCTCAGTCTCCTACATTGACCCATTGAGGATTGTAACTAGTAAAGGGCACATGGTGACTGCTCACCATCCCGGAAAGTCCATTATGCGAGATTCTTTGCAGTTCAAGCACCTGCCTCAACATTCACCAACTCCATATGTCGGAAGTGAGACTTATCCACATGAGAATCCGGAGAGCCCAGCGACTGTATCAATGTCTCTGTCACCAGTGCCAGTCATGGACACTTCACCTGTATCTCCGCAGCCTCACATGACACGGTGTGGGCAAGTGTTTCGAGCACTAAAATGACTTATTGAATAGTTGTGATGTATATATGTATTATTAGTACTTTTTATTTAACAAAGGGGGAGATGTAGTGTCTTGTGGGTTAGAGATGACAGGACCCTTTTTGTCCCTGACGGACTCCATAGAACAGTGACATAAGTGCTTGGGTGGGGGAATAAAATTCATGCTGTAGAATGTTCAGTTTATGGTTACACGCTGAGGAATAAAGACGTGTATTACCAAGCTCCGTATGTGGCATAATCATTTACATATACCCCGGCTAGGGAGGACGCTACAGAGACCAATTAGTGTATAGTCTAAGGACAAGATCATACGCTTACAATAAACAAGAAATGGGTCTTCATCCATTTTCATGGAGGGCTTCAGTTCAGGCAATATTCGGGGCATGTTGGCCAAATAAAGGAAAAATAAAGTCGGTGCCAATATGCAGCCCTGCTTTAAGTCATTCAGGACTGGTTTCCTATATGAAAGTCTGCCGCAATTGGCAACGTCTACCCATGCCCAATTTGAAGCGTGAAGTGCGGTGAGAATTGAAAGAAGTCCTGCAGAGATACTCATTGTCCTAATTTCTTCCAGAAATTCTCTGCATTTACCAAATCAATCACTATACAGAATCAACAAAACAGTCAGTCAGAAGTCCTCAAATCAATCCTTGCAGTAGGGATTAGGTGTCTTCTCTCCTCCAACTGGGGATTCCCCCGGTGATGCTTTCCCCAGGTCCAGACTGTTCCAAAAGTCTTTCACTTGTGCAGAGATTTTTAAGTGTGGCCAGAAAGTTCCAGAAGCTAGGCACCTATGCCCAACCCTAGGGTGATACATCATCACCCCACCCCTACCCCAACTCTCCTCTATAGCATTTTGGTAATTTTCAAGATGGTGCCATCTGGAGATCTTTTGAAAGACCTTCTCTGAGAGCCTAAGTACTGCCTCTAACTACCTTATCCCTTCCCTTTAAAATATCAAAGAGGAGCCCATCCTGTGATCCGGCCCAAATATCTGGCTACCGTCCTTTGTTTCTCTGGGTTCGAGCCTTGCCCGTTCAGGTGCAGTGTGCAAAGTAACTAGCACATTGCAGATTCTATCCCCACCCTCTCTACTCCCAGGAGCAGGCTTAAAGGAAAACGGGCTGAATTTAAAAAAAAAAAATGCTTTATTTAAAAAGCAGTCACAGACATGGTGGTCTGCTGACCCCAGCAGGTCACCATCCCTGTGAGTGCTGGCCATTCCCAATGGGTTGCAAATTGCGACCTGCTTCATGAATATTAATGAAGCAGGTCTCTTGCGACTCATTTGGGAATCGCAAACAGTGTCTAAGACACTGTTGTACATTAGGTTTTGCGACTCACAAATTGCTAGTCGCTAAAAATCGCAATTTGCAAGTTGCAAAGCCTGCTGGTCGTGCACGTGGCCCCATATTTTTTTCTGAAGAATTATCAAATGTAGTTGCTTTCACTCTATCTGTTAAAGCGTGCTTTGCACACTCTATTGAGGGTATTTTAAACTGCTAAAAACTACTTTGCTGTTTTTTTGTTGTTTTTTTTTAGTCCTCATTTGCCTTGGATAACAAAAGATATGGAAAAAACGTACTCCGGGGTCTCCCTTAGTGTAGCACCAGCCAGAGATCTTTGTTCAGAGCCAAGGATGGGTCACTTTACATCTTGCTTCATCTTCTCCAACCATAAATAGCTTAGTCTGACACAGCCACCTGTGAAGCTACCGCCGGAATAATCAAGCAATATGATGTAAAGGCCTAATCATGTGACTATATACGGGCCGGGGAGTTCACCCAATTCTCATGCGGAAGCCAAAACTCATTCCTCTTGCTTTCAGATGCCCTATCTAACCGGATAATGTATTTTATGAAGATCATCCAGTATGTTTTAGTTGGGGGGGGGGGGTAGATTTTATCCAATTCTTACAGATCTCTCTACGGGCAAGCAATAGCAGGTAAAAGATCAACTTTTTAGTGTTAATTTGCAGGGATTCATGACATTCCGGAATCCCAAAAAAAAACAAGAGTTCTGCTTACCTGGAGCGTCTCTCCGACTACTACAGATATGGTATTACTCACATCCAACCAGAACCCTTGGACCATGGGACACTCCAAAAACATGTGAAGGTCGTCCCCCTTTTCCTTGCCACACCTTGGACATCTCGACGAGGGGCCTTTCTCCAGTTTAGATAGTTTAAGCGGAGTCCAATAGACCCTGTGGAGACAGAAAAGGTGGTTCCTCCTTAAATTTTCAGCATGCACCGTGGAGTATAAAATATCACAAGATACTTGCCATAGGTCCACTGGATGCAGCCCCGGCAAGCTCTTCTCCCACAGTGTTGTTGGCAGGGTGAAGTCTCCATCTGATAAATCCAATAGAAGCCAGTACCATGTCGCCACTTCCTTTTTTCTGGTTTCACTGCTAGACATCCGATATTCTAAATCATTTGACAAGCCCATGGCTGGTCCAGCAGAGAAACTCCAACTCTTAATTTGATATTTAAATCTTGACAGCCTATTGTTAGCAATCTCTTACCCCCAATTCCAAGGAATCAGGCTTCCATTCTCTGTCAGCTGACCCCAAGTTGATATCCCTGCTTCTCTTAGCAGGAGAGCCAGGCTGTCTTTAGACCATTCTGGTGATCCAAGGGAGAATCCCAGATTGGAGCCAATCCACTGTAATAGCTAAGCTTTAGTTCTTTCCTGATTTTATGCCACATGGCTGCAAAGCCCTGCAGGGTCTTAAGAATCAGGGGTCCCCAAATTTATGTATAAAATCTTGTTCACCCCCCTTCACCTCACAAAGCATCGCCCTAAACATTTTCCCAGTATCGGAATCCTCCGGTGTATTGAATCCCTTCTTTTAAGAGAAAAACCCAGGCATAGTAGGGTAAATCCGGCAATCGAAGGCCCCCTTTATCGTGTTGCTGTCTAAGTTTCTTCCATGCAATTCGGACCCCTTTCGAGGCCCAGATAAAGCTACTGATTTTAGACTGCACCCTTTTAAGCCAATCTTTCTTAAAGGCCATGGGGATATTCTGAAAAAGTAAAGTAAGCTTAGGGAGGATTGTCATCTTCACAAGGTTTACCCTACCATATATTGTCAAGGGAAGATGGGACCAGCTCAACATGAACCTCCTGACTTCCTTACTGACCTTCTGAAAATTGATTTCCGGGATATTCTCTATCTTCTGAACAATTTTAATACCAAGGTATCTCATTTCCTTTTTAATACATCCCAGCTGCGAATTGATGTTCCAGGTCATTACAACCGTTTTGCTCTCATTTACCTCGTAGCCCAAAATGTGCCCAAACCGTGATGACACTTCATACACTAGAGGCAGGGAAGTACTAAGGTCAGAAGTATATACCACTAGGTCATCTGCATATAATCCTACCTTTTTCTTCCAACCCCGGAACTTAAAAGGAAGTATGCCTTTGTGATTTCTGATCTTCACCGCTAAGGGTTCAATATATAAATTGAATAGGAGGGGAGATAGTGGGCACCCCTGCCTAGTTCCCCTAGAAATGTTGAAGGACCTTGAAAGATTCCCATTTACCAAAACTTTGGCTGTAGGATTTTTATAGATTAACTCTATAGCCCTACAGAAGTTTTCACCCAGGTTGGATAGCCTTAAGATTTTTTGCAAATAGGGCCAGTTTACCCTATCGAAGGCTTTAGTCGCTTTCAAGGTGATAACTGCCAGGGGCACTTTATAGACGGATGCTATACCTATGTCTCCGATTAGGTTATAGGTGAGATCTTTAATTCCCCTTCCCTGCACAAAACCCTTCTGATCTTCATGAAGGAGGTCCCCCACAACTCCATTAAGCCTATCTGCAAGTATCTTTGCGAAGATTTTATAGTCGGAGTTCAGTAGCGAGATGGACCTATAGGAGTCGCAAAAATTTGGTGGCTTATCTGGTTTTAATATCAGGGTAACTGTTGCCTCATTCCAAGAGGGTGGAATCTCCCTTCCATTCTCAAAAATATCTGAGAACAGCCTTTCCATCACCGGAATAAGGTACTCTCTTAATTTTTTATATACCTCGGCGGGAGGCCATCTGGACCTGCAGCTTTACCTAGTTTGCCTGCCTTGATAGAATTCCTGATTTCACCTTCCGTAATAGAGCTGTTTATTACTTCCCTTTGAGCTTCGGTGACTGCACGGGGAGCATCCTGGCCCAACCGTCCTTCCACCTCTTCCCCTACTGTTGTTAAATCCTCCAGATATACCTTCTCAAAATGGCTTAAAAAGGCTTCTTCCATGCCCTCCCTTGTTGGAATAGAGTTTCCAGTAGCCCCACATTTGACCTCTTTTATAAAGTATTTTGCCCGGTCATTTTTCACTTACCGCAGCCTTCTCTATAGTTAAAATGGGCCAGTTTACTAGCTCTCCATCTTTATTGTAGTCTCTCTTCGACTACCCCTGCGAGGTCCATTTTAAGGGCCTGGAGAGAGACTTGCTGCTGCCCTTGTTCTAAACCACTTCCTTGTAGCTGTTGCTCCAGCCGCTGAATCTCACTTTGTTGGAAAGTGGATTATTGGTAGGGGCAAATGTAGGTCTGCCACTGCCAATAAGGCCACTAACACATGGTAGGACTCAGCATAGGTCTTAGAAAATTATTCCTATGCTCAATTCTCGGTAGCTTGGCTGCGAGCAGACAAGCTTAACTTCAAAGACAGGTATGTAAAGCATTTAAAAACACCAATTCAGTAAATAATTAAGACACAACACATAATAAAAATCCAACACCAATTTATACAAATAGGAAATATTTTTATCTTTAAAATGACACCAAAATGACAAAAATCCAATGTAGGGAACCGGAGATATGAATTTTCAAAGATTTAGCAAAATATAGCACTTAGAAGATTATAGCACCATATTGGGATACCTGCTCGCGATAGACCGGGTCAAAGTCAAAGTTTCAGGCTGACCGCGATGGAGCCCTGGGCGGCTACAGCTCGCGGCAGGTCCCGGTCTCAGTTTCTACCTTCACACTTAGAAACTTTTCTGGAGCTTTTCTCCCCGAGGTCCCTCGAAGCTCCCAGCCAGTCCGGATTCGGTGAGGGTTCGCCGGATTGCCTTTCGACGAGCTCCCAGTCAACGTCCCTGGAGCGGACTTGGAAACTTTTTCTTTAGCGCTTCAGCGGGGCAACCCAGAAGCCCAGGCCGACACGCGATGCAAGGCAGACGGCTTGGCTCATGCGGTTGCTCCCGGTCACCTTTTCTACGAGCAGACTTAAAAACTTTTCTGGAGCTTTTTCTCGCGGGGTCTCTCGATGCTCTCTTCATGTAGCCGGATCCGGTGAGGGTTCGCCGGCTTCAGATTTCTTCTAGCCCCGGTCAAACTCTGGAAGTTGGACCGACTGAGCTTTTAGCGGGACGAACCTGGGTGGCTTGGCCGGCTCGCGGTTGAAGGCAGGCGGCTTGGCTGACCAGGTTGAGTCGGTCCCTCTATGGAGCTTTTTTTCAAAGTTCCTCCAAAGTTCTCCAAACTTCTTGAACTTCTTCCTGAAGTTCCTCAAAGGGTCCCAAAGTGTCTCAAACTCACTCCAAGGGTCTGGAAGCTCCAAGATGGTCCTTGAAAGTTGAGGACTTCAGTTCCCACAATCCACTTGGACGTCACCCTTACAAATCCACTGGTAGTTCTCCAAGGTGCAGATTTATTTGGTGATGTTCCAGATGAGCTCTTTTAACCTGTAGCTTTTAGAGAGTCCACTCTTTAGTTCTTTTTCAGCAAGATAATCCACAGGGCTGTAGTTTCAGATGGTGCAGTCTTCAGAGGTCAGGCCTTAGAAATCTTTGCACAGCAAAACTTCTCAGCTTGGCAATGTCTTGCTTCAGTGAGTTTCAAGCAGCAGATCTGGAGGGCTCTGCCCCTCTCAGATACTTATTCCAAGTTCTCTGGGTCATGCAGGAGGTCACTCCTGACCAATGGGAGCAGGGTAACTCCTCAAATATATGACCACATCCTGTGGAGTGTGGCATTATTTTGTCCCATAGTGCATCAAATCTTCCAAATCCATAATGGCTGATTTTCCAGCAAGGAGGTAAGAGCTGGCTAAACACACCCATAGGATGGCTAATTTACTTAGACTCTCCCCCCTGCATCTGCTCATACCTTCCTTAATCCTACCATCTGCCTAAGGTGGGAAGTTCAGAGTTGTAAATGACACTGTTCTCTGCTCTCCTCTTTGATGAACATAGTTTACGATTCCTCCCCTGGCCTGGCATTCCTATGGAACAGCACACTGCCCTGCCAGCAGAGCTGGTTGACCCCAGGGGCTTTTTATCACCTCTTCAAGGCAGCCTGGCTAATCCACTTAACTCTGACCAATCAGGGCAGACCACTGGCAGGCTGAATTTGGACTTACAAACAAGAAAGTCTTATAACTTCTTGTATGTACACTTTAGGAGAAATTCAACAATATCATATTGTGGAATCTATTAATACCATTCGGGGAAGTCTTTGAATGGCACTTCTAGCCCTCTCCTATCAAGAGTTATTAATCAATAACTTCCTACCATGTTAACCTATGTAGCAGGGGATTTGCAATGGGAAAAATGACTTGGGCCATTTTTCCAGCACCAGGACTTACAAAAACATATTTTATAAGTACTTTGCTTATATCTACAGGACCCCCACCCCATGGGACAACTAGGGAGACTTTAGGGGTTCTGAATCTGTAGAAATATTGCAGATCCTCCCTCCACAGTGCTCCTAGCATCAAAGTCGAATTTGAGCAGCACTTTACCACAATGGGGGGAGTGAAATGTGAAATTTCACTTTACCCAGGCATATAAAAACTCATTTTATAAGGGTGTACCTTATAAATACCTGACCCCCACCCTGGGATACCTAGGGAGACCCTGGGGTCCCTAATATGCCAAACCATTGTAGGTTATCCATTTTTAAGTGCCCCAAACCCCAAAGTCGAGTTTGGGCACAATTTACTTTTTAAAAGCAGTCCTGGCACCCAGGGCTGCTTTTAAACTGACCTCAGGCTTCAGCAGTGCACACATGCAAGTGCAAAAAGAGCTACTGGCCTCTAAACTGCCATGCCCTATGGTACTAGGGACTTCTAGGTAGTTTCAATCCCCCTGCCCTATTATATACTAGGGGCTTATGGGGTAGGTCATGCCAATCACAGGGGTACCCCACCATACCATTGTGTACCCTAGTGTATGTAGGTGTTTTAACTATATTCTAATGTGTCTCTTTCAGCATTGCACTGGCCCTGGGCCTGGTTAGGCAGAGCCCAGGGTCAGTCAGAGTCAGTTACCACCAGTATCAATCAGCAAAAAGTTGGGGGCTGCCCAGGGCACAG
This sequence comes from Calotriton arnoldi, assembly GCA_963921515.1. Lineage (NCBI taxonomy): Eukaryota > Metazoa > Chordata > Amphibia > Caudata > Salamandridae > Calotriton > Calotriton arnoldi. Next base: position 572,449 of record CAWUFW010011435.1, on the reverse strand, counting down.
GATGACTTTGCAACATAGCCCCCCCCCACCCCCCAAACGAAAGGTGATGGGTTACTAACCTACACCCTGGTAGTCCTCATCAGCTAAATGGGAAAACCTGGAAAGTCCATCTTCATTTGCATGGGCAACCCCAGGTCTGTGTTCCACTGTAAAGTCCATCCCCTGTAGGGAAATGGACCACCTTAACAGCTTGGGATTCTCCCCTCTCATCTGCACGACCCATCTGAGAGGCCTGTGGTCAGTTTGAACACGAAAGTGAGTCCCAAACAAATATGGTCTCAACTTTTTTAGGGACCAAACCACAGCAAAAGCCTCTCTCTCAATGGCACTCCACCTCTGCTCTCTGGGAAGAAGTCTCCTGCTAATAAAGGCAACTGGCTGATCAAGGCCCCCTTCATTTAGCTGTGACAACACTGCCCCAATCCCTTGCTCTGAAGCATCTGTCTGAACCACAAATTCTTTTGTGTAGTCAGGGGCCAGTAGCACTGGTGCTGAACACATGGCAGCTTTCAGAGTGTCAAAAGCCTTCTGACACTCTGGGGTCCAAATCACCTTCTTGGGCCTCTTTTTAGAAGTGAGTTCTGTTAGGGGCCCCACAATGGTCCCATAATTTTGAACAAACCTTCTATAGTACCCTGTCAGTCCAAGGAATGCCCTGACCTGAGTCTGGGTAACAGGAGCTGTCCAATCCAAAATAGTTTGGATTTTAGCTTGGAGAGGCGGTACATGGCCCCACCTACCAGGTGGCCCAGGTACACCACAGAACTCTGCCCTATTTGGCACTTGCTTGCCTTAATAGTCAGGCCTGCCTGCTGCATGGCCTGAAGCATTTCCCTTAGGTGGCTTAAGTGATCCCCCCAGGTAGAACTGTATACAGCTATATCATCCAGGTAAGCTGCACTAAACTGTTCCAACCCAGACAAGACCCTGTTCACCAACCTTTGGAAGGTGGCAGGTGCATTCTTTAATCCAAAGCGCATTACCTTGAACTGATAATGTCCCTCTGGGGTGGAGAATGCTGACCTCTCCTTTGCTCCATCAGTGAGGGCAATCTGCCAGTAACCTGAAGTCAAATCAAATGTACTCAGGTACTTAGCATCCCCTAACCTATCATTGAGCTCATCAGCTCTAGGTATAGGGTGAGCGTCGGTGTTTGTGATTGCATTCAATCTTCTGTAGTGCACACAGAACCTTAACTCCTTGAGTCCCCCATGAGGATTAGGTTTAGGTACCAGCACCACTGGACTGTCCCATGGACTCTCAGATGGTTCAATTACCCCCAGTTCCAGCATCTTAGCAACTTCAGCTTTAATGCTGGCTCTGACATGGTCAGACAACCTGTACAGTTTATTTTTGACAGGTAGGCTGTCACCGGTGTCAATGTGGTGCACACACCACTCAGTGATGCCTGGGGTCAAAGAGAACAGGCCAGCAAACTGCTCCAGCACTTGCTTACAGTCTCTGTGCTGCTGGTCTGTCAACTTGGGAGAGAGTATCACCACCTCCACTGACCCATCTTGCACATTAGTGGAGAGGAGGTTGGGCACAGGCTCAGTTTCCTCCTCCACACCCTCATCAGTGACCAGTAACATGGTCATGTCTGCCCTGTCATGGTGGGGTTTCAATCTATTCACATGCAGGACCCTATGAGGGTTCCTGGGAGTGCCAAGGTCACCCAAATAGGTAACCTTGCCCTTCTTTTCTAAGATTGGATAGGGCCCACTCCACTTATCATGGAGGGCCCTGGGAGCCACAGGCTCCAACACCCACACCAATTGTCCTGGAGTATACTCAGGCATAGTAGCCTTTTGATCATACCAGTGCTTCATGAGCTCCTGGCTGGCCTGCAGTTTCCTGTTTGCCTTGTACATGTACTCTGCCATCCTAGATCTCAGGCCTAGCACATAGTCAAGCACATTGTCTTTAGCTTCTTTAAGAGGCTTCTCTAAAGACTCTCTTAGCAGGCTCAATGGCCCCCTCACAGGGTGTCCAAACAACAACTCAAAGGGACTGAAACCAACCCCTTTCTGTGGCACCTCCCTGTAGGCAAACAGTAAGCATGGGAGGAGAACATCCCATCTCCTCCTGAGTTTCTCTGACAACCCATTTATCATGCCCTTCAGGGTTTTGTTGAATCTCTCAACAAGACCATTTGCTTGTGGGTGATAGGGGGTGGTGAACTTGTAGTTGACACCACACTCATCCCACATAGCAGTCGGATAGCTGGACAGGAAGTTCGTGCCCCTATCTGACACCACCTCTTTTGGAAAACCCACTTTGGTGAACACATCAAGCAGTGCTCTAGCCACCGCAGGAGCATCAATGGTTCTAAGAGGTATGGCTTCAGGGTACCTAGTGGCATGGTCAACTACCACTAAGATATACCTATTCCCTGATCCAGTAGGTGGGTCCAGGGGACCAACAATGTCCATCCCCACCCTTTCAAAAGGAACCCCCACCACTGGCAGTGGTATTAGGGGAGCCTTTGTCTTGCCCCCTGCCTTGCCACTGGGCTGACAGGTGACACAGGAGCTGCAAAACTCCTTTACCTTTTCAGACATATGGGGCCAGTAGAAATGGTTCACCAATCGGTTCCATGTCTTTGTCTGTCCCAAATGTCCTGCCAAGGGGATAGCATGACCCAAAGTCAGGATGAACTCTCTGTACTTCTGGGGCACCACCAACCTCCTGGTGGCCCCCTCCTTGAGGTTTCTGGCCTCAGTATAAAGCAGTCCATCTTCCCAGTAGAGTTTGTGAAACCCACTGTCATCCCCCTCCTCTTGCTTAGAAGCAATCCGCCTCAAGCTCTCAAGGGTGGGACAGTCACGCTGTCCCTTACTGAACTCCTCTCTGGAGGGTCCACCTGCTCCTGTCAGTTCTGCCAAATCTGATAGCTCTGGCAGGGATGGAGTCCCTCCCTCAGAGGCCAGATCCTCCCCATCAGGGTTAGATTCTTCCTGCACCTCTGGAGTTCCCTGTGCTGGCTCACCAGGCCCAGTACCCTTGGATGCTTGGCCCTTTGTTCCAGGGTCCAAGTGTCCAGCCCCTCCCTTCTGGCTAGTCTGTGACCTAGTCACAGCACATACCCACTCAGGGAGCTCCAATATTTTCATATGGAGTCCTCTCTCCACCTCTGACCACACAGAGGTAAACACTGGACTGGGAGCACCTTTGACACAGCTACCTTCATAGGGCCTGTCACACCTCCCCATTCCAAATCCACCACAGCCATAGGATGGAGTTTGGTAGTGCTGTCTGCATAAGTCACCTGGTGAAACTCACCAGGTAGCAACCTCTCTTGAGGCACCAGATCATCCAGGACCATAGTTACACTAGCTCCAGTGTCTCTGATAGCCTCAACCTCAGTCCCATTCACTTTAGGCCTCTGCCTGTACTTGTCCATGTTTGGAGGTAAGGCAGCAAGGGTTGCAATATTCACCCCACCCAGGGACACTAAGGTTGCTTCCACCACCTGACTACCCCACCTGGGGCACCACTCTCTGCCCCTATACTTACACTGGCAATCCCTGTGGATGGCCCCTTAGGGGGGAGCTTCTTGGCGCAGACAGCATCTCCCTGCTTGTGCCCTGGCTGGTTACAGTCAAAGCACTTACCCACTTTTGAGGGATCAAAGAACCTACCATTCTTTCCCTGATTCCACCTCCCTTTGGATTTGGGTTGGCTCGGTGCCCCACCTCCTTGTGCAGATTTTTGTGGGTCTTTGGAGGACTCCTTCTGGTTTTGACCTTCTTTCCCTTGGGCTTTCCCCTGGGGAGGGACCTGTCCTCCTTTCTTCTGGTCACCCCCCTGGTGCTGTATGGAAACCCGGGTTCTCACACACTCATCAGCTGCTTCACCCAGCTCTCTGGGGTCTGTCAGCTTAGAGTCCACTAGATACTGGCGTAACTTCTCTTCTGCACAATGACTCAAAATATGTTCTTTCATAAACAAATTATACAATCCCTCATACGTGTCAACTTTGTTACCAACAATCCAGCCTTCCAGTGCCTTCACGGAAACGTCCACAAAGTCTACCCCAGACTTTGAACTCAATTTCTGGGTGCCTCTAAACTTCACCCTGTACTGCTCCGGAGTCAGACCAAATCTCCTAACTAAGCATACCTTCATCTGCTGGTATGATTCTGCATCCTCTCCCTTCAAGGTCAGGAGCCTATCCCTCCCAGCTACTGGAATCAACTCCCACAGGAGTGCACCTCAATACTTAGAGTGGACCCTACTCATTCTAAGGGCCGTCTCAAAAGCTGCTAGCCATTTGTCAATGTCATCCTCTTCAGTGTACTTGGGTACTATATCCTTGGGAAGTTTAGGTTCAAATGCACCACCCCTGGACATCTCAAAATCTTCATCATTTTCACTGCCACCATTTCTTCTCAACTCCTCCTTCTCCCATCTCTTCTAAGCCAATTCCAATTTCTCCTGCTCTAAAGCTATCAAAGCTAATTGAGCCTGAAGCTGTCTCTTTGCAAGGGACGGTAGTGGTTCCTGAGTAAGGGACCCTTCCCCATTCCCACCACCACCTTGATTCACCTGGCTAACACTAGTCACAATGGAAGAGGTCTCATCCTCACCCCCTCTTGGGTGAGGTTGGGGGAACATCCTCCCACCCCCTGGGTTCTCCTCAGCTGCCCCGGCCCAGGCCTGTAGGGACTCAAGTAACCCTGCCTTCCTCATCTTCTTGGCAGCAGGCAGCCCCCTAAGCCTACACTGTTCCCTAAGCTCAGCAAGCTTGAACTGGGACAGTTTAGCCAGGTCCCGCTCCATGGTTCCCTAGTTTTGGGTCACAACAACTAGGCACAACAGACTTAGAACAATTTGGAAAAATCAAAACAATAGATTAAAAACAGTTTAGTCCAAATTCCAAAAATCAAACTCAAAAGTTTTGTTCTAAGGCAATTTAGAGGATTTTTATAATCTTAATTCATTCACTGAAAGGTGTACTTTTTAAACACAAGTCCTCATCCACACCGCTGAGCACCAAATGTTGGAAAGTGGATTATTGGTAGGGGCAAATGTAGGTCTGCCACTGGCAATAAGGCCACTAACACATGTTAGGACTCAGCATAGGTCTTAGAAAATTATTCCTATGCTCAACCCTTGGTAGCTTGGCTGCGAGCAGACAGGCTTAACTTCAAAGACAGGTATGTAAAGCATTCAAAAACACCAATTCTTTAAATAATTAAGACACAACACATAATAAAAATCCAACACCAATTTATACAAATAGGAAATATTTTTATCTTTAAAATGATACCAAAACGACAAAAATCCAATGTAGGGAACCGGAGATATGAATTTTCAAAGATTTAGCAAAATATAGCACTTAGAAGATTATAGCACCATATTGGGATACCTGCTCGCGATAGACCGGGACAAAGTCAAAGTTTCAGGCCGACCGCGATGGAGCCCTGGGCGGCTACAGCTCGCGGCAGGTCCCGGTCTCAGTTTCTACCTTCACACTTAGAAACTATTCTGGAGCTTTTCTCCCCAAGGTCCCTCGAAGCTCCCAGCCAGTCCGGATTCGGTGAGGGTTCGCCGGATTGCCTTTCGACGAGCTCCCGGTCAACTTCCCTGGAGCGGACTTAGAAACTTTTTCTTTAGCGCTTCAGCGGGGCAACCCAGGAGCCCAGGCCGACACGCGATGGAAGGCAGGCGGCTTGGCTCTCGTGGTTGATCCCGGTCACCTTTTCTACGAGCGGACTTAGAAACTTTTCTGGGGCTTTTTCTCGCGGGGTTTCTCGATGCTCTTCATGTAGCCGATCCAGTGAGGGTTCGCCGGCTTCAGATTTCTTCTAGTCCCGGTCAAACTCTGGAAGTTGGACCGACGGAGCTTTTAGCGGGACGAACCTGGGTGGCTTGGCCGGCTCGCGGTTGAAGGCAGGCGGCTTGGCTGACCAGGTTGAGTCGGTCCCTCTATGGAGCTTTTTTCAAAGTTCCTCCAAAGTTCTCCAAACTTCTTGAACTTCTTCCTGAAGTTCCTCAAAGGGTCCCAAAGTGTCTCAAACTCACTCCAAGGGTCTGGAAGCTCCAAGATGGTCCTTGAAAGTTGAGGACTTCAGTTCCCACAATCCATTTGGACGTCACCCTTACAAATCCACTGGTAGTTCTCCAAGGTGCAGATTTAGTTGGTGATGTTCCAGATGAGCTCTTTTAACCTGTAGCTTTCAGGAGTCCACTCTTAGTTCCTTTTCAGCAAGATAATCCACAGGGCTGTAGTTTCAGATGGTGCAGTCTTCAGAGGTCAGGCCTTAGGAAATCTTTGCACAGCAAAACTTCTCAGCTTGGCAATGTCTTGCTTCAGTACGTTTCAAGCAGCAGATCTGGAGGGCTCTGCCCCTCTCAGATACTTATTCCAAGTTCTTTGGGTCATGCAGGAGGCCACTCCTGACCAATGGGAGCAGGGTAACTCCTCAAATATATGAACACATCCTGTGGAGTGTGGCATTATTTTGTCCCAGAGTGCATTAAATCTTCCAAATCCATAATGGCTGATTTTCCAGCAAGGAGGTAAGAGCTGGCTAAACACACCCCTAGGATGGCTAATTTACTTAGACTTTCCCCCCTGCATCTGCTCATACCTTCCTTAATCCTACCATCTGCCTAAGGTGGGAAGTTCAGAGTTGTAAATGACACTGTTCTCTGCTCTCCTCTTTGATTAACAAAGTTTACGACTCCTCCCCCTGGCCTTGCATTCCTATGGAACAGCACACTGCCCTGCCAGCAGAGCTGGTTGACCCCAGGGCCTCTTTATCACCTCTTCAAGGCAGCCTGGCTAATCCACTTAACTCTGACCAATCAGGGCAGACCACTGGAAGGCTGAATTTGGACTTACAAACAAGAAAGTCTTATAACTTCTTGTATTTACACTTTAGGAGAAATTCAACAATATCATATTGTGGAATCTATTAATACCATTCAGGAAGTCTTTGAATGGCACTTCTAGCCCTCTCCTATCAAGAGTTATTAATCAATAACTTCCTACCATGTTAACCTATGTAGCAGGGGATTTGCAATGGGAAAAATGACTTGGGCCATTTTTCCAGCACCAGGACTTACAAAAACATATTTTATAAGTACTTTGCTTATATCTACAGGACCCCCACCCCATGGGACAACTAGGGAGACTTTAGGGGTTCTGAATCTGTAGAAATATTGCAGATCCTCCCTCCACAGTGCTCCTAGCATCAAAGTCGAATTTGAGCAGCACTTTACCACAATGGGGGGAGTGAAATGTGAAATTTCACTTTACCCAGGCATATAAAAACTCATTTTATAAGGGTGTACCTTATAAATACCTGACCCCCCACCCCTGGGATACCTAGGGGAGACCCTGGGGTCCCTAATATGCCAAACCATTGTAGGTTATACATTTTTAAGTGCCCCAAACCCCAAAGTTGAGTTTGGGCCCAATTTACTTTTTAAAAGCAGTCCTGGCACCCAGGGCTGCTTTTAAACTGACCTCAGGCTTCAGCAGTGCGCACATGCAAGTGCAAAAAGAGCTGCTGGCCTCTAAACTGCCATGCCCTATGGTACTAGGGACTTCTAGGTAGTTTCAATCCCCCTGCCCTATTATATACTAAGGGCTTATGGGGTAGGTCATGCCAATCACAGGGGTACCCCACCATACCATTGTGTACCCTAGTGTATGTAGGTGTTTTAACTGTATTTTAATGTGTCTCTTTCAGCATTGCACTGGCCCTGGGCCTGGTTAGGCAGAGCCCAGGGTCAGTCAGAGTCAGTTACCACCAGTATCAATCAGCAAAAAGTTGGGGTGGTGCCCTGGGCACAGGATGACTTTGCAACACACTTTCAATTTCCGCTACCTCCGCCTTGCGTTGTTTACTTTTATAAGATTGAATGGACATTATTTTTCCCCTCAGAAATGCCTTATAAGCTTCCCAAACCACTTCTAAAGGTGCACTATCTATGTTGGTCGCAAAAATCTCCTGAGATTCCAACCCAAGTTTCTCTACAATACTAGCATCCGATAGTATAGTGCGATCTATAGTCCATCTTCTCTGCACCACAATATTTAAGGGGGCCAACACTAGAGTTATAGCCGAATGGTCTGACAGGTGCGATCCTACGTGACTTACTTCTCGGACCTGGTCCTTTATATTTTGATTGATCAGAAATAAACCTATTCTCGACTGGTGCCCGTATTTATTTATTTTCTTTCAAATCTGTTTTATTGAAATAGCAAAAATATAAACAATAACAACAATAATCCTGAAGGAAAGATGAAGAGAAAAAGAAGAGGGAAAACAAAAAGAAGAAAAAGGGAGGGGAGGCTAAACGAAAAAGAAAAAGGGGGAGGGGGGAAGAAAGAGCAAATGCCAATCGACATTCCCAGAGTACAGCATTGAAATCCAAAGGTTACATTTATGCTAAGGCCAAGCTACTGTATAATAGCACACTCCATACAATTAAGAGATGAAAAGGCACCATATGTGATCTGAAGCTTTAGGCCATGCAGGTAGGCAATTCGAAGCTAAAAACGATAAAAGGAGAGAGGGGGAGGGAAGAGCAAAATATGCTCCAGAAAACAAGAAAACCCCTTGAGGGGAGGGAAGAGAAGGAAGGAGGTGTGAAGTTAATAGGAGCATTGGTGCAAATGTCAAGTGCTGTGTACCCAGTCAACTACGTATGCTCTCTGTCCGGCCCCCAAAGTTCTTCTGCGCAAGAGGGAAGAATGTTATCTTGAAAGAGGTGCAAGGCCCGGAGTTTGGGTGGCTGGAGATAAGCGTACTCTAATGTGCAAAAATAGTCCACCAATGGTTGCCATGTGCTTGCAAACTTACTCTTACGGAGAGTGTGCCGTACTGTGAGAAGTTCCATCGCCATGGTATGCCACAGACGAGTAAACCACAAGGTCACTGGAGGTGTATGTGCTTTCTTCCAGTATGCGGCTATTGTTTGCTTAGCCGCACCTAGCATGTGCGAAATTAGGCACCAATCTACTTGTGTCATGGCAAGGAGGTTTGTGGGTTTGAGACCCAAAATAGTTAGTGTCGGGACTTCAGGAATGGGGTAGCCAATCACCTTTCTAATATGACTGAGGATCTCCTTCCAATAGGTGGTCAATAGCAGACAATGCCACCAAATATGGAGGAAATCCCCGACTGCGCGTGTGCATCGCCAACAAATGGTGGGAGAGTTAGGAAACATTTTATGTAACCTATGTGGAGTGTAGTACCATTGTGTCATAACCTTATAAGCAGTCTCCCTCTGAGGCGTGCTACGAAAGACCCTCGGTATGTCATGCCAAGCTGTTCCCATTGTTTAGGAGTCATCAGGACTACTGGATTGCCATTGCGACTGATAAGTATGCGGAGTGATCTGAGGGGCATGTTGAAGCACTTTCTTATGTTTCGATATATCAGTCCCCTAGATCCATCATAGGAGCGAACCAGCATTTCAAATGGGGTGAAAGGACGGGTTGCCCCTGAACAATGGAAGGTGTCTGCAACCAATGTCGAAGTTGAAGATATTGCATTCTTGCACCCTCTGGGAGATGAAATTCCTGTTTGCACTTATCGAATGTCTTAAAGAAGTCTCCCGCGAAGAGGTCCCTGATTATTCGGCATTCTCCCTCTGACCAGGCCAGGAAGGAATGAGGCTGCAGGGCGGGTGGAAAGTTAGGGTTACGTGCAATAGGAGGGTTGGGAGAAGGGAAGGATGTAAGGCCTTTGGACAGGGCAAGTTTGTCCCATATTTCCAATACGGTTTTCGTGGGTATGTATGCACTACGCGGTCGGGCTCCTTGTGGAAGCCACGCGAGGTCCCACAGGGGCCTGCATGCCACAGACCTGTCCATATGGAACCAGGTTTTTTCACTTTCCCCCACCACCCATTCTGAGATGTAGCGTAGATGAGAAGCCCAATAATACTCCAACAGGTTAGGAAATGCCAGCCCTCCCCTATCCCGTGGTAACATAAGCAGTTTATTGGAGAAGCGCAGTCGCCTACCTACCCAGATAAAGGTGGTGAGTTCACGTTGTAGATGCAGAATTTGGCCTTGCGGTATAGGAGTGGGCAATGTTTGGAATAAATATAGTATTTTCGGCAACACCGACATTTTAACCGTGTTCAGACGCCCCAGCCACGAAATTGGCAGAGACTTCCAGGTTCGCAAATCCTCCATGACTGCTATTTTATATTCCTGCCAATTGGCCTGCGTCCATGTATGTACAGTAGAAGTTAAATTAAGCCCAAGATATCTGATGGAATGATGGGTCCATTGACACGTAACTAAGGACTGGAGCGCCGGCTTTCCGTTGCAGGAATTGTAAGATTTAAAACCCAGGATTTCGCATGATTAATTTTAAGGCCCGACCCAACCTCGAATGATTGTAGTAAGTGTGGAGCTATCCGCCGCACGTTATCAGCTCTCTGTCGGTTTCGAATGAAGCCAACTTGGTCAGGCTCAATAAGCCCTGGCATGTGTGGATCTAAAAGTTTGGCTAGGGTTTTGGTGGAAAGTTTTATGTCCGTGTTAAGGAGCGCGATAGGGCGGAATGAGAAGCACAAAGTGGGATCCTTTCCCGGCTTAGGAAGGAGAGCTATTTCAGCCAGGGCCATAGAAGTGGATGGACCAATAACATCTGTGAAGGAGTTAAAAAGGCGAAGCAGATGATCTTGTATTTGCAGGAGAAAAGGTGCAATAAAAATAGACCGGTAAGCCATCCGGGCCCGGGGATTTGCCGAGGGGCAAATCTTTCAGTGCACATGTAAGTTCATCTAGCGTAAGTGGTTCCTCGAGGAGCTGCGCGTGTTGCCCGTCTATCGGGGTCCACTGCCAGTCCTTCAGTATCACCTGTATCTGGTGCGGGCGAGGAGTCTCCTGCGCATAGAGAGTGGTGTAGTAGTTGTGGAAGGCCGCTAGGTTAGCTTTTTCAGTGGTAGCCCACGTGCCATCAACCAGTTTAAGTTTCGCAATATGTGCCCTTGCCGCTCTCTTCCGTAGGCGGCGTGCTAATACTGTTCCCACCTTATCTCCCCCCGTCATAATACTTCTGCTTCAGTGCCATTAAAGCTCGCTCCGCCTTGTTGGTTCTATGGGCACGGAGCTGGCCTCGAAGCATGGCCAAGCGTCATTTATGGATGGATAGCTAGAGTATGATCTTGGTCTTGTTTCTCAAGCGTCTTAATATCTTTAGCTAGTTTGTCCTCAAAAAGACGAGCTTCCCGGTTCCGCGCTATCGCAATAGAAGTAATTCGTCCCCATACCACTGGAAATGGGGTTTCTGGAAGATCGTTAGACAAGAAATCTGCCGTAATGGCGTCTCTAATTTCGGCAATATCTACCGGGTCGCGCAGGACATGGGGAGGAAGTCGCCAACGGGGTGAATGTCGCGTATGATATGTATGGTTGTGCAACAATAGTTCTAAATGTGCGTGGTCCGAGACTGAGATATCAGACATGGATGCAGATAGGACATCGCGCACTAAGGAATGAGAAACAAACAAATAGTCGATGCGATAATAAGAGCGGTGTACATGTGAGTTGTGTGAATAATCACATGTATCAGGAGAATGATAACACCAGGCATCCAGTAGTCCCAGATCATTAAGCTCTCTTTTTAAAGAGGCGGACATAGCCCCAGTCCCATGAAAGGTACTGACGCTCCGATCCAGCTCCCATCCCATACCAAGTTAAGGTCGCCCCCTAAGATAAGTTGATGATCATTTTGTGATAACTGTTCTTTTAGGAGATCCCTAAGGAAAGGATCCTGTTCTTGATTGGGGGCATAAATATTAAATAAAGTGAGCGTCTGCACTCCAACCTGAACCACAAGCTTAAGATATCTGCCCTCCTTGCTCTTCACTGCTCGCACAGAACCCTGCTGGATACCTGCTCGACAGAGAATAGCCGCCCCAGCCGTTTTTGTAGGCGCAGATGCCCAGAATTGAAGGGGATATTTGGGGTGCGCCATGCAGTGTGTGTCTTTCCATAGGAGGTGTGTCTCCTGCAAAAAGATAATGTCCAGTTTCTGTTGCAGCAGATAGCGCCAAATCTGGCGGCGCTTATTGGGGGCATTGAGGCCGTTCACATTGAGAGAAAGGATCTTCAAACAGGGAACGGTATTCATGGAAAATACTTAGAGAATCTATCCACCCGGAGGTGCTGAAATGTAGAGGTTGAGCTCCAAGCCCCGCATCCACCCCCAAAGGCACCCTTCAGAGATGACAACGCAGGAATGCACCCCAACACTCAGCATAGATTGGGTTGGAGGCGCCGCGCGACTCAGCAGCAAAAGGCAGGAAGTCAGCGCAGTCACAGCATGACACCCCTCCCTCCAGAGAGACAGAAAAGATGGGATAGAAGAAAGAAGGCACAGAACAAAATTTCGAGAACCAACAAGGGCCAACAAGGCCAACAGTTCCTATTTCAGTCAAAGAATGGGCATGGCACGGTAATGCAGGCCATTCCAGAGATGTCACTCTCCTAGGAATAGGGTGTGGGGGGTGAGCCTCGTGAAACTAAACACAGTTGCCAGGTAAGGAACAACGACCCCGCCGCCAAGCTTTAGCCAAGGCAAAGGAGCAAACTGTTACTGCAGGAGAGGTCCCACCTTCATCCCAGTGGGAAGCGCCTAGAAGGAAGTACAGTCGGATCATCCAGCATGACAGTTCCATCAATCTGATGGCGCTTGTGAAAGGGTGGGCGATTTCTCACAGTCCATAGAGCGAAGATGTTGGATAATGTTCTGTTTGGCCCGGGAAGAGGACTGACCCCCATATTTGGGCGTCCGCCGCTGTCTGAGCACTCTAGTCCACTGGTTCTCTATCCGGTAGCGACAAGCGTGAAGGGCTGGCCGAAGTAGAGGAGGCCGGGAGCTGCAGCAGCTGCTTAGCCTCCTGCAGGGAGCGTAGCACCCGGCGTTTGGTCTCCCAGGTGAAGATTAAAGCGAATGGGTGACCCCACTGGTATTGGATGCCCATCTAACGAAGCTTGTCCGTGATAGGTTTAAAGTCTCTACGGCGCCGGAGCGTGGTGGGCGCAAGATCTTGGAGAAGCTGAATATTTAATCCCCTGTAAGACAGTTCTGACTTATTCCGTGCTGCCTTTAGAATGGCCTCTTTCTCCGTGAAGATATGAACCCTAGTTAATATGTCGGGGACTAGCTCAGAACGTCCGGGGGATGCAGCCACTCGATGTGCCCTATCAAGCGCCGGCGGGGAGGCATCCTCGTCCCCTCTAATCTCATGGAGAAGCTCTGCAACAAAAGTCATAATGTCCGTGCCCTCTGCCCCTTTCGGTATGCCTCTAAGGCGGAGATTGTTTCGTCTACTCCTGTTTTCTAAATCCTCCTGCATTATTTGCAACTCAGTATGTTGTTCTTCGAGGAGGGCTAGTCGTTGCCAAAGGTGTTCCTGGTCCTCGGTGCGAGCATCCACTGTTTTTTCAAGGTCATCCAACCTCTCCCCAATGTCTGTTACATCCTTTCTAAGTTCCTTAATGCATGTTTGGACTTCAGATTTAAGGGAGCCGATTTCTGATTTAATCTCTTGCAAGAATTGAGTCATAAAAGATTGAGTGAGAGGGCCTGCAGGGCCTTCTGGTGGGGACGCCATGGACGCGGCGGCAGCGGAACCAGTTTTGCTCCACAACGATGTGACAGGGTTATCTTTCGAAATCACTGTGGCATCTTTCCCTGCCTTGTTACATGGCATGACCCTTCAGGCAATAGCACTCCCAGTGAGGAGCTGTAGCAGGAGGACCAGGTAGAAGACCCAATATGCCCCAGAATGAGGAGGCGAGTCGCTCACAATAGAGTTAAGCAGCACCACCAGGGTAAGCGAAGAGTACCCCCCAAGTAGAAGGCGTAACTGCAAAGAGACGAAGAGTGATGCCACTGCTCCACCAAGTCCATGGCCCCACGAGTCTCCCTGCACAGAGCGTGTGATGAGAGTGCAAGCTAAAAAACAGGTGGTTCGCCTTCTCCCAGGGCCTTAGCAGCTCTTGCGCTTCTCTAACCTTCACTGACCTTGGTTCATGTGATCGACGAGCCAGAGCAATGCGTGGAGCAGTTTCTCTCAAAGGGGCCACCTTTACGTTGCATCAGCAGACCATTTTGTGGGGCACCCCAGACCCGCACGCCGTTCACAAAGGTAGGACCCAGCGCGACCCAGCCCACCAGCAGACCTCCAGAGAGTCTGTTTCAAGGCGGTAGGCCATCTTAGTAGCAGCATAGCATATGGTTTCCTCCGTCCAGCAGAGGCCCAAAGCGGCAAACCTCAGCCCCAGTTCGGCACTTGGTCAGTATCGGGGTCCACACCCCTAGAGGTCTCAAAGGCGCAGATGACGGCATCCACTGAGAGCAAGCCGGGCAGTGCAGCATCTCTAATGGCCTCACGCTGCCCCCAGGTCCCTACAATGCTGGTAGTGCGGGCCCTTCAGTGCCCCAGCGATGTGTAGCATGGACCAGGGGGGGTTGCGGCACGTAGATACTTCAGCCGCACAGGCCCCAAAATGGCGGCCTTGATTCCTCCCCCGGTGGGCGCCGTGTCTGTATGCCTACAGGTGCCGATCACTGGCCGCTGCTCCTTCTCCTACGGAGGCACCACCGCCACAGACGGTGCAGCAAGGCGCCGATTGGTGTTGCTGTCTGTCCAGGAGAGGTGCACATCCACTCGTCTTGCAGCCTACAGGGAGGGAGCCGGGCTGCACAGCGTCTCTAGTGGCCGCACGCCGCCCCAGGTACCTGCAATGCTGGCCTTGCGGGCCCGTCAGTGCCCCGGAGATGTGAAGCATGGCGCAGGAGGGGTTGCGGCGCGTAGACACTTCAGCTGCGCAGGCCCCAAGATAGCGGCCTCGATTCCTCCCCCGGTCGGGTGCTGGGTCCGCACTCCTCCGGGTGCCTATCGCTGGCCGCTGCTCCTCCTCCCACGGAGGCACCACCACCACAAACGGTGCAGCGAGGCGCCGGTTGGTGTTGCTGGCTGTCCGGGGGAGGTGCGCGCCCATTCGTCCTGTGGCATATAGGGAGAGAGTTGGGCCCCACAGCGTCTCTAATGGCCTCACGCCGCCCCCAGGTACCTGCAATACTGGCAGTACGGGCCCTTCAGTGTCCCGGCGATGGGTAGCATGGCCCAGTAGGGGTTGCGGCGCGTAGGTACTTCAGCCGCACAGGCCCCAAGATGGCGGCCTCGGTTCCTCCCCCGGCCGGGCGCCGTGTCTGTGCTCCACCGGGTGCCGGTCCCTGGCCACTGCTCCTACTCCCATGGAGGCACCATTGCCACAGACGATGCAGTGAGGCACCGGTTGGTGTTGCTAACTCGTGCACACTCGTCTTGCGGCCTACAGGGACCAGCGCGGCAAGATGGCGGCCGCAAGAATGGTCTCTGGGCCTCACAGCCGAAGCAGCAGCCCCCGGCCCCAGCGGCGCCAAGGAGCTCAATCGAAAGGCTCCCAAGCTCTTCCAGTGACTGTTGTGTCGTCTTGGGGGGCGTTTGCGAGCCCCGGTGCTATGATTTTGGCTGTGAACGGCAGCAGCGGGCCAGAGCTCCTCGGGCACACGTCTCACTCATTGCGCAGTGAGACCACGCCCCTCGTGCCCGTATTTTGTATTGTTAAAAGTAAAGCTCTTTAGAGCGCCCTTTCTCTCTCTCCAGATGTCACACCATCCTAGTTGCATGATAGAAGTTTTTATCAAGGACCGTGTCTTATTATTTAGTACCGCTCTACTTTTAGAGGAGCGGTCCAAGTTTCCGTCCAACAAAACATTAAAATCCCCAGCAAGAATGATGGGATCGGGAAAGTTTAAGAGCTCTGAGAATAGATTACTGAACGGGACAGGATCATCTAGATTGGGGCCACAATATCCGACCACAGTGTAGAATTGGCTATAACATCTTAACTTAATGATGACCCATCTTCCGGCCTTATCCACTCTACTATCCTCTATAGTGATCTGGGGGTTGTTTTGAACTAATATCACTACCCCTCTTATAGTTAATTGCTGGTCAAAGAATACGACTTTCTGTAACCACCTCCTAGGTTCAAATACCTCTTTCATCTCCTCACTGGTCAAATGGGTTTCTTGGAGAATTATAATCTGGGCGGGGGCATCTCTCAGGTATTGCAGGATCTTCTCCCTCCTATGCTTGACTCTGAGCCTGTTTACATTCCATGACAATTCTACCTGCACATTCTGACTAGTGCTCATCTTTTACTCCCTAAAATTGTTGCCATACGGGAACCGGAGTCCCAGTTTATTCGATGAGGACAATTTTTTTTTTTTAAATTGAATTTTTTGTATCCACTGCTCCCCACCCTGTGCACCTAACCCCACCTGTGACCCCCTCACCCCCCCTCCCTGGAGAACCCTCCTTTTCCTTCTTCATGGCCTACGCCTAATGGGGGCCCCCCAGAAACGCGAGACAAACTGTGTAACTGAAAAAAAATTCAGCTAAAGTTATCTGGAAATTTTGATCACTTCTCCGATAGAAGCAGGCAAAGAAAGAACTATGCAGACAAATTCAAAAGAAAAAGCAAAAAGGGGATAGAAAGGCATATATAAGGGCAAGGTTGAAAGGGGCAAGGATTAAGAAATACTCATGCCAATACATTCAGCCCTCACATACCTGTCCCTGTTTCTAATAGTGATTTAAGAAATTCTTCAGCCTCCTCTACTCGACGGAAATTATGCATCTTATTATTATGCATTACCCGCAGGCTTGCAGGGAATCTCAGCTGCGCAGGAGGGGCAGGTTGGGATTTGGCCAACCGTGCATCAGTAGAACAACAACCACAAAACAAACTCCGAATCTTACTAAAACCAGGCATTTCAAAAAGAATAAAAAACAAATCGTTATATTGCCTGGCAAAGTATTTGCAAACACTTTTTACCAAAACAATCCAAACACCAAAACAAAACCAAAGCACAGTGGTACCACATCCACTTAGAACCAAAACAGACTCACCTGATATCCAAAGTACAAAGAAACCAGTTCTCCACTGCCGACTCTTCGACCAAACAGTCAGATCAGGGTTCGCCATTCAGGACCCCAGTCGGGATGACCACTGGGCAAAGCACCCTCCGGTGGGACAGAGGCAGCAGCTGCGAGTAACAGAAACTCCTCGTGCAGGGATCCCTGAGCCGTCAGTCCGACCTGATGATGTCCTAGTTCTCCCATCTGTCCGCGGAAAGGTATGGGTGAATAACCCGAAGGAGTCCCTGTTTGGGCGCCAACTGAAGCAAGTGACCCGCTTGGGGTCACCAGGGTCACTAGTAGACCACCTCTCAGCTTTCCATACCAAAAGAAGAGTCGGAGAGACAGTGGAGAATATACACCAATAACTGTTTATTTGTATACACTCAGAGTGGAGCCCCGTCTGCACAGTCTCTAGGAGTGGTACAGAGGGAACTGAAGATCCTCAAGCATAGAGATACATTATGTACATTTCATGATTAGTTGAAAACACGCCCATAGTGGAATTTTCCCGCAGATGCAGCTGGACAGCAAAATACCCCCAAAAAAATGTTTGCTTCCGAAACTCAGCACAGTCCAAGGCCATTGCACCCGGTACTACGATAAGGCTACCAGACAAGTGGGAGAGGGCCTCGATCTAGTGGGAAAGCTATGCGCTGGCATTAACAGTTCTTCATTGCAGAGACGAAACTCAGCAAAGGGCATTTCTCAGAAATAGAAAAGATTAGTTTTGATCATCTTTTAAAATGGCGTCTAAACAGAAAATGGTGCAGCGATTGCTAACTTATACAGGGCACTGCGTAAGCATTAACGGGCCTAATCTAACATCCCTAGTGATGCACTCCAAAGAAATTAATCTTCTGATTGATATCGAGAATTTGAACGTACTGTTTATAACAAAAAAGTGGACCACTGCTGACTCTGCAATAGACCTAGGCAAGGCTTGCACCCTGGGTTACAAAGTACTTCATAGACCACATATAAACAAGAAAGGAAGAGTAATGGGTATTATCTATAATAACAAATGGAAATTCTCTTCGCTCACCCTTGACGAAATATCAGGCCCTGAATTATTGGGATTTACTTTGAAGTCGGAAAGGGGCTCTGTGTGTTCTGGATGTCTATGATACAAACCCTGAGGCCCCCGGGCCCTCACCTTAAACCACTTATAGAGGTTACCTCCAACTTGGCCCTTGCCCATTCTAATTTCTTTTTATTAGGAGACTTTAATCTGTGGGCCGAGAAGGATCTATCACCACTATTTAAAGAACTACAGGGTGCCTGCGAAATTCTGGGACTGCAGCAGTTAGTGCAAAGCCCTACCCACCAGGGTGTTCACACCCTGGATCTTTATTTTTTCACCTGATGGATTAATTATAGTAAAAGATATCTTACCCTTGTGTTGAACCGACCATGCATCTTTCCTCCTCAATTTAAAGGAACCTTACACCCCGAAGACAGTCACAGCCATAACGAGGAACGGCAGGACCTGGCACAAACTCACCAGGCAAACACATGGACAGGTTTTCAACCTTTCCAATACTTTTAACCCCAAGAAATCAGTAGAGGACAATTGTTTAGCTCTCAAGGAGGGTATCTTAGCAACACTCGACTCAGAAATACCCCTCACTAATTTGAAAAACGCATCATCGACCCTATGCCTGTGGTATAGCACATCACTAAAAGCTCTAAAACAAGCCTGTAAAAAACTTGAAAGGAAGTGGTGTAGGTCTTAATTCCGAAGAGGACAAAAATGCTTAAAGAACTCGCTGAATGAATATAAGAGAGACAGCATAGCAAAGGCCAACTACTATGCCAATATTACCATTGCTGCTCCTAACAGTGCAAAGAAAGTCTTCAACATTTTACGTGATCTGCCCAACCTGAGTGTCAACAAGGGAAATAACACCCTCGCAAGATCTCTGTAACAGTCTTGCTGAGTTCTTTCAGAAGAATATCAGCAAGATTCTGGAGGACATTGGACGCCCCCCTGAACCAATAGTGCCTGGTCAGGGTGAAACACATTCAGATGGAAGTATAGTATGAATCACATCTACTCCTTCTAGTGTCGAAGTTACAGCGTTAAGCAAAATCAAAACATACGACAAGCCTAATCCTTCAGATAATCTTTTATACAGGTGTGAAATCTTCGATCCAATATCTGAGGACAGTTTTCTGGCCATTGCTATGTCCACTTTGTCATGCCCACCTCTTGGCCCCCTACCATCCCCCCTACATTGCAGGTATGCAATCAATCTTTGGAGTCAGGTACTGTCCCGGGGTGTGGAAGAGGGCCATAGTCACCCCAGTGCTGAAAAAACCTACGGCGAATCCGCTGGTCCTCAGTAATTACAAGACTTTATCACTTCCTTTCCCAGCAAAAATACTTGAGTACTTTGTTAATAGGAAACTGTCCCAGTATCTTGAAGACCACTCTCTCTTAGAGCAGGAACTGTTTGGTTTTAGGCCAGGGCATGGTAGCTCTTCTCCTGGCCATGGATGAAATCCAGTTGAAGGTGGGCAGCGGCCAGTCCACGGTTCTCATACTGCTCGATCTGTCAGCTGCCTTTGATACAGGCAAACACAAAACTCTCCTGGCTAGATTAACCTCTACTGGAGTTAGTGGTACCGTACTGAAGTGGATAAGTTAATACTTCTCAGATAGGTGTCAGGTGGTTGCCTTGCCTCCTTACCGCTCTGATTTTAAAACTATCCAACAAGGAGTACTGCAGGGTTCAGCACCCAGTCCTATCCTGTTTAATATTTACATGAGGCCGCTCATTATTATTATCAAAGCCCATAATATCAGGCTGGTTAACAATGCTGACAACACTCAGCTGATTTTGTCCATCAATAATAACCACCAGGATGTCGTCGACACCCTCCAGAATTACGTGACAGACATTGTTAACTGGCTGAACACAAATTCCCTCAAACTTAACTGTGATCAAGCTGAGTTTCTCTGCTGTTCTTCGAACAAAGTCCCCATGACACTCCCCTCTAACTTTTGGCCTCACCCAACAGATGAAGAGCTGCATTTTCCAGACACTGTCCGCAACCTTGGGGTTATTTTTGATAAGAAACTGTCCCTGGAGAACCATGTCAACAAAGTAGCAAGTACTTGCTGTGCACTTGTTCGTGGTCTTAGGAAGCTTTTCCCACTGTTGCAGCCCAAGCCAAATCTCAAATAGTGCGCAGGGTAATTCTAAAGCAGGCCAGATTATTGTAATGCTCTGCTACTCAGAGCACCAGATTATCTTACTAACAGACTTTATAGAGCCTAAGTGTCAGCTGCCAAACTGGCATTAAACAGACCCCGTAGATCATCCGCATCTGATGCAATGAAGAAACTGCACTGGCTTCCCTGAAACACAGGGTAGCCTTCAAGTCTATGTGTATTGTCTTCAAGGCCCTTCAGGGCATGGGCCCTGTGCCCCTGCAATGGAGACTAAAGAGATATACCCCTGGTATATCAGCATCAGCTAACCTCGTCTGTGTAACCAGAATATGTAACACTAGACAAGCCTTTACTGTGAATGAAGGCAGCCCAGCTCTGGAACAAGTTACCAGTCACTCTTAGATCCTCTGCTGATCTACTACTCTTCAGGAATGCCTTGAAAACCTGGCTCTTCCCCAAGTGATCGTGTGGGCTTCCTGTGCTTATTTTAACAGCGCTATGCTCAGATGTAAGCCCTCAGCTCCAGGTACCTGTTAGGTGACAGCTGTGCGCTATAAATGCTATAATTAAAATAAATAAAATAATCTTTGCTCAGATTAGGGACAAAAACATGCCTATCGTCTTGATGATTTCACAAACTATCATAATTTACAATATGCATAGTTGCACCTGTCTACGCTTTGCACCAATAAAAAGCAGAAGGGCTGATATACCAGACCGGGGTCATGTGAGGCTCAAAGGACGAGGGCCCAAGGAAAGTAAAGAAAACCTACCCTTGACAGTAGTCGAAGTCAAAACCATGAAAGTTTATTCACATTTAACAAAAATTACAGAAAGCAAAAAAGCTATTGGTTCATAAGTTCAAATTAGTACCAATATAGCTCAAAATAACCGAGAGGTTTTAACATAAGGTGGACCTCCAGTAATAAATCAATAGCCAGAATTAAAAAATCAAGTAGCAGATTGTCATAAAGTCTGCCTTCAATAAATCAAGCTAAAGGTCTGTAAATTCTCTAAGTACAAAGTCGGCAAGAGGACTGACATGAAGTCTGCCTATGGAGAATAGGCATAAAGCTCTGGCTCAGAAATAAGTTAAGTACAGAATTAAATGACAGTCCGATATGAAGATTGCTCAATATGACAGCAAGGAAAGGTTTGAAACACATCCCAGAATAGGCACTTTTTATAGTTTCAAATGAGTGAAAAAGAACACTTGCGACATAACGTGAAGTGGTGTCATAGGGCTGTACTAATAAAGTTACATAGCATGACATCAACATTTCATAAATTGTGTTACATAAAACAAACTACCCTAAAAGCAGCCTAAATTGTTAATACTGTAGTATCTCCTTTAAGCTACATACAAGAAGTAATGACATTGCACTGCTAAACAATAAAGCATTTAAATGAATAAACAGGCAGTTGCAGCTTTGGGCAGCAACAGCTGTGATTATTTGCAACATAATGAGAATATCTCTGGCATGGCTTTCTTCCAATTACAAGTTAGATACAGTCTAAGAAACTGCACCATAAAACAGATCCTTTTTTAATTATTTTCTTGGTAATGGAAAAGAACTTTAGCAGCCTCAAAACTTGAAGAATAAAACAGGATTTCTTTTGCATGTAGTCTGTAGCCCAGTTATATCAATTTGAGTCCTGGTTACTCTAACGTAAACAAACGCCAAATGAACACTAAACTTTTCATTAAGAAATCTGCTCTAATACACCTGACTTGAGGAACTGACAAATTGTTTTGTAGACCTTTCAATTCAAATTTGTATTTTCCAGGCTGTCAGGACGAAAAGGGCCTGTTTTGCATGATTTGCAGTGCTACTAGCGAGTGCCAAGGAGGGAGAAGTGTGTGGGGTGGTTCGGAGCTGCGCATAGATTTTTGAATAGTAAAAGCCCGATTCACAGCAAGGAGTGGTAAGCGCCAGAAAGCTACCCCGATAGCTTAATTCCTGAATTTGGAGTAGATTTCCACTGGTGTTTACCAGATTGTGCTGAGTCACCTGCTGTAACTCCCACTTTCACATCCCTAAACCCAAGTTCAGCAATGGCAGAGAATTAACAGCACTAGCAAATTCTGTTGAAAAACTAATACTAGTTGTGTATTATCCACCATTGCTACTAAACATTGGACAGTGAGAATTCCACTACTCCACAATTTTGTTTTGCTCACCTAAGTTACTCTTCAGTCCACAAATATGCATTTAAATAATTCCCTAGAAGAGCAGGACGAAAACCTCTGCTCTTGCCTCAGTCCCACTTATTAAATATTCAAGCAGCTCCTGCTCTTTTCTCTGACCCCTTTAACGAGGAGACCAGAGGGAAGATTCGGGGCTGCTGAGTTATTGCAAATGTAATAGTCACAACAAGTAAGACAAGCATTGGCATAGCCAATAGGTCTCGCTTTTGGGACCTTATAAGTATTTAGTTATGCAGCACAATATCCTTGGTGCAACAACATCAACTGTTGCTTGGCTAAACACTTATAAGGTCCCAAAGGCGAGACCTATTGGCTATGCCAATGCTTTTACCAGCAGTTTGTGACAGCTCTCTTCAGTAATTCCATACCTGTTCATTTGGTGATGGCTGCCTTATTGGCTTGTAAAGTACTAGTGATAGACGAGTCGGGTAGCAGATATGTCTTATGTGAGTGTAAGAGGTGCAAGTTAGAGATGGCTGCCAATTACTGAGTGTTATGGTATTAGTGTGGGCCAGAAATGTTATATAGGAATAGGCATAACTAAATAACCCCCATGTGAACCATAGGTCAACCCTTAGCTTGCCTGTGTTTAGAAAGTACTTTGATGGTTGGATTTTGTGTTTCTTTCTGCAACGTGGCGTTTTCTGCATAATCACCAATTTACATTTGCCACATAATGCAGCATCTGCTGCATAATTTGCTGATTTCACAAAAAAATATTTCTAGTTCAAATGAATCAAGTTACTTAAAAAATACAATCACATTTAGTTCCATGCAAGAGCAGGTCCTTTGCCGATTGCTGTATTCAGGTGTTAAACTGGTACTAATGAGGTCCCACTTTGGTCAGACAGTAGTAATAGTTAAAATGCCACAATCTGCAGCAGTATTATTTTGTCACATTACGCCACATAATTAAGCTTTTCCTGTCGCATAATTTGGTCAATCACTGCTATACAATTCCAGTAGTCATGGTATGGGATAACAGACTACTATTTTGATTGTTTATTATGGATGGTATGGACGTGAGTTCACCAGTAACTCGCTTTAGAAAATATTTAAGCTGTGTTGTGTGGGCACAATCTTCCGTGTGATGCGTGTTGTCAGTTCTGCAAATCTTGGTCAGAGGTGCAATCAGTTCATAGACCTCTTCATGCAGATTCGCTGCATTTCAGACTCCTACATTTGTAATGGCGCACCATGGGCCTGTACACATGGGCACCGTCTTTTTTGGGGGGCAAAAGTGCACTGCAGTGAAACCCCAGTCAATACAAGTATTTAATTAAAGTGGCCAGAGCTGATAAGGCTTTGCTTACAATAAAAGCTGCTAGGTCATAAACCAACGTGCACTGTTTGCATATTGGCCGACACCTCACCGCACTGTGACCGTGCCAGAGCGCACGTGACACACTCCTTCCGCACCAATGACCCGGGGCACTTGTGAGATTCTATGGAAAGGCAGACCAGGAGCTGTGAATCTCACCCGCGCGCTGCCGGATGGGTGACGTGGGCTCCAACGGTTATACGTCACTCGTGAATGCCTATTTTGGGGCTTGAGGAACATGCAGCGGTGCACAGTGTAACTCTACATTTAAGCCACTAGCTTACTTAAATGTGCACAAGCTGATGTATTCCAAGTCTTGATGGCTGGGGCACCTACAAGCCTCGAAATGCTTCACGGCGCTTGGGTTCGTCTCCCATTAGTGACACTGAATGTACGATTCACAGACGGCTACAGACCCCTTGTGCTGCAAACATGAAGAGAGCATTTATGGTTATAACTGGACACAATATTTTTAGTTGATTGACAGAAGTGTTTGGTAGCACTTCAGAGGTTTAAACACTTTCTTGGTTGCTAAGAAAGTCATAACAGATCCTCCAATGGAAACAAGTTGACAAAGGAGGGCGAGACAGGCAGTGGAAGAGCAAGTGCGCGCGGCCACGCTAATTACAAACAGATGGCCCCTGCGCGCCGCTGCTCGCTCCTGCAAGGTGGATGCCGCCACATGCACAAGTGTGTGGAAAAGAGCAGACCAATTTCTAAAGGTCATCTCCTAGAGCAGCGCATGCGCGCTGCGCTAGGCTCGACCTAAAAAAACATGGAGGATGTGGCTTTGTTCATCTAGTATTTGGAGTTTTCCAGCAGCCCCTGCTCTTCCTTCATTTCCGTTCATGTACAGCCCACACCGGACTGTGCAGAGAGAAAGAAAGAGGTAGGAGGAAGCGGTGGAGGGAGGAAGAGTGAGATGATGAGGAGTAGAGCGACAGAGGGCATGGCAATTGAGTTATACTTTTACATGCTGGGAAAATGTGGAATGGCAATACAAGCCTTGCACATGTGGTGCCATCTGTAACATCTGCGAGGCCTGAGTGTGTAAGCTTAGTAAGCTGAGGGTAATAAGCCACCACCCTACCCCATCGGAAGAGTGTGCAGTCCCCTGCAATAATATCTCCATATTTTCAGCAGTGCCCTGGCAAAAATGGAATCGATTCTAATGATATATATGTGTTTTCAATTGAATCACTGATGCTTTATTAACTGGCGCAAGAACAGCAATGAGTATTATTTCATGGCATAGTGTTTAAGATTGATGTTAGTCCTCCTGGTTTAAAATGAGAGGTTGCCACTTTTCCCAGTGGGGTGCAGGGAACCTGATAGGCACCGGTTTTCAAGTGGGGAATAACATATTAATTTCTGAGCTCTCAGTGTCCTATTTATGAGGCCATTTGCATCGCTCTGGCACCACGCAATGTTGTGCAGGAGCGACGCAAACCTTAAGACAGATTTTTGAAGTTGAGTGGCTCCAAAAATCTGGAGTAACTCAGCGCAGCACAAATCGCTGCGTTGCGTTATTCTGCCCTGGGAAGGAGTTCCATGGGCGTTACGTTGGTGTTCCCACACAAATCCCATGGATTTTGACGCATCCCCAGATTTATACCAGATTTGAGCCAAAATCTTACACCTTCCCAGGGAAGGCGTAACGATGAGAAATATTTCTGTTTCTCCTCGTTTCTTCCTCTTTCTATGTGTGCTGCATTCTGCAGCACATAGAGAAAGAGGATATGCCTCCCAGGATTGTTTTTGTGCAGGAAGGTGTCCCTTCCTGCACAAAAACATCCTGCATCCTGCAGGTGCTAGGCAGCCCATTGTGCGCCAACGTATGGGAAACGACAGGAATGTGCCGTATTCCAATATATACGGCACATTCCTGCCCTTTCCCTGTCATGCAGCACAGCAAGGTGACTTGCTGTGCTGCTCCGAGTCACAAAGCTCATAAATGAGCCCCTCAGTGTTTTGTATCAGATGCCTACTTTTCTCACAGCCACGTGCATTATTTGCTCCTATACAAAAATAGTTATTACAGATACTTTTGCAGTTATTGAAATTCAATATTTGGTCCTCTTTACAACCACTTTAAAGCAAAATACGTTTGCCTATATTCAAAAAAGTGTGCTGTAAAATGTACCAGTTAGCCTTAAGTGTTCCAAAATGTTCCCTTCCCCAACCTTCAGTAAGGAGGGATAGTATTGCTTCCTTACTCCCCAAGCACATCTCTTGCTTCCCAGTCCAGCTCTGGCTGTAGTTCAAGCTTATCTAAAGTACAGAGAACAGATAACAATCCACATTGTAGTCTGAGATCATTCAGATCAAACTCAAAGCTGGTAAGAGATTGTAACTCTTTTCTAATCATTTAAAAAACTATTGTAAGTCAACACTTAAATAAATGTAAGAAAGAAAACTGCTCTGGAACGCATTTCCTTATTAATCAGCATTAGTTGCATATATTTAAAAACAACTTCAGCACCTTTGTATTAGTACATGGCTGCTGGGACAAAACTCCTTCACACTGATTGCAAACTGTACCACATTGCCCTGCTCGTTTTTCTTGACTAAGTCTGTGTTTTTGTTCCAGTTGACATGACCATGAAGCAACTCCACTAGAGGTGCTCTGTTTTTATATCTGTGTTTTGACAGCGCAGCTCTCAAACATTCTTATTGCATACATGACAACTGCCAGTAACCTGCTCCTGCAGGCCAGTGCACAACATGTTTGTCACGCTCTCTGTGCCTGCCATAGCGCTTTCTCCAGGAGCGGCCACTGCAGGTAAGAGCGGTTGGGGGGAGTCGACAGACGACGATGAGGTAAAGTTAAATAAAATAAATTAAAACCACTTACCTTGCGCTCGCCGCATCGCTGTGTCAGCGATGCGGCGAGTACAAGGTAAGTGGTTTTCTTTTATTTAACTTTACCTCGTCTGCCGACTCCACCCCACTCCACCCCCCACCCCACCGCTCTTACCTGCACAGGCCGCTCCTGGCTTTCTCTGCACTCTTGACAATTAGGGAAAAAACTTATGTTTGCATTTCAGTTATTCGATCCTGCAGCAGCACACTTGCAAGTCCCATACATGCCAATAGACCTGATTTACATTCTCCCGACAATTTTCTTTAAATCTTCCACTTACCTTTTTAGGTCTCGCGGCTAGCGTTGCAGTGCGCAGCACTGCTCGCGCAGCGCGAGACCTCTAGAAAGGGCTTCTGAAAGCTAACCACACGCTCGTGCGTGTGGTTTTGCTTTCCGCGGCTGCTATTGGCTTTCGCGTGCTTTTTTAAAAAAAAAAAACAGTACGCAATTGGGCAAAGGCGGGCGCATGTCCCGCCTTTGCTCCGCCCATTCCCGTCGGTGGCCAGCACGCGCAGCAGCGCGCGTTCGTGTCGCTGCTGCTGCCGCGCTCCCTCCCCCCGCTCCTCTGTGGTGCTTATTCTGAACCAGCCCAAGATGCCGGCATAGTTATTATGCACTTGATTAGGAATTACCCTAACGTAGTCAGCCGTGGGGCTAGTAATATGCCGGATCAAGCCGTCGGCTTGTTGTCTGAATTGCCTGAGTCGTCAGGTATAAAGAGCGGTATGCGTAGTGTACATAAAGTAATGTTATGGCACTATAGCAAATTTGCGGTGCACTTATCAAAGTGGAAGTAAGTACGTATGCATACTTGTTAAGATATTTTGACATCGTGTATTCACCTAACAAAAATCGGTGGCATATGCCCTGTCGGCATGTGTTGCCGGCGTCGAATGTACAGCCTGTGTAAAGGGCCAAATGAGCATCGCAATACGCTACCCGCATGGCTTCTAAATCAAAGACTGGTACAAAGCAAAAAGTAAGCATAGGCTTGAAAGTCCTCTTACCTATCAGGTTGAATCCGAGGAACTCTGCGTCCGTTGTGCTACTGGAATATTTTAAGGGCGCCATTTTAAAGTAAAAAGGGTTAGGAATCCCCTTTGCACTCATTACAGCTGTGTCGAGTGGCATTTCACATGAGTGCTATTTTGAAGTGTAGTAAATGTTATAACTAAAAGGTGTATGAGGAAATGGATTGACAACAGTACTTGAGTACATGGTTCCTCAGCATTTCCATAAATTGGTACCGGATTATGGGTGGAACAGCTATTCTTTTAAAGTGTTTTTTAAGCTGATTTTCAAGTCTCAAGTATTTGTAATCTAGCAAATGGTGTTCTGCCAAAGTGTGCCATTTCCAAGGGGGAGTCACGGCAAGCCAGAAGGGTTGCAGTTATTAATGTCTGAAAAAAGATAATAGTATGGTTGAAATGGACATGTCTGATGGACATAACTGTGTGGTTTGAATATGTTTCGTGTTCATACTATAGAGGCAGGGGAATAGAAATTATATTCAATACATGAAGATAAGTCAGAAACATCATCCCATTATTGGAATCATATCATCATATCAATACTTAGTCCATGACACAGAAAAAGTTGTATCTATACCAACCAATAGCGCCATTCTGCATCCTTATTCAGTCCTCTGTGGACTGTATCAAATTTGATATTGAGAGTGCTTTCTTTTTGGAGAAGTCTCAGTTCCAGGTTTCCCCTGCGGGACTAGTGCCCATGACAACAATGAGAATAGCGCTGATGATACCAATGGGACTAGTGCCGATGCCAACAATGAGAATAGCACTGATGATACCAATGGGACTAGTGCCAATGCCAACAATGAGAATAGCACTGATAATCATGGGACTAGTGCCCATGACAACAATGAGAATAGCGCTGATGATACCAATGGGACTAGTGCCCATGACAACAATGAGAATAGCGATGATGATACCAATGGGACTAGTGCCGATGCCAACAATGAGAATAGCACTGATGATAACAATGGGACTAGTGCCGATGCCAACAATGAGAATAGCACTGATGATAAGAATGGGACTAGTGCCGACGCAAAACAATGAGAATAGCACTGATGATAACAATGGAACTAGTGCGCATGACAACAATGAGAATAGCACTGATGATAACAATGGGACTAGTGCCGATGCCAACAATGAGAATAGCACTGATGATAACAATGGGACTAGTGCCGATGCCAACAATGAGAATAGCACTGATGATAACAATGGGACTAGTGCCCATGACAACAATGAGAATAGCACTGATAACCATGGGACTAGTGCCCATGACAACAATGAGAATAGCGCTGATGATACCAATGGGACTAGTGCTCCTGACAACAATGAGAATAGCACTGATGATAACAATAGGACTAGTGCCGATGCCAACAATGAGAATAGCACTGATGATAACAATGGGACTAGTGCCGATGCCAACAATGAGAATAGCGCTGATGATACCAATGGGACTAGTGCCGATGCCAACAATGAGAATAGCACTGATGATAACAATGGGACTGGTGCCCATGCCAACAATGAGAATAGCACTGATGATAACAATGGGACTAGTGCCCATGACAACAACGAGAATAGCACTGATAACCATGGGACTAGTGCCCATGACAACAATGAGAATAGCGCTGATGATACCAATGGGACTAGTGCTCCTGACAACAATGAGGATAGCACTGATGATAACAATGGGACTAGTGCTGATGCCAACAATGAGAATAGCACTGATGATAACAATGGGACTAGTGCCGATGCGAACAATGAGAATAGCACTGATGATAACAATGGAACTAGTGCCGATGCCAACAATGAGAATAGCACTGATGATAACAATGAGAATAGCACTGATGATAACAATGGGACTAGTGCCGATGCCAACAATGAGAATAGCACTGATGATAACAATGGGACTAGTGCCGATGCCAACAATGAGAATAGCACTGATGATAACAATGGGACTAGTGCTCATGACAGCAATGAGAATAGCACTGATAACCATAGGACTAGTGCTCATGACAACAATGAGAATAGCACTGATGATAACAATGGGACTAGTGCCGATGCCTACAATGAGAATAGCACTGATGATAACAATGGGACTAGTGCCGATGCTGTAGGAGAGTAGGATCTGCTTCACAGGGGTACCCCCACTTTTTGCTGATACTTCACTGGTTTTCGACATTAGTCTGGCTGGGGCCCTGCTATTCAGAACCCCAGCCTAGCTGTTTCCTCTTTAAAAGGGTATCCATGTGCCTTAGGCACATCTCTGATTGGGATCTGGAGTGCCCTTGTAAGTCCCTAGTATATGGTATACTATGTACCAAGGGCATAGGTACCTCAGAGGCCTGCCAGGGGCTGCAGCATATATTATGCCACCCCTGGTAGGCCATCCAAACTGACACCACAGGTCTGCTACTGCAGCCTGGGTAAGGTGGTGCATGCACCCCTTGCTGTGGTATAGGTTACCTATATCACTAAATGCATACACACATATAAACCTATAAGTCACTCCTAAGGCAGGCCTTATCAATCCTAAAGGCAGAGTGCATGGTTTCTATGTGAGAGGGTGCCCCTGCATGAGCAGGGCCCCTCTGCAGCGTTCGGAGACCATCTCTGATGCTGTTTGTAGTGCAGCCTGACCATATACTCTTAAACGCATTATATCCTCGCGGTAAAATGCTAACTATGGAATGGCTGCACCAAAACATGTCGTGTTTGGTGTCAAACATCTTGGAATACTACCCCCCGCCAATTCTGGCGGCGGGGGTAGCATTCCACCCTTCTAGAGGGAAAGGCATGTTAACTCTGACGAGTCCGGTAACTTCTTTCCAGAGCCTGGCATCACAAAATGGATGCTACTGCCACAGACACGAGTCTGGCCTCCTGCTGCTGGACGAAACTCCGGCAGGGGAGGCCTGGACAATAGGTTTCCTGTCCCAGGGAGGTGTGACCACCTCCCCAGACAGGACAAAGTGTATTGGGGCTGGGCGGGAGCACTTTCGGGTGCTTTGAAGTCCTGCACTGGGGGCACATTTGGTGTCCCTGTGCATACCCCAGTTCAAACCGGATCAGGGGCTTGCAGCCCCTGCTTTGGCGCGAACTGGACAAAGGGAAAGGGGTGTAGCCACCCCTCTGCCCTGACCCACCCATAGGTGGGGCCACAGAGTAGTCCATCCCCTATTTTTGGAATAAAGGTAGGAACCCAGTCCTTAGGACTTTAGATTATACCTGGACGAAACTCTGACACGGAATCCTGGACCTTCGACGCTCTACGACAAGATTAGAGGACTGAAGAATCTCCCTTGGGGTCAAGGAGTGACTCCCCTGCTTGGCAGGCACCAAAGAAGCATCTGTCCGGTTCGCATCACTGAAGCTCCCGTCGGACGCCGAAGTCATCGCATCACCAGAGGTGGATTCTCAGACTTCCCCGAGGCTACCCTGAGTCCCCAGCAAAGCTGAGGCCCGTGGCTATCGTGGGTAACGTGAGACCGTGACCCCTGGACACCGAGCACACTTGCAAGTGCACCATCTTCTGGGTCTCCCAAGAAGTCGTGCTTTGGGCTCCGAGTAGCCCTAGCCTCCAGCACCACCTGCACCGAAGATCACTGGCCCCCACTCCACGAGTGTCCCGTAAGCCAGCTCCACGTGCGGCGTCACGAGGCTCCTTCGCGGTCGCTAGCCCGTTGGCTAGTAGCCCTTACCGAAGGCCAATCTTTTCTTTACTTGGCAGTCTGGTTGCTCCAGGCCTGCCCTCACTTACCCTTGCTGGGTGAGTTCCCCAGACCTTGCTGGTCTGCACCATCGACGATCTTCAGCTACATCGAGACTTGCCGTTGCCAAGGCTTGTTGGGTCCAATCTGGTCGCCGACACCGCAGCACTCGACAGACATCGTGTACCAGCCCGAATCCTGCTCCTGGTCGCCGACAACGCCTCCTGGACCTCGTGGCTGCTGAAACGAGACGACCGTCAACGCACCTGAAGCACTCGACATCGGTGGGCATCCGTCCATCACCTCCCTGGTCACTGGCTAGTGACCCAGACTCTGTCCCCTCTGCTTTCAGGTTCTTCAGAACTCCGATCCACTCTTGGATCCACCCGGACACTTTTCTCCTGGTCGCCAGCAGCACTTTGCAGCAGATCGCCATAAGAACCGACGACGAAACCCGACCCCGAAAGGCACCTATGCACCCGGCTTCCCTGGGTGAGGTAACACGAGTACTCCGGTGCTCCCGTGGGTAGAGACTCTTCAAAGTCCTAGATCTCAAAGGGTTTTGTCCTAGTCCTCTTTAAAGTGTCCCTTTCCTCTATTTTCCCGATCCCGACTTTCTCCATAGAAGTTAACGGCGTATCGCGGTTGTGTATTTACACTGCACGCGTCTCCCGTGGGTCCCCTGTGTCACTACCTTGGGTGGTTCCTTGTGGTCCAAGCACTTCTAGAGGCTCTAGGCCTAGTGTCTAGTTCAGTCGTGGTTCGCATACCACTTTATTGGTATATGGTTTGGTACGCCCCTAGGGCCCAAACGTGTATTTGTGCTATTACTGTGATTTAAGATCTTATAACCTATGTACTTCGAACTCTAGCCTCATAAAGAGACTAGAGGGGTGTGTTTAGTAATAAATACATATATTTTGAATATATACCTGGTGTGGTGCTCTTTCATTTGGTCACTCAAGAGATTATAGACTGGTAAAACAAGCTGCTTTACATTCCTTCAAGACTTAGCCTGAAGGCTGCTCTCCACAGCTACCACTAGGATAGCTTTCAATAAGGTTGTCTTTAACCTACCTACCATAAGAGTCGATTTGGACTGGTGCAAGGTGCCCACTATAATTAGTGGACAGCATATGCCAGGCCAACTTCTCACATTGGTGTGCAGCGTGTGGGATTCCAGCTTGCTATTGTTTTACCAGATAATCTCAATTGAATTGATCAACTGAAAACCACTAAAGGTACCTAAGGTACATATAATTTAAGCTTAGAATATCAGTAAGTTCTACTGAACTTAGAGTTGTGTGTTAAGGGATAGCACAACCCTTTCTACAACTCAAGAGAGTTTAGTAGGCCACACTAGAGTAGGTAGTGCATACACCACACCACACTAGTAATGTCTTTAAAAGCAGGATCCAAAGATGCCCTGCAGGAAGCCATTGAGCTTCCCCCTCCAAGTATGACACACTCCCATTCTTGGAACTGAGAGCTTTGTGTAACGTGAGGAAATTAAGGACAGGCCAAAGTCCCACCACCCAACACCTCCAGGAGTTGTTGGTGGCTTATGATCTTAGTAAGTCCTCAGAGACTGAAGGGGTAGGAGCAGAGGGTGGGCCAGCAGATGAGGAAGGGACCAGGGGTACTACTACCCCCAGCCCCCCTCTGAAACTGACCAGGAGGGTGACAATGACCCTGACCTGGAAAACCCAATCCCTTCTGGGGAAGATGAAGATGAGGATCTAGAGAACCACACCTTTGTCCCCCCAGGAAGGATTATGAGTGTGCTCAGAAAGTCTAGGTCTCCTTCTCAGGAGTCTAACCACTCTGGCACCTCAATAGGGAGCTCTGTTTCTTCTCACAGGAGGGAATCCTCTCATGAGAGAAGAAAGAGACTGGTCCAGTATGAGGAAACTCAACTGGAGATCAGGAAGAAGCAATTGGCTTTAGATAGAGAATCCCTAGATCTCCTTAAAGAGAGAAGAAAGTTGGGACTAGAGTCCCATGGTGGCAGCCATATCCCTAGAGATAGGGAAAGGTCCTATGACCATAGGAACCTGAGCAAGATTGTCCCTCCCTACCAGAGTGGGGATGATATCCACAAATGGATAACTGCTTTAGAGAGGGCCTGTAAGGTACAGAAGGTCCCTCAGGAGCAGTGGGCAGCAATCTTGTGGCTCTCCTTTGCTGACAAAGGTAGAGACAAGCTCCTCACTGTTAGAGAGGAGGATGCTGACAATTACAAGGTCTTGAAGAGTGCTCTTATTGATGGGTTTGGCCTAACCACTGAACAGTACAGGTTGAAGTTCAGAGACACCCAAAAAGCACAGACTCAAGACTGGGTAGACTATGTGGATTGTTCTGCCAAGGCTCTGGAGGGCTGGTTGATGGGCAGTAAGGTGTGTGACTTCTCAGGATTGTATAATCTGATAATGAGGGAGCAGATTCTTAATAACTGTCAAAACCAGCTGTTGCATCAGTACCTGGTTGACTCTGATCTGACCTCTCCCCAAGAATTGGGAAAGAAGGCAGACAAATGGGTCAGAACCAGGGTGAAGCAGAAGGTACAGAACCAAGGTGGGGAAACCAAGAAGCAAGATGCTAAGAACTCTGACAAGGGTGGGGAGAAGGGTAAAGATCAAAAGTCTTCATCAGGCCCCCAAAAATCTTCTTCTGGTGGGGATTCCCAGTCTACCAAGGGTAAAGGCCAAAGAAAACCATGGTGCAAGGTCTGTAAGCAAAAGACCCACTGGACCAGTGATTGCACCAAGTCCAAAGACTCCAGTCCAGCATCCACCAATGCCCCTAAGGCACCTGTTCCCCCTAGTACAGTTGGTGGAAGTGCTCCAGCAAAGGGTTTAGTAGGGTTCACCCTGGGAACTGAGTTGGGCTCTGACTTAGTCAGGGAGCTGACTCAGGCTGTGTTAGTCTGTGATGGAGGCATGGATGTGACCTCCACTGTGAGTCCCAGTAATCTGGGCAAGTACAGACAACAGCCTTTAATCAATGGACGAGAGGCTTTGGCATTTAGGGACACAGGGGCAAGTGTCACAATGGTGACACAAGACCTTGTGCTACCTGGGCAAGTTATACTTGGTGAGATGTACCAAGTGACCAATGCTAGCAATGTCAGAACAGACCATACTCTGGCAGTTGTTAACTTCTCCTGGGGAGGGGTAACTGGCCTTAAGAAGGTTGTGGTGAGTGCAAACCTACCAGTCGAATGCTTGCTTGGCAATGACTTAGAGACTTCTGCTTGGGCAGAAGTGGAGCTCAGGACCCATGCAGAAATGCTGGGGATCCCTGCAGATGTGTTTGCTGTGACCAGGTCACAAGCTAAACTGTCTAAAACTGAACAGGCCTTGGATTCTGGAAGAATGGACCAAGTGCCTTCCAAGAGGAGGAGTAGTAGGGTTAAGGCAGTGCCTTCCCCCTTGGCTCAGGAGGAAGATCAGTCCCTTGAGGGGGATGATCTCAGCCCTGAAGAAGGAACTGTCCCAGAGGAACTTGAGCCTGACCAGGTTGAGTTCTTGGGGACAGGGGGACCTTCTAGGGCAGATCTGAGCCAGGAGCAGCAGAGCTGCCCCTCCCTTGAACCCCTCAGACAGCAAGCTGCTGCTGAGGCTGCTGGGAAAGCTAGTGGTCCCCATACAGTGTATTGGGATGATGGACTCCTGTACTCAGAGAGTAGAGACCCCAAGCCTGGTGCTACCAGGAGGTTGGTAATACCTTTGAAGTTCAGGGGCTTCCTATTGACCCTAGCCCATGATATTCCCTTAGCAGGACACCTGGGCCAGAACAAGACTTGGGACAGAATTGTCCCTCACTTTCACTGGCCCCACATGTCTGAAGACAGTAAGGAGTTTTGTCGCTCCTGTGTAACCTGCCAAGCCAGTGGCAAAGCAGGTGGCACTACAAAGGCCCCCTGATACCACTACCTGTGGTGGGGGTGCCCTTTGAGAGGGTAGGGATTGACATTGTTGGTCCCATGGATCCCCAAACAGCATCTGGGCACAGATTTATACTGGTGGTAGTGGATCATGCCACCAGGTATCCAGAGGCTATACCCCTTAGGACCACTACAGCACCTGTGGTGGCAAGGGCCCTCCTGGGAATTTTCTCAAGAGTGGGCTTTCCTAAGGAGGTGGTATCAGACAGGGGTGCAAACTTCATGTCTGGGTACTTAAAGGCAATGTGGAAGGAGTGTGGAGTTACTTATAAGTTCACCACACCCTATCACCCACAATGCAATGGTTTAGTTGAGAGATTCAACAAAACCTTGAAGGGCATGATTAAAGGGCTCCCAGAAAAGCTTAGGCGTAGATGGGACATACTCTTGCCCTGCCTTTTATTCGCATATAGGGAGGTGCCTCAGAAGGGGGTTGGTTACAGCCCTTTTGAACTTCTGTTTGGCCACCCTGTGAGGGGTCCACTGTGCTTGGTGAAGGAAGGATGGGAGTTACCTCTCAAGCCCCCAAAGCAAGATATAGTGGACTATGTACTTGGTCTCCGCTCCAGGATGGCTGAGTACATGAAAAAGGCAACCAAAAACCTTGAGGCTAGCCAGGAACTTCAAAAGGCCTGGCATGACCAAAAGGCTGTCCTAACTGTTTACCAGCCAGGACAGAAGGTGTGGGTGTTGGAGCCAGTGGCCCCAGCAGCTCTCCAAGACAAATGGAGTGGACCCCACACTATTGTTGAGCAGAAGGGTGAGGTCACTTACTTAGTAGACCTGGGAACACCCAGGAGTCCCCACAGGGTTCTCCATGTCAACAGACTTAAGCCATATGTGGACAGGGCAGACATGGGCTTGCTCATGGCTACTGATGAAGGGCAGGAGGAAGAGAGTGACCCACTCCCTGACCTGCTCTCACAGAACCCTGACGATGGGTCAGTAGATGGTGTAGCCTTGGCAGGCAGCCTCACTACCCAGCAACAAACTGATTGCAGGCAAGTCCTCAATCAGTTTAGACATATGTTTTCTCTGACACCCAGTCAGACCACCTGGTGCACTCATGAAGTGGACACTGGGGACAGTCTGCCTATTAAAAACAAGATTTATAGGCAACCTGACCATGTCAGGGACTGTATCAGGACTGAAGTCCAGAAGATGTTGGAATTGGGAGTGATTGAGCCCTCAGATAGCCCTTGGGCTAGTCCAGTAGTCCTAGTACCTAAACCTCACACCAGTGGTGGGAAAAGAGAGATGAGGTTTTGTGTAGACTACAGGGGCCTCAATGCAGTCACTAGGACTGATGCCCATCCAATACCCAGGGCAGATGAGCTCATAGATACTTTGGCCTCTGCCAAGTATCTCAGCACATTTGACCTAACAGCTGGCTACTGGCAGATCAGACTAGCTGATGCTGCAAAGCCCAAAACAGCATTTTCAACCCCTAGTGGGCATTATCAATTTGTGGTGATGCCCTTTGGTCTGAAAAATGCACCTGCCACTTTCCAGAGGTTGGTGAACACAGTTCTCACAGGACTGGAGGCCTATAGTGCAGCTTATCTAGATGATATTGCTGTCTTTAGCTCCACCTGGGAGGATCACCTGGTCCACCTCAGGAATGTTTTACAGGCCCTGCAAAAGGCAGGCCTGACTATCAAGGCCACTAAGTGCCAGATAGGGCAGAGTCAGGTTGTGTACCTGGGCCACCTTGTGGGTGGAGGCCAGGTTCAACCTTTGCAGAGCAAGATCCAGACCATCATGGACTGGACTGCTCCGACTACCCAGACTCAGGTGAGAGCCTTCTTAGGCCTGACTGGGTACTATAGGAGATTTGTCAAGGGGTATGGATCAATAGTGACACCCTTGAATGACTTAACTTCTAAGAAAATGCCCAAAAAGGTTCAGTGGACAGTTAGCTGTCAAAAGGCATTTGATGACCTCAAGCAGGCCATGTGCACTGCTCCAATTCTGCAGAGTCCTGATTACTCCAAGAAGTTCATTGTTCAAACTGATGCATCTGAATTGGGGGTAGGGGCTGTACTGTCACAATTGAATGAAGAAGGTCAGGATCAGCCAGTAGCTTTTATTAGCAGAAGGCTGACCCCTAGAGAGAAACGTTGGTCAGCCATAGAGAGGGAGGCCTTTGCTGTGGTCTGGGCTCTGAAGAAGTTGAGGCCATACTTGTTTGGTACACACTTCCTGGTTCAGACAGACCATAAGCCCCTCTTATGGCTAAAACAAATGAAGGGTGAAAACCCCAAACTGCTTAGGTGGTCCATTTCCCTACAGGGGATGGACTTTACAGTGGAACATAGGCCTGGGAGTAACCATGCGAATGCAGATGGACTCTCTAGGTATTTCCACTTAGAACATGAAGACTTAACTGGGCAAGGTTAGTTTAATGTCCCTACGTTTGGGGGGGGTTGTGTAGGAGAGTAGGATCTGCTTCACAGGGGTACCCCCACTTTTTGCTGATACTTCACTGGTTTTCGACATTAGTCTGGCTGGGGCCCTGCTATTCAGAACCCCAGCCTAGCTGTTTCCTCTTTAAAAGGGTATCCATGTGCCTTAGGCACATCTCTGATTGGGATCTGGAGTGCCCTTGTAAGTCCCTAGTATATGGTATACTATGTACCAAGGGCATAGGTACCTCAGAGGCCTGCCAGGGGCTGCAGCATATATTATGCCACCCCTGGTAGGCCATCCAAACTGACACCACAGGTCTGCTACTGCAGCCTGGGTAAGGTGGTGCATGCACCCCTTGCTGTGGTATAGGTTACCTATATCACTAAATGCATACACACATATAAACCTATAAGTCACTCCTAAGGCAGGCCTTATCAATCCTAAAGGCAGAGTGCATGGTTTCTATGTGAGAGGGTGCCCCTGCATGAGCAGGGCCCCTCTGCAGCGTTCGGAGACCATCTCTGATGCTGTTTGTAGTGCAGCCTGACCATATACTCTTAAACGCATTATATCCTCGCGGTAAAATGCTAACTATGGAATGGCTGCACCAAAACATGTCGTGTTTGGTGTCAAACATCTTGGAATACTACCCCCCGCCAATTCTGGCGGCGGGGGTAGCATTCCACCCTTCTAGAGGGAAAGGCATGTTAACTCTGACGAGTCCGGTAACTTCTTTCCAGAGCCTGGCATCACAAAATGGATGCTACTGCCACAGACACGAGTCTGGCCTCCTGCTGCTGGACGAAACTCCGGCAGGGGAGGCCTGGACAATAGGTTTCCTGTCCCAGGGAGGTGTGACCACCTCCCCAGACAGGACAAAGTGTATTGGGGCTGGGCGGGAGCACTTTCGGGTGCTTTGAAGTCCTGCACTGGGGGCACATTTGGTGTCCCTGTGCATACCCCAGTTCAAACCGGATCAGGGGCTTGCAGCCCCTGCTTTGGCGCGAACTGGACAAAGGGAAAGGGGTGTAGCCACCCCTCTGCCCTGACCCACCCATAGGTGGGGCCACAGAGTAGTCCATCCCCTATTTTTGGAATAAAGGTAGGAACCCAGTCCTTAGGACTTTAGATTATACCTGGACGAAACTCTGACACGGAATCCTGGACCTTCGACGCTCTACGACAAGATTAGAGGACTGAAGAATCTCCCTTGGGGTCAAGGAGTGACTCCCCTGCTTGGCAGGCACCAAAGAAGCATCTGTCCGGTTCGCATCACTGAAGCTCCCGTCGGACGCCGAAGTCATCGCATCACCAGAGGTGGATTCTCAGACTTCCCCGAGGCTACCCTGAGTCCCCAGCAAAGCTGAGGCCCGTGGCTATCGTGGGTAACGTGAGACCGTGACCCCTGGACACCGAGCACACTTGCAAGTGCACCATCTTCTGGGTCTCCCAAGAAGTCGTGCTTTGGGCTCCGAGTAGCCCTAGCCTCCAGCACCACCTGCACCGAAGATCACTGGCCCCCACTCCACGAGTGTCCCGTAAGCCAGCTCCACGTGCGGCGTCACGAGGCTCCTTCGCGGTCGCTAGCCCGTTGGCTAGTAGCCCTTACCGAAGGCCAATCTTTTCTTTACTTGGCAGTCTGGTTGCTCCAGGCCTGCCCTCACTTACCCTTGCTGGGTGAGTTCCCCAGACCTTGCTGGTCTGCACCATCGACGATCTTCAGCTACATCGAGACTTGCCGTTGCCAAGGCTTGTTGGGTCCAATCTGGTCGCCGACACCGCAGCACTCGACAGACATCGTGTACCAGCCCGAATCCTGCTCCTGGTCGCCGACAACGCCTCCTGGACCTCGTGGCTGCTGAAACGAGACGACCGTCAACGCACCTGAAGCACTCGACATCGGTGGGCATCCGTCCATCACCTCCCTGGTCACTGGCTAGTGACCCAGACTCTGTCCCCTCTGCTTTCAGGTTCTTCAGAACTCCGATCCACTCTTGGATCCACCCGGACACTTTTCTCCTGGTCGCCAGCAGCACTTTGCAGCAGATCGCCATAAGAACCGACGACGAAACCCGACCCCGAAAGGCACCTATGCACCCGGCTTCCCTGGGTGAGGTAACACGAGTACTCCGGTGCTCCCGTGGGTAGAGACTCTTCAAAGTCCTAGATCTCAAAGGGTTTTGTCCTAGTCCTCTTTAAAGTGTCCCTTTCCTCTATTTTCCCGATCCCGACTTTCTCCATAGAAGTTAACGGCGTATCGCGGTTGTGTATTTACACTGCACGCGTCTCCCGTGGGTCCCCTGTGTCACTACCTTGGGTGGTTCCTTGTGGTCCAAGCACTTCTAGAGGCTCTAGGCCTAGTGTCTAGTTCAGTCGTGGTTCGCATACCACTTTATTGGTATATGGTTTGGTACGCCCCTAGGGCCCAAACGTGTATTTGTGCTATTACTGTGATTTAAGATCTTATAACCTATGTACTTTCGAACTCTAGCCTCATAAAGAGACTAGAGGGGTGTGTTTAGTAATAAATACATATATTTTGAATATATACCTGGTGTGGTGCTCTTTCATTTGGTCACTCAAGAGATTATAGACTGGTAAAACAAGCTGCTTTACATTCCTTCAAGACTTAGCCTGAAGGCTGCTCTCCACAGCTACCACTAGGATAGCTTTCAATAAGGTTGTCTTTAACCTACCTACCATAAGAGTCGATTTGGACTGGTGCAAGGTGCCCACTATAATTAGTGGACAGCATATGCCAGGCCAACTTCTCACAGATGCCAACAATGAGAATAGCACTGATAACCATGGGACTAGTGCCCATGACAACAATGAGAATAGCGGTGATGATACCAATGGGACTAGTGCCGATGCCAACAATGAGAATAGCACTGATGTTAACAATCAGAATAGCACTGATGATAACAATGGGACTAGTGCCAATGCCAACAATGAGAATAGCACTGATGATAACAATGGGACTAGTGCCGATGCCAACAATGAGAATAGCACTGATGATAACAATGGGACTAGTGCTCATGACAGCAATGAGAATAGCACTGATAACCATAGGACTAGTGCTCATGACAACAATGAGAATAGCACTGATGATAACAATGGGACTAGTGCCGATGCCTACAATGAGAATAGCACTGATGATAACAATGGGACTAGTGCCGATGCCAACAATGAGAATAGCACTGATAACCATGGGACTAGTGCCCATGACAACAATGAGAATAGCACTGATGATACCAATGGGACTATTGCTGATGCCAACAATGAGAATAGCGCTGATGATACCAATGGGACTAGTGCCCATGCCAACAATGAGAATAGCGCCGATGATACCAATGGGACTAGTGCCCATGCCAACAATGAGAATAGCGCTGATGATACCAATGGGACTAGTGCCGATGCCAACAATGAGAATAGCACTGATGATACCAATGGGACTAGTGCCGATGCCAACAATGAGAATAGCACTGATAATCATGGGACTAGTGCCCATGACAACAATGAGAATAGCGCTGATGATACCAATGGGACTAGTGCCCATGACAACAATGAGAATAGCACTGATGATACCAATTGGACTAGTGCTGATGCCAAAAATGAGACTAGCACTGATGATAACAATGGGACTAGTGCCGATGCCAACAATGAGAATAGCACTGATGATAACAATGTGACTATTGCTCATGACAGCAATGAGAATAGCACTGATAACCATGGGACTAGTGCCCATGACAACAATGAGAATAGCCCTGATGATAACAACAGCACTAGTGGTGATGATAACAATGAAAATAGCTCTGATGATAACAATGGGACTAGTGCTCATGACAACAATGAGAATAGCACTGATGATAACAATGACTATAGCTCTGATGATAACAGTGGGACTAGTGCTAACGAGAACAGTGAGAATAGCGCTGATG
Source organism: Calotriton arnoldi (assembly GCA_963921515.1). Classification (NCBI taxonomy): domain Eukaryota; kingdom Metazoa; phylum Chordata; class Amphibia; order Caudata; family Salamandridae; genus Calotriton; species Calotriton arnoldi. The sequence goes on along the minus strand of CAWUFW010011435.1, from coordinate 530,888 downwards.
ACAACAATGAGACTAGTGCTGATGACAACACTAATGACAGCAACGAAAATAGCGCTGATGATAACAACGAGACTAGTGCCGATGACAACGAGACTAGTGCCGATGACAACAATAAGAATAGCGCTTATGATAACAGGACTAGTGCAGATGGCAAATCTGCATGATTAAAAGACTGTTACTCAGGGTCCGCACTGCTCATTCATAGGAGACACTGTCCTGGACTCACATGCCTCTCATCAGTGTGCACACTGGTCTTTAACCATATTCCTCCAACAGATTATAGCACATTATTACAGGTTAATATGTTCCTTGTGAGGCCTCCTGACTCCTGCCATTGGGATTTAAGTTCTGCCACTATGTTGATTATAATTCCAGTGCTGGAGCATTGTGCTTTTGGTTACATGAAGCCATCTCGTGCTTTACCTGTACTTGTTTGTTTTTGTGAGTAACGTTAAAGGAGCCAGTATGCGCTGTGGAAAGGGCTTTTCGGTAACAACAAGCATTTGCAACGTAATAGGTCTCGCATTTACGCGAGTTTGACCTATTGGCATTGTAAATGACAATGGCTTTTATTTATGTTTCAAAAACCAAAACATAAATAAAAGGCAATGTCATTTACAATAAAAATAGCTCAAACTCTCGCATTATTAAAGTTTGAGCTATTGGTGTTGCATTATTTAGCAATGCCAATAGCTCAAACTTTAATAATGCGAGACCTATTGCATTGCAAATGCTTGTTTAAAATGTTGGCATATATGTTATTGTTAACTATATGCATATATTAGGCACTGACCTGCCATTTTCAGCCATTGACTTACTTTGACAGCCTATTTCAGCCATTGGCTTTGCACTTTGTCAATCACATCTTGGCTCAACCCAGTGGAGTATTCATCTTTTAGCTAATGCTGTTGGCTGTTTGAGTGTATCCTTCTGCTCCCATTGGAGTGCTTGCATTGAACTGCATGAGGACTCTGTAGCTTTCTCTAGCTTTTCACTTCTCCCACCTTCTATTCCTTGTATGCGCCCAAATCCCACCACTAGCCATCCTTACGTATCTATCACCCGACACTCCTCTTGCTCATAATCACACATCCACCTACCACCCCCTCGCTCCATTTTCCCCCATATGCTCATCAATCCGCCTGACACCCATGTGTTTTCTACCCCCTCCCCCTTTTATAGAGCCCCCAGGATTTTGCAGCTTGTTATGGCAAATGTTTTTGCAAACAAAAGCAAAATGTGCTGTCCCAAATCCCAAAATGTGTGATGTTTTTGCAGCAGGAAGAACGCGTCATAAAAATACCTCTGGGTCCTTGGTCTGTCTCTCCTGGACACTCTGCAAGTCACAGCCTGTGATCTGGCAGTGTGTCCAGCAGCAACGCTCCTCGGAATAGGAGGCTGTCTGGTGCCTTAGAGTGCAGATTTTAATCTGAAAACGCTGCTCTCTCTGGCATATGACAACCCCCATTCCACAGGGAGGGAGGGAATGGAGAGGGCAGAGAAGACTCATAGAGCATGGAGGAGATAGGTGAGTGTCCTGGGGATGGAGGAGGTGGGGGAAAGGGGAAGAAGAGTTGTTTTAGCCACAGCAGGCGTCACAGGAGAGAAGAGCAACAGAGAGGGTGTAGGATATTCAAGGGGCAGCAGGGGCATGGTGGGTACAAGATAAAGGGCAGAGGAAAGGGAGGGGGCCTGGGAGATCTGCTGAGAGCCGGGCCGCAACTTGCCAGCACAGGAGGAAGGCTCTGTGCATGTGGAAGCTTATAACAAGCAGGCGTCAGAGGAACTTAACACCTCTCCTGCCTGCTGACCGGTGCTCATCCTCTTTTTATTGGCTCAGTGTCAGGACAGAGCCAATAAAAGGAGGATCAGCCTCATTCTTATAAAAAAACTACCAAGTTTAATTCTTGCAAATGCTTTTTGCAAAAAACCTGTGACTTTTACAGAAGTGCTGATTTCAAGATTGTTTTGCATAAAGCAAAATTGATATATCCTGGAGGGTAGGCCTTTAGTTTTTGTTTTCTTCCCTCCCGCTAGCTGTCAAGTAAAACCACTGAATGGGTATTTCTTTCTTTCTTTGCTTTTTCTAGAAACAAAAGGTGGGCTATACTAAAGGCACCCCTTGCTGTCAAAAAGGCCCCTTTGTGTTTCTATGCCAAGAGAAGGGTGGAAGACTGCGAAGACGTCGTTGATAAGCCTCCTTATTTCTATGTTATAACAAGCATTGGCATAGCCAATCGGTCTCGCATTTGGGACCTTATAAGTGTTTAGCCAGAGCTGTTGTCTTTGGCAATGTATTAAAGCTATGTTGCAGAGCATTGTAGTTCTATGCAGCATGTTGAAAAGTTATATTAAAAAATGTTAAAATAAAATAGCAGCAGCAACAATAAAACAACAGCAATAATAAAAACAACTATGAATGTATGGATAGCTATACAGCAGAAAACTAGCTGTTGGGTAACGTATCATACATATCACATACATATCAGAAATCGCAGGAGGTCTCAAAGATTATTAGCAATAATGTGAGTGCGCTGCTGCTAAGTTATAATATTGAAAGCACAGGTCACTATCAATGAATATTAGAGGTAAACACATTTAGAATTTTGACGTGTGCCTGTGCACTGTCAGTGACTTGGCCAAGAACGGCATGAAAGAGATGAAATTCTTTCATACATTTTAAAACTGTCACAAACGGGGCCTCCCAAAATACGTGTGGCCCAGGGCCCCGGAAATGCTTACGATGTCCCTGGGTGCAATCGAACGTCCTGAGGCCCTGCTCGACACTGATGAAGGAAAGCCTGGGCCGGTGCTCACCGGTTGGTTGTCCTGCAGCTGCTGCTCCCCAGCCACGGCCCATCCAGAGACAGGAGGCCCCTCTATGCTCAATAGTGACTGGAGCACATCAGCACGGCGGAGGGCATGGGGTCTCCCTGCAGGCACTGCCACATGTTCACACTCAACAAGAAAAAATAAATCCTTAGCATTTTTGAAGACAGAAAAAGTAAATTAGTAACATACAAGCAAAAAAAAAAAAAAAAAAGTCTACAAATAATGGGTCAGTTTAATTTTTTATTTTAAACTTCCTAAAACCAACTTTTACAGCAGGAGGGGATATAGCCATGAGGGGTTTAGGGGTTTACTGGAGGGCCCGAGACATTGGCCGCGCGGCCGTAAAAGTAACGCCGCGCGGCCGCGAAATAAATTTTTTTTAAAAACGCGAGTGGTGACGCGAGTTGTGCGCACGCGCGCGACGAGAAAAAGTGCTGTGCACGTCGGGCGCGCTTGTGCGCGTAACCGCACGCTGGTGGCCGCTTTCGGAGCACTTTTAAAAGCCCCTTACTAAAGTCTCGCAGAGCAGCGCATGCGCGCTGGCTCAGCGAGACCTAAAAACAAAGGGAGAATTATATTGAAGACTTTCTTGCCATCTGACCTTTATTTCAAATTCAAACAAAAACAGGACAGTATTGAAAGCAAGGGAGCCTTAAATACAGTCTGGCTTTTCGTTTAGCTGTCTGGCTTTGATGTGTTTACGCTACATGCTTTAACACATTAAACCCAGGCCTATTGTCTTTGCCTGTGCTTGTCTGTTTGCTGATCATCATGAGTTTTAGTGCCAGGGAGCACCCATAGTGTACCTCGTTCTGAGCGAGGTTAGCTATTGCCACTTATTCCAGGCTATGTGATTACTGGTGGTGATGTCAGACAATAGTAGTCGAGGGGTGCTGGACTTTTTCTTTCTGTTGCCAGACAGATGAACTACCTGTAACATGTTTGCCGCTAATTCACAGTCTTACACCTTTTGCCTTCCACTGTAACTCTCACTTTCCTACGCCTAAAATTAAACTCAAGATGGTGGAAAATTCACCATACTAGCAAATGTGGTGGAAAATCAGCCCTAATTGTTGATTGTCCACCTTTGTAAGTAAACTATGCACATTGAAAATTCCACTACACTCCAGTTTTTTGTTAGCTCTTTTACTTTTAAGTCCACAGAGACGTATTTAAATTTGTCTCTGCTCTGGCCTCAGTCTGAATTATTAGTTATTCAATACTCAACCAGTCCTTCCTTTCTTTCTATGTTATAGACACTTCAGGAGGACTATACTGAGGGTTTTCCTGCCCAGACTGACTGTATAGAAGGCAAGGGAGCCTTCAATACAGCGAACCTTTTTGTTTCTCAGTCTGGCTGTATACATATATAGCATGGCTCTTGCCGTTATTTACTACAGCCGAGCCAAGCACTTTGTATCCACTCAGCTATATCTCGGCTACCTCAAACTCAAGAGGGCAACACAATGTGCTGCTTCCATTGTGTAGTGAAAACAATGGAAAAGACAGAAGAAGCATGCACAAAGGATGTGCAGAATCCCGAACCATCAGCGTGTGACCTACATCATACAATGAAACAAGCACCATGCAGGTTATTTTGTATCTATTTAGCTGGTAGTTACTCTTTTCTTTCTGTATCTCAGCACTTAAGTGTGAAAGATCCTGCTTGCATACTTGACACATACCATAGTCTGTTTGCGTAACTACAAAGTAGGAATCACCTTCAGAAATTATTTTCTTTTTATTTCCATCAGACATACATTATTTTCAGTACACAACAAAGCTCACTGCACGTCTCACTAAACATTAAAAAATATACGTTTTGGGAATTTTCTACGATGCTGTGTACAGTATATAAAAGATCACAGTGAATGCTGTTCAGTGTTTCCACATATTGATGATTTTATGTCCTACAGAGCTAAGCCACAAACTGTGTTGTCTCTTGGTGTTGAGTTCTCCAGAAAGTCTGTAACCAGCCATAGATCTGTGTTTCTTCATAAAGTCAGTCGCAGGCTATAAAAATGAATAACATATCTATAATAATTTATTCGGATTAGAGGAACAGAGTGCTCCTTACTTCAGATTGCTCGTCGGTACTTGAGGTGGAGGTAAGGTTTTGATTTCTGGGGTGCACTCAATATGGTACACTGCAGGATGATTTTGTTACATAATTTTGTCATTTGAGAAACGCACAGTTAGGAATTAACTCTACACACAGAGTTTCCACCCTTCTTAGATTTGACCCTTGCAGTAAAACAAATGAATCATCAATGTGTGCATATTATTCCATTTCACTTAACTTCTCAAACCAGAGAGTATCAGTTTGATTAATTTGTAGAGACTGACTTTGGGGGTGCCTGCAGGGGTTATGTTATTGATTTGCAGAGTAGTCCAGCACAGGCCCTAATGTGGACCGTGTGTGTTGGGTGGAACACTGGGAAATGCTTAGTAATAGGTAGGTTGCATGGGCTTCTCATTGGGTTGCAAATCATTTTGCCCTACTTTTTTTTGTGAAATACGACCAGTTACCAGATATTGCTTTCCATAACATTGTAGCAGTAAAATGTAGTTCAGTGGAAAGGGGAAGCCGGGCCAGCATTTTCAAGTCAGATGGTGCTTATTAAAACTTTGACTGGTTTAGAGTTATGGAGTATTTATAAGCTTGGGCCCATTGCTAGACACCATGTAGTAACAAAAGGCACATGGAAAGATAGGGCCTGGCACATGGACAGCAACCTGAGGAGCTAGGGACATATGGTCATGCGTAATGAGGAGCTTGAGGCACCTGGACAGATCGTGTGAGGGGTTTGGATATGGGTCACATGGGCAAGTAATGTATCATGGTTGTACAAAGAAAGTTGGAGCCTGAAGCACAACAAGAGAACAGTATGGGATCTATTTGGGTACCTCAAAAGACAATAAGACTAGCTTGTGGTAGATAGACAGACATCATGAAGAATTTGAGGCATGTGGAAAAAGGGTGGTAACTTGTGTGTATAATATTTGTGCTTTGACATGCAACAGATAGTGGGTGGAGGTTAGGGCTCCTGAGCAGATATTGTGTGATGGATTTGGACATCACTGTAGTCAGTAATTTGAGAATCAGAGACACAAGTTGTTTTTAATGTGCTAGATAAAATAGAAGTAGACCTGGAAAAGGAACCACACCTACTGAGTCCTTCCGAGGCACCAAATATACTTCAGTTGGAAGACACAAGTCTATTTTTAGATACATCTATACAATGCGTTCGTTTTATTTTACCATTTAGTTCCGATTTTGCTTAAAAAATATTTTAGCCAATGCATGTTTTTCTGTGTACCTTTTCATCAGGGCTAACAACAGACACAGTAAAATAATATGTTAAGATATGCTATGTAGATTTTTTGAGCGTGCTTGTCACCCGTGAGAATATCCAGGCACCAGAGCAGGTGTATAGGTCGAGCAAGAGTAGCTGTGGGTCATCAGAAGGAGATCCGCGAAGTTAGTTGAAGAGCCAGGTATTCAACTTCTTGTAGAAGTCGAGCAGTGAAAAAGAGGCCCTGATGTGTTGGGGAACGTCATTCCAGGTCTTGTTACAATGTTGAAAAAAGTGCGCCCTCCAGCTCTGCTTCTGTGGATACGTGGGATATGTGCGAGAGAGAGAGATGTAGATCGCAGTTTTCTAGTGGGTTGATAAAAGTGAAAGCGCTCGTTGAGGTAGGCAGGCCCAATATTGCTGAGGGCCTTAAATGCGTGGGTGATCAACTTGAATATGCGTTTCTAAATGGGGAGCCAGTGGAGCTCTCTAAGGTGAGGCGAGATGTGGGTGCAGCGAGGGAGGTCGAGGATGAGTCTGGCAGCGGCATTCTGAAAGGTCTGGAGTCTCTGTATGAAGTGGGATGGGATTGCGCCATAGAGTGTGTTGCCATAGTCTAGCCTGCTCATGATGAGGGCTTGAGTGACAGTGCGTCTGTTGGTTTGGGATAGCCACTTGAAGCTCTTACTTAACATTTGCAGGATGAGGAAGCAAGAGTTGGTGACTGCGTTTACCTGAGGTGCCAGGGTGATTTTATTGTCGAGGATGAGTCCTAGGCTTCTGGCTTGTTCTGATGGGATTGGTGTGGGTCCTAGTTCCACTTGCCACCAAGAGAAGTCTCCGGTTGAGCTCCTGTCTCCGAAGATCAGTACTTCCGTTTTGTTTGTGTTGAGCTTCAGACAGTTATGTTTCTTCCAGTCTGCCATGCTGGTTGTGCAGTTTATGAAGTTGTTTCTGGTGGTGTTGACGGTGTCTGTCAGGGATAGATGAGCTGCGTGTCGTCGACATAGGATATGATGTCGAATCTGTGGGCTCCGATGATGCCTGCGAGGGGTGCCATGCAGATGTTGAAGAGTAATGGGCCAAGAGACGATCCTTGTGGGACTCCGCAGATGAGTTTCTTAGGTCCTGAGGTGGACGGTGGGAATCTGGCTCTCTGTGTTCTGCCTGTGAGGAAGGAGGCTATCCACTTTAGGGCTGATCCATATATTCTGGTGTGGTGTAGCCTTGAGACGAGAATGTAGTGAGAGACAGTGTCAAAAGCTGCGGAGAGATCGAGCAGGATGAGAGCTGTGGTGTTGTCGGTGGCCGCAATGAGGGCGGTTTCTATACTGTGGTTGTTGTGGAAACCAGATTGCATGCTGTCCAGTAGATGGTGATGTTCTAGGTGTCTGGAGAGATGTTTGTTAAATGCCTACTCCATGACTTTGGCAAGGAAAGATAGTAGTGAGATGGGTCAGTAATAAACAAGGAAGAGTAAAAATAAATTATCTATACACACTATGTAACAAAAATCATTACATACATATCATAATTTGTTGTATAACATCACAACTATGAGGGACTCGCAGAGAGTCCCAGGAAGAGAACCCCGGTCATGTGCCTCCCAATAAACCTCCAAATGAGGGGTAGGGTTTCTCTGTAGGCAGCGTAATATTCTATGGGAATCCGTCGGTGCACGTGGTCTTGCTGCGGGTCATTCGACTAATAGCCAGATGAATTTCCTCTAACAGGAAGGGTTGTTCCAGCTCCAACAGCTGTATCGGGGTCAAACGGGGAAGTACCACTGCGAAAAGATAATCTTGTAGCTGCACCGGTGCCAGTGCCGGAGGGGGAATACAACCATTCATAATATTGTGTTAATACTTCATTGATATCAGTCTGTGCATTCACCACGCAGCCCGCGCTGTCCCGTATGGTGCCAATCAGGGTCCGGGTGACCTCAGTACGCAACAACCACACCAGTGTGCACCCCAGCTTATCACCGTCAGCATGGTGGTGGGCTAAGGAGGCCTTACAATCCATAGAACACAATCTTCCTACCTCCTCCTGATACTAATGTCGTAGGGCCGTGCGAAGGGGGTGGGCAGCAGGCTTCGCCACTGCCTCTATCTCAGCCGTTCTAACACGCGTCTCAATGTCCACCATCGTGAGTGTTGCTCAATCTCCCCATTTCGTACTTATACAGTGTCCCCGCATGACTACCTTTAGGGCGACCCATTTGAGCCCAAGAGAGTCCACTAAGCCCACGTTATCGGCAAAGTACTGGGTGAGGTGTGTAGCAATGGTGTCTCTATACACCGTGTCTTGTAGTGCTTCTGTGCTGAGCTGCCAAGTCGGTATACTAGCCCTCGCCCTCCACTATTGGAACGTGACCCACAGTGGATTATGGTCAGAGTCCTGCCTAAATACTCAAAGCCATGTATGAGGGGCCAACAGTCAGTGTTGCAAAAGAAGTAATCCAGCCTAGTGTGAACCTGGTGCCCCGGTGCATAGTAGGAGTACTCCATTTCCCCGGGATGTCCCAGGTGCCAAACATCATGCACGTTAATGGCCCGAGTCCAGTGCTGAAAATGTTTTGTTGCCTGTAAACCTTGTGTGCCTGGGTGTGGGGTACGGAGCGGTCCAAGTCTGTATCATGTATGCAGTTAGTCACCGCCCCACAGCCCCAGAACCTGTGGATCAAGTAACATGGTTGGTGAGAAGGAGTCCAAAAGATAGCTCTGTGAGGTGTTGGGTGCATAAAGGGATACTACAAAAAACGGGTGCCATCCAGGGTTTCCTCTAGGGCCACATATCGACCTTCTCTTTCAATTGGGAGCCTACATTTCACAAAAGGAACCTTTGGAGCAGACCAAATCAGAACCCCTCGGTCAAATGCAGAGAATCCCATACCATACACCTGACCGCTTCATCATTTACCAACTTTATCAAGTTTCCCCTGGAGACATGCAAAGTGAACATGGCTGCGTCTGAGAAAGGCATATATTCTGTGTCTCCTAGCAGGGATCGCCATACCTCAGACATTCCAAGTCAAGGCGCTAAAGGTAACGGCCATATATGCAGTCAGTACATTCCAAGATCTTCAAAATCTTCAGCACTCCCCATCCACCCCTCCCCATCCACCCCAACCATCCCGCCGCCCATCCCTTCAGCCAAAGGCTAAAAAAAGAGAGAAAAACTGTGAAACAAATGTAATAAACAACTCCCTTATCCCATGCCTGAATGCCTTCCGGCCTCATGCCACAATACCCCAAACAGTGCAGCCTATATAAATTACTTGCCTGCAACAAGAACATGTTCATGCGGAATACTCTATCTGGGAGGACGACCAAGTGGCGTCCTTCATCCAGGAGCTGCAGCTTCCACCACCCACATTAGGCCCAGCCGTATAACCTCCAGGTACAGTGCCTCTTGTCCAAAGTCATTGTCTCCTCCGTAGCCCCAACGTTACATGAACAGACAGCCAAGGACCTCCTCACATCCACCAAGAACAACAGTGACTCACCACCTGCTGCACCTCAGGAATCTGGGGGGTCTCGTTGGGGGGGTGGGAGGGAACCCACCGGTGTCTGCTGCGATCCCAGCTCAGAAGCACCCGAGCCAAGAGTACCAGGCTCCGAGTCTTGGTCAGTGTCCAGAGCAAGCGCTCGGAATCTGTTTGTGCTGTGGATATAGATCACTGCCACCACCCGCGCTCGCTCCAAGGCAGCTTATTTTTCAGAGGGGCAAGACTGCGGACCGCGCGGGCATCAGTGTTTGGACTTGCTCCCGGACCAGCCCAGTTGGTCGCCGTCACAGGGCTCCTGGGGTTCAGGTACCCCTTTGGCGCTAAGCCATTGCCAGGCCCCTTCCGGTAATGTAAAGAAGTGTGTGGTACCAGCATCCACCACACATAGGCGGGCTGGAAACAGCAAGGCATACAGAAGATTCAGGGTACGGAGTTGGGCCTTAACCACTGCAAAGGTACTGCGTCGCTTTTGGACCTCTGTAGTGTAGAATGGGTATGCTGTGATATTATTAGTGCCTTCGAAAGTCCAAGGGCCTTTTGCTCTTAATAACTTTAGGATAGGTTTCTGTCCCAAAAATTAAGTAATCATGCTATGATTGGGCACTGGGAGGTTTCTGGCGCTGGGGGTGTGGGTGGGGGTGTGGGTGGGGGTGGGTGGTGTTGCGGAACTCTGTGCACTCTCTCAATTGAGAGGATGTGGTCTCACGGCTAGACTGCCGACTTTGGAGCTGGGAAACCAAGGTTCGAGCCTCAGGGTCGACTCCACATCCTGTGATTCTGGGCAAATCACTCAATTTCCCCGTGCCTACCACACAAAAAAATAAAAATAAATGAATGTGTCCTTGTGTAACGTAACTGGTGCTCATGTAAAGCGCTCCAATATCTACGGGTCGAGTTCGCGCTATATAAATCTGCACAAACAATTGAGAAGATTTTTGGGACTTTATTTGCCAAGACCATGTTCATCAGTCTTCAAGGAACAGCTCAGTATTCGGGACCTCAGCCCTTTCCAGAAAACCTAACAAGTGGATATTATTGCGGCAAGAGCAACCCTCTGCATACTCTGCCCTGGCCTGGAGTGTCCGCATCTCAGTCTGGAGAGCCTTTAGCTTTTCCTGGACATTCCTCATCAAAGGTGTAAGGGAGGCCATTGAGGATTCTGCCTCATCTACCCATTCCACCAGCTTGGCATGGTCTGCCCACATCAGCCCAGCCTCAACCTGAATAGCTTCCAGCTGGGCTTCCATTGCCGTTTTGGAGTCCTGGATTACCTGCAGAATATTTTTACATATGCTGGTATGCTTCTCCAGCATGGTCTCCAAATATTTGATCAGATCTGTGTGGGTCGGTGTGGCCCCCAGCATGGCCATGATGGACTTCTGAGGTGGAGGACTGATGACCTTAGGACAAACCATACCCGGTCAGTGGCAACCCGTCCCAATCAATAGGGCGTGTTTCCCCGCTCCTTAGGCGACACCCTCAACAATCTCGGGAGCTGCACAGGGTGGGCAGCAGTGAAAAATCGATTCTCGGGGTGTCCCAGTCTCCAAAGCGAGCGGGAGGTGTGCCAGAGGATGTCTGTTCAGGTTACAGTACGGTGGGGGCCGGCAACCCGACAGCATGTGCCTCATGTGTCCGCTACAGCAACAGCACACCAGCCCATCACAGCCTCGTCACCCCAGAGGGGGTCCTGTCCTGCAGAGGTGCCCACCAGGCACTTACCGTGCCCCTCACCACCGCTGGTGATTCTCCCAGGCCTGGCAGATAACGCCGAGCCAGCAGACCCCAGCGCACACCACCAAGCAGTCCCTGTTTACCCCTGGGCACTTCCCCATGTAGTAATGTCCAAGGTCTCCACTTCCAAGTGGGGTTTCCCACGGGCTCCCCACAGCACACAGTTCACCTCTTCAGTGCCCTCTTAGCTCTTAACCCCTCCACCCCCCCCCCCCGCCCCACACTGCTCAGCACGGCCACAGCAGCCCTGCAATTCAAAAACACCTATATGTACTTATTGAAAATTCTCAACACTAATAATAATATCTGATTAACAATATTTAAATCATTATATAAATGATCTTGTTGTAGATGGCTCAAAACATTTTTTTAATAGTTCGCCTTAACTTTGGTCAGCTGAACATGAGGGTTATAATTTAATCACCTGTACTAACCGGCATTGCTATTCATGGACAAAGCAAACCAAGACCCTACCCTCTCTGTTGCTATACTGTCTCAAAGAGGGAAAACTGAGGTGAACAATATGGTGTTCTGCACCAATCAAAATTAGACCAAGGTAATAACTCCCTGTTGTGTTAAGGCCCCTCTGACCATATGTATAATATGTATCAATCTAAGTGTCCTCAGTTTCTGCTCTCTGGTAACACCCCTCCTATGTACTGCCATGTGTTCAATCCTTCCATTCTTCAATATTTTTTGATTTGTGTACCATATCACATCGTGTGACCTTAGGGTAATTAGGATCATGACTTTTGAGTCCTTTCAAATGTTCACATCTCTTCGATGTAAGGGTCACTTTCTTTATTAAGTTAATTGTTTGTCACAGGCACACTTTATAATGTACATGCAATACTTCAAGTTCCAATGAATCAAAAACTCTTTGTTGATATTTCCAGCTGTACTGTATAATTTTGTTTACCTCAGTGGATACCTCATGAACAGGTGACTTGGGTGTCTGTCTGGTTAAATAAGTTACCTCCATAGTATGAAGACAAACAAAAGATGCAAAAAGATAAGCACATTTTGTACCTAACGAGGTTCTATAAAGACACATACAGTTTTTTCAGGATTTAGTTTCAGTTTCACTTTTACTCTTAACATATTTTCTAAACCTTGGTTGGGTTCCTTCATACACTGTAGCTTTGTCTTAAATGAAATTAATTTGCTGATTTTGATGATGATTTAATTTTGTATAAGTTAAGGTTTCTTATTTGTGTATTTATATTCTTTGTCATGGAGTAATTTGAAGGGTCACCTATTTCACTCCCAAAGACGCTAAGAAGAGGTAAACATGTGAAAACAAAGACAATTATGACATTAGAGCTTGCTAATCTCAAGTATTACCTTAAAAGTAAAGAGCTGGGTTTTTTGTTTGACAGAATATGGAAATTGAGGGTGAAAGTGTGTAAAAGTGCCAGAAAGTTTAGCATAAGAGTAAAGTTCCAGTGAAGAGGGTCAAGAGTGATCTATGAGGTGAAATGAGAAAGGGGCTGTTAGAAATGGGGTTTCTGGTTGGCTAGGGTATGCACCTAAGCCAGGCAGAACCGACCACTCCAGTCAGGGTAAGGGAGTTACACACACAAGTTAACCCCTGCTCACCCCCTTGGTAGCTTGGCAGAGCAGTCAGGCTTATCCCAGAGGCAATGTGTAATGCGTTAGCGCACCCCACACACACACCAGTGACACACTAGGCACACCACAAAAAGAGACTCCACACCATAGTATATAAATATATCCTCTGTATTGTACATAAAACACCTTAGACCAAGAATCACATAATTCACTTTGCCAACTAGGCAGTTGTCATAATCACATAGATCATAAATCACTTTGCCATAAGTCAATGGTCATAAACATCACATTTGGTGCACTCCAGTAAATACTTCAAAGTTGCACAAGTCATAAACACATCATAAAAGCAGTTACTGACAGTGACACTTGGTATTTTATCACTGCATGTAAAATATATTATGTCACCTAATCAAGTATCCTTCGTAATGCAGAGCGAACATTCACAAACTGAACTTGCCGGGTACCTCGATTTTATACAAAGGTACTTCCCCTGCACATTATACAAAGGTCCTGCAAAAGGACACCTCAGGCAGACTTCGGCAGGGAAAAAGGAAATAACAGTTACCCCCGGTATCAGGAAATGCGGGTCCCGAGGGTCAAGCGCCCCGTTCCGGTGTAGGCCTGCTTCTGCAGGCTATTCGCCCACTCGTCGACCTCAGCCAGGGCGGTCAATATGGAAATGACCCTGTTAGAAATGGGATTTCTGGTTGGCTAGGGTATGCGCCCAAGCCAGGCAGAAACCACCACTCTAGTCAGGGCAAGGGAGTTACACGCCGAAGATAACCCCTGCTCACCCCCTTGGTAGCTTGGCACGAACAGTCAGTCTTATCCCGGAGGCAATGTGTAAAGCGTTTGCACAACACACATACACAGCAGCGACACACTAGGCAGACCACAAAAGAAACTCCACACAAGGTTATATAAAAAATAGCCTTTGTATTACTCATAAAACACATTAGAACGCAATCACAAATATACACTGTGCCACCCGGCACTAGGTATGACTTTACAGGGGATTATATACTCTACAGGGCCAATCGAGCCACTGTCATAAACATCAAGTCACAGAATTAGTGAAAACAACCAGTAAGTACTGGTAAGGGTACACTTAGCACCAACCATGAGGCATGAACATCATAGCATCACATAGAATAGTCTATTATGTATATGTCATAATCACATCAGGCCCACCTTAGGCCTAAACATCATCAGCAGCAGTGTACCATATCATCATTACTGCACACTTGGGTACTCAGCATAATCAGCAGGGCACCCTAACAAACAGTTGCGGCAGGGAACACACTAGAGAATCAACCTTACTGTACATGGGGTGCCAACCTTGGCAATGCAACCCAACCTACATGTGAGCATCAGGTATTAGGCAAAGCCCTCATCACGGATCCTGATTCACAATCCGCAAAAAGAACAATGCAGTAGATCACATGTCATACACTTCTCCTGCCCACCTTAGGCAACTGCCTCACTCCTAGGCACCTGTCCTGTACCCCAATCTTAGGGCACAAATACAGCCGGTCACGGGGAGGGCAACCACGTGCCTCCCTTGCGGCTGCCCCCGAATGTCTCCCCCGCCCCTGTGTCACCAGAAAGGGGGCAGGGGTGCAGCTCACCTGTTCTCTCTTACCGGGGCGTCCTTGGTGCTGCGATGCAAATGCCGCTGCCCATGATCGTGCGGTGCAGCTGCGATCAAGACAGAAATGGGGAAGCAATTTTACCCAGGGGCCTCCGTTGAGGTGTCACCCTGGGCTCCCCTCTCCTGCCCAGGTTTTCCAGGACACTCACCCGCGTCCCGGGTGAATCAGAATCCTTGGTCGAGCAGCCCGGTCTCGGCCGCCGATGGACTGGCAATGCCGTTCCTCCCTTGGCTCTTCGTCGCGGGGAGCACACAGGGCTCTTCTCTGCCTCTACCAACGCTGGCAGACACGCGGGGCTCTCCTCCTCCTTACGGGGAGCCCTATCCACAGTCAGGCAACCGCCGCCTGGCTTCCTGTTTTCAGGCCCCGCCCGCAACCAGGCTCTCACTGCCTGACTTCCGGCTCGGATTAGGTTGTTGGGCGGCGCTTCCTGCGGCTTCTTCGTCTGGCTTGGCCTTCTCCAGCCGGCCCCGCCCAGGATCAGGCTTCCAGGAATGATGCTCCGCCCACAACCAGGCTTTGCCTAGCTCCCGGCCATTGTAATTTACGGAGCAAAGTCTCCGTCGGGGCCCTACCTTCTTCCCAACGCGGACACACACTCTGTGCCCACTGCAGGGTTGAACCCCCTCTCTGGTCTCCGAAAATAACGGTGGCAACAGCCCTCCACACTCCTCGCTTCCACTGCGGCACCAGTTCAAAGTAAATTGAAGCTCGCAGCCCGGTGCCAAGTCTCCAGGGACCCTCAAGGCAGGCCAGCAAACAGGGCTTTCCAGTAGAGGGGGAGTCCTTCCAGCTCCCCCAGCAGACAGCAGGTCAGTCCATGTGGCGGTTCCTCCTCACACACTGCAGTCCACGCATTGTCTTAGCCCCCAGCAGGTCCCAAGTAAGCACACAGCAGCCAATTACATGGGGTCACAGCCCCAATATTTATATTGCAAACGTCTTTGTTCTCCCCCTGCACAGGGCTCTGCACCCGGTCCAAACCAGTTCTGGGGGCACCTACACATGGGCGCAACACCCTCTTTTGTCAGTGTAGGTCCTGGCCCCAGACACACCACAGGGGGGCAGAGCCAGCATTGTGTGAGGTAGGCTCTGTCTTATTCAGGCCGAGGTGCTACTCCTCCCACCACTCCAAATGCAGATTGGCCTATTCAGCCTAGTGCTGACTCACCCAGCCCCTCTGGAGCCACTGTACCTCCCCAGCCCCTGTCACTCCAGAGCCAGACATGCAATACACAACAGGCAGGCACAAAGACACATAGCACACAGAAATGCCCACTTCTAAAAGTGGCATTTCTATAATAGTGATAATAAATCTGCGAACACCATTATGCAGCATTTATTACCACTATTCCAAACATACCAAACTTGACCACTCTACTACTCTCAGGTCAGGAATTACCACTGAAGCACATATCAGGGAATCCCCAATGCATTCCTATGAGAGGGCAGCCTCACAGTAGTGAGAAACCAATATGGCTGATTGTCACTACCAGGACATGCCACACAGTTAAGGCACATGTCCTACCTTTTACCTACGTCGCACCCTGCCCATAGGGCTAGCTAGGGCCTACCTTAGGGGTGGCTGATATGTAGTAAAAGGGGGGTCACAGACGTGGCAGTGCCACGTCACAGCGGCACTAAACTGCACGTGCAGGCCCTGCAATGGCAGAGGCCTGAGAAACGTTTGAAAGGCTACTTTGGTGGGTGGCGCAATCAGCGCTGCAAGCCCACCAGTAGCATTTAATTTACTGGCCCCGGGTATATGAGATACCACTTTACTGGGGACTGATAGGTAAATTAAATACGCCAAACAGGTGTAGACCAATCTTACCACTTTTACCATAGAGAGCACATGCACTTTAGCACTGAACAGCAGTGATAAAGTGCCCAGAGTCCTAAAACCACCAACACCAGATCGGAAAAAATACCAGGAGGAGGGAAAAAAGTTCAGGGATGACCCTGCAAAAAGGGCCAAGTCCAACAGCCCCCAACGGAACTCCTCAAAGTGGGAGGGGGCAGATGGACTCACGCAGCCAGTTCCTAAGCAGGGGTCTCGGAAGAGGCTCCACCCTGCAATGTGCCCACATGAAACGAGTGCCCCTAGGTGTGTGTAGGCACGGGGTCACACACACCTCCCACTCCGGTGGCAAAACCTTGCAAGGTCCCCCACGAGTGGGATGATCCAAAGCAGCTGCCCTCAAAGGGACGCTGTGATCCTGCTCTCGTTCCCACAACAAAGGGGCAGCTCCTCCACTTTTTTTTTTTTTCAGATTTATGTAGCTCGAACTCGACCTGAAGGTATTGGAGCGCTTCACATGAGCACCAGTTACGTTACACAAGGACACATTATTTTTTTTTGGTAGGCACGGGAAGATAAAGTGATTTGTCCAGAATCACAGGATGTGGAGCCGACCCTGAGGCTCGAACCTTGGTTTCCCTTCTCCAAAGTCGGCAGTCTAGCCGTGAGACCACATCCTCTCCCCATCTGCAGTCCGAGGGGCACACAGGACACGCCGGTACCTGGTGCTCTGCACAGGGGAGAGCCCCAACACCCCCCCTCAAGTGACGGTGCAGAAAAGAGCTACTCACTGGATGGCGAAGTCCCCAGTGAGCACTGCCCACTTCCTCTCCTACTTTTCGGGTCCAGCAGGCTGACTCCGACCCGCATCCACGCCCCTTGTCGACAGCCTCCGGTGGTCTCGATACCTTTGGCCTACCGGGGCAGCACTGAGGGAGGTTCCCGAGGTGAGGCCTCAGGTCTGGGGGAATCGGCTGCCATCTTTCTCTGCCCCCTTCACACGGTATATGGTCCCTCACAGAAGCTCACTGCAGGCAATGGCTGCAGCAGCTCTACCTGCCGGGAACACTGCCAATTCCGCTCTGCATACAGCGCCCATCATACGCTGTAGGAAATTCCCCGGCAGCGGTAAGCAATGCTTACCGTGCTTTTACAGGTAGATAAAGCGCTCGCCATGCAGGAAAAGCGCTCACCACGCCATACTGCCGTTCCAAAGCGATAGGCTAGAGAATAAAGCGCTCCTCACACGCTTTATTTTGAAATAAAAGGGAGAAGGACAGTTCAGTCCTTCTAGTGCTCCAGACAGGGGCAGCAACTGCAGGCCAACCCACCCCTCATGTTAGGGGCAGTGTTCCTCACACAGTCTGCAACTTTCCTTCCAGGCAGGATTTCCCTTAAGATCCAGCAAGGATCTTTCCATTAAGTCTTTGATATCCCTGAGACTTCTAACAGAAGGCCACCACACACATGCCCTTGGAGATCCTTCACAAGCAGCATACCACAGCAGGGCAAAAAGAGTCAGTCCTTTTTCTCCACCACAGACAGAAGTAGCAACTGCAGGCCAACCCACCTCTCACACAGAAAATCTAAAGTCCTGGGGTTTTAGGGGCAATATTTATACCCCATTGTGTCATTGTTCTCCTTGTGGCAACGGTCTCTGAACACAGTCCAAACCAGTCCTGTGCTCCCTGGTGCAGCATGACCACAGGGGACGGAGACAGCATTATGAAAAAGGAGACATAGCCTATTCAGGTGCAAGCAAAACTCCTCCCACCACTCTAAATGCAGACCAGGTCTATTCAGCCCAGTGATGAGCCACCCAGGCAAGGCAGGACACAACTCAACCCCTCTAGTGACTGTCTAGAGTGAATGCACATCCCCAGCTCCTGTCACTCAAACACCAGACGCTGAATACACAAACAGGCAGAGGCACACAGACTGGTAAAGTAAGAAAATGCCCATTTTCTAAAAGTGGCATTTTCAAACACAGAATTTAAAAAACCACCTGTACCAAAAGGTGCGTTAATAAATTCTGAGTTCAGAGAGCCTAAACTCAATTTTTCCATCTTGTCCCTATGGAAAGCTTCACATGTAAAAATGTTACAGTGCAACCCAATGATAAGCCTATGGGACAGACAGCTTTTCAATAGTGAAAAACGTAATACACAGTATTTCACTATCAGGACATGCCACACACACCAGTACATAGAGAATAGGAAGTCAGTGGAGTTGGGAAGGAAGCGCAGAGAGTGAGCACAGAGAAACCAACTATAAATAAAGTTTCTTATAAAGCTATGGAGAATCTGAAAGGAAGAAATAGAGTTGACAATAAATTCAAGAAGTAAAGTTTACAGATGTCAAGTTGCAAGAGGATGAGACTGTGGAAGAGATGTTTTACAAATTGAACAAAAAAAGTCATTTGCAATTGCAGCCATGGTAAATAAGCTGGAGCCTACAATTATGAGGAAGGGAGAGAAGGGGTTAAAAAAGGAGAGAGAAGGATCAAACATCATTTCAGGGCTGCGAGCACCACAAAAAAGGCACTTTGACTGTGGCATTTTGGAGATTGAAAGCAAAGGTTTCTCAGAGACTTTTAGGTGGTGGCGATCGGTAGAGGAGGGAAGACAGCACAGGCCATTCTCTTCATGTATGCCTGATTTATAACATTTTAGAATTGCGTTGCTTTTTTCTCTGTCCAGCAAGTTTTCTCTTTCTTATCTCTGCCAGCTACGAGAACCAGCCAGCTCATCATCAGAGATTCTGGTTTGAAATTTTAATATGAAGATACTAGGAGCCTTATCATCGGTTCAGCTATCCGATCGCCAAAGGACCGTGTCCGTGACCGCTAGGAGACCGCTGCCCCGTTGGCCTTCCAACCACCGTAATACGAGTTTCCCGATGGGCCAGCGGTGTGGCTGCAGCGGTCTTGCAGTGGTGGGCTAAGTATTTCCATATATATCAATGCCTGTGTGTACATTTTGACTGCATATGTGTCAAATGCAGACATATGCATGATATATGTGGAAAAATACCATCTACCCATTGCCGGAGTCTGACCAATATGTGGGCAGTCCCCGTAATGGGTATATGGTACCAAAGCGCGTACCTGCATTTTGCCGAAGACTGGGTCGTATTCCTTGGGGTAAAGATGCTCCTGTTTAGGGGGACCTGGGAAAAGGGATCCACTTCAAAATCTGCTGGGAGGAACAGGAAAGGGGTGAGTATAAACCTGAAATAATTAGTTTCCAACGATTTTTAGGAGGCGGTCCAATCACCACGGTCGGCTCGTGAGGAAGTCGACTCGTAATACGGACAGCGGTGTTGCTCCTCTGTACTGCCCAATAGAGGCTGCCTGCCTCCAACCGCGACCAGCGGTGTGCTGGTGGTGCCGGTGGTCCAGCCGCGGTCTTTCCACAGCCAATCTGCCCAACTCGTAGTACGTCAGACGGCTCACCACTGTCAGACTGCCACCACCGGGATGGCGATCCACGGACCGCGGACCTCGTAATAAGGCCCTAAGCTTTAGCTAATGGCTTGTGACATTAAGCGCCAAAAAGATCATTGTCATTGTGAGAATGGAGTTAGATAAAGGATCACTGCTATTCAGTAAACATGTTGGGGACTATTCACAAACTGCATTTGGTAGTACATTTAGTAGTACTAAAATAGTACTACCAACATACTACAAAATGCTGTTCACAAATCTGCAGGCAGAGATCTCCGCCTTGCCTAACTTTTATGTGCGAAGAGCTCTGCACTGACTCCACACAGATAGGTATCCGTTTTAGTAGTAAATGTGGAAGGGACAGGGTCAGTGGCTGGAACATGGGGAATACCTACTACAAAATCGAAGTGTTTAAGGCAGGAGTAAGAAGGGAGTTAGGGAGTGCTTGGAGGAGTTTAGAGCGGAATTTCTAGCCACCTTCAAAACAGGAAGGTATTTCTATTCTCAAAATGCACTTCTGCAGCCAAAATGGATCAAAGCAGTCATAAACGTAATCGTACTCAAACCTGGAGTACGTCCAGCACCACACATTGCCAACCACTGGTACTACAACAACCTCCCATAGAAAATAATGGAGGCAGCCCATAGGACCCAATGTTAAATTAACTTATTCTGTTTTAAAAATATAAATAGATGTAATTTAATGTTGAAATGTATATACAAATCTTAGTAAGATGGAGTTAAAGCGATTGTACTGGGACTGGATTGATAGCCAGGGGCATAGAAAGACAAATGTGGGCAGACTGACAGAGGAATTTTATCATCACAAGCAGAGCAGAAGACTTGAACCATATCTGGATATAATCCAGGTACCACGTGACAGGATGCTATATATGCACTTCAAGATTGGTACGCTTCCTGTTCGCGCATTAACCTCAAAATGGCGCCTCTACGAACAGCCAGCAGATGACTGCCCTTGTTGTAGAGCCCCGTTGGAGTGCGTCGCCCATGTTATGTGTGCTTGCCCAGCATACAAAGTAGCAAGATCTAAATGGCTCAAACCAATCTGTGCGCAATTAGGTATGCTGGACCACCGGGCTGCCCTGCATATCCTAAAGTCTGACGCCAGAGCTCTCTTTGTTTGTGGGGTGGCTAAGTTTCTTGGCCACGCTTGGATAGTCAGGCAAAAAGCCTTGCGCAGGGCAGCCTAATATTTTTTACTTTTTAGAAGCTGTAAAGAATTTACTCCAGGCCATGAGGAATGTCCATCCCCCACCAAAGCTCTTCTCAATGCACCGGCACTTTACACAAATTTAGCAGTTGTGGGCTACGGCATCCTCACCAACTGGGAATGGTTATGATTGTATTTCTTTTAGCTTTTATTATTGTAACTATTTACGATTTTATTATATTTTTGAATTTTTATGGTGTGCTTTTGATAACTGTTTTATCTTTTGCAGTGCGACAGTGCACTTTTATGTTCTGGTTGTGCACATCTTTAGGAATAATTCTGCATTAGTTTGCAACTTGCATCTTTCTCAAACTTGTTTTTAAATTGTTGTCCGATGCTTTTATGATACCAGTTATCGAAATAAAGCAAAATGAAATGAAATATACAAATATTGAAATCAAACATAACCATTCATTTATTATAAAATATGGTAAATAACCTTTTTAAATATTAAAGTTAATGTAACTTCTTTTTTTAAACAAATTTAAATTCATTTGAATAAATTTTTTTACATAACTTTTATTAATTTTTGCTACTTAATAAATAAATAAATATGTTATAATTTAGTTGAGAATTTTTAACTCTTACATAAAATTCATTTAGTTTAATTTAATACACTCAAAATAATTACATATTTAATTCAAAATTAGATTAATGCTGTTGAATTTTCTAAAAATGTCTTCTACATTTAAATAATATATTATTTAAATTTACATTCATATTATTCTTACCTTAGCATTTTTTAAAGTTTAATAAACTTTTAAACGTTTCCCTGTACTTTACCATAGAGAGCTCTCCATCCTTGTGGTGGAGATTTCCACCTATGTGTGAAAAGTTACAAGTAGTAACTTTACAGTCCTACTTTGAGCTCCACACCCTGAATTCAGGAGGTGTAGACATTATGTCTACACTTTGTAGCAAATTTGCGTTTGGAAATAGTGAATAACCTAAGTTGTAAATTTACTACAAAGTGTAACAGTAATCTCACAGGTGTAGAATTACTCACGTGTATGTTTACCCGTGTGAATAGTCCCTGTTGTGTGTTTCAGTTGGGCCTCCAGCACACATTTTCTGGCCTGCTACAGAATAAGTAATCTGCCAAGACTTTGCAGTCAATTAAATGCTCACAGCTTCCCTCATGCCCTTACAAGTAAGTATCTGGTAAATTCCAGCTCACTTACCTTTCCCACATTCTCGTTTTTCCCATCAGCTGATTTAAATGGCCTGCCGCCTCCCACTTCGCATAGAACGTGACTGTGAGACAATACAGTACTTGGGATTCTCTTGGGATTCAGGGTCTCTTCAAGGCATTGCTTTCGGAAAAATCAAAAAGTTGCATGAAGACTGGACTCTGAAAAATGAATCCACTCAGTTGCACATAGTGAAATTAAAACATAAAGGGCCAGATGTACGACCGTTTTCTGCAGTCGCAAATGGGTAATTGGCCCATTTGCAACCGCAAAATTGGTCTGCCCGATGTACAAACCCTATTTTGCGAGTCGGTAACCTAGCGGGTTTGCGACTCGCTATTAGGAAGGGGCGTGCCAAGGGCGTCCCTTCCTAATAGCGACTCGCACTTCAATGTACAATTGTTTTGCAACCGCAATTACGGTCTCAAAACACTCGCAGTTTACCCCCTACTTCAAGTAGGTGGTAAGCCACTCGCAAACAGAAAGGGGTCCAATTTGTAAATGGAAGCGAAAATATTTTTTAAGAGCTGGCAGTGGTCCCAAGGATCACTGCCTGCTCTTAAAAAATGACACAGAAACATTTAATTTTTCTTTTTTTAAATGCATCCCGTTTTCTTTTAAGGAAAATAGGATGCATTTTTAAAAAACCTGCTTTATTTAAAAAGCAGTCACAGACATGATGATCTGCTGACCCCAGCAGGCCACCATCCCTGGGAGTGCTAGCCATTCCAAATGAGGTCGCAAATTGCACCTGCCTCATGAATATTAATGAGGCATGCAATTTGCAACCCCATTAGGAATCGCAAACAGCATCTCTTCAGACACTTCAGTTGCTGCTGCTGGCATTGCTCTGAAAGCTATCTTTTTAGCACACCCATTTGTTTATTCATGAGTGTTGATATCAGCCCATTAGCAGTGAGCTGCTCCCATCTGCATTTGAAAGGCTGCCTCTGCTCTCTCTCTCTCACTGGATGGTTTAGCCCTTGATTGCATCCAAAAATAAGCATTTGCAATGCAATAGATTTCGCATTTACGAGAGTTTGAGCTATTGGCATTGTAAATGACAATGCCTTTTATTTATGTGTTGCTTTTAAAACAGATAAATAAAAGGCATTGTTATTTAAAATGCCAATAGCTTAAACTCTCGCAAATGCGAGACCTATTGCATTGCAAATGCGTTCGTGCTATAAAATGTTTTAAAAAGCGTTAGGAGAGAACGTGTCCTGCCTGCAACAGCAGGCAGGACAAAGCTATTTGAGAAAATAGTGATCGGAGGCTGTAATTAAAGCCTACCGAGTACCAACACATGTAACAGGGGGTGTCTCCATGGGAGGTTACAAAATGAGACAAGGCGGTACTAAGGAGGGACTACTAAGCCTATTGTCCAATGAACAGCCACAGTTTACAGTGGACAATGGCACAAGCCAATGAAAAATATGGGCGGAGAGTGGGCGGAGCTTCAAGTCCCTACCTGAATACAGCATGCCTTGCAGAGCAGCGCATGCGCTGCCTAGGTTCGACCTAAAAAACACACAGACTAAAAGTCTGGAACTAAATTTTATTTTGCAATTTACAAATCTGTCAATTGGCACTGTGACATGTAATCAGAGCCACTGGAATTATGAGTTTTTGCGGCAACAGCAATTTCCCAATAATCATGACTTTTCCTCATTTGCTACCTAGTGCACCATCTGCTGCATATTTCACCAAAAAAGTAACTTTATGTCTAGCTCAAACAGATCAAACATTTTGTTTTTCAAAATATCTTCATTTTGTGTTTTGGTTTGCACATAACAAGATCAAACATTATTAAACTAAAAGACCTACATGTAATTCTGAGCAGTGGCCTATCCTTTACAAAGTTTAACCTGTCACCTTTCAGTTTCTCACAGCTGTATTCACTTGCTAAATTGGTGCTAATGTGGTGCAACTTTGGCCAGCCACTTTAATGCTGCTACAGATTGTGCCCCATTATGCCACATAATTTCCCTTCTCTTATCTGTATAATTTTCTCAACCAGTGCCACATTATTTCACTGGCCCTGCATGTACTACTATCCACCAGTCCTGGCTTCTTCATTCAACAGCATGCTTCATTGTGAGCTTGCAGTTTTTCTTTTAACGCTGCCTTAATGGGTTCAAAACCCCAGCATGCAAAGAACTGTTGGCTACAATGCGAGAATTGACCTAAAGCTTTATGCATTACATTCAGGCACTTAGCAGTTAAGTTTTACATTTTTACAGTCAACTAGCCGAATTTAAAAATTGCGCTTGTTCCACACCTAAATCCAAATTAAATTCTGGTCACATGTTGTGAGGGTTCACTCATTCATTCACGTTATGCATTGAAACAAGCATTGTTTTGTTTTTTCTGTAGTGGAAAGGTTAATCCCAAGCTTCACAGCACAAAAAAGTACAACATGTTTAGCAGCAGTACAACGTACCCTGTCACAGTATAAGTAAAAGACAGGCTGCAGAAGTAGGAGCGACAGCACATGTTTCTCTCACAAATACAGAATAAGTACAGTATAGGTGGCTAACATACTAAGGGGGGAGTGATAGAAGTTAAAAGGCTGTTGGACACTCTCCATAAATAGACATAAATGTTCAAGTACAACAGTCTTGGAAAAAGCAGCTAAACATCTTCTGGAATTACTAAACATTCATGCACTCACATGTGATTATGAACCCTTGCATATCTAGTGTGGTATGCTTCCTCGAAGGGTTGCACATACAGCACTGGGAAGCATGCAGTAGTATTACTGTTCACTGGCTGTGCAGTTTCCTAATTATGGGTTCCCTGGTGTGGGTGAGGTTATATCCCTCAAGTCAACATTTATGTTGTCCCTTTCTTACACTCAGACCCACAGAGAACTTCTGGGAATATGACACCCTTTGTTGGTGGAAGCCTATGCATCCGCCTAGTATTCTCTTCCCCAAAACGTACCCCTTATCTTGTTTGTGTCGCACACTCCTCTTTTCTTACAGCTACTCTCTTGGACTCTTTTAATCACTCACCCCGCTCCTTATCTTAAATACACACAGGGGTATTGGTTACATTGGTGCTTCAGATGCAGTGGCATCAGGGCCCACTGACCCTTGCTTATTGCTGTATTTTATAATTCAGACAGCAGCCATAGTGCCCTTTTCCTTCCTTGCACTAGGGCCCATGATACACTGGCTGTGCTACTGAATTTATGTGCCTCACACTTTCTCTCTCAAACCCCCAACGCCCTTTCTCTATATCTCACACACCGTCCTCTTCGACATTATACACACTATTCATTTGTAAACCCATTTCTATCCACCTTCTAACACCCTGCTCTCTCTGTCTTTCCCACTTCCCTCAACCTTATTACATACTCTACTCTGCCTGACAAGCATTTCACTATCGTAGCTCATACACTCCTTTGTCACATTTTCCTTTCACATACAGTGGCGGCTGGTGGAATTTGAAACTGGTGAGGTGTATGCAGAACGAATCAACGTATGCGAGCGCAGCGAGCGAGCCCGACGGCAATAAGCGGGGTTCGGGGGGGTTCTCCCCCCGTGAAGATTTTTTTTTAAAAATTGGCATCTTTTTGGTGCGATTTTTCAGCACTATTTCTGTGATAAATAGACCAAAAATTCAGTTCTTCTAGGCATTCATAAAAGAAAACTCATACATTATTTCAGAGAATTTCTGGGTTGCCAAGCAAGTCTGACTTCTGAAGAGGGCTAGGGTACTAAGCAAGACTGCTTTGGCTCTACCCTTTCCAATCGAAAACACTAGTTAGCGATGTGAACAAGTTCAATGGACAAACATGGGGTCTAGGAAGAGTCCCTCTCCTGAGAAAGAAATTTAAAAAAGATTGGCAAATGGTGCATTTTAAAGCAAATCTTCTTGCATTAATTTGTTCAACAGTTACTGTGCAATAAAGAACAGAAAAGCGACCAGTCAACCTTTTGACAAGGGCCTTCCACTGCGTGGCAACACATTGCTGCGTTTTTAGTAACTTTGATTTGTTTGAGAAAGAGAAACAATTTTTTTGTTAAAATCTGCAGTTTATCCAGCAGATGATGGGTGATGATATTGCAAAAGAGGCAAAACTATGACTATTTAGAAAACGCCCTGGCCGCAAAATCGCATTATTCCAGCGGGTCTGATTATAAGTTAAACTGCTTAATTATAGTACCGTATAATTTCAGCCTGAGTGATTGCTTTGAAGGGGTGGCTATTGAAGAAAGGAAGCAGTTTGAACGTCTGGAAAAGATTAAAGCACTTTAATTCTATATTTGGATGGATTCTGAACACTACCGCATGCTTGTGGGGCTGCAAAAATAATTCTTCAAATAATAACACGTGCAGTTTACTCAAATCGGTGAAGTAAGGACTTCTGGGAAGGCTAGCTTCAACAATCTCTTTAATCCCACATATCTGCATAGGTTCGAAGGTGGCCCCATCAGTAGTGCGTGCACCTTGGTTACTGACAAAATCATTCTCGGGCCCTCTAAAGTCTTTTATAGGCTTTTTGAAGAGGCCTCCTTTCATGATGTGTCCTTCCGCACACCATTCATGCAGCTAAATTCCAGTGAGCACTGTCAGCTGAAGCAAGCAAGAGATGCACAGCTTTGCCTGTGCCACACCGAATCTCCATTATCTCTTTTCCCATCAACAACCACCTACTACCCCAGGCTCATAGAAATCCAGCATCTCCTTTTTAGGCATTGACTTTCAAGCATACGGTCAGTTCGGTGGGCCCAGTACTGAACAGAAACATACTTTATTCAGTGCCACATATGTCTATTCCACATACTGTTTCAATAGGATAGTCGCAGCTCCCGTTCTTTACTCTGGTGTCCAGGCGGTAACAATGGTCATGTGATCAGTTCCTGCCAATAGCAGTATTTCAACCAATTTACTTCACGTCTCCATTTGTCATCTGCGGTTTTCTATGGTCATTTAGTGGTTCCACGTAGATAGCCATTTTATAGAACGCAAGAGGACTTCAGAAGTTAGCCCTGCCCCTCCACTTACATTCACACTTTCCCCCCAATTTGTCAAGAATTCCTCCCGGAGCCAGCCTCCCCCTGCCCCCATCCCATTGGTTCGCTCCCGTCCCTTAGGTTTTTTCATTTGAAGTTTTGAATACTCACACCTTAGAGGCTCTAAGGTGTGAGTATTCAAAACTTCAAATGAAAAAAACCTAAGAGGCCAAAACTGTTTTCTCCTTTTATGGAAAAGACTGAGTTATGTTTGGAATGGTGGTCACCCTGAAACATTTCCTCTGACCCTTCGCCTCTGCGGCCGGGCTCATTTTGGGAAATGGGTGTCAGCAGGAAAAATATCAGTAGCTGCCTTGCATCAAATAATCGCGAGCGCAGCTTGAGCGCCTACAGCGGGGGTCAGATTATTAACTGGGTAGGGAGAAGGGATCACGGGGACTGACCCCAGTTCCCTACAGATAGCAAAGTCTGACTGCTGTGGTTTATTCATGGAAAGTGATGTAGGTTTAGCAAATCTGATATAGATCGCACAAATATTCATCAATAATTGCATCTTTTTATCCATAAGATATATTTTGAATACAAGGACTGTTAACACTTGAGTTCAGCAGTTTAGCATTAATCCATTAGTTTTACAGTTAGGACGAATCCTGCCCAAACACGGGGTAGTCTGACTTCTCATATGCTCAAGTACAAGACACACAGTTTTTAAAATGTAATGTGGCACAAAGAGCACCATAATAATAAAGGAACCACAGCCTTCATTTATGTCGGATTGGCTGAAAGGGCTTAGAATGCACTGCACGTTTATTCTGCAAGCCTTGTGTGCCCTGTGTACTAATACTAACAGTTTTGGCGAAGGACTTCACAGGTGCTACACTGGTTGGCTGGACTGGAGAAAGGCTGTGGAAGCGGGGTGCTGCACGTGGATTTCACAGCAGGGGCTGCCAGCCTCGGGGAACACGGCGCACAACCAGATTCTGGGGTGTGACAGTCAACAGAAAACTCCAGCAAAGGTGGGTGAGGGAGTCTCAACAGCAGGGCTTAATGACGCATTTTCTTCAGAAAAGTGTAATCCGCTTACCGCTGGTGTATACCGATAAAGACGTCAAACAAGTCCGTCTGTAAAATAGTGGCAATATTAACTCGTCACGAAATAACTTACTGGGGCTGCACTACCGTGGGGGCACACAACATCTTTGTGCACATGCGCCGGGTGCGACTGTTGCTGACCGGGACTGAATGCCCCGTTCCCGAAATAAGTATGGGAACCAAAAACCAACATAGGTGTGCAGTGATTCCACAAAGTAAAAGAGTTAGCCCATCTCCGCTGAAGACGACGCTGCAAATGTGTAATGCAACAACCCCCATGCAGGCAGGGAATGTAACCGACAACAAAGAGCAGGAAGGAATCACACGACAGCCCTCAGCACAGGCCACTCACAGCAGCCTCTGCACATTAATAACACAGCACAATTCAAGAAAGTGTGCAACGAAATTGACGCCATGCAGGCAGGGAATCTAGCGGGAATCACATGATAGCTCTCATTAGAACCCTGTGCAGCCTGACACAAGTGTGTAAGCACGGCTACTCTCGCTACAACCCCGTACTGTAATATACCAGCAGTCCAATAAAGTGTGTAACGAAATGGATGCCACGCAGGCAGGGAATGTCAATCAATCAATCAATCAATCATTTGTAAAGCGCGCTACTCACCCGTGAGGGTCTCAAGGCGCTGAGAGAAGGGGGGAGCAGCTACAGGTCGAACAGCCAGGTCTTGAGACGTCTCCTGAAGGACAGCAGGTCCTGGGTCTGACGCAGGTGGATGGGGAGGGTGTTCCATGTTTTGGCGGCGAGGTGGGAGAATGATCTTCCGCCGGTGGTCGTTCGGCGGATGCGTGGGACGGAGGCGAGTGCGAGGTCGGCGGAGCGGAGCTGGCGGTTCGGGGTGTAGAAGGACAGTCGTTCGTTGAGGTATGCTGGTCCGGTGTTGTGGAGCGCTTTGTGAGCGTGGGTGAGGAGCTTGAAGGTGATCCTCTTGTTGATCGGGAGCCAGTGCAGGTCTCTCAGGTGGGTGGTGATGTGGCTGTGGCGAGGGAGTCCAAGGCTGAGGCGTGCGGAGGCGTTTTGTATGCGTTGGAGTCTCTTCTGGAGTGTGGTCGTGGTTCCTGCGTAGAGGGCGTTGCCGTAGTCCAGCCTGCTGCTGACGAGTGCTTGGGTGACCGTTCTTCTGGTTTCGGTGGGGATCCATCTGTAGATCTTGAGGAGCATGCGGAGGGTGTTGAAGCAGGAGGAGGAGACCGTGTTGACTTGCTGGGTCATAGAGAGCGTTGAGTCCAGGATGACTCCCAGGTTGCGTGCGTGGTTGGTAGGTGTCAGGGCGGCACCCAGCGTGGCCGGCCACCAGGAATCGTCCCATGCAGTGGAAGTGGAGCCAAGGATGAGGACCTCCGTCTTGTCCGAGTTCAGTTTCAGCCGGCACGTCTTCATCCACTCTGCGACGGCAACTGGCAACGCAGAGCTGGCAGGCATCACAGTCCTCGTCCGAACCCTGAACCAGTGCAAACACAGGTGCTAAAACACACGCTACTCTCACAACTCAAAATCTGGCCCTTTTCTATAAGAGCACAGTCTAATAAAGTGTGTAACGAAATAGATGACACGCAGGCTGGTAATGTAGCTGGCAACACATAGCAGGCAGGAATCACATGACAGCCCTCATCTGGCCCCTGCGCCAGTCCAAACACAGGTGCTAAAACACATTACTCTGACAACAGCATCACGTATACTTCAATATAACAGAACAATTCAATAAAGTGTGTAACGAAATGGACACCAAGGCAGGCAGGAATCACAACACAACACTCACCAGAGGCCATCAGCCCAAAGGACACACCGATCCCCAGAGCAAGTGCTCCAGGAATAAACTACAAATCGCAATAAAGCGTGCAACCTGGAGGGCAGAGTGCAGGTAGGACAGAGAGGAGAGACAGGCAGACTTCAGTGCACAGCCATCACTCACCCAAACCCTGCAAACACAAACACACCTGTTAACGCACACACCACTCCCATAGAACGTGCACATACCAGTTCATCACATTCAAGGGTGCAATGCAGAGGACACGCTAAAGGGTGCGAAGGAAGCAGGCAGGAATGGTAACAAAACTCACCCAAACACTCTCAGCCCACCCACAACCATCCCCACGAGCATCAACACATTGCAATACAGTGGGCACTGCGGAGACAAAATGAAGGCATACAGGAAACCGGACAGGCAGGATTACTGGCACAGCCCTCACCCAGCTCAGGCAGATGCGCTAAACACTACGGTCCTCCAATACAACCCCACTGTGCAATAAACTTCACACCGTAGAGTGGACTGCAGACAGAGAGGCGTGTAACTGTGCAGGCAGGACTGCTTTAGTACCTTCACCCATACAGCCCTGTTGCAGGCACACATGCGCCCCTGTACCCTGCTTCCTCCAGTCAGTGAAAATGACAACGTGAATAAACTAACAGTGCAGGCGCCGGCGGCACTGTGAAGCAAATGATGGCATCTGGAACAGGCAGGTGGTCAAGCAGCCACCGCACCCCTGGCGCATTCCCATCACACCCCAAGCACCTCTCTACCCCCCACTGAGACCCAGGCAGCAAACGCAAACTCTGTCATCTGCCGCACACACTGCTCCAACAGATGAGATGACAGGCTTCCCAGACAAAGCGGCGCACGACGGGCCTTTCAGGGGTGCATCTTTGAATGGTCTCTTTCTCGTGTGAATCCTTTTATTTGCTTCTGTTGGCACGCGGCTAAAGAGTGAGGGGAGCCCCCCCCACTCCCCCCTGTCAAACATACCTCAGAACGGCCATGTCCCCCCACCAGAGATGCGCATTATTCTAAAATAACTACAAATAAAGCCCCGCCGCTCAGCTCGCCCCTGATAAGCACCTCGAGGAAGAGAAGAGGGAATGCGGCGCTGGTCCCCAGAGCTCCGGTGCTGCACAGGCGCCCATACCTCGCCTGTGTTTTCACCACCCCAGAGGCGTCGTCAGGCTGCATTCAAACAAACAGAAGAACCGCAGTTGCGGCTCCAATACTCGAGGGGGGTCTCGCGTGGGTGGGGGGCCAGGGGTAATAATAATCATAAAAATCTTACCTGACCGGTCCGTCCGCGCCGCCTCTGCTCCTGCTGGGCCGGGGTCCCACGTTGGCGCCTTCTGGCTTCAACTTAACAGGAACAACAGCTGCGTCACCAACAACCCCTCTCAGCCAATTCTGGCGCTGCTCCAGCAGCGTCAGGATTGGCTTAGCAGGGATTAACCCACGCGCGCCACCCAATAGCCCAGACTGCGCGGTGTCCTGCTCTCAGCCAATCCAGACGCCGCTGCATTAGCAGCGGCAGGATTGGCTAGAGCAGGAATACTCCCCGCCCATAGGAGACCGGGGGGGCTCGGCTGCTGCGCTGCATGAAGCAAGTGCAACCCTCGTCCCTCGCTCTATGGGGAAGGCTAGTAGTGCGCATGTTCGGACTGGTCATAAAAATGACCAGCCCAAAAGCGAACATGCGCACTGCTGCGCTGCGCTAGCCTGTCAGTCAAACACGCACTGCTGCCGCAGCCCCACCCACCCCCTTCAGCGTCCGATTGCCTCGGGCGTGGCCCGAGGCTCAGCGTCATTGAGCCACGAGTATTTTATTTTGATAATAACAATGAATGAATGACAACCATACTGAACTTAAGTAGAACGATCGATCAATGGGCCATGTGGCATTAGTGGGGCAACGCCCCAGCACCCCAATGGACGCACCGCTCTTCTAGAGCAGTGGTACTTAACCTGTGCTCTGAGGACCCATGTGGGTTTGCAAGGCCTACTCAGGGGGTCTTCGACTGTGTTACAAAAATTTTTTTAAATACAATTCGGAGATTAGAACTAATAAAGTATATACAAACAAAGAAGCAAAATGAAACATTTGAAAATATTTTCTATATTTGATTGTGAAGTAATCAAAATATCTCAATATTTGAGCATTTGTTTGCTGTATGCTTGCTTTTGTATTTTATATATTGTTTTGAGGTTTAAATCATAGACGTTGATTAGACTGGGGGTCCCCGGCTTCTAATAAGGACTCGTTAGGGGTCCTATGATTCCAGTAATGATTGAGTGGGGGTCCACAGAAGTAAACAGGTTAAGAACTACTGTTGTAGGGCAACCTTCTTCTCACACCCTTCTATAAAACGCCCTCTTTTCTCACCCACTCTTTACCACCCCATTTTCTTTTACACTCACTCACACCCCCTCACCTCTCAATGAAATCTCCTCTCACAAAAACATGCACACATTCCATTCCCCCTTTAAACCCTCCTTTCCCTCATAAACCCTACTTACTTGCCTTTCTCGCACACTTACTCTTTCTCAGATCGTTTCTCACAGGCACTTTCGGACACTCAGAAGTGGTTCTGTTTTATGTTCCCTATCACTAGTTTGAATGTTTAATAATCATTTTTGAAAATTACCCTGGTGAAAACAAAGCTGTGCTCCACAATTTGGCAACGTCCAATTAGAGCCCTGCTGGTGAGGTCTGAAGAGAACATCTGAGAAAATCCAATGCAGGATTGCCTACGTAAATCAACGGAGGGATGATTTCAAGATAAAACATGGATATTTAGTTAGGAAATTGGAGTAATATAAAAGCTTGTGGCCATTTACAAAATACTAGAGTTTGTGTTTATTGTTTGGTTTTCCATGTATTGAGAAGTAGCCGATACCTAGAAGGTCACTGTTATTTGGAGCTGGCCTGCCGCTGCCAAGTAAGCTGTTCTAAACAGTAATGCAGGTTCCAAACTCTTCACGCTGTGCAATCCCAGCCGCCGTACTGCACGTGTTCAAAATGTTGAAGGCCACCAGTGTGTTTTATTTTTAATGCTTTTAGGCATTCCACAATATGCAGCACGATTTAAATGTGCAGAAAGAAAATAAATGTTGCATTATTGCATACGGGTAAGTACATTTAAGTGGTATTTTTTAATAGTGCCTCATGAAATACTTATGCCATGTTTAGGCGCTGTATGAAACAGACTTGTGGCCTGCAAACAACTGCATGTTTCAACAGCAAGCCTTTATTTTGCTGTGCTATCAGTCCTTCTACCCAATGCACATGACATGCATTCATCTCTCTACATGTGAGTATTAGAGGTGAGAAAACCCCAGAAGGCTTGAGCCAGATGCCTGGCACTGGCTCTGCTCAAGGTCTTCTTGGACCCTTTAACCCAATATGACCAGAGCTTTCATGTGGCTTCTGACTGCCACCAACGCTCCAACATCATGCGTCAAAAAACATTAACCTTTGATGCAAAACAGGACACAGAAGAAGACACCCGTTTAGTGGCTGAACTGCACAGTGTCAAACTTGGAAACCTGATATCGATCCGGGCTTCCCCGCTTGACAATATTCTGTGATCTCAGGCCAATATTTGATTTCACAGTGCCACCTTTCTCTTCATTTTCAAATATGAGAGCACCTTCAATTAGTGAGTTCAGTATGTGCACTGCACAACAATAACCTATCTTCCGCTTGATTGAATAGATAATAATGTTGCTGCATGGACAATAAGAATCTGGGCCACATGTATGGTGCACGTGAAAATGACTGGCCTCTTAGTTAACTGGTGTTGGCCTCAAAGTGGGGGCATGAATGTTTCACATTCAATAAATAACTCTCCATGCAGTGAAATAATATCATGTAGTAAGGGGAAATCGTTTTTTGCATGGTAAAAAAATACACTTTTTTGAATTTTGAAGATGCTATATTATATTTTTACATTTTTTTGCTGCATGATTTATATGCAAGTTCATGGCTTGGCTTGCGTATGTGCACTTTGAGTCAAGGCAGACATTTTGCCTCAGCTCTGGCTCAGCTCTCCCTGTTAATATGTTGTCTCTACTTCCGAGAGTGGTATTTGTGCCTGCACTGCACCTTCTGCAGGCATCTGTGTGCAGTCTGGAGTGTGTGCTCTGAAGACCAGCAGGGGGATGTCAGTCTTTCATCACCTGTTGACTAAGGGCCTCATTTAGAGTTTTGCGGATGTGGCCCATCTACCAAAAAGCAGCGGATGTCCCGTGCATCAAACTTGTGATCCCCCCCGCTATATGTAGAGTTGGAGGAAGCGTCATGTTCCTGCGGGTGGGCCTTCACAGGCTCCATCTTTGAAAACCTTTAAACAGGCTGTCAGCCACTGGGCCATTGGACTACATATGACAGCAAATCTACCCTATATAGAACAGTCCTTCCATCAAACATCTTTCAAAGCCGAAACTGCCGGAAAAAGCGTGGCAGTCTGGAGTAGGACACCAAGTAAATAGGCCCATGCTCTGCCAGAAAACTCCCAGCGTGTCAGGGTCAGTTCTGTTAGAATTTTTGATAAGCAATACTTTGTGTTTGTTTTTGATAAACAAAAGCTTTGCTGAGTGGATGCTTTAAACATGCAGCCTGAGAAGAAGCCTGAGTGTCTTCAGGGGAGCCCTGGCGGCTCAGCTGAAGGCATGGATTTCTCGCCTTCTTGCCCGAAATA
This sequence comes from Calotriton arnoldi, assembly GCA_963921515.1. Taxonomy (NCBI): domain Eukaryota; kingdom Metazoa; phylum Chordata; class Amphibia; order Caudata; family Salamandridae; genus Calotriton; species Calotriton arnoldi. The sequence goes on along the minus strand of CAWUFW010011435.1, from coordinate 496,072 downwards.
AGGGGGGGAGGGCTCTTTTCTGAAGCTATTGTGTTGCTTAACACTCAGCAATATTACATGGAAGCAAAAGGTGCCTCCTTGAAAGGTCACTGATTGGAGAAAAAAGAGCCAAGCAGCGTAACAAACTTCAAGGAGACAGGAGATCCAAGGTAGAGAATTGTAGAGGAAGCTGCCACTCACACACCCAGACTTGAGTAGATCCAGGCTGGATCCAAAGTGAGGAGAACACCAGAAGCAGATGAAGAGATTCAGATTCTAGGAAGCATTCTCAGAAGAAAAGTTTGAACAAAATTCAGTGAATATGGGGAAAGAAGTTGGCAACAGAATGTCACTGGAGCATTTGTGACACATAGTACTAACGATTCCAGCTTGTTATACAGGGAGAAACAGGAAGTAAGAACGATAAAGAACAATGAAATGGCATACAGGAAATTAAGCTGCATGATGGATTTGGCTAATAACAGCTGTAACATAGATGTGGAAGTCATGTTGGTTTGGACAAAGTAAAATAAGCAAGAGTCTGGAAAGGGTGCCATCTTGTGCAAGCCCTGGTGTCTCTTAGAAGTAACAGGAATGGTGTCAGAGTGTGAGGTAACTGAACAAACATATCCTTCCAGGCGGAGCCCAGAGAGAACACAATCAATGAGTGAGCCGATATTAAAAAAGAGCACACTCGTGCACCAACATCCCACTCTAGCAAGCCACCGTGAGAGAAGACAGCCCCCCACTCCTAAGAAGTAGGGCAGGTGGGGAGGTAAGCCACCATACAGCCAGCAACCAAGATGCAATTTAAGCACCTCAGAGAGGAAGCACTAAGAGATCCGTGGTCCTTCCACGAAAACGCTGACAGCCACAGAAGATGAAATAAATAAATACTGATATGCCTCACAAAAATCCTCAGTATATGTAATACTAAAGTTGTCAGCTTGGGTCTTCCTGCACCGTTCCCTCTCATCACTAGGTTCATTAATACAACCCTCTCTAGTGGATCAGTCCCTCAGTGCCTCCAGCTTACATTCATCGTGCCCATCCTAAAGAAACCTTCAGCCGATGCGACAATCTTGCCTACTTCAGACCTGTCTCAGGCCTAGCCTGTGGGGCGAAGATGCTGGAAACATTTGTCAGCAGTCGGGTCTCATTGGGAAGAAATGCACCCACAGTGACTTTCAGTCAGGCTTCAGACTCACAAGGGGAACAGAATGAACATTATTAAACATTATAGGAGAGCCACCTGACTCAAGGTGCCAAGGTGTCTAGATTCTCTGGGGCCACTCAGTGGCATTCAGCACCACTGACCACTAGCTATTGATTGTTAGCCTGTAACATTTAGAAGGCAACAGTCCAGTACTATCCTGGTTGCACAACTCTACTCTGCAGGTTGGGTGGGCCCTTCTTTTTCAAATCTTTCACCATCACACGTGGAGCCCCTGAAGGCTCTTCATTATCTTTAACATTATTCAGCATTTTTATGGCCGCTCTCGCAAGATCCTTTATTTCTCTGAGGTAGAATATCACATGCACACGGATAACTCACCGCTCCAACTCAAGTTTGGCAAGACAGATCTGGCAACTTACCAAATGTATCGCCCTGACTTTCACAAGAAAAACTGGCGAAGCTTGAATGGTGAGAAAACTGAAATACAGCTCCTGGGCACAATCAGCCCAGCCCATCTGTCTTTCTCCTGGCCTGAATCCCTTGACAGTCGCTCACAACCAATAGCTAAAGCGTGCATTCTAGGGATCTTGTTCAAAACTGACATTACCTTCACAACCCCAAATGAATGTTACCTCAAATTCTGCTTACCACTATTTATATTTGTATAAAGGAGTTCCTCCATTCCTTCATCCCTCTCATAAAAGTGCCATAATACATGCAGTGGTGATTTTCAATCTTCATTATTTTAATAGTCTTACACAGTGCTTCCCAACAAATCAGCTTACAATATCTAAAGGGTCCAGACTCATTCTATTCGTCTTGGCTTGAATTTCCTCAACTATCGATGCCCACTCTTAAGTCTCTCCATTGACTGTACATTCAGCCATTCTGCTACAAGAAATTTGGAGGAAGGACTCTTCATTTGCAAGAATCGTATCTATGGAACTCACGTTGGGCCTGATTCACAAAAGTAATCTGAGGCAAAATCCTAACTTTACGACTTTCGGTATTCACAAAGGGCATTTAGGAGTAGTAATGTTAGGAATCCTAACTTTTTAGGAGTAGTAAAGTTAGGATTCCTAACTTTACTACTCCTAAATGCCCTTTGTGAATACCAAAAGTCGTAAAGTTAGGATTTTGTCTCAGATTACTTTTGTGAATCGGGCCCTTCGTTTGCACCTAAGACTGGAAAATTACTTTCTCGGATTTCAAGGGTTGCAAACACACATCCGTTTAAGCAAATGTTTTGCCATCCATTCCCATGAGCTACTCACCCAGCTTTCTAAGACTCCTAAAATCAGCCTATGACCCACCCAGGTCAATTCTTAGACTGTTATCTTTTGTCTAAGACATTGCCCTCTTCTTATCAGAATATATGGTTAGTGGCTCTAGTTGTCAAGTTTATATGTTTTTAATTTATTGCTTTACCTATGTATCTGCTCCAAAGCACCCATGGGCTGCTGCTAACTGTGTGTAGTGCTTTATAAAAACAGGTGCATTCACTAATGAAATATGCAGAGGGAAATAAAACCATTTTAATGAAATTGAAAACCCAATGGAACAATGGACCGGCCGTGAATCCTTAACTACTCCAGAAAACTAGCATTTGTAACGCAATAGGTCTCGCATTTTTTAGCGTTAGAGCTATTGGCATTGTAAATGACAATGTGTTTTACCTATGTGTTTTTGTTTGGAGTATAGTTGATGAATGAATAGAGATATAGCTGTAGCACTGTATAGAGGACTTAGAATGAGGAATTACCACTGGGACTTGAGAAGCATCTGCAGCATTGTGCAGAAGATTTAGAATGAGGAATTGACGTTGAAGGCAGAGCAGCAATGTGTAGATTATTTAGAATGAGGAATTACCGATGGGACAAGAAAACCAGTTAGTGGCACTGTTTAAAGTAGTTAGAATGAGGAATTATTGACCGGATAACGATGCAGTTGTAGCAGTGTGTAGCTGATTTTGAATGAGGAATTACTGATGATAGCAGGGAAGCAGCTGCAGCACTGTGTAGAGGAGTTGAATGAATGAATGAAATAATTTTGTAAAGCACGCAATACCCGAGGGCGTCTTAGCGCTAAGCGAATCAAGACCGGGAGTGGGGGGGAATCTAAGGTGCTGCACAATGGAGTGGGAATAGCCAAGTCTTTAGCTCCTTCCTGAATTGCTGCAGGATAGAATGAGGAATTAGTATTGGGACTAGAGAAGCAGCTAGCAGCACTGCCTAGAGGAGTCAGAATGAGGAATTACTACTGGGAACAGACGCAGCTGTAGCATTGCTTAGAGTAATTAGAATGAGGAATTACCACTGTGACTAGAGATATAGCTGCAGCACTGCCTAGAGGAGTTAGAATGAGGAATTACCAGTGGGAACAGAGAAGCAGCTGCAGCAGTGTTTATAGGATTTAGAATGAGTAATTACTAGTGGGATTAGAGAAGCAGCTGCAGTATTGTTTAGAGGAGTAAATATGAGGAATTACTATTAGCACTAGAGAAGTAGCGAGCTGCAGTGGCTAGAGGACTAAGAATGAGGAATTACCACTGAGAATAGAGACGCAGCTGCAGTATTGCTTCAAGGATTAAGAATGGGGAATTACTATTGGGAACAGAGACGCAGGTGCAGCAGTATTTAGAGGAGTTAGAATGAGGAATAATCAACGGGACCAGAGAAACAGCTAGTAGCAGTGGTTAGAGGAGTTAGACAGGGGCACCCTTACTTGCGGCGTCCCTCAGGGCTCCGCTCTGTCCCCGCTCCTCTTCAACATGTACATACAGCCTCTGGTGGCGGCCCTAGCCCGCTTGGACTGCAGAGTCTTCAACTACGCGGATGATACCCAACTCATCCTCCGGATCGACAACTCTTCCCATGCCCATGACCTGGCGCAAAACATTCTCAGATTCACAGCGAACTGGATGACAGCCAATTCACTGAAAATTAACCCTGATAAAACAGAAGTCCTTGTCATCCCCACAAAAAGCAATCCCTGGAGTGACCTTTTCTGGCCCCAGGAGCTGGGTGCCACCCCCACACCGGTGTCTGTCGTGAAAATCCTGGGCATAAAGATCGATTCCGAGCTTTCCATGGCCAACCAAGTCACCTCAGTGGTCGGAACATGTACAGGCCTCATGAGGCAGTTGCGGAAACTTGTCCCCCTCCTTTCAACCGCCTCATTACAGATGATTGTGTCAGCCACAATTGTCTCTAGGTTAGACTACGGCAATGCCTTATACATCGGCCTCCCCCAGAAACTTATTAATAAATTGCAGGTGGTATTGAACGACGCAGCCAGGTTGATTTTCAGGCTCCCGAGAAGGACTCACGCTACCCCTCTGTTGTGCAAGCTGCACTGGCTCCCCATCAGGCAGAGAGTAAAGTTTAAGGGTCTCTGCATTGCCCATAAAGCAATTTATGGCCAAGCCCCAGTCTACATTAAAGAACGCCTCGAGAACTATGTTCCAGGCCGCACACTGCGGTCTTCCGAGGCCTGCCGCCTGGCCCTCCCACGGTGCAACACCGCATCCAAAGGGGGTAGAGCGTTCTCTGTCCTACTCCCACAACTATGGAACCAACTGCCTGACCACCTTCGCAAGGAACCCGCACTCCTCCTGTTTAGGAAGCTGCTCAAAACGGTCCTGTTTAGAGAGGTTTTGGACACAGTCTAGCTCCTCTTCCTTGCGCTGTTATGTTATCGCTAGTAGTTTTTGGCCACTCTCTCTAAAACGCTAAGAGACCTGCCGGTGATTATGCGCTATACAAAAACCAGTTAACATTAACATTAACATTAACAGAATGAGGAATTACCGATGGGACTAGAGAAGCAGCTAGTAACATCACAGTCCACCTGTGGCCTATCGGCACCTCCCTAAAGTTGTAGATGTCATGCCTAAAGTTCTAAGACATTTAAACAGTAGTCCATTATCTAAGATGCATTTCAAATCTTTAAAAACATTTAAAAGCAAAATTACTTTGAAAAAGAGAAAGGTTTAGATATTTAGAGCTGTCTATTAAGAATAGCTTTGCACAAAATCGCCATCTTCTCACCACCTACATTGAAGGTATGCTTTACCCCTGGCTAAAATTCAAGTAGTTGAATGCCAGATTCAAGCTCCTAATGCTTCCAACAGCTTCTAAAGACATGTATGTGGTATATATATATATGTATACACACACATACATATATACATATGCACTGCATTTAAAGAGTTTCATTTTTACATACTAATGGGTTGGTTCGTTTACATTCCATTCCTCAGACGAGGCTTGCGTGCGACAGCAATGCAGGTGAAAAGCAAAATGCCTAAGGACAGCAGAGGTATTAAAACACAAGAAATAACAGCAGCTTTTAAAAACAAATTTGGAAAATTGAACAAAAAATGAGAACTCTTGCTTAACTTGAATAGTTTGAAAGAAGAACTTGTTAAAAGGAAAATAGCAAGTATTCACTCAGTGCCGCTAAAGCAGAGCCGCTAAAGCAGAGAAGCGTCGCCCCACTGCTCAAAAGGAAAAACAAAATGATAATAATGTTACGTTATTATCATTTTATTTTTCCTAATGCAGTCAGTGGTGGGGCGGGCTGGCCAGAGCAGGGGGAGGAGTGATTTGCACTCCCTCAGTGTCATGACTGTTTGGCCGGCCCTCTTGGGCTGACCAAACAGTCAGGCGCACTTTGCATGTTCCCTACCAGGCTGCATTACACAGCCTGGTGAGGAACATGCACAGGATCCCTGTCCCCGTCTGAGCGCCGAACCACAATGCTCAGACCAATCACAATGCTGCATTGCAGCGTTGTTATTTGCTCTGGGGAGCCTGTGTGCACGGGTGCTTCCTGCTGCCAGCCAGGACGGGAGACAGGAAGATGTAGTGGACGGAGGAGAGGTGGCGGCCCTCCGTTGCAGGTAAGTCCTTTTTTTTTCATTCCCCAACACCCGCCACCCCCACACCCTCATCCGGTAGCAGCCGCTACTGTATTCACTCTACTGTCCCTGGTTTTCCTCAGAGCCACGGTCGATGTGCCATTGTCCTCAAGGGTGAGACGTTCACAGGGGCGGTGCGTCCATTGGGGCGTTGCCCCCCCGCCCGTGCCCGCAGCTCCCCCGGCGTCTCTGAACTTAGTTTACTTAAGTTCAGAGACGCCGTCACCGAGGGAGAACTGAGTCTGACAATCATGTCAGTCAGCATGACGTCGGACCGCCCACCCCTTCAGAGTCTGAAGGGGTGGGCGGTCCGCGTCATGTTGACTGACGTGCATTGTCAGACCAGCCAGGGACAGGCAGCAGCACAAGTGCGCATGAGTGGGGAAGGTGAGCGAATTTTTCGCCCGTGCCCAATCATGCGCACTTGTGTTTCCACTGGCTTGCGCATGCCCATTAGGAGCCCCTCGGTCTCCTAATGGGCAGGCGGCGGGCGAGAGTAACCGTGCCCTCAGCCAATCCTGGCGCTGCAGCAGCGCCAGGATTGGCTGAGGGGTTGCCACTCCACTCCTGTTCCTGTTTGAAGAGGCGCCATTGCCAACGCGGACCAAGAGCAGAGGCGGTCAGGTAAGTTTTCTAAATTTTTATTCTCCCTCGGCCCCCCACCCCGCGCGACCCCCCCGCGAGTACTGCGAGCCAATGCTGACCACTGTAAACCCTTTCATCCATTGAATAAATTGTCTTGCTTTGTGTGAAGGAGGCAGTTGAATAAAGTGATTTTTCACTGCATATGACAGTTGTTTAGTCCTGTTTGACGGCGCTTTCATATCTTTGGCCTTGCCTGACAGAGTGAATCGTGCCAGTGTCGGTTTTGTCCAGTAAATGCTTAATAACACGCTTGGCGGGCAAGCCCGGCGTAGATGAGCGCTCTGTTTGACCCTGGGCGGTTTCTGTTCTCTAAAACGGCCCATCCTTTAACCCGCTAAGGGTGCCCACATGAGCGACCCCTTCCGTGAAGCCACGGGCAGTGTTTGGGGTCGAGCTCTGGTGTACAGGAGAGCATGGGGGGCGGATTAGGGGAGATGGCGTTTCAGTAGTGACCACTGCAAAATGAACAGATTATGGACGAAATGCAGAATTAGTCAAACATTCACCCCAGTCACAGATCTGGGATAAATCCATCGTTTTTATGGGCTCCAATATGGAGGCTCAGTTTGAGTAGTTTCTTGTTTTTGCTTCCCTCATTCCTCTTTAGGCTCTGCTGTGCCCTTTTGGAGGCTAAGATCCCCAAATGTAGCCCACGTTGTTTTTAGCTATCTGATTAGCTTAAGGCCATGCACCATGTCCTTCATGGCATACGGAGCACGCACGACAGTGCAGACACAGTCAGAATGCCCATGAGATTAAGAATGGTGCTCTGTGCTTGCTAATGTGCTTTTAATCGGACAGTTGTCACTAAGCATGTTCGGGAGAACCCACAGACAGACTCCTGTAAAATGGTGTTTAAATAATAAGAGGTTTTCCAATTTTTGTGGTCTTACATGCTTTTTTTCACTATTTTTGAAATATTTCCTTGAAAACAGCCCGCTCCCCGTGTATAAATGTTATTTAAATTGCATCTAAGCGTGCCCTGTGAGCCATATTGTGCTGTAATATGTACTATTTGCCAGTTCATTTTCCAGATAAATGCTGTCATATACTGCTAATCAATGTGTTTTACCCATACTCATTTAGCTGCAGGTCGTGTCCAGTAATTGCACAGCAGTTTTGTCACACAGGCCCTGCTGTGGGTCAGCTGCTGCCACCTTGCCTGACACACACACACTGGGGGTGGGGGGACTCCTCAGAGAGGAGAGAGGATACACTTCGACTCATACAGCTTACGTCACACCCAGCAGAGGAGTTATCAGAGAAAGTGTTCCCATTGTAGACGATGACCGCCTTCCCACAAGTCATGAAACACGTCACATCAGTAATGACCCTTCTGAACTCTGCAGACCTCATTCCTCAAATATCCGCTCTTAACAGAATTCTGAAATATAGTTTTGAAACTCTGGCGCTTTGTCTGAAACTCGGGCTTGCCAGTTTCTGAAAATAGACATTTCACCATCAAACACAAAAGTTGCATTTTCAAATAAATAAGCCCAAATGTTCCCTAAACCCACCAAAAACTGCACTTATGTCTTGAAATGCCAGACTTTCACCTACGTTCATCCAGCGTGTTATTCCCCTCCAGGCACTGACATGCTATTGTCATAAATGTTAATTTATCGCCATCATCAGATGCCAAGGATCCAGCCCCCAAGGGACGAGGAGCAGGAAGGATTATTTCAAGAATGGCCACACTTTGTTGAGGGGGCATCTTTGTGAAAGCGGCATCACTATGTAAAGGGCAGCCAAAATAACATAATGTAACCACCAAACACACACACTCAGTAAGGCTCTTGGCTACGTGTGGTCTGTGATTACAGTTGGTGCACCAATTAATTCAGCTAAAGCGCATAACTGTGGCAGGCACAGTTGATGGATGTGAGCCATCGCACTTGGAAATTAGTACGTTTTGGTAAGGAGATGGTTTTGGTTGTTACCCTCTGCGTGGGATTAACATGGATATAATTATTTTCAACCCATTACATTTATCTGATCATTAGATTTCTTGCGAGACCGGCTGGCTTGCAGTTAACATAAATTGTCACCAATCTTAAGTACATTTTTGTTATTATTTTTAAAATGTAGGCCTCACTTTTGTAAATGCACAAGTTGACACATGGGCACCAACAATTTTACTCCGTTACCATTACAGCAAGACGGATGAGGCTAAGACCAATGAATGTGCAGTGTAATGGTTGAAGGCGAAGCACAATTAGCAGCTCCTACGTGGCAAGATGTGCTTGGTATGGATTAACCTTCCTGCTTTCTCAAACTTGCTTGAAAATGCACCATTTGTCCACTCTTTTTTCAAAAAACCCCTTAGGTTGTTTGGGCTCGCTCCCTACGCTCGCTCGCTACGGTGCAGTATGGAAATCATTTTACTCTGCACCACTTTCAAATGTCACCAGCCGCCACTGGACGTTCATTCACCGTCTGTGGGCGGAACGAGGCTTGCAGGAGGAAGGCAAGTTGGCTTCTAGCAGAGCTGGCCAAGCACCATGGAGCCATCAGTTAAAGTTCTTTGAAAAGACCCCAAAAAACATGCAACAACAATAGTGTGATCTACCAAAAGGCACATCTTATTAAAAGTCATGAAATCACTCCTTATGTGTATAAAAATATGTAAACTGCGAGTGCCTTGACTGGAGCCATCATCCTTGAAACTTGTCCATTGTGTACATTTGTTTACACATTGAATAAAAGGCTAGCCACTATATTTTGTCAGCAGTCAGTACTTTGCAAGATTTGTAGGACTTCTGCAGTCAGAAAAGAGGTGCAGCAAGAGCATCCAACCCACCCCCTCCAATCCCTGGAAAGCAGTGGATGAGGTAAGATCTGAACAACGGTGAGGGCAGAATGAGTCTACTTTCAGGCAGATTTGTTAGTTGTCGAGGCACAAACACTGGCATAGGGAGAAGTAACATGCATACAGGTGAGGGGGTCACAAGATGCTGCTATACGCAAGTCTTTTAGGTGCTAGTATCGGGCACTAAACAATCCAGCAAAAAGCCTATTTACCAAAGCTGCAAACCTCACTCACTCAACACACCATCCTCAAACACAACACCTGGCAACCCACTCAATGTCACGTGGCTAGTTGGTTGGGAGGGTGGAGCTTGCGGAACCTCTTCAGACCCTACACCATAGAAATCATGCACAAATCCGCACACGATGCCATTTAGCGGCATAAATGGCAAAGCAGCAGTCAAAGTTGCTATACAAAAATTTGCATTTCACAGACAAAATACCAGTAATCAAGCATGTTCAGCCATGTCCAGTTAACCGACGAGAGTGCTCAATGTGGTACCGCTGCTCATCACACCCTGCTCACCACCAAACGCAACAAGCTGGAAACAATTAGCAGCGCCCAAGGAGGGCGAATCTGTAGCTTGGAGTGTAGTAAAAGTTGTTTTTGGCGAGCCGCGTAGAACAAAACAAAAGCATGGCCGCCATTTTAAAGCTGATGGCGTTGTACCAAAAGTGACCCTATTTCGTCCGCAGCATTTTATTTAATTGATTTCGTTTTGTAGCAATGATGGCACGCTGTGGTTTAACTTTAAATGTTTAAAGCTAAAGCGCAGCGTGCTGCGATTGATACAAATGGAAAGAAATGCGGCGTGTGCCTACTTTTTTTGCTCTATTTATACACCATTTTTTAGCTTAAGATGTTTCAAGTTACAGTGCGGCGTACCGTGATTGCTTCAATTGTAAATAAATAGAACAAAAAAGGTGTGCTGCAGCAGCCTTTGTTTTTCTATTTATTTACTTTTGTAGTATGGCGGCACGTCGGGCTGTAGCTTGAAATGTTTAAAGATAAAGGACAGCGTGCTGCGATTGCTACAAAAGTAAATAAATGGAAAATAAACGGCCACACGCCTTATATTTTCTGTTTAGTTACTTTTGAAGCAATCGCGGCATGCTGCCTTTATCTTTAAACGTGGGGAGCTAAAGCACGACGTGCCACAAATGCTAATAAAATCAATAAATAGTAAAATAATAGCCTTACTCTGTTAAAGTAACAGTAAAGCACAATTTAAATTACCTCAACTGCAGCATCACGGATACCAGAAGCAGGATACCAGGGCGGGTTGCAAAAGCCAGACAGCATGTCATGCCTGCTTCAACAAGCCATTAATTAACTAAATAGTGCACACTAACTGTTAATGAAAGCTAATGAGTAAGGGCACATGTAAGAGGGGCTGTCCTCGTGTGAGGTAACAGCAGAAGAGAGGGAGGTGCTGAGGAAGGACTACTAAGCCTATTCACAAATAAAAGCCACCATTCACAAAGGACAGTAATAGGAGCCAATTGAAAAGGTGGGCGGAGCTTATAGTCCATACCTGAATACAGCATGTCTCGAAGAGACAGCGCAAGCGCTGCCTAGGCAAGACCTAACAACAATTTGGTTTGAAGACAGAGGATGCTCACCTAGGAAAGGAGACCTTTAAATAACTTGGTGTGTGGGTGATGGGTAGGGTGTAGGAGGAAATGAAACAGCAGGGTGGTATATGGAGAGGATTTCAAGAGGAGAGCGCAGTGCTCAAAACAGATAAGAGTGCATGGGCTCTTTGTTCACTCTCTACTCTCCCACTAGCTCACTGAGCTCCAGCTCTTCCCACCTTGCTACTGTACCCAGGTTTCACAGAATAGGATCAAATGGTCGAGCCTTCTCTGCAGTGCTAAACTTGTAAAAAATATATAAGTGCCGGTGCCCAGGGCTCTCTCTGCTCAGAAACCTGTGCCTGGTACAATTAAATGTTGGTGTGCCAAATACCAAGGCTGTATATTCCTAAATCCACCTCATGGCTCTTTAATAATAATACTCGGATTTGTGTAGCACAGCTTATTTACCTGTGAGGGTCTCTAGGCGCTGTTCCTAGGCACAAGGAGATTAAGTGATTTGCCCAGAATCACAGAATGTTGAGCAGATGCCGAAAGTCGAACCAGGTTTCCCAGCTCCAAAGACGGCATCTCTGGCCCTTACGCCACACACTCTCCCTTTAATACAGTACTTGACACTCCATGTCCATTTATTTCCCTCTTGCAGATTCCTGTTTTCTCCCTGTGTCTTAGTTTTTACACCTTTCTTTTAGGAAAAATAAGTGTCGGTCCCCAAAAATGAGTGCTGGGGCCCCCCAATAGCAACCACTATCTCAAACTAACCACTGCTTCTTTGTGATCAAGGCACGGGTGTGGAACAGCCTTCCCCTAGTCATTTGCTCTGAATCCAGTCTCTTGAGCTTTCATAAATTACTGAAAACTCACCTCTTTCACTGGTAGGCTCTCGGTGCATCCTCCATTTCCTTTTCTTAAGCGCCAGGACACCTTTGGATATTTGCGCGCTCTATAAAACCAAAATCAAATCAAATCATATGTCCCAGCTCGTCTTAAGCAAAAGTGAAAAGACATGAGTAAAAGGCGCTTGGCTACACTTGTAAGGTGTCCTTGACTGGCCGTCTTTCAGACTGCAAACACATTGGTAGGAGCACTAGACAGGTTTCCCCTCTGCTACACTTATTTTCCCTTGCCATTAAGCCCATGGCCAAATTAGGCTCGAACAACCTAAAATGAATGAATTTTGCTGATGACATTCTGCTGACCGGCATAGACCTGGAAAATTCTTTGCCACAAATTCTATCAGAAGTATCAAGGAGCAGAGGACTTCAAGGACAACCTGACCAAAGCTGTGGGCCTTGGTGTAATGCTGCCTGCAACGGGTTTCATTCCCTATCCGAGACCACCCCATTCCGCTGATGCTGAAACTCAGTTAGCTATCTGAGGACTCTCTCGATGTCCACTGATGGATATTAGAGATGTTAATGAGAATCTTCAGTCTGTGGTCAAGTCTAAACTAATTAGCTGCAAAGGCTGTCCATTGTGCCTGATGGGCAGCACAGCAGTGCTTAAAGTGTACATTATCCCCAAAATCCTGTATGTGTGCTAGGCAGTAGCCGTGGGATTCCTGAAGGAGTTGCCTATGCAGTTACAGGGGCCAGGGGTTCCTCTTGCAGTGGGAGAGAGCAAGTCTTCAAACAATGTAATCTGTGTCTCAGGAAGGGGGTGGGGGGAGGAGGGGGTTGTTCATGCCTGACTTAGTTTTGTAGTACCCAAGCTGCGCTGCTACGAAACCTCTGTGATTGGACCTGACAATAGACAGACATAACCTAGTGCATGACTGACCTCATATTCCAAGGGAGACTGCATTGGAGGTGATGTCGCTGTCTCAGAGACCCAAAACTGTAACTCAACTCTGTTACGAAGGCAAACCTGACAGAGTGGGACCGACTACACACGACTTCCTGCCCCTCTCCCTTCAACCTGTTGGGGTGCACGTCGGATTTCGGCCCTGGACTGGACAGGCGGGTTTTGCGAGATGGCGGGACAGTGGACGTAAACTGCGTATGAACCACTTCAAGATGGGCGGGTGAAACCCTTGAACAGCATTACTTTAGAAGAGATGAAGAAGAAGGGGTTCGACACATGCAGCTTTGACACTAGAGCCTATCGGTTAAAAAAGGAGCCACTAGGAGGCTTACACCCCCGTTAAAACTTACTAATTAGATGGACACACACCCGCGCTCGGAATTGTAAGCTGTCCTTGCTGCTCAAAGGGTGGACCACAAGATTAAACGTCAGACGTCATGGAAAGGGAATTGGAAAAGCATTTGGAAACGGATCGAAGGAAGGCAGGATTGATTAGAGTTAATAATTTCACCACACGCAGGCGGCAGGAGGCCCTCTACAGATGATAGATAGAGGGCACTATATACTCTGAACACCTCCATCCGCTGCCAGCCCCGGGGCGGTGAATGCAGGAGGGGCGGGCAGGGGGGACCCTCACTCACGGTCTGTGGTCTTACTCACATATTGCCTCTTTCTGGGAAACGATTCTTAGAAGAATGAAAGAAGCCCCTGGTTCAGAACGGGCCACTGGGCTGAGGTGATTCTGGTGGGGCGCCCCTCTGAGGGGGAATACCCACTACACTCTGCGGGGATACTTGCGTCACACATGCTGCTGGCTAAGCAGCTGATCTTGACTACATGGGGAACAGACATTGTGGCAAAGGATTTGGTGGCTTCTGAGGATGTAAAAACTAAGGGGTCGATTTACAAGCCCCTTGCTCCACTTTTGCGTCACTTTTCCCTTGTTGAAAATGACGCAAAAGTGGCGCAAGGGCCTTGTAAATAAGCCCCTAAGTGTGATGGCCCAAGGTAGGAAGCACACTGTTCGTAATCGACAGTCCACGCTACTCTCTCACTAGCTAAATGCTAGGGGAGTGACAGTGCCCAAAGAGACTGAGGGTATTGGGCATCTGGAAAGCTCTGAACTGGGTGGCATATGAGGTGGAGAGGAGCCTGAGGATCCACTTTGTCACAATGCCAGGATAAAGGAGCAGTATGGCTCGAGAACAGGGAGTGATGTTCACTGATATTGAGACTAGCTAGGGTGTCATAGTCAGTGAGGGAAAGTGGGCGGGGGTGGGAGGGACTACGCACTATAGTTTAGGCCTTCCTATGGCCTTATTCCTTACATTCTGTACAAATGAGAAAACAATGTATTGAAACTAAAGAGATATAATTTAACACCAAAAGGTAATGTAAAAAGACTGTAATAATCATTGCAGTAAGTATTGGAACTAAAGCTAAAGACAATAGGAGGGCAGTGTGTTGCCCATCAGATCTTGCTCACTCTAACCTCCAGAGATTATATTCCAAAATTGAAAGTGATTCATTCTCCAGTTCTGTGCTTCTAAAGCTCTCTACACCGCCCACAGCGCATAATGGAGCAAAAGCCCTCAATACATAGGAGACACCAAGCAGAAACTTCTGTTCAGCGTGCGCCCAACTGCTCATCCAAAGATCCTTCGAGTCTCTAAAGTACGTGACAGATCCCTGGAAGCGCGAGGCTCATGACTTTTGAATAGTTTTATTCTGTCATGAGAGCTAAACCCAATCAAAGCAATTCAGGAAACAGAAAAATATTGGACGCTAACTTCCCCAAAATATATTGAACAGCGTGAACAAGCCTCGACAATGCACATATGTGTTCAGATAAACATGATAAACATAGGGAGCAAAAGGAAGTTTTACTTTCTTCCGTCTCGAACCCTTATTGCTCAATTTAATGGAGAGCAAATTCCAGTTAGTTATGGAGCAAACCAGATGAACACAGGCAGTTGGCATGTTGGAAACTTGAAAGCTTTCTAGACAGACCTAATGGATGCATGTCTTAATAACTGGTAGGGTTGTGTGTGTCTTCAGAGGTGACAGACAACTGCACCAGAAAGGAACGAGTCACTCCTAATCCACATGGAAGAATCCCTCCTCCACTGTTCGTGATTGGGAGAAGAGGATGCCTCATCCTGTGGTAGCGAAGCCTTATGTCACAGTGCAGGAGCATCTGTAATAAGAAAGGGTGGCGAGATCAGAACACGCTTTCAGGATTCCTCCCACCTTTTTCTCATGGTCATTAGGAAAAGGGTTCAAGTGCACCAACTTGTTATCAGCAGACACTGTTTCTCAATGGTCCCCAAAATAAATACAAACAGCTGTGGGTCCACAAGTAGACAACAGGCCTCCCTTTCAACCTGGAAGGGAAGAAAATTCCACAAGGCTGCAAGGGGTTAAAGTGCACAGAGGCAAGCTGATGTGTCTACTAAAGTCTGAAAAAACAAAACATACTCCATGGACTCCAGCATTTACATATGAGTACTTGTATCTTACTCCTGTCTTACATTTAAATTACTCCAGAATATCCAAGGTTTATTCACTAATCATTTTCGGCCTTATGTCTCTGCAGACTTATATGTGTATTATTCATTGATTTCTAAGAGACAAGCTTATATAGAGTAAACTAGTTCTGTAATCCACAAAGCTGTTCCCTGCGAATATGAGTGTCCGGCTGTGTGAATAAAGGCGCAAGTTATACATAAGCGTGGGGTCAGATTCAACTTCTCACGAAAAGTACTTTGTGAGTCAGGCTTGTTCATTTAAGTAAACTTTACTTCTAAGTCAAGAATAAGAAACAACTTCACATATAAAAACCTTTATTTGAAACCATAATGTTGCAAAAACGCTGATCTCCATATGCTCAGCCATCTTTGCAGAATCCACACCTTCGTCTTTGTGATGGGGAAGGTCACGGGTTCCATCATCACTTTCACTGTCTGCAGCCATTGGGAAAGGTAGTCTGTCCTTTTCACTCATACTGCAGTGGTTAGAACTACTACCAGAGAGACAATTAAGTGTAGGCCCACCTCTTTTCTACAACTTGAGACTTGCACACTGCTCATTGACCAGGAAACACCGAGAAGCCTGAGGAAAATGGATCCCAGATTGGAGCAAAATCAGCTGAAACTCAGACAGGTATGTCTCATGCACACTTAGATGTTACCGACTCCACCCCAGCACTGCCGTCATTTCAGACACTTAGGCTTATGGTGAAATTAGATCTTGATGCTGTTAGAATGTGAGGGAATATCTGTGGAAACTGAATGTCATCGGTTTAAATCCCATCAAGGCATTTATTGTTCTAAGATAGACAAACACGAGTACCATCAAGTTTGACAATTATAACATCAAACAGAAACATAATTCAGTGTGTGATTTTTGCTTCATAAATGCTTAAACATATCATAATAAATAACTGTTTAAGCGGAACCATTTATCTGTGAACTTTTCAGTTTGATATTAAATGGAGTATGAAAATCACCAGTGTAATTTTCTGCGAAAGTGTTTCCTACATTACTTTGAAGACATAGGGCACTGAAATCCCAATGTTCACCATGTCAAAATGTCTTGTCCTGCAGAGATGCTAAGAGGGAAGCGTGTGATTGTCACTGGAGCCAGCTCTGGCATTGGGGAGCAGATGGCCTACCACTTGGCACGCATGGGGGCCCATGTTGTCATCACAGCAAGGACGGAGCAGAAGCTGAAGAAGGTAAGTTTCTCACCTTAGAAGTCTATGGCCAGCCTGTGCTGAAGTTAGGCCATCCTCTTGAACATGAAAGGGGTGAAAATCATAGACTGTGGAACTTCTAAACACAGCTTCACCATGTGATCAAACGGCCTGACCCTGAGCAAATCTTAATTAATAGCTCCACCAACCAAAAGTAGAAATATTTAAAACAGAAGTGTGTAAAGTTTTCTCACCTCACCTGCCCTTCGTGTTAACGGAATTTAAATATGTGTACCAGTTCGGCTGGCCTTTAAATGAAATTGATTTATTTATTTAGTAGTAGTAGTATGCCATCTTGTGAATTTAAACGTCCAATTAAAGTTAGATTGACTTACACCTGAAATAGTTGTAGCTAGTTTTGAAATGAAAGCAGTGAGACAGAGAATTTGGTCAATGGTGAATTCAAGGGATTGTGATGGGACATAGGTGGGAAAGATATTTAGGTTGGTAACTTACTAGCCATTTATGCACCGAATGTGGTCCACTTTAGAGCAGATCAGGAGGAATTCAGTTTCCGATGTATTTAACTTTTGAAGATTGAGCTCCTCCAGTTTGTAAGATTTTTAGGAAGACTTTTCAGGTAGGGAAATCGGATGTGTTTGATATTTTAACTTAAAGGTGAGTGTAACATGGGTATTGGCACAATGTTATCCCTATAGTATGCAGCATTGGCCCAAGACATGCCATGTACAGGTGCATATCTCTGGTACTACTGATTGGATTTGAAGTGTCCTTTCCAGGCTGCTCTCCAGACACAAGTTTGTTTAGTGATGCTTCTTACGGTAGGGTTGTCCCCAGCCTGGATGGAGTAGGCACAATTAGGCACAAAAAGATGTGAGATTTCTGCACCTGACTGTCCTTAGCCATTGAAACAATAATCAGAGAAAGACAAAAGGCTGTGCCTACCCTATTTTCACTTTGCAAAACAGGGCCTACAGTCCCACCCTTCATCCCTACCATACACCATTTTGTTGTTCTGGTATCATTTTATTTATTAAAATGTACTCTATTTTTAGATCGGGCATCAGCGCCCATGCACTGTCTGCTAGACCTCCTGTAAACACTCTACAGAGTGTAATTTCAGCTGCTGCCTGCTATTAGTTCATAGCTCCGTCGCTTTTGTTTACTGGCTCCTTGTTGGCCGGTGCTCCAGATACATCACAAGCGCCCCATTCCGCGCTTTATCTTTAATGGTGGCACGCTACTTTCTTTAGACTGGGCTTTTATTTAAAAAAAGCATTTGTTTGTCGACTTGAGAAACAAATGCTTTTATTTGTAAAAGCGCCCCATTCTGCGCTTTCACTTTAATAGCGGCCGCGCACCTTTGTTCAGACGAGACCACCACCAATACCACCAGTACCACCACCAATACCACCAGTACCACCATCAATACCACCACCACCAGTGCCAGTACCAGTGCCACCAGTACCAGTACCACCACCAGTACCACCACCAGTACCACCACCACCACCAGTACAAGTACCACCAGTACCACCACCACCACCACCAGTACCACCACCACCAGTACCACCACCACCAGTACCAGTACCACCAGTACCAGTACCACCACCAGTACCACCACCAGTACCACCACCACCACCAGTACAAGTACCACCAGTACCACCACCACCACCACCAGTACCACCACCACCAGTACCACCACCACCAGTACCAGTACCACCAGTACCAGTACCACCAGCAGTACCACCACCACTAGTACCACCACCACCAGTACCACCACCAGTACCACTACCACCAGTACCACCACCAGTCCAACCACCAGTCCCACCACCAGTGCCACCACCACCACCAGTAACACCACCACCAGTACCACCACCAGTACCACCACCACCAGTACTACCACCACCAGTACTACCACCACCAGTACCACCACCAGTACTACCACCACCAGTACCACCACCACCAGTACCACCACCACCACCAGTACATCCACCACCACCAGTACCACCACCACCAGTACCAGCACCACCACCAGTAACACCACCACTACCACCACCACCAGTACCACCACCACCAGTACCACTACCACCAGTACCACCACCAATACCACCACCAATACCACCACCAGTACCACTACCAGCACCACCAGTACCACTTCCACCACCACCAGTACCAGCCAGTACCACCACCACCAGTACCACCACCAGTACCACCACCAGTACCATCGGTACTACCACCACCACCAGTACCACCATCACCACCAGTACCACCACCACCACCAGTACCACCAGTACCACCAGTACCACCACCAATACCACCACCACCAGTACCACCAATGCCACCAGTACCACCACCAGTACCAGTACCACCACCAATGCCACCAGTACCACCACCAATACCACCAGTACCACCACCAATACCACCAGTACCAGTACTACTACCAATACCACCACTACCACCACTACCTCCACCAATACCACCACCACCAGTACCACTACCACCTGTACCGGTACCACCACCACCACTACCAGTACCACCACCACTACAACCAGTACCACCACCACCACTACCAGTACCACCACCACCAGAACCACCACCACTACCACCACCACCAGTACCACCACCACCACTACCAGTACCATCACCACCAGTACCACCAGCAGTACCACCACCATCAGTACCACCACCACCAGTACCACCAGTACCACCACCATTACCACCACCACCAGTACCACCACCAGTACCACTACCACCAGTACTACCACCAGTCCCACCACCAGTTCCACCACCAGTACCACCACCAGTACCACCACCACCAGTACCACCACCAGTACCACCACCACCAGTACCACCACCACCAGTACTACGACCACCAGTACCACCACCAGTACCACCACCACCAGTAACACCACCACCAGTACCACCACCATCAGTACCACCACCACCAGTACATCCACCACCACCAGTACCACACCCAGTACCACCACCACCATCAGTACCACCACCACCAGTACCACCAGTAACACCATCAGTACCACCACCACCACCAGTACCACCACCACCAGTACCACCACCAACACCAGTACCACCAGTACCACCACTACCACCACCAGTACCACCACCAGTACCACTACCACCAGTACCACCACCACCAGTACCACCACCAGTACCAGGAACACCACCACCAGTACCACTAGTACCACCACCAGTACCACCACCACCACCAGTACCACCACCACCAGTGCCACCACCACCAGTACCACCACCACCACCAGTACCACCACCAGTACCAGTACCACCACCAGTACCACCACCAGTATACCACCACCACCAGTACCACCACCAGTACCACCACCAGTATACCACCACCACCAGTACCACCACCAGTACCAGTACCACCAGTACCACAAGTACCAGTACCACCAGTACCACCACCAATACCACCACCACTAATACCACCAGTACCACCAATACCACCAGTACCACCACCAATACCAGCAGTACCACTACCAATACCACCAGTACCACCACCAATACCACCACCAATACCACCACCACCAATACCACCACCACCAGTACCACTACCACCAGTACCAGTACCACCAGTACCAGTAACACCACCAGCAGTACCACCACCACCACTACCAGTACCACTACCAGTACCACCACCACCAATACCACCACCACCACCACCAATACCACCACCACCACCAATACCACCACAACCACCTCAGCGCCTCTCGCTCACTAGTAATAGCAGGGACACTGTACGAGGCCGGAGCTGCAGCCGAGACCATCCCTCCCCTCTCCATGCGTGCCATAAAGCACAGCCCATCCTGCACCAGGAGGTGAAGCCAGGGCCCTACTACAGCTGCAGTGTTTATTAGGCCAAAGATAGCAATGACATTACGCAATGCCACACTGCACACTCAAATCACGGAGAAGGCAGGAAATAGCCTCCCTCTCCTGCTCTTCCTCCTGAGCCGCGACAGTGTAATCACAGTGCGAAAGGTGTTGGAGCGCTTTGTTAGTGTTTATAGCTCGGATCATATGTTACTCTCATTTCACACTTTGTGTCTGTGTTATTTACAACACTTACACATCTTCACTGCACTATTTATCACTACTTTGAAGACGTCGCAGGCCGGTCTCTTCCTCTGATATTTACAATCTAACAAGCGGTCGAGAAGGCCCTTTATTGCAATGCAATAGGTCTTGCATTTGCGAGAGCTTAAGCTATTAGTATTGTAAATGACAATGCCTTTTATTTATGTTTTAAAACCCAAAATATAAATAAAAGGCATTGTCATTTACAATGGCAATAGCTCAAACTCGCGTGAATGCGAGACCTATTGCATTGCAAATGCTTGTTTTTTAATGGGGCCCTCTTGAATGGTTAGGGCCCCTTCGAAGGTTGAGGCCCCTCCTGCGCTACCCCTCTGCTTAAAATACTGCGGATCGTTCACAGTAATTATAATAATTAGACGTTTAATTGCACCTTATAACACGTCTCTTCTGTTTATATGTGCTACTGCAACCAAATGTAATGGTATTGGATTTGTCGACCTTAGAAGGATGAAGCTCTGAGCTGGCATTGCCTGAAGTCGGAGCCATGACGTTTAGGCGCCAGCGGTGATCATTTGATTCGCCAAGCCAGCTTTACAATTAAGTATTGACCAAACTTTCAAACAGGACCAAAAATTACACAACTTTTCATCTCCATAGATGCAGCTCCTGTGGGACAACAGTATTAATTAATTGATTCATTCATGTCCAGTAGCCTCAGCTTCCATTAGGCAAGGGTATGAACGGATTCAATTAATCCATTCATTAATTATTCATTCATTACCAAATTTTTTACATCGAGTGTCTTCCTGTCATACTGTTGGGATCCTGTTCATGTCCTAGCTTTCTTTGGGGGACACATTCCAGGCTGTGGCCTTTTCAACGGGTGCCAAGCACCTCCTCACTAAACACAGCTGCAATCTTCAACTCTCTCCAGCTACACCAGCTAACTCATTTTCACCATGAGGAATCACCAGAGAATGAGTACTTAGAAAGGTTCGTGCGATACGGTTTTAACATCATATCGTACACCGATTGTTACCCTGTCACAGAATGTAGTCAGCACGGCTGTTTCACTGAGGACCTGTTTGTCGGAGGTCGCTCAGTGGATGGATCTCAATTACCTCAAACTAAATGCAGGGAAAACTGAGGTCCTCATCCTAGGCAAGCAACCCTGGATCTGGTCTCTGCTTGGTGTCCAGAATCGCTCGGACCTTTAACTTCCCCACAGCTTGCTCAAGAACCTAGGCATTTGGTTCGATGCAAAGCTCACATTTGATTGCCAGATTACGACTTTGGCAGGCAAATGTTTTGGGATGTTAAAAACACTCCAAAAAATCCTTTGCCTCCTGCCTGAATCTGCCAGGAAAACAGTAGTCCAGACAATGGTCACGCCCAGATTGGACTACTGTAATGTCTTGTACCTAGGAGTATCACAATCCCGGCTGATTAGACTTCAGCGTGTGTAGAACGCTGCAGCCCGTCTGTTGCTGAACCTTCCTAGACGGGTCTCTATGGGATCTGCACTTTCAAAGTTGCATTGGCTACCTCTGATGAAGCGGCTCTCTTTTAAAGCCCTGTACTACTGCTACAGGGCTTTTATGAGCAAGCGTCCCCGTTATATGCACCCCTTCATCAAGCCTTACTCTCGTGCTAAGAGCCTCAGATCGGCGGGGGCCTTGCTGGCTTGTATCCCCACTGTAAAGAGAGCTCACATAGGCCTGCTCTTTCAGCTTTATAGCATCCAAGTTGTGCAACTCCCTTCCAGCTAAGACAGACAAAAACAGAATTGTCGGTTATAATGTTTTCAATAAAAAGTAAAAAAAAAAAAAAAACGGAATCGTCGTTTAGTAAAAACTTTAAAACTTGGCTGTTCAGGTCGGCCTGATTCTGTTGTTCATTAGTTCTGCTGTGTTCTCCCGACCACTGGGAGCTAGACCTTCAGCGCCGGGACACTTCGTCTGAAGTAACTGTGCGCTATACAAATTACATTGGGGCCGATTCACAGAACTAATCTGAGACAAAATCCTAAACTTACTACTTTTGGTATTCACAGAAGGCATTTAGTAGTAGTAAAGTTAGAAGTCCTAACTTTACTACTACTAAATGCCTTCTGTGAATACCAAAAGTAGTAAGTTCAGGATTTTGTCTCAGATTACTTTGGTGAATCGGGCCCTCGATTATTATTTTTATATCTAGCTAAATTACGACCGTTGCGCAGCTACGGTTGCTTCGCCTAACTGTTCACCAACACAGATGTCTGAGAATGATCCATGTAAATTCTGCATTAATTCGATGAAACCTCTATAACAGTGGGAGGTAGAGGCTAAACTGTACATAAATATGGAACTCGATCTGTTTCACGGAAGGCCAAGCAATTAAATCGCTCTGCTTCTAGTGATATGCACAACTGGCGTGCATGCTACGATGGTTAGGGCATGTAAACCAAAAATAAATAAATGGAACATTGGAGCTACAAGGGGCTGCGGACGCCCATCAGTCATACGCGCCAGGCCTTCTGGCAGCCATGGCACTGCCCAAGAAGATCATTCAGGCCACTCTCCAGCTTACAGTCGCTGTCTAGATCATGACACACAAGCCAGGGGCCTGGTTACGTCCGGCGCCCCTGAAATGGAGAACCCACCGTCAGGTGCCACCACTCACCAGACCCAACTCACAGGTGGAGATGGAAGTTCAGGGAGGGCTGGTGCGCGCCCCGCAGCATAGTACCTAAGGGGAGAAACTATTGCTACATCCAACTGAATGAAAAGTACTATCTAGCATTGCACGCAGCGGTTAACCTTGTACCTAGTTGCTTTTGACACAAATCATTATAAAGTCTCATAGCTCTGGTGTCATAAGAAGTTTATGGTATGTTGTAAAAACACAACCTATTTTAACGATGGCTGAATTGCGTGAGCAGTCTTAGAGTTCCTTAAAAGGAAAACTGCACCCACGGTGACCCACCACGTGCCTTCGGCAATGTCTGGCCCAATAAAAGACCAAAAACAGATTTATCCAGTCATTTCATTTTTTCCAATCTAACTTCTGCCACTATCCTTATCTTTAACGACATAAGATGGTTACTTGGCAGCCACCATCTTTCTCCCTGCTTGGTGTTCTCTAGCAGATTTCTAGTGAAATGAGGCAAATGTTAGTTGCCCGCACAACACACATATATTTAAAGATGTGTAGTCATCTGATTTGGTTCTGCAGAGTATTAATAAATGCAGTGTGTGTTTGTAAGACGCCCTTACGATGGACAGCAAAATAAATAATAAACAAACATAGGAGGCCAGCGGGGCTGGGTGGAGGCATGTTTGCACATCAGGGTTGTAGGCTGGGTCAGAGCCTGTCGTATGCCAAGTGTCGGTGTGTAAAGGTTTGGCAGAATAAATGAACAATCCAGTGAGGCGGTGGGAGAGGCATTGGCATGGAGGACTAGCCGAACTGAGGCAAGAGCCAGTTACATGGCAATTACCATGTGTACATTTGCTTTAAATGTATAAAAAGCTTGATTATTTTGGAGTTTAGTATTGTGGGCCACTCAGTGCCCTAAATACACGTTGGGTGGACCTTCCCTTTTACTGGTTGTAGTTCAGTTAACTGAGTTGCAGTTAGTCAGATCCCTCGACAAAGGGATATCCCCTTGTATTTTACTCATGATTCATGTTTCTCTGACAGGTGGTTTCGAAATGCCTAGAGTTGGGAGCTGCATCGGCTCACTACATTCCAGGCAGTATGGACGACATGGCATTCGCCGAACGGGTGGTGAGGGAGGCCGAGAAGTCCCTGGGTATGTTACCACTGCTTTTTACGAAATGTCTATCTTGTATTATTATTTATTTTTATTTTTAAGCCTTTATATATTGCAGAAAAGAATCCGTAATGGAATCAGAGCGTATTACTGAGCAGAGAGCTACAAGACATACCAAAAACAAATTAAGAAAAGAAAAGAAGTGGAAAACAGAACAAAAATAAAAAGGGACTTGAACAGTAATGAAGCACACGCTATTAACAATATTGACATTTTATTCAGTCAAGGACAAATATAACAGTGACATTATAGACGTCGTTTGCATAATTTATACAAGGAAATGGCGAAGCAAGGAGCTGCGGCAAATTTGGCAGCTCCACCACTTCCAAAACGCAGGGATGCGCAATATTTACAACAATACGGCGCACCCCTGTGTTTTCCCTAGCACTGGCGTAAAAATAGCTGCCTAGCGCCAATGCAGGCACCTTTGCACTATAGTGCAAGGGTGCCTGCGATGCAGGGAATGATTGTTTATGTGCTGTAAGGTGTCCCTTCCTGCACATAAACAATCAACAATGGCGATTTGTTACTTCTATGCGTCATAGAAGTAGCAAATCGTCATTATTAAATGATTGTTTATGTGCAGGAAGGTGTCCCTTCCTGCACATAAACAATCAACAATGGCGATTTGTTACTTCTATGCGTCATAGAAGTAGCAAATCGTCATTATTAAATGATTGTTTATGTGCTGTAAGGTGTCCCTTCCTGCACATAAACAATCAACAATGGCGATTTGTTACTTCTATGCGTCATAGAAGTAGCAAATCGTCATTATTAAATGATTGTTTATGTGCAGGAAGGTGTCCCTTCCTGCACATAAACAATCATTAATGACGTTTTTCTCTTTGTGTGCCGCACGCATAGAAAAAGGAAAAACGAAGAGAAATAAAAGTATTTCTCCTCATTGCGCCATTCTAACGCTTGCTATTGCATGCCGTTGGTTTTTGGCGCTGCCTCAGATTTACAGATCCTTGTAAATCTGGGGCAGCATCAAAAAGCAATGGGTGGTACGGTAAAATGCCCACAGCAACACCCATTGCATTCCTCTTTCACGCACAGTGATGCGTGTAAAGGGGCCGTATTTACAAGGCGGCGTTAAGCCACTCAAAGTGGCTTAGCACCACTTTGTAAATATGCAGAAGGGCATAGAGCCACAAGAAGGTCGCTAAAAGTGGTGTTCTGGTGGCACTATTCCCTTGTAAATATACCCCATAGTGTACTAGCTTTCAAGTGTAGCCATAGTAGTCTAGGCATAGCTGCTGCACAAAGTAATTAGGGTATACTGGATGCAAAAAGTAGAGCAAAAGGTCTCAGGTGAACGCTAGGTGCAAGACCTCCAAAAGGAGAAGTTTCAAGGTATTTATTTGTAGGTGTCTTGGCAGCGCAGCTGCTTGCGTGAGTTATGGTTACTATTTCTGTAAAATACACATAGAGTGGGCTTTGGCTCTACCCACAGGAGTATCACTGTCTCACCACATGCTATTGGCTGGGTGCTATGCCATTCTGCCCCCATATGGATTGCTCACATTGCCATGCATGAGGGACAATTTGACATCTCAAAAGTACACTTAATCTTCACACATTATATTATTTATCTCATAGATGCGTCTTATACAGAAAGCAATTGGTTTTAGTTTGTTTTTTTCACTGCTGCAGGTTTAAAACAAATGTTTTAGGCAGGACTCAAAATGCAAGCCAGACCAATTAGCTTTGCCAATGATTGATGAATACTGGAAACGATGCATTAGTATGGAGATCAGGTAAAATTCCAGATCTTGGGAAATGGGAAGTGGTCGGGATGAGGTCCAGTGTTTCTTGAAGATTGGCGACTTAAACAGGAGAATCTCAGAACTTTGAGCAAGAACAAAAAAAAGCCATTTGAGGGGTTGGAAATAGCTAATGAATCCCTGCAAGAATATGTTTGGGATTCAAACGAGTAGCTTGGGAATTGCTGGTAGCTCAGCAGTAACCTGGAATTAGCTCCCTGTAGTGCAGCCCAGCACAGTACATAATTCAGAGTGTCTAGCCATGTTGAAATAGGTAGTGCTACACATCTCCCTATCCTTGGAGTGACCTCCAGCCAAACCCATGGCAGGCCAACATGCTTACACCCAGGCACAGACTGTTGACAGTCATCCCCACTCTATTTAGAAAAGCCTCATGGAAAATGGTTGCTTTACAAGCCCCACTCTATCAGTGATACAATGAATGTGAAAAGTGGGCCAGAAAAAAGTGGCAACAATAGCCAGACTGGAGTTGATAGAGTGTGGGACTGCCAAAGATACATAGATACGCTGAGAAAGATGGAAATGTGTGACAACCATGTGTTAGCAACCCTGTAGCCAAGGAGAGCAAAGGCTGGATTAGAATGGAGACATGGAATGGCCTTTTTTGTTTCACATGGTGGAAGTGGTATATGTTCATGTATGCATGTGTATCTGTTTAAATGTTCCTGTATGCGTTTGTATGCATATGTGTGCATTTAACATCCTCTTTTCATAGAAGCCATTCATGGTGTCAGGGAACAGCAAATAGATCTGGTGCCCCAATATAACGGGTACATTTCTGCAAAATGTTGTATACTTCTGACATAATGTAGGCACTGGCATAACAATGCTAAATCTTGACATAAAATGGACATTCTTGGACTAATCATAACATAATGGCAGCTTTCCTTGCCATATTGGGAGCATGCATGGCCTAATTGTGGCCAGCTATCACCTAACTGTGCCCATCTCAGAATAATAACGCCTGTGGCTGGCATGATCTGTGGGTCCTATCATTGTGGTGGACAGCAATGGGACAAGTGTGGCCATGACATAATGCTGTGCATCCTTGACATAATGTAGGCATTTTTGTCATTATGGTGGGCATCCCTGGCATGTGGTTGTAAAACCTGGGCAGGTGGGGCAGACTTGCTCAATGTGATGCATTTGCACTAGTGAAATCAGAAGCTGATGTTTAGAGACCATGCATGAAATCTGAATATTGAGGCAGAATTTGAGGGTTTTTTTTCAGACATGCACAAAACTTTCATTAAACTTGTTAACCCGAAATAGAAAGTTCTTATTTGATAGCTGTTAGAAATAGGGGTCTCTAGTTGGCAGAGGTAGGTACCTTTGTCCAAATGGGGACCCTTCCTTCTAGTCAGGGTAAGAGGGATACACACTTTAGATAACCCCTGCTCACCCCCTGGGTAGCTTGGCACGAGCAGACAAGCCTATCTCAAAGGCAAATTTGTAAAGTATTTGTACTCAAAACACACAGTAATACAGTGATAACACCACAAATGGACACCACACCAGTTTAGAAAAATAAAGTATCTTTATCTAAACTCAACAAGAATAAAACCACATAAATCCAACATCCATGTAATAAGAATATGTCTTAAAAAAGGTTTCAAGCAACTGGGTCCATAGAAAACTATGGATGCGTGATTTCTCACAAAGTACCTGTAGATTCATCAAAATTCAAAAGGCCAAACAGCCGCAGAGATGGGAAGCGCCGAGAAACAAAGAGATGCATCAGTTCCTAAGACCTTGGGGAGGTGATGCGACAGTTCTGCTGCACGGAGGAGAAGTGATACCTCGTGTCCGGTCTGTAGGGGGAAGTGATGTGTCGACTCCAAGACGATTCTGGTCCGTGGGTGATGCGTCTGGAAAACTTGTCGCACAGGTACGATGCGTGGAAATCTGGGATGCGTCGGCGATCAATGTGGCGGCGTTGAGCGGCGCTGCGTCGGTTCCTTCAGCCGCTATCACTCGATGCGTTGGTTCTTGCAGCGGCGACAGGTGCTGCGTCAGTTTCGGCAGCAGCACGGCAATGCATGGAGATTCTTCTCGCACAGCGGTGCTACGCCAGAAAAACAGCCGCAAGAAGAGCAATGCGTCGATTTCTTCAGTTCTTCTTTTCATCCAGTTCCCAAACAGAAGGAACAACCTCCAGAGACCCAGAACTGGAACAGGAACCTCCTGGCAGGTCAGAACTCTTAGGAACAGAGTTCAGGGGAGCTGGGGGTGAAGCCTTTGTGTCCCTGAGACTTCAGAACAGGAGACCAGCACACACAGGCGCTTAGAGATCTTCTTGAAGCAGGTTCAAAGCAAATTTCCAGTCTTTGTCCTTTCCTTGGCAGAAACAGCAACTGTAGGCCAATCCCACACAGCAAAGGGGCTGTACTCTTCCTCACAGCTCTTCAGCTCTTCTCCTTGGCAAAGGTTCCTCTTGAGTCCAGAAGTGATCTGAAGTTCTGGGGTTTTAGGTGTAATACTTATTCCCCAAAATGTCTTTATTCTCTTTGTGCAAGGGTCTCTGAGCCCAGTCCAAACCAGTTCTGTCCTCACTGGTGTAGTATGACCATAGGGGGTGGAGACAGCATTGTGCAAGGGAGACAGTCCCTATTCAGGTGCAAGGAAATCTCCTCCCACTACTCTAAATGCATCCAAGCCCCATTCCGCTCAGCCCTGAGTCATCCAGGAAGGGGCAGGCACACCTGAACCTCCCCAGCGGCTGTCTACACATCCCCAGCCCATGTCACTCCAAAACCAAACAGTCAATCCACAAACAGGCAGAGGCACACAGAATAAGAAAATGCCTACTTTCTAAAAGTGGCATTTTCAAACACACAATTTAAAAACTATCTTTACTAAAGGATGTGTTATTAAATTCTGAGTTCAGAGAGCCCAAACTTTATTTCTCTTTCTTGTCCCAATGGGAAGTTATACTTGTAAGATGTTACAAAGTATTGCTCATTCTATCCTATGGGGCAGATAGCCTTTCAATAGTGAAAAACGAAATTGGCAGTATTTCACTATCAGGACATGTCACACACACAAGTACATGCCCTACCTTTCACATACATTGCACCTTGCCCATGGGGATACCTTGGGCCTACCATAGGGGTGTCTTACATGTAAGAAAAGGGAAGGTTAGGGCCTGGCAAATGGGTGCACTTGCAAAGTCGACATGGCAGTTTAAAACTGCGCGCAGACACTGCAGTTGCATGTCTGAGATACCTTTTCAGGGCTACTCATGTGGGTGGCACAATCAGTGCTGCAGGCCCACTAGTTGCATTTGGTTTACAGGCCCTGGCACACTCAGTGCACTTTACTAGGGGCTTACCAGTAAATCAAATATGCCAATCATGGATAACCAATCATGATTATAATTTACACATGGAGCATATGCACTTTAGCACTGATTAGCAGTGGGAAAAAGTGCCCAGAGTCCTAAAGCCAACAAACACAGGTTAGGAAAAATAGGAGGAAGAAGCAAAAAGTTTGGGGATGACCCTGCAAAAAGGGCCAAGTCTAACAAGAGAAATCCATGTATTTTGAGAAACTGATAAATGCTGATGTTTGAAAACAAAGTCATTATAAAATTCAAAACATATTTAAGCTGTACCCACTTTTGTTGAATCAGGGTATTCACTTCTCAAATGAAGCGATGCCATTATTCTTAAAAGAAGGCAATTTTTTGTCTTTAGGGTAGTTTTGCTAGGTTCATCTACATGGCTGAGTCATTTTTCAAGATAAGTAATACTTAAGTTTGGGAATTCATACATGTATTTTAAATAATCCTTTTAGTGCTGGGGAGATTCATGAAACATTTGATAATGTGCAAGACGTTAGATGCTGCCAATCTGTACAAACCACCATTTTAATCATTTTTTTAGTTTCTGTTTTTTGGGTTGTGCAGGCTGTCAAATAAGATGTTTTAATTTGATGAAATTATAACCTGATTAAGATCATGGCGGACGGGTTACTCAATCACAGCAGTGACGGATATCCCATCCGCCAAAATCTAAATTCCATAGGATATAACAGGATTTAGATTTCAGTGGATGAGATATCCGTCACCCTTTTGACAGAGTAACCCGTCCGCCAAGATCTAAATCAGGCCCTTAGTTGGGTATTGATATGAAATTTATTACCTATAAAAAATACAGCCCACATAATAATTTTCCATCTTGTCATAATATGAGCCATTGCTTACTATTAGAAGAGTAAAAATTGACTGCTCAATTAGCCCATTTGAAGCAACGCTATAACTGCATTGTAGCAAAACATGTGTTGGTTTGTGGCTTGTCAGGCCATTCTTGCTTCAAGTAGAAGTCAAGAGAGTTTGATAGCTTTTTATAAAATCTGTGTGGAAGTAAATAAATATATTTATAGTGGTCATTAAAATTTTGAAGTTACCTCTCACTTCAAAGCTTTATAAACTGTTGATACATATTAAAGTTCAAGCAAAATTTGGGAAGGGACACTACAACTTAAGGTCCTGCTGTCAGTTAACCTCAAAGCCATCCCTCCTAATTTTGTGTTTAAAGGTAAGAACTCATCATGTGCATAGCCTAACACCCCTCTCTACCCATCCCCACAATCAAACCCAGACCTAGACCACACACACATTCATCCATCACATCCTCCCAAATTATAAACCCCACTTAATAAACATCCCACTAACAACCACACATCCTCGAACTACCAAATAGATGCTACAACTCCTACTCATTAATGCAAGCTCTGGAGTACTTCATGCTTCAGACTTTGCAGACCTCATCACATATCACACTTTGATTCACTCTTTATCATAGAAATGTGGCATACCCTAACATCCTTCCACATCCTAGATGCCATTTTTACCACAAACTACAGCATGCAGACAATGCACTTAAGAAGGGAGGTACCTTGCCATCATTTATAAGCCAACCACATGCGCAAACCTCAAATTCAAAATGCCACAACCAAATTCCATGCCATCAACTTTTTCTTCATCAAAAAAATGTAGAGACAAAAAGCACATTAACAACACCACGCCTGCCTCTCCTCTGACACCCACTCCTCGAAGCTACATCCCACAATGGTCATCTGCAAATCTTTACCTCTCACAGACATTGCCAACATCCTCAACTTCCTCAAACCTATTATGAATGAAGATGACCTTACCCTCATCCTTCAACAAAGCCCTCTCCTACAGTGTCTTCTGAGTGGGTTTTCAGTTTAGCTGGAACATTTGTCTTGTTCAGAAGGACCAGTTTGTCTCCTGAAGATCTCAAGACAGACTAGATTCTCACTGTCCTGAAGAAACCTACAATAGATCATCATGAACTCACCAATTACCAGTCCATCACTCACCTACCCTAAATTGACAGATCATTAAAAAAGTGTCACATGCAAAATTCCAAGATTGAATCAGCAACAGTCATCTCCTGCATGACTATCAATCTGGCTTTTGAACACACTGTAGCACACAGATAGGTATATTACAAATAATGTATGACCCCTGACTCACAACATATGTAGAAGACCCCTGCTGTCTGATACTGCTGGACCTTTTAGCCACCTTTGACACCATTGACCTCACTTGCAGTTGTCCTTAACTGGCTCTCCTCGTACATAACCTACAGATACAAGTTTGCTCACATGGGTCCCTGTGGCTTCCAGAATAACCCTATAAACCGCTGAGTAATCCAGTGTTCCATCTTGTCCCGTTATCCATAACCTCGACCTGAAGCCCCTAACAGCATCTGAATTCACCAACACAACTCTGCTTGAATGTCTCCTCCACTCCAGACATCCAGTGCCTCAAATCCTGCCATTTCCTCTGCCAAACATGAATGTGTAGCGCTCATCTAAAGCTCAACTCTACTAAGACAGAAATCCTACTAGTCACCAAGAGGAACAAGCACCAGTTAGTTCAAACCTGGCTCAATAACAGATGGATTTGAACCCAAACTCTCTCTAAATACTAATTCACTTGGATTCACCCTGGACACCAACCTCGTCCTCGAGAAACACATTTCTAAGAACAACAAGAAAGCCTTCTACCAATTCTGTCCACAAAAGAAAGTGAAATAGTTATTCCCTGAAAACGACTTCAGAACTGCCATTGAAGCCTTCAGACTCTCTGATCTGGACAGTAGTAATGCACTGCTCCATGGCCTCTCACACTCCACTTTAGCTCGCTTAAGGGCATTGTCCACACTGCAGCGTGCCCCATGAAGGACTGAAAAAATATGATCACAGAATGTCACCTTCATTAAACTCCTCTGGCTCCCCTTGCAAGGAAACACTATTTTTATAAAGTAGGCTGCATAATCTACAAAGCCTTCATGACTGGCACCGCCACCTATTTGAGTGGTAAACTCAGCACCTCCCGTGGCTCTTTGCACACCTGCAGCCAGCACACTATCAGATTGAAGATTAATATATTTGCAAATGAAAGAAACAGGCAACAGACCTTCTCAGACCATTCAATTTCAATTACCACAGCGTTTTATTGCTCTACATATCGCTGTTGCTACTTCTGGGGCACATAAAACATCATGGCCTTCACTGAGCACTTGTTAATGGAACAGAATATATAGTCAATGTCTGTTGAACTATAAGGTATGTCAGTATGCACACTCAATGTTCGTAAATAGTGGTCCCTGTAAGTAGTTACTCGCAAAATGCCCTACAAGTATAACAAGGAAAGGGTTGGTAATTTAAGAAACACAGTTGGTGGCAAAGAAGCAACCATATAAAAGTATACACCAGCAAGTTTGTTTTGTTCAGGGGCATGGCTAGGTCACCGATGGGGTGGAAGCAGCACAGATGAGCTTGTGCGGCCTCGCCGCCACCAGGCTTGATACGACAGACAACTGGATTACTACGGCCTATTGATGGTACAGGGGCACCCGTAATACACAACCCAGGCATTTTCAGGGCCCCGAAGATAAGCTGGCTGGACATCCAGGACTCCCGGAGCGGCTACATGGTGCCCCCTCACCCCTACAGCTAAGTTACCGGGGGTGGGTACTTGGGCATGGCCGAGAGCTGAACTATCTGGATGCGGCTGTGGAAGTAAGGCCTAAAGGGAAGCACAGCCCATTGACTGAGTCGCAGCCAGAGTGCCACTCGATGGAGGCCTAGAGGGGCTACGCACTCAGTTATTGGAGCAACAGCAAACTTTCTCTATACCGCCCAGGAGGGCGCTACGTCTGTGTAGTCCCGGATGTGGCAGTGAGTGGGGGCTCGGAGGCTGGCCTTTTGCCAGTGTGTGAAGTAGGTTTGGGGTGCCTCCCCTGGCACTGCACAACGTGCCTGAGGCTCCAGATTGTGGTGCTCCTGGGGTGCTGGGATGTGCTGAATGTGCTCTGAGCCACCCTTTGCCCTGCTGATTTAGAACACATGGCGCTCCCCCATCCCTCTCCTTTCCTGTGGCTGGGGCTGTGATACCCTCGGACTTTAGTGGGGGAGCTCGGGCTATGTGTGATGCCTGCCTCTAGAGTGCAAAGAGCTACAGGGCTTGGACTCTGGGATCACTGCTGGATATGGCTGGTGCTATACCTTCCTGTACGTGTCTGGACCTATAGTGGTGCCCGCGGCTGTTGCTGTCCCCCGGGGAGAGACTCCTTTTGGTAGGCGGTGGAGTCCAGACATTTGCTGTCTCGTGAAGCCTCCTTGGGTGCGCCTGCTGTGGGACCTTACTCTTCGACTTCTTTTCCCACTATTTCTTGAACAATCGGCCGCACCTCCAACTGTAGGGGGAGCGAGGGGGGTGGTCAACTGCCTCTTGGCCCCCACAGTGATACTGACGAGAGCCTGGTGGGTTCTTCTAGGGACTCTTCCACTATCTTGGAATACATCCTGATGGCCATTAAAGACTCTAGGAAGGCGCTGGTGCACAAACTGGACACCGTGGTGATGGACTTGGGCATACTCAGAGATGACCATCAGAAACTGGTGGATCGCTAGATGACGACTGAGCGCACTGTTGCAGGTGTGCTCCCCGTGCTGGAGGATCTTACATCTCAGATGACCGAGGTGCTGGGGCGGATCCGCGCCCTGGAGAACAGAGCAGAGGTTGTGGAGGGCAGAGTGCGCTGGTGCAACATCTGTCTCATGGGTCTCCTGAAGCAGATTGAGGGTCCGGACATGGTTTCTTTCCTAAGGCCTTGGCTCTGGACAGATATAGCACTGAATGGTCTTTCCCCCTTCTTTGTGTTGGCGCAGGTGCATTGGGTGCTAGTGCAACCCCCCGCCCCACAGGATGCCCTTCTGGGGACAGTGATAGCCCGGTTGTTGCATTTTCAAGACAGAGAATACATCCTTCGAAAGTTCCGAGGCAAAGGAGATGTCTTCGAGGACAATGATTGGATGAAAGTATTCCTGGACTTTCCGTTAGCAGTCCAGTGCCACACTCTTATTTTCTGGATGCAAAGGCAAGGCTTCGACAGCTGGGGGTGAAGTAGGCCATGTTGGTCCCAGCTAAATTAAAGATCCATGGTGATACTGGAGCACACATTTTCACAGATCCAAAGAAAGTCTGGGCCTGGATTGAGGCACATACCAAAACAAAGAGGTGCCTTGCACTGCCAAGCACTCTACAAGAGGGCCGTGACGGAGGAACTGACCTGGTCCCACCTGCCCCTACGAGACTCCCCTGTCCTGCGGACTGTGAAGAAATGTACCGAATGAACCCAGAGGTAAGGATTAGTGGACTCCTAACATTTACGGCATCCAGATGAAAGGGATTATACTTTCCACTTACACTTAAACGACTTGCATGTGCGTCTGGACACGCTTCTCTGTTCCCCGGCCGTTTATGCACAGATAGGACACTCGGAATATCTGACCAGAACACTGTCTGATCATAACCCACTCCTTGGGATCCTAACGTGGGCATTTACTCGCACCTGAATCCCTAGTTGGTGCATTTGCTGCAAAAACTTGAAGGTCCAGGTATTCTGCAAGACTTTGGTGGAGAAAATAAGGAATTATTTTAACAACAACGCAGGATCCACAGCATCAACCTTGGTTTAGTGAGAGGCTTTTAAGACAGTGGTTCGGGGCGCTGCATTGCCTGGATTGGGGGAGGGGGATGTATGGCGGTCTTTGCGAGAGAAGACTTGGGCACAGGAACTTGTGCTGCGTACACTGAAATGCCACAATAACACACCCCTCGGTGCGCAGCGCCTTGTTGCTTGAGAAAGAGAAGCTGGCATCCCTGGTGGAAAAACTATGCTGCTTTGACTATTGGAAATACATAGTTAGGGCTCATTCGGAGTGGGACAAAGCTGGAGCATTACTTTCTGGGCTGGCGAATCCCACTAAACTGGTATCCCAGATAATTAAGTTGATGGCTGGAGATGGTGCGCACGTTTATGATCCTGTTGGTATTAGTGAGTTATTCCACACATACTATAGGCCCTTGTATGATGGCAGCCCCCTCCATCCCCATATTCTTTGAACCTTTTTTCTGGACCCGTTGCCCTTACCGACCTCGACCCCGGAGGCTGCAGAGGGGTTGGGAGTGGATATTTCAATGGAGGAAATTGAAGCTGTGACTACGGCCATGGCAAAGGGAGGGTGCCAGGCTTGGACGGGTTGCCAGTTGAATTTTATGTCACTTACTTCACTCAGATAGGCCATCACCTGGTGAAGGTCTACTGAAAGGCTTGTGAAGTCTGGATGTTGCCCCCTTCTATGAAATAGCCCTTGATAGTCCCCATGCTTAAGCCAGGTCGCCTCCCCCACCACAGGAAATGGCGTCATATCGACCCTCTCAATGCTTACCGTAGACAATAAACTCATGGCTACGAGACTCTTGACCCATATGCCATGGCTCATTCATGCTGATCAAACAGGACTCATCCCAGAGAGAAGCACAGCGTTAAATATTAGGAGGGTAACAGCTCTTTTGCTCGTTGCCTCCTTAATTGATGCACAGGCAGCAATCATCGCAGTAGACATTGAGAAGGCATTCGGCCTGGATTGGGTCTATCTCTACACTGTGCTGGCTGCATGGGCCTGGAAGGGAGGGTTCCTTACCTGGGTCAGGTTGTTGCACGTGGTCCCTACTGCAAGAGTTAGAACATGGTGGTTGGCGTCGGAATCATATGCGGTGGGATGGGGTGCGAGGCAGGGCTGCCCCTTATCCCCACTGCTCTTCGCCCTAGCAGTGGAGCCACTGGCCATTAGGGCCCAGGATGGCACCTATTACAATGGCATTGTATACCAGGGTTTTGCATCATATCGCACTGTATGCTGATGACATGTTTTTCCTCCAGGGCCACTCGATTACTAGAGGAGTTTGGAATCCTGTCGGGTCTGAGGGTGTACTGGTGAAAGACTAATGTGTACCCTATGTGGAAGACACCTGAGGCCCCATCTCAGCATGTGAGGCTGCAGTAGGATGATACCACCTTTTGTTATTTGCGTGCCCAGCTGTATCGGACTGAAGGCGCTTTACTGGACGGTAATCTCGGCAGGGCGCTTACAGCACTCTGCGGATCAATACTCTTCTGGAAGACTCTCCCCATTTCCCTGGCGGGGCATGAGGCAATCGCCAAAATGGTCACTTTGTCCAGGCTATTTTATTATTTTGCCATTCTCCCCAATATAATCCCCCACAGCAAGTTTCAGGAAATGCACTCCATGCTCACTGATTTCATCTGGGGACGGGTCTCCACAGGGTAGCCCTTGTGAAACTTAAGTGCCCGGTTCAGGGCGGTGGTTTGGTGGCCCCGACTTCGAGGCATATTATCTAGTGGCCCAACTCCAGTGGGTAAACAGGTGGCTGGATGGAAGGCTTCGGGATGGTCTGCTCGATGAGAGAGATACGCTGGCGCTCCCCTGGTTGACGCAGCTCCTGTTGGAGCCTAAGCAGGTCTGGGTTGAGCCTTGCACCTCGCAACCAGTGGCCAGGCATTGTTAGGTGAGGTATATGCAAAAGGTGTGAGTGACCGCCCCCTATGCATCTGCCATACCCCGGCAATGGCTGGCCTACTTCCTTCATGGGGATGCCATTCAATGGATGGGGGAGTGGTCGGCCCTAGGACTGGAGACGACTGGCAATCTGTAGGACACTGGGATCCTGCTGTCCTTTGAGGACCTGCAAGTGGGCTATAACTTACCAGCTGGTCCCTTCCTTTTGTATGGCATACTCACTGCGGTGTTGTCGGTGGTGGCGTGGGGGCAGGAGGAGCTACCCACCCTGCAGGGCTGCCATGTCCTATGCATGTCCTCGGGTAGACAGCGGGCAATCATGGATTATATACAGTGATTCAGGTGGACACCAGTGTTCTCCTTGGCGCCCTTAAAGACACTTGGGAGGTGGATATTGGCACACCTATTATGGACACGGACTGGGCTAAACTTCTGGTGGGGGTTTCCTGAATTATCCATAATGCACATTTCAAACTGATGAATTTTTACTACCTTCACATAGCGTACCTCACCCCTTGAAGGATTGCCAATTTTTTTCCGGGGGCAGTTCGCGGTGCCCCAAATGTGGCCTGGTGGGGCAGATATGTATCATATGGTGTGGAGTGGCCCTCATTTCGGGGAGTTTTGGTTGGGGGCGGTGGCATTGGTGAATGAAATCACGGAACATACGCTGCCCGCTAGGCCTGCTGCCTGTCTGGTGGGACTGTTCCAGAGATCTGCTAAATACAAGATTACTGTGAGGTTTAGTGACCTAGTCCTAATACTGGCGAAGCAGTAAATCATGCTTAACTGGAAAAGTATACAGGGCCCGCAGGTCCCCAAGTGGAGGGCGGAGTTGCTGAGGTGGGAAGACCATGAAGGTGCAAATTTGGTCAGGGAAGCCAAAGGGGCCAATGATTGTTGGAGATGGCACAGGCCGGTGATACATTGTTTGTGGAGCTGCGACCTGGGGGGACCATGGGCTCGGTGGATGCTTCCCCCCTGCTGACCCAGAAGGCTAATGGGTTATGGTGTTTTCTCCCCTGCCTCCCTCCTTCTGGTTCCGTTACTCGATCTTGCTGTTGCCACGGGCAGAAGGCCCGGGTAGTTGTTGTCCATTGTGTGAATGGGTTGGATTTACTCTTCAGTCCAAGCTATGGGCTGGGGGTGGCGGGATGGTTGGGTTCATTGTTTTGTTATGCTGCGAGACTGTTGCTTGGGCAGTTTTGCCAGCTGAGTTCGTTACTGTTGCAGTCTCCTTTCAGAGGAACGGAATGTTTTATCCAGACATATATTGATGTATTGAGATCTTTAAGAAAATTGTCAATAAAATAGGTTTACAAAAAAAAGTGTGTTTTCTTTTCCTCTCCCTACACACAAGGTGACTCAAGGGCTGCCAAACAGCAATGTACTACTTACCTGCATTGTAGTTCAAGTGCCAAGATTCTCTCCATCTTCTGTCTCTGCTTTGGGGAAATCAAGATTGGAAGCTTTAAAAATATTGTGACCAGAGAAGTAGCAGGTTACTCTTTGGAACATTTATACGGGTGGTTACCAGAAACTGTCTGGAAAGTAGTGTTCCTTCAAAGATGCATAAAGATTCTTATTTTTATGATTGCCCTTTAAAATCCCCTTTCATGGTGCACTGAAGAATCTAGTTGACAGTTTGGGGCAGCACTTCTTTGCTTGCCTTTAGATGGCCCTGCTCATAAGTTCATAAGGCTCGTACCGTTTGGCTTTATTATAAACTCTCCAACTAGTCTTCATGTCATGGATCTTTCTTAAGGAAAAAATTTGCAATTCTCTACCATCTCTCTTAGTCTAGATGGTATTTGGCAACCTATAAAGATGGCATTTTCTTACACCTTAAGTGCATTCTAAACACAGCAGCATGTGTTATCCAGGATTTGAAATATAATCACATCAACCCCATCCTGATGGAAATACATTGGCTCCCCTTAGAGGCCTGCACCATCTCCAGAACTAGCTGCATCATTTACAACGCTATCACGACCAGTACCCCTGCTTA
Organism: Calotriton arnoldi; assembly: GCA_963921515.1. NCBI lineage: Eukaryota > Metazoa > Chordata > Amphibia > Caudata > Salamandridae > Calotriton > Calotriton arnoldi. Next base: position 456,828 of record CAWUFW010011435.1, on the reverse strand, counting down.
AATGGCACCCGCTATGGTGGTTTTTGGCACACGCAGACATAACACCATCAGACCGCAGACACAGAAGGGTAAAAGAGAAATAAAATGCAACAGGCCTTTCCATCATTGCACCCAGGATCTGGTACAACATCCCCTACGCATGTGAACAGCCCCAACGTTGCTCCAAGTTAGGAAAGAATTGAAGAGACACCTCTTTAAAGAATACTACATCACAATGAATTAACAGTCCACCAACCAGCTCACTCTCCTATATCTCTTGTATACTTTATGCCCGTCTTCGACCCTGTAGAGCGCTGCAGTGGCTTTTGGGTAGGTTTACGCTAAAGAATTACATCCATTAGATTCTGTATCTGTAAAATGATAAGCAATTTTTGGTGCCAAGGTTGACTTGCATTGACAACTATATAATCAAAATGCATTTAATGAATTGAATTTGCTTGTACTTTGATTACACATCCTCCCACATGGATCACAGAACTGAATAGATGGTAAAGGGTTAAGGTGAACGCTGACATTTTGTGTTCTAGTGGTGCAGTGCGCTATGCACTCAGCAAACAAACCCAGATTTCATGCATGCTTTACTTGCAACCCATCTCATGTCTATTATCTTCCTGAGCCGGAATGTATACTGCCGTGCTTGCATAACATCATCCTGCCTGACCCCCACGTGTATGTTTTAGTCCCTAATCAAGCACAATGTATTCACAATTTCTAAATTTGGCAACAGTCACGTGGAACACGTCTCAGATTACAGGTAGTGAGCCCTGGCACCTGAAAGCAGGGCAGTTGAAACTGAAGGACACTCAAACTGAAATCTGTATCAAAACAGATGTGATAAAGATCAGGGCAGGGGCAAGGGTCAAGGGTCAAAGTAAGCATATGAAAACGAACATCAGGTAAAGGTCGCTTCAGTTCGAAGTGTTGATATTTAGGTGAAAGAGGAACATCATTCGGACAAATCTATTGGGTTTCTGGAAGCAGCGCTCTCAGGCAGGTCTTTGGACAACCTCTGGAACCTCTGGTGGTTTTGAAGTTCAATCCTCGTTACAGAGTTGTTTTGCGGGTTCTCTTGCTGCAGCGCTTCGTTCAATGACAGTATTTGGCATTCTTCTTTTTAGCAAAAAGCCACTTTATTAAGACAGGTCTGTTGGAATACTTCATGCAATTACAGAATACCTTATGAAACCAAACCTCACTAATACATTAAATTCCTGTCACTCCCCTTCTCCCTTAAATTCTCAACTTGTGAACATTGAATCAACATAACCTTCATGCTCTTCACCCTCTTTACTTTCTTCTTCCCTTCTGAGCCTTTTCCTTGCATTTGCCAATATCTCCCATTCCCAACCTCTCCAGCTCCCCTAGTATTGTTCCAAAACCCCAAACTTACTCTCCTTCTCCCGCTCCCTGTGCTTCACCCTTCCCCCCCGAGGCATGAATACACCCGCACCAGACTCTCCATCCCCCCACAAACTGACGCCACCCAGGAAAAACCTATTTGGTGTTTTCCTGCCCACCTATTCACTTCATTCCTTGCCAAACATTTATTCACAGCTCACTCTACACCCCAATTTTTTATTCCATACCTTTGCCAGAAGTTCCCTCAATTCCATAATGTAATAAGCTATCCCAAATTTAGACAAGCGCACCCCATCATCTCGAAAAGATAATTATCCCCCTCTTTTATATGCTTGTGTGATAAAATCTCAATGCGGTGGACAAAAACTCTCATTGCTCTTTTCAGTTTTCTTCTCGCTTTGTCCATCTCCAATGCCTCATAGGTACAAACTCAGCTCAGACAATGCAAGTACCCGACCATCGACTTTTAATCACCTTTAGATAGTCTTTCATTTGTTTAATCAAAGTTATTCCAGACAATTGCACTAAGCTGTTTTCTCCAAATGTATTTTTTAACATATTTAGGCTCCCTCTGTAGGAAAAAAGGTCAGATCAAACAGGTAGCAGACTTCCCCAACACATGCCACTTTTCCCCCACCATACCAATTCGTGCCTGCTGCTGTGAAGTCCAAGAGAGAACTCCTATCTTTGTTGGTCTGCATATGAAGCTGCCCATCACACAAAGGAATGTCCAACAATGCAATTACTCATTTTGGCTGAGTTCGTCCCTTTAACACAACCTGAAGCGAAGAACAGAAAAATGATCAGATAATCAGGAACTACAGCTTAACAAGTTTATTCTCTCACATACTTCTCACAGCATTGCAATTTCCATCTTCTAATCCTTTTAATTTCTTCCCAAGAACACCCCAGTTGCGCAGCTTCTGTCGCTTCCCCAATTCTAAAAGAGTGTGTCCCGTAATCTTTGTACTGCAAGCCCAATTTTCTCAAAGCTATTCTCAATACTGCCAACAAATGTAATATTATAACTCTAGTTCCATACTATGTCGAAATATTTCTTCAGCTGATAATCTGAATTTACTCTCTAAACACACCCATTCTTCAACTGGGCACTATTAAACCTAATCACTCCTATTTAACCAGACCCATTTTCCTCTGCCCAGTTAATCTCTCTTTGAAGCTTTCAACCATAACCTTAGTCTCTGTCCATCTAAGCAAATATCATTGCCCAACAAACTTCTCTGTTCCCTTAAACCCAATAATTCTGATGCCAGAAATGCACCTTAGAACATCCATACCATACATAGTATGAAAATGTGAACCTCAAATTCATCTTAACAACAACCATACAAGTAACTGCGCCATTAAGCCTAATGTGACTGGTTCTTTTAGTGGTCCTCGTCTCCCTTGTTCTTTACTCCAACCTTTTAGCACCCTTCTAACCAAATTGCCTTCCACTGGATCATAACCCCACCATAGTTTACCATAGAATGATATGCCTGCCAACCTGCCTGCTATAGTGGTGTGCGATATCCCGTTTTCCATCATCAACATCATAAAAATCAACACTTGTTTCTCTTTTCCATCGATTTTACTATGATATGTGACCCTAGCAGTACCATATTTCAGAAATTCTTGCCTGTCTTGTAGATAACTTCGTCTGGTGGATGCTGCTAGTGATTTCTCTACTAATTCCACCACTCTCATTCCCCCATACCCAAACATACTGTGGCCTTTGTGTCTTTGCGCTGGCTGCACCAGGGGCCAACGTGCGAAACCTTTGCCACTGAAAATGAGATAAAGCATCTGCTATATTATTCTTTGCCCCAGGCACATGTCTTGCTTTAAATACAATATTAAGCTGTAAACACTTTAGCACGAAGGTGCTTAGCAGTTGCAAAACTCTCAAGTCCCTAGCTTTCTGTTTGTTAACAAGCTCCACAACGGTCATATTATGTACATTAAACATGACTGTCCTGTTTTTAAGCTCTACTCTCCTTACGTACAAAGCCTCCACTAAACTAAAAAAAGGCAAGAAAAGCTATGCTACATCCTTGACACAACCATGCTCCAGCCTGCCTTCGGCACACCATCTTCCATCCCAAAAGATGCCAAAACCACTCACTGCTGTTGCATCTGATAATATCTGCACTTGCCAAATCATGTCTTCTTCCAAGAAATATAAGGAAACTCAGTTGAAAGGCTCAAGAAAATAATCCAAATACATAAATCTGCTCTCAGTGCTGCTGTAATTCTGTCTCTGTGATGAGGTAGAGAGGCTCCTGAAATTGCAAAACCTATTCTCCTACAAAATGTCCTGCCTGCTCTTACCACTCTACATGCAAACTTTTACTAACCCAATAGATTTTGTACATTAATCAATTCAAGTTTTCTCAATCCAATTACCATTTCTAAAAAGCTTGTATTTCTCCTATCTTACTTTTCGGTAATCTTGCAACCATCGCTTCAGTATCTAGTTCAGTGCCCAAAAAAGTTATCTTAGTGCTCAGAGTTTCTGTCTTTTCCGGTGCCAATGGCACACCTAACTCCAATGCCATTGCTTCAAAACATTTCAATGCTCTTTGTGTTGTTTTCCTAGAAATAGAAAATTATCCAAATGGTGGGATACCATGCTATGTCCACTCTGCATTGTGAAGAGCAACTGCAGAAAAGTACTTAATAGCTCAAACAGGGCACAGGATATTGCTCAACGCATTGTTAATACTTTATCCATTAAGATGGCACCCCCAAATTGCATTCCCAACAAAGCAAAACCAGTAGGGTGAACAGGTAACAAACTGAAAGCAGACTGTCTGTCACTTTCTGCTACCTCTGCCCTCATTCCCCCACACTTGACTAACTTCATGGCATCACCCACAGATGCATACGTTATATGTGTATCTTCTGCTACAATGTAGTCATTGATAGACTGTCCTTCTGGCCATGACAAATGATGTATTAACCCCTTCCATGCTCATGACGGAATGGTTCCGTCATGAGCACAAGTGCAAGTGTGCTCATGACGAAACCATTCCGTCATGAGCACACTTTCAAAAAATCCCTCTGCTGTAAACAGCAGAGGGATTTCCCATTTTTTTTTGCTTTGGGAGGTGGGGAAGAGCTTCCCCAACCTCCCAAAGCATGGTTAGGGTTTTCATTGTAATGACGATCGCAAGCATGGCGTGCTGTCGTCATTACAATTAAAACGAAACTGAAACTTAGTTTCAGTTTCACAGTTTCGGTGCTTGTGGGGCTATCTCAGCCCCCCGAGCACCGAAAAACATGGGAGGGGTGTCGTTGGAAAGGGGAGAATCTCCCCTTTCCAATGGTACCCTTCCCTAGTGGATCCCTGCTTGAGAATCGCCCCAGGAGGGCGATCCCCAAGCAGGGATCCATCCCCTAGCCACCATGGAGGGGAGAGCGGCCCATTGGGCAAGGGCCTTTGCTCCCCCCCATAACATTTTGCCAGACAGCCTTTCTGCCCCATCTGCGTGGATCCACAAAATTCCACCCACGCCGCATTCCCCAAAGTCTTTCGATAAAAATGATACCTCACTTGTGTGGGTAAGCCTAGTGCCCGCGACAGGAAACGGCGCAAAACGCAACATGGACACACCAAATTTTTACAGTGAAAACTGACCCTTTTTTTGCAAAGTGCCTAGCTGGAGATTTTGAACCCTAGCTCTGCCAGCACCTAAGGAAACCTAGCAAACCTATACGTTTTTGAAAACTAGACACCCAGGGGAATTCAGGATGGGGTGACTTGTCTGGCTCTCACCAGGTTCTCTTACCCAGAATCCCTTGCAAACCTCAAACTTTGTCAAAAAAACAAATTTTCTTCACATTTCTGTGATGGAAAGTTCTGGAATCTGTGTGGACCCACAAAATTCCTCCCACCCTGCATTCCCCAAATTCTTCCGAGAACAATGGTTCCTCACTTGTGTGGGTAGGCATAGTGGCTGCAACAGGAAATGGCCCAAATCGTACTGTGGAGACTTCAAAATTACCTATCACAAAACTACCTGGTTTTGCAGGGGGGGGCACCTGGTTTTTGGGCCCGGCGCTCGCGGCCATCTAGGGAAACCTACCAAACCCACACATTTCTGAAAACTAGACACCCTGGGGAGTCCAGTGAGGTATGACTTGCGTGGATCCCCCAACGTTTCCCTACCCAGAATCCCCTGCAAAGCTCAAATTTAGCTGAAAATATCACTTTTTCAGCACATTTTTGTGTGGGATCACTGTGCCGGCACAAATGTCCTACCACCTAGAGTTCCCCTTGATCTCCCGAGTAAAATGATACCTCATTTGTGTGGCTGTCCAATGCAGAATCAGCTAAAAACGTATTTTTAAAAAAATTTAGCGCTTAGAACTCGCAGTGCTATACCTTTAATACCTATGTTTTTGGCTCTTCCCAGTCACAGGCCTTTGGCCCACCCACACAAGTGAGGTACCATTTTACTCGGGAGACTGAGGGGAACGCTGTGGACTAGGACATTTGTGCCGGCACGGTGATTCCACACAAAAATATGTGGAAAATGTGTTTTTTTCAGCTACATTTGAGGTTTGCAGGGGATTCTGGGTAGGAAAACGTTGGGGGATCCACGCAAGCCATACCTCGCTGGATTCCCCCGGGTGTCTAGTTTTCAGAAATGTGTGGGTTTGGTAGTTTCCCAAGATGACCGCCGAACCCGGGGCCAAAAACCCAGGTGACCCCCTTTGCAAAACCAGGTTGTTTTGTGATAGGTAATTTTGATGTCTCCTCAATACGTTTTGGGCCCTTGCCTGTCGCGGGTACTTGACCCACCCACGCGAGTGAGGTACCATTTTTATCGGGAGACCTGGGGGAACGCTGGGTGGTACGAAATTTGTGCCTGCCCGGTGATCCCACAACTTTCCCACATAAAAATCTGATAAAAAATTGATGTTTTCAGCTAAATTTGAGGTTTGCAGGGTATTCTGGGTAGGAAAATGTTGGGGGGCCCATGCAAGCCATACCTCGCTGGACTCCCCCGGGTGTCTAGTTTTTAGAAATGTGTGGGTTTGGTAGGTTTCCCAAGATGGCCGCCGAGCCCGGGGCCAAAAACCCAGGTGACTCCCCTTGCAAAACCAGGTTGTTTTGTGATAGGTAATTTTGATGTCTCCTCAATACGTTTTGGGCCCTTACCTGTCGCGAGTACTTGACCCACCCACGCGAGTGAGGTACCATTTTTATCGGGAGACCTGGGGGAACGCTGGGTGGTACGAAATTTGTGTCAGCCCGGTGATCCCACAACTTTCCCACATAAAAATTTGATAAAAAATTGATGTTTTCAGCTAAATATGAGGTTTGCAGGGTATTCTGGGTAGGAAAATGTTGGGGGGCCCATGCAAGCCATACCTCACTGGACTCCCCCGGGTGTCTAGTTTTTAGAAATGTGTGGGTTTGGTAGGTTTCCCAAGATGGCCGCCGAGCCCAGGGCCAAAAACCCAGGTGACTCCCCTTGCAAAACCAGGTTGTTTTGTGATAGGTAATTTTGATGTCTCCTCAATACGTTTTGGGCCCTTGCCTGTCGCGGGTACTTGACCCACCCACGCGAGTGAGGTACTATTTTTATCGGGAGACCTGGGGGAACGCTGGGTGGTAGGAAATTTGTGTCAGTCCGGTGATCCCACAACATTCCCACACAGAAATGTGAGAAAAATTTGATTTTTTCAGATACATTTGAGGTTTGCAGGGGATTCTGGGTAGGAAATCGTTGGGGGCCCCACACAAGCCATACCTTGCTGGACTCCCCCAGGTGTCTAGTTTTCAGAAATGTATAGGTTTGCTAGGTTTCCCTAGGTGCCGGCAGAGCTAGGGTTCAAAATCTACAGCTAGGCACTTTGCAAAAAAAGGGTCAGTTTTCACTGTGAAAATGTGGTGTGTCCACATTGCGCTTTGGGCCGTTTCCTGTTGTGGGCACTAGGCCTACCCACACAAGTGAGGTACCATTTTTCTTGGAAGACTTTGTGGAATGCGGGGTGGGTGGAATTTTGTGGGTCCACGCAGATTCCAGAACTTTCCACCACAGAAATGTGAGAAAATGTGTTTTTTTTTACAAAGTTTGAGGTTTGCAAGGGATTCTGGGTAACAGAACCTGGTGAGAGCCAGACAAGTCACCCGATTCCTGGATTCCCCTGGGTGTCTAGTTTTAAAAAATGTATAGGTTTGCTAGGTTTCCCTAGGTGCCGACAGAGCTAGGGTTCAAAATCTACAGCTAGGCACTTTGCAAAAAAAAGGGTCAGTTTTTACTGTGAAAATGTGGTGTGTCCACATTGCGTTTTGGGCCGTTTCCTGTCGCAGGCACTACACCTACCCACACAAGTGAGGTACCATTTTTATCGGGAGACTTAGAGGAACACAGAATTGTAGAGCAACTGTTATTACCTATTGACTTTCAATGCATTTCTGCCTTCCAAATGTAAGACAATGTGTAAAAAAGAAGTCACTTTGAAAAATGTCCTATAATTCACATGCTAGCATGGGTACCCACAATTTCGGAGATGTGCAAATAGCTACTGTTTCTAAACTCTATATTTTATTCCCATTTCAGAAATACATAGGTGTCTTTCATACCGATTTGTCCCTGTTTATATTTTCCCAAATGAATTGCTATATAACTGGTACACAATAAACAACCTTTGCAAGACGCTGCTCAGTTATTGGCTCTGGGTTCCTCGGGTTCTTGGTGAACCTACAAGTCCTATATATTCCCACAACCAGAAGGGTCCAGCGGATGTAACGGTATATTGCTTTCAAACATCTGTCATACTTAGTAGAAGTTACAGGTGAAAACGTTGGCCCAAATGGCTGGTTTTTTTAACTCATTTTCACTTTTTCCTATATTCAACTGTTAGTTTCTATATGAAAACCTTGAAGAATCTACACAAATGACCCCTTGATGAATTCAAAATTTTGTCTACTTTTCAGAAATGTATAGCTTTTCAGTATCCATCATTGCTTTCATACCCATTTTTAACATTAACTGGAAGGAGGTTGAAAGCACAAAAAAGAGCAAAAATAGGCTATGTCCCAGTAAAATGCCAAAACTGTGTAAAAAATTTGGGTTTTCTGACAAAATTCTGCTTGTCCCTGAAAGCTGGGAAGATGGTGATTTCAGCACCACAAACCCTTTGTTGATACCATTTGCAGGGAAAAAACAGACGCTTTCATCTGTAGCCCTTTTTTCCCATTTTTCCCCCCCCAAAAACGTTTTAGCTGTATTTTGGCTAATTTCTGGGTCCCCTCCAGGGGAATCAACAAACCCTCGGTACCTTTAAAATCCCCATGATGTTGGAAGAAAAGGACACAAATTTGGCATGGATACCTTGTGTAGTCAAAATGTTACAGGTGCCTAAGCGCGAACTACCCCAAATAGCCAAAAAAAGGCTTAGCACGGGGGGAGGCCTAGCAGAGAAGGGGTTAAGCTTTTTTGACCTTCTGCTTCTTTAGAGAATATCACCTAAAGGGGAAATCATCAATGTTCTAATAACAAGCACATAAATGAACCTGCAATTCTCCCTGCTTGTAACTTTTTGTCCGGTTTGCACTGTATTATGCCCTGCATTGTATTAGTAGATTTCAAATTATCTGCCCATCTTTTAACTCTGGGGGCTTGATAACCTAAAAGAAAACCTTCTTTAAAACCCCAATATACGTTTAATGAATCTTTCCTGTCTGGATATACTTTTTTTTTTTAACATCTTTTTATTTTATTAACTCTTCATACTTACAATGGGTAACAAAGTGCAATTGGCAATTAGTGGGAGCGTCACAGCATTTAGACATTGATCAAATACTAGGTTCGGGAAGCAGAACAGGTAACATGGATAAGAAAGAAATCCTCTCTGCAAAAGGTAACCAAAGCCTACAGATATACTAAGCACACTTTCGAGTAGACACCACCATGTATTAAGAGTAGGAGGACCTAAATAGTGACATTATGGTACTCAATAGTATGGCGTATGAGAAAGCACCTTAACCCTCCAGCGCCTCCTCCCGTACTCCCTCCGCCTCCCCTGTTTCCTTTCCCACCAAATAAGCCTGATAAGGGCCCCAAATATTCTTAGGACAGCTCTGTGGGGGGAGGAGAGCATTGTAAGCATCTGATTGTGTGTTGCAGTGTGCATGTCTTTTTGCCACGCTTCTAAAGTGGGGGGTGGACAGCGTGACCATCGCATAGCTACCCTGCTTTTGGCTAAGAAGAGCCCGATAGCCACCAATTTTCTCACTCCTTTGCTGTTATTTCTATCTAGCCCCAACAGGGCTAAAAGTGTATCGGGGTCCAACAAGTTGCCAGTGATGATCGACAGTTTGTGAAATATCTTTACGCAAAACGCCATGATGTCTAGAGTAAGCCATGCAGTGTGTAAAAAAACAGCATCGGGGCATGGCAATGGGGACCCCATGCTGAATTGCATAGGCCATAGCGGTGTGATCTCTCAGGTATATAGTAGACACTATTTATGTATTTAAAATGTATGAGTCAATGTCTCCCATTGAGAGAGATCTCTCCTATCCTAGCACAGTAGTAGTGCCATGTTTTGTCATCTATGGTTACCTCAAGGTCTCTCTGCCGGTCTATCCATGCCATGAGCATTGCCGGACATCTGGCCTCCTGCGCAAGGACATAGAACCTGGAGACCAGTTTCACTGGGATAGTGTTTTGTATCAGGAGTGATGGCGCAGGGATTTCTGGGGGTTCCCACATCTCATCACCGAGAAGGGCGCGCAAGGCCTGACGGATCCTGAAATACTGAAAACTAGTTAGGGCTGTCGATCCAGTCGATTCTCGGACCACTAAGTCCCAACTTCTGACATTGCCGTCATCATAGATGTCTCCCATTTTGTGTATGCCAAGTTTATGTAGAGCTTTCGTAACTGCCTTCTCCCTCCCCACTGGGAACCATGAGCACCACTCTATCATAATGTTAGGTCGAGTACAATAGGGAACCTAATTGCTTTTCCAGAATTCTGCACCAAGCCCATCTAGTAGTGTTCAAGAGATCAATTGTACTGTGTTGTCTAGATGCCTCCCTAAACAGGATCTGTGGTAGGTTATCGCGTTCCACAAACAAGTGCGGCAGATCTGGCGGACCGTGAAGCCAGTAGTGAGCATGTAAACACTGAGCCGCATAGTAATATAGCTCAAATTCAGGCGCATTCAAGCCTTCCATATCGTATGGTAATGTGAGGACTTCCCATTTGACCCTGTGTTGCTTGCCCGCCCTGCCTAGCTTGATCATCAATGAATGTAGGGATGTAAAGAACTTGAGCGGCAAGGACATCGGTATGTTCTGGAATAGGAATAGAAAACAGGGTAGTACTATCATTTTCATTAGGGCAATCCGTTCAACTAAAAACATGGGTAATTTAATCGAGCGATCTATATCCACCTCTAACTTGTGGATTGCATTACCGTAGTTATCAAGCATAACTATAGCTGGGTCAGTATGAACCATTAAACCCAGATACCATATAGGGTCAGTGCTCCACTGCAGGGGGAACTCAGTTATTGCCTGTACGGTAGGGGGTGTCAAGGGGAAGATAGTGGACTTGCTCCAGTTTATCCGGAGTCCGGAAAGGGCCCCATATAGGACTACTTCTCTGAGTATGGGGGTGAGGTTGCTTTCTGGGTCGCGGACAAAGAGCAGAGTATTGTCCGCATAGGCCGATATTATAAATCTTTGTCCTGGGAAATGTATGCCCCTATTACAGTGGTATTCCCTCAAGGCACAAGCAAGTGGCTCCTCCACTAGCGCGTATAGCAAGGGCGATAGAGGGCAACCCTGGTGGGTGCCCCTGGCTATCTCAAAGGGGGTCGTGAAGTGGTTGTTTACCCGAACTCTGCCCGTATGGGCTCTGTAGAGCAATGAGACAAGCCTCAAGAATATCTCTCCCACACTGATTCGGCGTAAAACCGCCTTCATGAAAACCCAGTCAACTGTATCGAATGCCTTTTCGGCATCTAAGAAGACAGCCGCGGCTTTCACTTCCGAGTCTGTCTGTTGTATCAGGCCAAATAGTGTACGGAGATTGTAGGCGATACTCCTACCCAGGACAAAACCAGCGTGCTCCGGGTGGACCACCCCCGTAGCCAAGATTTTAGCAAAAGGTTTTGCATCTACATTCAGTAGCGATAAAGGTCTATATGAGGTACAGTTATAGGGTGTTTTTTCTGGTTTTAAAAGGGTGACTATTAGCACTCCCTCATTGTGGGGGGCATAACCTCCTTCTCTGCCATTTCCTCAGAAAGAGTAACCAAATGAGGGATCAATAGATCTTGATAAGCCTTATAGAAAGTTACAGTAAGGTCATCAGAGCCGGGGGCACCAGCCGCACGCATGCCTTTGAGTGCAGCTCGTATTTCAAAGGGATCCAAAGTAGCCATAATGTGCTCTCTGTGCTCTATCATGAGCCATGTCATTTGTATATGCTCCAGGTAGTCTGCCACTGCCTTTGCGTTAGGGTTAGTGGATGAACGGTAGAGTACAGAGTAAAATCTACTAAATCTATCAGCTATATGTTCCTAGTCGTGTACTGGATGGTCATTTTCGTCTAATATCTTGGTAACCACCCCCGATTCTTTTCTGGGACGAATTTATAGAAGCCAGCATGGCCCCTGGGCAATCTGCTTCACTGTACACTCTGGCCGTGGCGTATTTGCCTAGGTGTTTGACCACAGAGTCTGCCGTCTCCTGAAACTCCACAAGCTTTTCCCTAATGTCTTTGAAGACTACTCTTTACCAGTCAGTTGGTGTTCTATTTCCAGTTGCGCGATCTCCCCCTCTAATATATCCAGTCTGGATCTCAGACATCTAAGAACCCCTGCATGTTTTGCGATTACAGCACCTCTTATGTATACATTGAAGGTTTCCCAAACTGTACTAAAGCTTGAAACGGTACTAATATTATGTTGGAAAAATTCCTCAATCGCTTGTGCAAGTTCGGTCCTAAATACTGAGTCAAGTAAAGAGTATGGAGGGACACGCCAAGATAAAGCAGTGAATTTCCGTACTTGTAGCGCTACATCCAAGATCAGAGGTGAATGATCAGAGAGAGTTCTAGGGAGCAGTTCACACTTGGTAATTCGGGACACCAAACTTTTGGATATTAACCGGTAATCAATGCGGGTGTGGCTGTCGTATGCCGCGGAGTAATGAGTGAAGCCAGCCCTCTCTGGAGTGTGGAGTCTTCATATTTCTACTAGATCTAGAAGTTCTGATATGTCCGTATGGCGGAAGGCCACCGTGGGGGGCCCTAAGAGAGATCTCTGATAGGGTCCGAAATACAATTAAAGTAGCCTAACTGTGGAAGGTCTTCCCATTGAACTAAACGGGCATCCAATGCATTATAGAACTGTGGATCATCATGATTAGGTCCGTATATTCCAACCAATAGGAACACATCTCCATCTCTGGCACAGCGAGCAATGACAAATCTACCCTCTTGGTCTGTACATAGTTCTCGTATTGCAATGCCTGACCTATGATTGGTACATATCAAACCCCCCCCGGCATCTGAAGTGAAACGAGCGGCACAGAAGGACCCCTGTAATCTACATTGCGTTAGGAGCCCGCTATTTTTAAATAGGTGTGTCTCTTGTAGAATCGCTACATCCACACTGTGTCTTCTCAGGTATGCTAATACCTTATGGAGTTTCCTATGGTCATTTATGCCCCTCACGTTCCACGTGAGGACTCTGATAGAAGGGGGGACTTGTTGAGTATCAACTGTGTTGTCTAGGTCACACATCCCTTTTCAAACCCACCAGGACTTCTAGTACGCCCACCTTGCCATTGCACTAAAACATTGCCATTATTAACATCATAAATGTGTTCCCCACTAGTCAACCCACCCATTCTATGCAGGCCCCAACTAAGCATAGCAGAATATAAGCCCACCCCGACTCTCCCAAGCGAGACCCATAAAACAAAAAACAAAAACAAAATGTCTACATATGGTGAACACACATGGGGCGGATGTTGCCTGTTAGTAGTTCACAGGTTGTGCCCGAGAGAGTTAACCCCTATGGCGGGTCCAGCATCCCAATTTCTCTGCCCAGCAGAGACCCCAACTTCCAACAATTAAAGACCAATTTGGGAACTTGGACCGTTGTGACTTTTGAGGAACTGTTGCACCTGCTTCAGGTCTGTAAAGAAGTATCTTTTTCCCACCCAATAGAATTCGTAATTTTGCTGGATAGAGCATGCTATATTCAAAGTTCAACTCCTGCAGCCTACTCTTTATTTGGGTGAACTGATGGCTGGCTTCTTGCACTTGCTGCGTAAAGTTGGGTAAGAGAGAGAGTTCCATGCTTTCATGCCACATGTTGTCAATGTTCGTAGATTCCGCCACACCAGTGATTTGGACAATGTTCCGTCTCAAGTGCACCTTCAAATCTTTGGATTTGGCCTGCAGAGTGCTCCGCATTTTGTCCATTTTCGTGCAAGCTCAATCGTGATTATGTCCTCAGCTTATGACACTCTCTGTTCAACCGTTTCTAGTCTCTCCATGTGTTTATCTAACCTTTCGGTCATTTGATCCATTCTATAAGAGAGTGGATCTATTTTACTGTCAATCTTTGTCAGGCTGCGCTCTCTGGTGGCTAGGATTTGTTTTAAGTCTTGTTCTGACCGAGGTTCATTAGACTCCGAGCCGGACTCTGCTGCGCCTGAGTCAACCTCTCTGTTCCTGGGTGTCTTGCATGGTTCAAATTGTAACTTTGGCTGCGATTTATCTGTTTTGCCTGAGTGTTTAGTGTCTTTAAGTTTCCGGGCGGCAAGCAGTATAATACTACGAGCACTAGTGCACTCACATGTGTTCTAGCGTTGCGACATATTGGGGCGAAAGGCAGCACCAGGGGAAGGCGCTTTTGATCAGGCGTTGGAGAGTGTTCAGTATGAAACACGTAGATCAGCTGGGGGTGTCTTGTGGATTGTTACCTGCCTTGTTATGTTGGCCTAGGCCTGGCTGCCATGCTGCTTTTCTTTGCGCACGTTACACTGAGCCGGGCCTCCCTCGCCCTTTGCTCGTGCCAAGTTCTTTTGCACTGTCTGCATTTTCTGTTGTTCACCTTTTTGGGCTCAGTCTGCACAAACAAGTACAAGGTCGCATAACAATGTATTTTGGTTCTTCCTGATATGGCCAGTCTCGCGCACCCAGACATAACATTAGGTGCAATTGCCATGAAGAATTTGGTATGCTTTTAATACTGTGGTTTACTAGCGCTTAACACACACTTGGAGAAATCCCTTTCAGTGAGAAGAGCTATGATGTCCTGCTGATGTAATTCTGCATCTAGAGACTGAGGTATGGGGGTTCGCTAGTCAAAGCCCAGAGGTCTTCTATTATTATAATAAACTATCTTACTGCAAGGGAGGGTGGTAATGTTATTTATACGTTTATCCACTGAGCTCTGAGATGCTTTCCCGTTTGTATTCTATGGAATTGTAACCATGCTGCTTATATTAGTCATATGCATTATGCTATTAGTACTGACACGTGTACTGTACATTAGAGCACGTAAGTTGGAATAAACATTTTAACCTATCCAGTGTCTCTTCCTACGCACCTTGTGGACAAGTACGAGTGAGTGACGAAAGAGTGTTCTTGCTTCTGCGAGTCCTGAGATAAAGATACCGTGTTCTGGGTTGTCCAAACATTAGTACTTGGGTGCTAATGGGATGCTAAGCTAGTTGGGTTGGGGTTTTTGGGTGCTACGGTATATGGTGGCAAACCACTGTATTCCGGGGTCCCATTTTCCTGTGCATAGCTCTGTGTATGTGCAGAAACCTTATGACATGGCGCGACCACCGTGGGGCAGCTTATCTGCGAGACGCTTGAGTAGTACTTGTGCTTGTCCACAAACCCCTCGCGTACGCTTCCGGAGGCGTACGTGACGGTGATACCTCCTATATTGAATGTTTTATAGGTTCTTTCAAGCTTGATGTTATTAAAAAAGGTTAGTTAACAGACCCATTTTTGTGCTCCCTGTTAGGTTGTCGGATATTATTGTTTAGTCATGGCTGGTGTGGCGATTGCTGCACATAGTCGAGGAGCACTCCGAGACCACTTACGGGTGTATGGAGTGCCTGATACAGGGATCGATTTGGTCTTTGTGGTTCAAGCCGATCCGGCTTACCACTTTGAGGTGTTTTACACTTGGATCACTTTTGAAGCGGTGGAGGCAGATGATAATCTGTTTCATGAATATAAACCCACCGTTATTCCTGCTGCCTATCGACCCTATACCACTCTTGAAGTACCTCTCACGGCTTGGCAGCACCGTGTTTGGTTTAATGGCGCCCTACCACAACCAACTACCGCAGTTCGCTTAGGCCCCTTGTCAATTCAGGGGGCCACTTGGCCTGTATTGGCCGGGTATACCCCGCATCCAAATTATCTGGCATTACCGCTTGTGAACTGCGCACTATGCATACCGAATTGGTACGAGTGCATCGAGCCCTAGTGACATACGTTACAGGTAGCCTACATGGAGCTGCTCCTGTAGTCGCAGGCCAACCAGCTATAGCCGCTGGAGTGACTATAAGTCCTGTCATGGTAAATTCTGTGATGGGCAAACGTCCACAAAATAAGGACGACTATCCTTACTGGCTTGCAGAAAAGTTCGATCAGATAGAAGCAGTGTTTCCACATACATCACCAGTAGATAAACACCGCATCCTCACGATAAGTTTGCCAAAAGACATAATCCCCGATTTGACATCATGTGAAAACTGGGGTAAGGTATTCGCAGCAGTTTATTCAAAATGTTTTGGAACTCCTTCCATGACGGTTCTACCCTCTGTAATTAAAAAGTACAGGATGAACATGGCCCTGAAGCGGCTGTGGAATTAGGGATGAGACTAGTGGGAGTGTTTGATGTAGTAGCTGAACTGATCCTTGGAAATGTCAAGGGCGATGCTATGAACTTTCAAGTAGCGAATGCTTTGGCTTTGGTCCCAGAGTTGGACAGGCCCCGCGAATTACCGAAAATTATTGCCCGGGCTTATAAAACAATTGGAAGAAATAGCCTGGGCAACAAGCCTTTGTAAAAATGCAAACTCAATCGCAAGCGCAAGTTACACAAGCAAAAAGTGCATCTGAGAAAGATGATAAACCGGTCTTCACTAAAAAGAGTTGGAGACAGAAAAAACAGGGTAAGCAACAAAAGAAGCCGGGGTCGAGAGGCGCTTCCCCAGTTTCGGTTTCTTCTGAACGTACTTATGATTTACGTGATAGGTCAAGGATTAAATCGCCAGAAAGGTTTCAGAGCTCTGATACGCGTTCTCCTCGTTCTTCACAGGCCCAGACGTCGTCACAGGCTGGTGGAGGAGGACGGCAAGATAGAGGAAGGGGCCGAGAGGCTCCCCAGGAGCGAGACCAACCTCGACAACAAGTCAGAGGGAAAGCAGAAGACTTTCACCTTCCTCGACCGCAATTTCAGAAGAAAAAAGTTGCCGCTGTCACAGCGAAATATGCCTCAGACCGTGAGAACGAGACTCCAGAATTGGACGTGGGCAGTGACCCTCCTAGACAGCGCCGCGGAAGTTACCATAGTGCGGGAGGCGCTACGTCCTCATATGGAGGCGACAGCAACTGAAACATTCGTTACTGTAGAGACAGCTGACACGAGAGTGGCACCCCTGACAGACTTTAAAACATAGTCATACAAATTGAAGGTGACATACCGCGTGAAATAAAAGGGATTTTTGGGAAAATCTAACCTCTTCATATGACATTTTGTTAGCAGAGGTGGATTGGCCACCCCCATTCGTTTTAGCTGCACATAAAGGAGAGGAGGTAATCCTTCCAAGCTTTTCACGGCATGTCCCAAAAGACAAAGCTGAAGCACTTGCAGCTGAGTGGGCTGTGTACCTGGCACCAGCGTTATACCGCAACCATGTGGGATGGGATGAAGAATCACCTCCTCATGCAATACCTTTGCGGTCACTACCGCAGCCACAACCCCAATATCCCATCAAACGGCAGGCAAAAGGCCCCGTCTCCGAAATTCTGACACAGTTGGAATATCAGGGAGTAATTGAACCATGCGTATCACCTATGAACAATCCCCTTTTCGTGGTTTCTAAACCCGATGGATCATACCGCTTAGTTTTGGATTACCGGCATTTAAATACTCATTGTCGGAACTTTGCGGTGCAAAATACACACAGTTCTGCGCTTGTAGACAGTCTTGTTCGTAAAAAGTACAAAACGACACTTGACCTTTCAAACGGTTTCTACACGCACAACCTAGCCCCGGAGAGTGGTCAATGGACCGCATTCACATCCGGTGGTAAATTATTCCAGTTCCGGCGTTTACCCATGGGCTACAAAAATAGTCCGGGTATATTCGCCGCCCGTGTTGTTTCTTTGTTAAATGACATTGATCAAGACGCATGTTCGTATGTAGATGACATCTATCTGACAGACGACGAGTTATATCAGCATCTGTCCCGTGTGGACCGCATTATTCTTGAATTTGCGGAGCAGGGTTACAAATTTAACTTTGCTAAGTCACACATTGCTGAATTTACCGTTCTGTTCTTGGGCTATGAGCTCAACAACGAAGGTAAGGGCTTAGCCCCCCATTTCTTGGAAAAATGTGCACATTTGTGCCCCCAAATACTCTGAAGAAACTTCAGTCTTTGCTGGGTTTCCTGAATTTCGGGCGTACTTACATTCCCGAATATGCCCAGCGTATCAAGCCTTTGTATGCTTTGATACAACCTACTTATTCAAGGTCTTGCTGGCTGCCTGAGCATACCTCAATTCTGCAGTCTTTGCAGACAGACCTTTGGAGTCTAAATATCTTTTGACTCGTGATAACCACACAAACCTGGTGATTAGAATAATTCCGGGGGCGGTGGGATTCACATACTTAACCTTTAATGAAGGTGATACAGTACCCATCGCATACAAGTCACATCTGTACACTTCCGCTGAATTGCGCTTTACATCTGTTGAAAAAGTTCTAACTGCAGTGCAAATGGCGATTCTAAAAGAACGCGCACTGGCACAGGGAAAGCGAATTCTGGTGGTAACACCCTGTCCTGCCCTAGAGGCAGTAACAAAGGCAAGTGTACCGAACTCAAAAGCAATGCATCCCCGTTGGATACAATGGGCTACATCCTTGACGTCTTCGGACGTCACTTTTGTTTTTGATTCTTCTCTGCAGACTCAGGAGTTTTTGCAGTATGAATTCGTTCATCCTCCTCCTTTGTTTTTATTACCGCTTGAGGATTACAAATGTGTGATCTACACCGATGGTTCGGCGCAGCCGGCCACTGGGTCCAAGCACGCTTATTCAGCTGCATGTGCTATTGTTGCGGGTTCCTTTGTAGATGGAAAGTTCAAATCCTCTGCAGTGCATACTCGCACACTTGGAGATAGTACCGCACAATTGGCCGAGCTGCATGCATTGCTACTTGCACTTGAGTTCGCTTCTCAGGATGAGACCACTCTTATTGTATGTGATTCATTTTACTGTGTACAATCTTACAATGACAATCTGTTTTTCTGGTCGAAAAACGACTACAAGGACGCAAAAGGGAGCACAATTAAGCATAAAATGCTTTGGGTTCGAGTGGCAGAATTGCAACAACGTCTGCCCCTCACACAGGTGGTTCACACCTTAGGCCATCAGCGGGTGGGCGCACACGCTATAGGTAACGATCTGGCAGATGAAGCTGCCCGTTCAGCAGTAGTCACATGTTCAGTAGCAGCGGTTACCAGGTCCATGTCTAAAATAGACCCTGTTATATTAGCAGCTATTGCTGCAACCAAGGAAGGTAATAATTACCCTACAGGTTTCCCTTCCAAGTATTCTTACACATTAAGTCCCGATCAGGTTCCTTATGTAACAATACCTGACGTTGGAGATCGGCTGATCCCCAACGCGGACCGCAGGAGTGCCTTGATATCAGCTGCACACGAAGGCATGGCTTCTGCTCATGCAGGTGTGTCAGCTACGGTTTCCATCTTGCAGCAGCGTTATTGGTGGCGTGGGTTATATAAAGACACCCGTGCTTTTGTGCTTTCTTGCGACGTTTGTCAACAGATTAAGCCTTCCACGGTAACACGTCCACCACAAACACCGCTCTGCATTGCTAACAGACCCTTTGGGTGTGTTTACTTGGATCACTGCGGTCCATTCTCATCAGACACTGCCTATAAATACATCTTAGTGGCAGTGGACTCGTGCACACGGTTTCTCTGGGTCTGGCCACAACGGAGTGCTGACGCCCGAAATGTAATCAGGGATTTGCGTGTCTTTGTGGGAATTTTCGCATGCAGCACCTTCCATTCGGACCAAGGTCCAGCGTTTGCCTCTAGGGCTTACAAGGATGCAATGGCTTCGCTTGGGGTGCGGGTGAAATTTTCGTCTCCGTATAGGCCTGAGGGCAACTCTATCGTTGAACGAATGAACCGTGACTTAAAGCAATCCTTAACAGCTAGGGTTATAGGTACTGGCAGGAACTGGCTGGCCCATTTGTATACCGTTCAGCGTGCACTTAATAATCTCCCTAGAAGACCTCTGGGTGGGCGGACCCCATACGAAATGCTCTTTGGCATAAGAATGTTTGTGCCTGACCTTGAGGGTCCAGACATCGCGGCGCAATCCGCCAAGTTTGATGTAGATAACCATTCTGCTATGTTACAGGACTTACAAGAAGCCCGAGACAAACTTGCAACTACACATTTGCCTTCAGCCACAGATCCTGCGTTGCAGATTCCGGTAGCCGGCTGGCTTCCAAAGGTTGGAGAACTGGTTCGAGAAAAGGTTGAAAACAAAAAGAATTCGGCCCCTCTTTTCGTGCACCGGTTCCAGTTCTGGGCTTGAAGGGAACACGTACAGTCATTTTACCACCGCTTCCTGGTCGCAAGGAGAACAGATACATCTCAGTGGAAAATGTCAAGCTACAGCGCCTGGCCGATCCTGAATAGTGTCACACCAGCGGTATCTTGTCCTGCCATTTATCGGACATGTGTTCATAGTCCATCTGCACGAACGATCGCTGATGCTGTAATTGAGATGGTTGATTTGCCTGAATCCTCTACTTTGCCTGAAACTATGATTGATCCCCAACTCTCCACCAATATCGACGAGGACGAGTAT
Source organism: Calotriton arnoldi (assembly GCA_963921515.1). Classification (NCBI taxonomy): domain Eukaryota; kingdom Metazoa; phylum Chordata; class Amphibia; order Caudata; family Salamandridae; genus Calotriton; species Calotriton arnoldi. The sequence continues at coordinate 436,324 of CAWUFW010011435.1, read as the reverse complement.
ACTTATCCTGCATCTGAATCGGTGGCACATCAACCAACAACGCCACATGGCCCGACTCGTTATTCCTTTGATTCGGATTCCAACTCTTCAAAAGTCCCATCCAAGTTCAGTATTTTTGTATCCTGGTTTAGAGACAATTTTTTGATTCCACCCTGGACATACCTCTGGTTGGTACTTTTCTTGATTTTTTTGTTCATGTGCATTGGCTTTGTCACAGTGTTTTTTCTACTAATCAATGGTCACTATTTACCTGAACGCTCTGCAGTAGACTATGTTTATGGAACTTTGGCTCCTCATTCCTCGTCTCACATCATGAAGCGTGACCACACATTTGTGAACATTTCAGCTTTTCCAGTTGCTGATGGCATCGTATGGGATGCAGTGAACTATCAAATCCATGGTCCGACGGAAATTATTAATGTACCTAATGTCCTTCGAGTTTCAATGGGTGATGTAGTACAAAATAATATTCATTCTGATGATTGGGATGTGCATGCCGTTGAAGCATTGTTTGCCGATTTAAAATATTATGCATCTTTTAATGCTGAAGATTTATATATGAATTCTGCTAATTATGCCGATTTGTATTGTTACCAACATTGGGGTAATCATTTTCTCCATAAGCCCAGTGCCCTGCGTAGTTCTGTGAACTATACCCAATGGGAACATTGTCCAAACCCCTTGCCAGGTAGCTCTCAAACTCTTCGAAATAAGTTTAATTATTTTACTGATTTTAATCGGTCGAATCCTGCATCCTATTATTTTAGACTTAATAACACATCAACTCAGAAAATTATGTTAACACACACCAAATTGCTATATTCAGGTTTCTTTCTAAGTGCCCTAGCTGTGGGTGGTTATGAGTACTGGGATAATACAGTGGATTTAAAATCTATTTGGGGCTCCAAGCCATGGCAGGTACAGGGAACCGAGGCATTACATCGTGCTTGCCTCATCCCTGCCCAAATTATGTTCCTCAATGTCTCCATCTATCAGACTACATGTTGGGGCTTAGCAACCACTAAACAATTGAATACGCCATCAATACCATCCCTGTCGAGTTTTCCTAATGAAAGCTCACGATTCAATCTGTCCCTCGTGTCCCTGCAGGCAATGTTACAAAATAATTTGTTTAATGTTTCTGAGCTGGTTCAGTCACCCTGGTTAGTATGGCCTATATCATCTAATGCATGTCAAATGCGTTTTCACGACTCTGGAGCTAGCTACACACAGAATAGGCCTGATCCGAGGTTTACTGATTCCCGTACTGTCACTACATATTCTGTTGGTAAATTATGCAAACAATGGCTGCAACATTCGTCCCTTGATTCTGTTAAACAACATTTGTCCCTCCTTTCAGGCAATATTGATCTGTCCGACTTTGTTTTGGGACCTCGTGGTCCCCGACCTAAAAGATTCATTTATGAGACATATAATGAACTCTGGAAGCTATCACAAATGGAAGCTGCTTCCCGTCTTCGGGAAATAGATCAAGCAAATTTGGAAAAGGTGCTTGCTGTTGTTGACAATAGTATTAATACCCTGTCTTCTCGCATTTATACTTTAGAGAATATTGTGTCCTCTGTTGTTGATATTGTACAAGATGATGTTTCTGTGTTATATCATGGTCAGAATCAATTGCGTTCAGTTATGCAGTTTGCATGGACTTTACAAACACTCAAGTTAGGTAGAGTTCCTTGGCATTTTTTGAACACCTCTGCCTTGTTTCTGCCTTTTAACTTAACTGACAAACAGCAATTTATGTCCATGAAAGATGCAACTTACACTCTATTACATATCGAAAAGATGGATCCTTTGCCGTTCTCTGTTGCAGAACTTGATTCTGCTGTGTGGCTAGTTCATGGGGTTATCGCTTTACCTTTTTCCTTGTTTGAATTTGACTCGTGCATGAAACATTATCCTGTGGGCCGTTACCGGCCCTTGGGCAGTGCTTTCCTGCATGAACTCTGGTCCTTGCCTTTCATGTATAAATGCCTTCGGGACGGCAAGGAAGTCTTTCTCACGGGGAGTACTGCGACTCGACTATGGGTCATTCGCTTATTTGTAAACACATTAAATTGCATGGCTCATGTAGCGTTTCCGCTCCTAATCTTGCTTGTGTGCTGAAAGGTATTCCTGCTCCTGTTATTTCTCCTACTTTCACTCTCCTTTCCAATGGTAGTTATTTACTTTTAAATAACGAAAACTGTTGTGGCCTGCAGGCTGGCATTCCTTACATTGTAACAGTTTCGCACAGAGTTGTCTGCTGCAAAATGTGCTTTATCCTCCCCCTCATGGCAAGGTTGATATCTCTATTTGGCCTTCCATCCCTACCATGGAAGCAGATTTCAATAGACTGAGCAGAATAAAGGCACTATTATTAAACGAGGAAGTTATGCTCACGTCCGCCCGGGAGACATTCATTCTCCAGGTGGCGAGTACCCACAGTGAAATACAGGCCCTTTTAAACACTAATCTCCCCCAACATTTTGGGGAGTTAATACATCGTATTTTTAACGCATCTAACACTGAAGGCCTAGTGCACTTTTTTAAAGTCGTGGGGTCGGGTTTGGTGTCCTCCTTCCAAACTATTTTTGGTGCCATCCCGGCTTTCATACATTCTATTTTTTCCAGTGTCTTTGGCGGTTTCCCATTGATCCTCGCTTTAGCGGCTGGTGTCTTACTCTTAATTTGCTTTCTGCGCAATGGCTGCTCCCCGATGGGACCTGCTCGATCCAGAACGCCTCCAGCTGCTCCGTGAGCGCCTTTTGGCCGGTTTTGGTGTCTTGCCATTGGCGACACTGAGTGTGTCATATACTCTTTCATTTCGCTTTGCGTATTTCACTTGCGTGCAACCTGTGATGACTTGTGTCCGCTGTCCTTTCACCTGGACTCTGGATTATTGCCTCTCCAATTCGTCATTGTCTGTTCCGGATTTTGTTCAGTTAATGGGTCCCTTAGAGGCCCATGAGCAGGACTGTTCCGTTGCTGGCTGTATGGCGCGTGCGGCTGCACTGGGGATTTTGGCGCAATGGGATATCTGGGCGGCTGCCCAGGATCTCCTACAACGAAGCTGTTTCAATTATCACGCAAGCTGTCCCGCATTGCTTCTGGATGCTCCCTTGGTTGAGGAGCATTCCTGCTCTTTGATCTCATGGATTGGATGGCAGCTATATTTTTTGACTACTCCAATGATGAACTCCTGGAGGGTATGGCTTTTCTCTGCACTTACACTTTCATGGATTGACCTGCCCTTCGCCGTTTGGGCGCTCCCTGTGCTCCAACGGCTCTGTTTTTCCTCTGTCCTGGCCGATGGACTGACCAGGGGAGGGTGTCTTGTGGATTGTTACCTGCCTTGTTATGTTGGCCTAGGCCTGGCTGCCATGCTGCTTTTCTTTGCGCACGTTACACTGAGCCGGGCCTCCCTCGCCCTTTGCTCGTGCCAAGTTCTTTTGCACTGTCTGCATTTTCTGTTGTTCACCTTTTTGGGCTCAGTCTGCACAAACAAGTACAAGGTCGCATAACAATGTATTTTGGTTCTTCCTGATATGGCTAGTCTCGCGCACCCAGACATAACATTAGGTGCAATTGCCATGAAGAATTTGGTATGCTTTTAATACTGTGGTTTACTAGCGCTTAACACACACTTGGAGAAATCCCTTTCAGTGAGAAGAGCTATGATGTCCTGCTGATGTAATTCTGCATCTAGAGACTGAGGTATGGGGTTCGCTAGTCAAAGCCCAGAGGTCTTCTATTATTATAATAAACTATCTTACTGCAAGGGGAGGGTGGTAATGTTATTTATACGTTTATCCACTGAGCTCTGAGATGCTTTCCCCGTTTGTATTCTATGGAATTGTAACCATGCTGCTTATATTAGTCATATGCATTATGCTATTAGTACTGACACGTGTACTGTACATTAGAGCACGTAAGTTGGAATAAACATTTTAACCTATCCAGTGTCTCTTCCTACGCACCTTGTGGACAAGTACGAGTGAGTGACGAAAGAGTGTTCTTGCTTCTGCGAGTCCTGAGATAAAGATACCGTGTTCTGGGTTGTCCAAACATTAGTACTTGGGTGCTAATGGGATGCTAAGCTAGTTGGGTTGGGGTTTTTGGGTGCTACGGTATATGGTGGCAAACCACTGTATTCCGGGGTCCCATTTTCCTGTGCATAGCTCTGTGTATGTGCAGAAACCTTATGACAGGGGCTAGGGCGCTGGTAGCGCTAGAAAATGTGATTACCAACCCAACGGAGCAAATGATCACTGAGGAGTCTCAAGGCTGTGGGATCTCCACCTGTTTTCCATTACTCAAGCAACGCATCAAGGTAGGACCCGGGTGCACTGCACAATTGTAGGCCAGAGCAGTTGCGCACTCACCACGTAGCTGATACTGCCCATCGCACTCTGGGTCCCACATAGCACCAGGGCCTCCTGCAAGTATATCCGTTACGAGTCCTCGCCAAAAGTTGGACCCGCCGTGTTCGTGAGGCACTCGGATGTAGGAGGCCCCTTCCGAGGCTTCAGGGCAACTGGATGACTAAGGGCCGCTCTCAGCAGGCTCTGCCCCCTCCGCCACAGTACTTCAATGTTTATTCGGGCCGGACAGACCGGACCCACAGGATGCACTACGGGCAGGAACCGCAGCCGGGAGGGGGGGGGGCAGAGCACAAGAACGCCCAAACACCACATGGCAGGGCGCCAAACGAGCACGGAGCATGGCTCCAGCCCTCCGATCTGCCGTAGGCCCAGCCACGCCCCCCTCTCCACACACTGCCACACTCCATGCCAGGAGCGAAGCACAGGGCAGTCTTGAGTCCAGGGGTATCTACGTGTTGTGCAGGACGCCGGACTGCTGATAGGATTCAAGATTTTGGAGGATTTTTTGTTGGGCTTACAGAGCTCCTCTCCCTTATGGCCCTCTTGGAGTCAGGCAAGCTCCGCCCTCTCATGTCTGGATATACTTGCAACCATTATCCCAACACCTCAACTTTAACTGGTGTATGAGCCCTTTGGCATAGGCTGGAAGTGTTCTCCTCTCCCCTTTGCTGGTCTTCCTTGTTCTCCATATGGGCCTGCCACAAAGCATTGTTTAAGCGGATATCTACCTCCGCATTTACAACATTCATGTTTGTATCAACAGAATTTTCATACACAAAAACCTCAATTGAACCTCCAACATGCTGCTGTTGGCATTGTTTGACCATTATCACCCCGTCCCTTTGTGGACAGGACGATATTAAAAGGACCAAGAGGGAACCTGATTTTGATTGGGCGGTGAGGAATTTGCCAAACCATAGAGAGGACCTCTGTCCTCCAGACACCATTGAGTCAGGGAAGGTTGGCACTCTAGGTGTCGGATAGGCACGTATATTTAGGGCGGCAGGGGTGCGGGCTCGCCACTGGCGAGCCAAAGGCAAACCATCTGCGCCCGACCACGCCCGACCGGGACCAGGGGCCAGGTACCCTGCCCAAACCTCCCCATGCACTCATAGCCAACTGAGGTACAACGCAGAAGAGCTACTGTGTCTTAGGCCGTCACTGGGACCTCAGTGTGCCCACAGTCTCAAGCCAGACAGCCCAAAAGGAAATAATGAGGTATGTGCCCAGTGCAACTTTGCTCTAAAAACGCATACAAATAACAACAAGACTACGAAGGGCTCCCAAAGGAAGAAAGAACATTGGAGAGTGGGACTAATTAACAGCAGGTCTCTTCCAGGGCATACAATTGAGATTGGGCTGTTGGTAGAGGAAGAACATTTAGATGCACTGTTTATCACAGAGACCTGGCTCAAAGAGCACTCGACCCCAGATATCATTATGCTCCTTCACCCGGGATATCAAATTTGCAACCAGGAGGGGCAAAATAGGAGGCGGCATCACCATTATATATAAAGAAGAGTTTAAATGCACCACTACATCCCTCACAATTACAAATTGTGATATCTTGCAATTTGGAATTACATTTTCTCCTACATGCTCATTTTCGAGAATCCTTATCTTCAGGCCACCAGGACCTTTTAGCACATTCATAGATGTCTTCCCTGACTCCCTAGCCAGCCTGATTGTGGGAAAAGGATTCATTACCACGCTTGCTGATTTTAACATACATATGGATGAATCCAATAAACAATCTACCAAGAGACTGCTACAGGACCTAGAGGCTATGCAACTTATCCAACTAGTTGGCACCGCTACCCATGAGAAAGGGCTTGTTCTCGATCCCATCTTTTCCAATGACCCATAGATTCAGGTGAATACACCTATTCCTGTACCGTGGTCAGACCACTATTTTATCCCTTTCTCATTTACGAAAACACCTATACAAGTGTCATCTAAATCTACCTCGAAACCGGACAGGAGCTGGTCCAAGCTTACACCTGAAGTGTGGGCCAAGACCCTAGAGGCCTCTACTCCTATCCTAAGAGACAATCCGAACGAGGCCTACACTCTTTGGGAACTTTGATCGACCAATTGTTAGACCAATGTATTCAGAGATCCAGACCAAAGTCTCCATTTAACACCAGCAGCAGCCAGGCCCAGGGAGGAGGAGTGGTAGGTACACTGTAAGTGCGCATATCGGTTTGGCTGGATGTCTTTCGACGGCCAAACTGATATGCACATTTCTCCAACCCAGCAGTCTTGCACAGCCAGGTGGGAGAAGAGGCACAGGCTCTCTGTCCCTAACTGAGCAGCATTTCAGCCCCTTCAGACCAATCCCAGCGCTTCTCCCATTCATGAGATTGGCATCTGGATTGGGTGGGGAGGGGAGCAGAAGAGCACCGAGGTGGCTGGAGCAGAGAAGCATCAAGGAGATGTTCGGGAGTGACAGATAAGTTCTTTTTTTGTTTTATTATTATTTCCCCCCGTTCCCTCACACCTCCTAGATCCCCCCTGCAATGCCCCACTAAGGGGGGTCTGGGAGGTCTGATGGCACTCTTGTAATGGGTTTTTAGGGCAGGGGCATAGGACTTCCTCCAGTTCCTTTCTAGTCTCTTACAGTCTTTTTTCAGGGAGGCTAGATGACTGTTAAACCATAGGGCTCTTTTGGTGTTAAATTGAGACCTTGGTCACATTTAGAAGCATATAATGAAATCACCTTAAAAATAGACTGGGTGAATAGCTGACAAAATCCAGAGTTTTTCAGTTGAAGATGACGCTTTTAAGACTAAGAGATCAGGTAAATTTCCCCCCCTCCCTCCCCACCCCCCAGACTCGGTGGACTCGGCCAAGTGAAAATAAAATAATAATAAAATAGCTTTATTATCATTTGATTTTTCATTTGCTGCCTTTCAGCAGTGGGACGACGCTCCTCTGCCATTACAGAGGAGCCGTCCCTCGCGTAGCTATCCGAAAGCCTCCTAGCGCTCAGTCAGCCAATACCCAGCCAGCTTAACTAGCAAGCAGAGCTACCTACCATAGAGCCAGGTCTTCAATGCCCTATGGAAGGAAAGCTCATTAGACTACTGGCAAATTTACCTGATCTCTTAGTCTTAAAAGCGTCATCTTCAACTGAAAAACTCTGGATTTTTCAGATGTTAGGTGATTTCACTATATACTTCTAAATGTGTTTCAGACACAATATTGTTCTCTTTTTCCTTACCATTAGCCTCTCGTTTTCTTTTCACACTTATGACCATTTAACATATTCATATTGCCTCCAGATTTGTGTTTAAAATCCAATTTAGCTTCAAAGAGCCGGGTAGTGAGTACCTGCCATTTTCTATTTTCATATCAAGTACTGATGTATGGGGCATTGCTTTTATAGTCCCTGGCAAGCTCTGCCTGGTCTGCTGCTGCAATGCTGAGCATTCCATCTCCCCTCCTTCCCAGGCATCCCTGGAATGCCAGCTCGGGGATGGAGTGCAGAGGCAGGCTGGAGTGGATTGGTAGTAGCCGCACATTGTTTCTCTCGGTTTACAAATTACCCTTTCAGAAATGCAGACTTTTCCCAGCACTGAGTCTATACAGTAGACTGGCCCGTAATACATCTCCCTCAGTGGTGTTGTTAATTTTTTCCACTCTTCTGGGGGCAGTGGCCAGGGATCTTTGCCAATAACCCACCTATTTGCAGGGAAAGTAATGGAAAGAGAGACGTGCTACCTGGGGGCGTAAACTGCCCTACCAGGCCCCTGCACTCCTTAGCCTTTTCATTCCCTTACCTTTTCCAGGAAGTAATTGTCTCTGACGCTCTATCTCCATAACTGGTGCATTGACTTCTCTGTCCGCTTTGTTGACTCAGTTTTAGATTTCTCGAGAAAATATTTGTCTTTATGGCACGGGTTTCCATACCTGCCATCTGTGAGTATTTTCCAAGCAGTCATTGTTCAGTGCATTCGTCCAATTAACATTTAATCTAATCTAATCTACATACTCCTCTAATGAGCAGAGCAGTATGGCACTAGTGTGCCATTGTTAAAATTGTGAGCACTTCCGTGCACTGTGCAGCCCCCCGTGAATCAGAAACACTCATTTAAAACTGCATCATCTGTGCATCCCTTGCTCTTACCAAACAGCTCCTGCTTTCTCAGCAGTCCGCGGACCTAACCTGTGCTCTCATCAAAATATTAATTTTACCCAGCACCTGCCAGAAAAGATAATCTTGCTATGACTATTGCACCACACCTACTGATCTGTATCGAATACCCTTTGCCAAGCTGGAGCATGGCCAAGGTGTTGGATACTTGCAAGAGAGAAATCACTCGAGTGTTACAAATGAACTTCAGTTTCAAAACCCCGTTCGCTCACAACTTCACTGAGCTGGCTTCGTTTTGATGTAGCCTATAATAACCCTGGGGCAGATTTACAAGAACTGGCGCATCTCTGCATATTAGCAGAGATGCACCAGTTAATTTGCGACACGTAAAATAACCCTTGCGCCACCATGGATGCGTCACATTTACAATGCGGCGCACCGTGGCGCAAGGATAGACAGTTGCGTGACGCATCTTTTGGCTTAAGGGCAGCGCATTGCTGGAGTCGTGTCGCAAGCACGACGCAACTCCACGAATGGTTAGGAATGCCTATTCCTATCATGCTGCGTCACTCCTTACGCCTGCTTCAAGCAGGCGCAATATTTTGACGCAGTGGCGTCGTAAAAGTGACTCAGTGAAATCTTGTAGATTTCACTGCGTCACTTTTACGAGGCTTTCTTGCGTCGGAACGCCCACCCTGCATACATTATACCTGACGCCGGTATAATGTAGCGCAGGGCTTTACAACGTGACGCATCTCACTAGATGTGTCACGTTGTAAATATGTCGCAACGTGGCGCATTGTTTACGACGCCGCTGCGTCACAGAAGTGACGCAACGGTGGCGTAAAGTTGTCGCAAGGGGCTTGTAAATCTGCCCCCCTGTATATTACCCACGCTGCACAGTTTCTTTAGCAACATTTTAATTTAAAAAAAAATATGTAACATATTTTTACGTTTTTTAACATTGTCCTTTTGTTTTCAGTTTTTGTAGCAGAAGCTATACCTGTTTCCTTCAGGTATCGAATTGTTAATGTAAAAGTAACACATGTTTTATAGCTCTTAGAAACGTTTCAACAATGGTATAAAGCGCTATCAGAAAAAAAGCTATATCAAAAGCATAAGCTGATGTATGCATGGCTGTACTTTAATGACAGCACATTGTATGCATATTTTAGTGCAGATTGCAACTGCTCAATAGTGCATCATGGGTTGGTGTATGTTCTGTGCCCTCAGTGCATGTATTTAAGACACTGTCAGCATGCAAAAGCAGCTCCTTGATGACAGGTATTTTTCGTACATATTGCATCACTGTATGAACGCGTCTGAAGTAACATTAAGTGGCGTCTGGCACCATTCACATCAAATAATCACATTCCACTTCTCAGGATTGGTTAGCTAAAAAAAACTCACTGTTCTGTTCTTCGCTGCTACTCTCACTCACATTTTCTTTGCATTGATAAGAGATGGAGACAGAGGAAGATACCAAACTGCAACTTCCACATCTGTCTATGGAATTGCCCAATGATGCCCAAATTTGGAGTGTAGGTATTTATTAGTCCACTTTATTTGCTGCTTTTTGACTCTATAATTTAAAAGCTCTGCAGCTGCAGGCCGGCAAAGAAGGTCTGTTTATTTAAAGCACATCTGTAATTATAAGCTCTGTCTTTATTTTCTGAGCTTTCACCATTTGTTTTTTCACCTGCTATTTTAATTGCAGTCATTGTTTAACCCCCACCACTCAACACATGTGATATATTTAAAATTAATATGTCCTCACTGGTATTTATTTTACTTGGCTAAGGATGTTGAAATGCTATTGTGTCCCGGAATCCTCTCAATGTGGTGCGACAGAATTCACAACTTTACATCGCCGACTAATTCCCTTTATATTCCAGACAGTGGATAAATCTGTTTTTTATTGCATCTCCTGAAGGTGCAGGACCACTTTATATAACCACCAGATACTACACAATATATTGCCTTTCTCAAAAAACAAGTCATAACACTTTTACGGAGATTCTTTAACTTATATTGTACATCTGCTTACCAACTTAAAACTTACCAGAAACATTTTTTATTAATCACATAGACAAAACCTAATGCATTTACCAATGCTTGTTTAACCTTGTACATCCCCTTGGTGGTGAGCAAGCAGCGACTGCTGCTGCAAAATCTTTTGAATCTTTTCTCTTTGGCCTGGAATTCCTGACTTAAGCAAATTCTCCCTCCCAGTCTCACACAGCGTGGTAATTGCCTACCTAACCACCTGCCCTCTGTCCATCACCTTTATTTAAAGGTGATTATTTAGGTCAAGCTAAACAGCGCTTGCGCTTTCGCTTAGCAACCTGTTGTATTTGGTCTGTGGAGTTCCAACTCCACCCATTGCTTGCCATTGCTTTTCATTTGTCTGTGTCACTGTCCTTTAAAAATCCTTGCTTGCTAGTGGTCAGTCCTGCCTCTTTGTCCCTCCTTTTTCTCTTCTGTTCCTCTCACGGAGCAGGGACTAATTACTGTATCATTACGCTATGGTTGTTTATTTGTTCTTTGGGAGACTCTTTTTCTTTGTTAGTTTCCTGCTCTGTGCTGTTTGCCTGTGTTTAGCTTCGGCACCGTAGCTGCTTACATTTTATTAGAGCATTCCTCCCTCCCTCTCCTCTTAATGCCAAAGTTGTGTTAGGGCTGCCTCCTGCTCCATTGCTTGTATTTTTTTGCTTTTTTTTTTTTTACAATTTTCAATGTCGACCGTCAGTTGGGCTTCTTTTGGTAAGATATTCTGGGTTTTTTGGGCTTCCTTTTAAGGGCATTGGGCTTGTTTGAGCCTTTTTTCACTTTTTGATGTCGACCGTGTTGGGCTTCTTTTGGTAAGGTATTAGTTTCGGGCTTCCTTTTAAGGGGGTAGGCCTTGTTTTTTCTATTGGCTTGATTCTTAAAGAGAGAAACACAGCGAAATTGAAAGACGTCAGCCCTATCTATTCCCCATGCCACATAATTCCACTACACAAATATACTCCACACCACAAAATTTCACCCCACATAATTCCACAACGAACAATTTCAATATAACCCACATAATTCCACTCCACACCACATACACCCACTACACTCCAAATCAAAACACAGGTAAAATACATTGTCATTTACAACGCCAACAGCTCTAACTCTCGCAAATGCAAGACCTATTCCATTGCAAATGCTTGTTTATTTAGTATGCCCCTCACACGACCGTCTAACTTACCACAACTATGCTGCCTCAAATATCCCTGTCTGCAGGAGGCCACCCAGTGGGAGATCGCTGTTGCCTTGCTCCCCCTGGGTCCCTACATTGCAAAACCCCCGGGTAAATAATAAATGGCTGCCTTCCAACTGCATTTGTATGAGATCAGCAAGCCTCCTGTCTGCACCTGTGCCAAATTATATACCTTTCTGTATTTCTAAGTCACGTATTGCGTGTGCTTAGGTGTGCTCCTCAAGAGTGTGGGGCATGGATAACGTCTTATGGGCTGTCAGACGAAACAACACATGCAACAAGTGATGCTCAACCTAGACGGGGAGTAAACGCAAACAAATACATTCCACACAGATTTAAAAAAAGGCATTCGAGTACAGCTCACAGTTACATTAAGGGAAAGGATGGCAGATAAATGGAGCATGCAAAATGGGTAAGCGATGACCCTTACTGATTGAATGGAGAAGCTCGGAAACTTTGGGCCCGATTCACAAAGGTAAAGTTAGACAAAAGTCTAACTTTACGACTTTCGGTATTCACAAAGGGCATTTACGAGTAGTGGATGGCAGGGGCGTAACACAGGCCCCCGCATCCCCTGCGGTGCGGGGGGGCACCCCAGCTGCAGGGGGCCCCCTCAGCACAGTACTCAGTTCTGAGCTCTCCAGATAAAATCCGGAGCGGGGGCCCCTCCGTGTACATTGCCGGGGGCCCCTTAAACTTTCGTTACGCCACTGGTGGATGGCCTTTATGAATACCGAAAGTCGTAAAGTTAAACTTTCGTCTAACTTTATCTTTGTGAACCAGGCCCCATGTCTTTTGTTGTCATGTTTGTAAGGAAAACGAATTCAATCAAATGTGATTAAAAACACAAAAGACTGTCATGTGCTTCGCACTTGAACTTTCTCCGATGAATAAACTTCCCGGCTTCACCCACACTTTATCGCTACAATGTCTGAGAGTGGAAAGAGCATGCCATCAAGCCCTCTGACAGAACTCACTGCAACAACATGCATTTCAGCTGTCGCTGGATAAGAGCATCATGCTAGGGCTGGCTTCCTTGTGAAGTCACTGTGCCTTTAGGATCCCTCTAGGCTACATCACCATACCTTGTGATTGGATCATACATTGAGACACTGCATGGCAATAGCACCATGCTTTCTGGCTGTGCCTAGACAGAAGCAAGGCACATGGTATTTGTCTGTGTATATTTCTAGGTTATTTGTATGGTGCAAAACTAGTTATAAAGCAGCAGATCGCTGTATATGGTAAGAGGGAAGATATATTATTGTATGTCCTTAGAGATTTGTATAACGCTCTTTTGCCATTAGGAGAGCCTCACGGCTCAATGTGACTTGGGTACTTTCATGCCATGGTCTTCAGGATTCAATCGCCAGCTGTATTCTGTATTCAGTTTAAAAGGGATCATCAGTATGGTGGCACAGTTTGATGGTTTACTGTGTTAACGTGTTGCCTTGGAGAGTTAACTCTTTAAAGAGAGGAATGCTATTGTAAGTTTGGTACGGTCTAAGCATATGGTACGCCTGAGATGTGTTGGAAGCATGTGTATTGTTCTGATTAATGTGTTGTGCTGGAGGCTGTGATTATTCATTTTTATTATTGATACTGTTGTGAGCATGGTGATACCCAATTGTGTGGAATACCTGAGATGTGTTCTTTGTATGTCCTAGTGTGTTTTGTTGGATGTTGTGTGTTACCTAGTGAAACGTGCTGTTGTGTTTACAAGTGTTTTTAATTATTAGTCACATTCACACAGCTCTACAATCCCATAGGCAAGCCAGCGTTGGACTGGGAAGGCGGGCAGTCAGGCATTGAATGATGGGCTTGTGTCTAAGGGTGACCTGTGGGTCGTTTTTTTAGGGCCTCCGCTTCATTCTTCCCCTGCCAGGCCATCGCACTGAGGCTGGGTGGGTTTGGGAGGGAGTGAATCTGAGAAAGGGCCTAACTGGGAGGCAGGTGTTGCTCTGGATGTTGGGCCATCTGCACTTCACCCAGGCACGCCTGGGGGACATTCTCACCTTCCCTCCTCCCCGCGTGGCCGCTTGGCCCAGAAGCAGGGTCTTTTCCCTGACCCTCGCCCGCCGGGCCATCACATTCAGGCCATGGTGGGCAGGAGGTGGGGGGGGGGGGGCGGAGGATAGGAGTATGCAGGGGCCTCGTTGGAAGGTCAGGTGATTTTGTGGCCGCTGGGCCACCTTCACCACAGCCCCCCTGGAGCAGCAGCAGCAGTGTGCTTTTCTTGACCACTCGCTTGACAGACCATTAACCTGAGTTGGGGAGGGGCTTGGCCTCGCTGAGAGCCAGGTGTTTCTTATCACCTTGGCCGCCATGTCTTCAGGCCTTGGTGGAGGGGGTGTGTGTATTTGCAAAGGCCTAGCTTTGAGGCTACCTTGCCCAGAGATAAAAATAGAGAGGATGTAGAGTTGAGGCCAAAGCTGCTGACTTTGGAACTGGGGAACAAGGTTCAGTTCCCTGCTTCGACTAAACATCCTGTGATTCTGGGTAAATCATTTAATCTCCCAAGGCCTTTTGCAAAAATGAATTTTATCTTGTGTAGTGTTACTGGTGCTCTTGTAAATCGTTCCAATGCCATTGGACTGAGTTTACCCTATATACAACTGCAAAACAAACAAGTATTAGAAATGCAACAGGTCTCGCATTTAATTGTGTTAGTGTTATTGGCATTGCAAATGAGAATATGTTTTAAGTATGTGTTATGAAGTGTATGTACGTGATGTGTAGGGAAATTATGTGGGTTAGATTGGAATTGTTAGTTGTGGAATTGTGTTGTGGAATTTAGCTGGGCGCATTAAGATACACATGCACCAGATAACACGAGCATCGACCATATAGTGATCTCGTCTAGCATATAATTGGATATTGATCTTTTGTGTTTGGAAAAATAAGGTCTGTGCCTCTACTTTTTAAGGCACCATACACTTTTTCCAGCCGGTACTTTATTATTTGAGTAGGTAATGAATATTGATTAAAAATAAACATCTTACGTTGGTGTTATTTTTCACTGGGGTTCTAGTCAAGAAAATATGTTTGCTGACAATGACAGGGCCTTCGATTTTATTTTGTAAAAGGAAAGGGATAGTTAGTAAAAAATATAGACTGTGAGGTGTAATTTATTATGACAAAAACATGACAGTTTATTCAAGTGAAGTAATGTGTAATGAGACTAGTCAGGGTCGTGATTATTTAACCTTCTCTTTCCTAACGGGGAGCTATCACGCATTTGTGAACGAGTCTGATTTGTTGTAGTCAGTGATGAGATGTTGCTGTTGACACTGTGTGGGGGCAAGTAGCCTCCCTCATCTCTCTGCACAGCAATAACGACCCCCTCCCCATCAAATGTGCTGAGCCCAAATGAGAGATGTCATTAGAGTAGGGCCTGGCTTGGAATAGAGACCCATCTAAAGGCTGCACGTTGCCTCTGAGAACTGTTTGTCACACAAAAACTGCAATGATGGACCCTCTAAAGTGAACTCACTGTCTATTGATGTTTAAGTCTTTAGCTAAATGGGCAACCCCCGGACAATGTATACCCTCATTATAAGAGTCCCCCTGTGGGGGCGTCCATGGGAGAAAGAGAAGAGTCTTGGTGGCACTGCCAGGAGAGATCTCGTGTGGTACAGTCATGAGCTGTCTTGCCGCTCCCTGGCTGCCTGCTGGGTATGCAGATTACTAATGTACCAAAACATTTCATGCCATCCTTCCTGATCACGTGCAACCCAAGCTCCCCCTGTCTGTGTTTTTAAATGTAGATGGCGGATTCGGCCCCAGTCCCCTTGAACTCTGGGGAGTCAATTGCTTTAGAGCTGGCTTTTAAGCGAAGTAATTGGAGCAAATAAGTGTGGTGGTGTGTGTATGACTGTATAAGCAAGGAAATGGGTGTGTGATAGTTTCTTTGCATGACTGACCAGGTGTATGAGTAACTTTTTGGGTGAGTGGCAGTGTGTGAGTGTCTATATGGGTGTATGAGTGGATATATCAGTGGCTGTATAGATGAATGACTGTGTGTATGAGTGACTGTATGGGTTAGTGGGTGGATGTGTGTGTAGACGTATGAATCACTGAGCAGGTATGTACCAACTGCTATTGGTCTGTCTATGGTTTCGATATTGGTGGTCTGTATTTTAGAGTGGGTGTATGAAAGGTTTTATTAGGGTATGAGGAGGTGCATCAGATGATCACGTGGATGATGTCATCAGTGATGTCATTTGAGATGTCATCAGTGATGTCACTGAGCATGTCATGAGTGATGTAATATGTGACGTCATCAGCAGTGCATTGCGGGGGCGCGAGTTATAGTTAGGTCTACTAACCATAACGGCCGAATTTCTATGGTTTTGTATGAGTGAAATCTCCAACTAACTATAACGTCCCTGAAACCTATGGTTTTTTCAGTGAATTTCAAAGGTTTTTTAAATGAAAATTTCTAACTATAACGTCCCTGAAACCTATGGTTTTTTCAGTGAATTTCAAAGGTTTTTTAAATGTTAATTTATACCTATAACGTCCCTGAAACCTATGGTTTTTTCAGTGAATTTCTAAGGTTTTTTAAATGCTAATTTCTAACTATGCCTACAAAGGTAGGACATGTGAAGAAAGAGGAAGAAAAGCGCAGAAAGAAGCAAGACAAATGCAGAAAGAGGCAACAGAAGTCCAGAAAGACAAAGAAAAGTGCAGGAAGAAGAAGAGATGTGCAGAAAGAACCAACAGAGGAGCAGAAAGTCCTCCTGTGCCCCCAACTTTTTGCTGATGGGTACTGGTGGTAACTGACTCTGACTAACCAGGCCTAGAGCCAATGCTATGCTAAAAGACACTTAGAATACAGTGAAAACACCTACATACACTAGGGAACACTATGCGTTGGGGTACCCCTGTGATTAGCATGCCCTCCTCTGTATTTGCCATGAGTTAATGCCTGGGTCATTGCATGAGTACATGAGTAGTGACTGGATGATTAGAGTGCTACAAGGAGAGTGCATGGTGATTTTATAAGTGCTTGGGTTTTGGCGCAGTGATCGGATAAGCACATAGGATTGGCTGGGTGATTGGAGGACTGCATAGGTAGTACCAGGGAGATTACTGGACTGCATAGGTAGTCCTCAAGATATTGCAGCAGTGCACGTGTTAGTGACTGGGTCATTGCATGAGTACATGGGCACTGAGTGGATAATTAGAGTACTGCAAGGAGAGTGCGTGGTGAATTTATAAGTGCTTGGGTATTGGAGGAGTGTTTGGATTAGTACATGGTAGTGTCTGGGTGACTGGAGGAGTGCACAGGGAGTGACAGTGTGATTGCGGGACTGCATGGGTACTACCTGGGGAATTGAAGGAGCGAATGAGAAGTGTGTAGGTGGTTAGAGGACTGCATGGGTACTACACAGGGATTGTAGCAGTGCATGTGTTAGTGTCTGGATCATTGCATGACTACATGGGTAGTGACTGGATGATTAGAGTACTGCGAGGAGAGTGCATGGTGAATTTATAAGTGCTTGGGTTTTGGCGCAGTGATTGGATAAGGACATAGGGCTGGCTGGGTGATTGGAGGACTGCATAGGTAGTACCAGGGAGATTACTGGACTGCATAGGTAGTCCTCAATGGATTGCAGCAGTGCATGTGTTAGTGGCTGGGTCATTGCATGAGTACATGGGTAGTGACTGGATGATTAGAGTGCTGCAAGGACAGTGCATGGTGAATTTATAAGTGCTTGAGTTTTGGTGGAGTGATTGGATAAGTACATGGTGCTGGCTGGGTGATTGAAGGAGTGCATGGGTACTGACAGGGGGATTTCTGGAGTGCATGGGTACTACCTGGGTAATTGGAGGAGTGAATCAGTAGTGTGTAGGTGCTTAGAGGTCTGCATGGGAAGTGCTTAGGGGATTGTAGCAGTGCATGTGTTAGGTTCTACCGAGTCACAAGATGGCTGCCAACACTTCCTG
This sequence comes from Calotriton arnoldi, assembly GCA_963921515.1. Lineage (NCBI taxonomy): Eukaryota > Metazoa > Chordata > Amphibia > Caudata > Salamandridae > Calotriton > Calotriton arnoldi. Next base: position 418,644 of record CAWUFW010011435.1, on the reverse strand, counting down.
GTTTGGAGTGTTGACAGCCAATTAGAATAAAGCTCGTGGTCGGGAGGGTTCGCGAATCCACCGCGGCCATAGATATCGAAACTTTTATTTTTTGAATTTCTCAGCAACTACTGAACGAATTTACACCATTTAAAAAGAAGGTCGCTTTCTGAACCAAGCACTACCTTTTTGCCAAATTTGGGGTAATTCCGTTCAGCAGTTCGGGCTGTAGCCTTGTCTAAAGTTTATTATGGAAAATTGATTTTTTGACTCTTATTTTTTGAATTTCTCAGCAACTACTGAACGGATTTACACCATTTAAAAAAAAGGTCGCTTTCTGAACCAAACACTACCTTTTTGCCAAATTTGGGGTAATTCCGTTCAGCAGTTCGGGCTGTAGCCTGTCTCAAAATTTCCTATGGAAATTAACACACGAAAAAATGCGTTTTGGGACCCCCCTTTTTTCTCAGCCCCCGCTTGACGAATCACCCCCAAACTTTCAGGATAGGAGCTGACCTGGATAGACTTCTTTTTGGGAGAATTTCGCGACGATTCGTCAAACGACGCCAAAGTTATTAGCAAATCAAAAAACGCTTTTCCTATGGAAACTAGGTTCTAACTATAACTACCTACTGTCGACCGCCAGTAGGTAAAGTATATATATATATATATATATATATATATATATATATATATATGTTATGTTATGAGTGGATTTGTAGAGCGCGCAGCTACTCAACAGAGTGTCCCGGCGCTGAGATTGAAAGAAACAGAAAGACTGACAGAGGAGCACATCAGTACCGGGGAGAACGGACTTTAAACTATTTGCTGGAACAGCCAGGTTTTTAATTTTTTCCTGAACGCCAATATGTTCGTGGCCTGCCTGAGCGAAAGAGGCAGTTTGTTCCAGTGTCTAGCCACTTGCACTTGAAAAGACCGTCCACCGCGGCGACTTCTGAGACATTTTGGAGTAATAATTAGGTGTTGGTGTGCTGACCTCAGAGCTCTGCCAGGCACGTAATACGAAACTCTTCTGCGAATATAATGTGCCCCCATGCCGTGTAGAGCTTTGAAGGCCAGGACCAATGCTTTGAAAAGTATTCTGCAACGGACAGGCAGCCAATGCAGAGTCTTCAGATGGTGAGAGATCCGGTCTCTTGGTCTGAGCCCCAAGACTGCCCTGGCCGCCGCGTTCTGCACGACCTGAAGTCTGTTCAGTAAGAACTCTGGAAGGCCCAGATAGAGGACGTTAGCATAGTCCAGTCTGGAGGTAATGAGGGCCTGAACGACCGTCTTTCTGTGAGAGGTCGGCAAAAGGAAGAGAAACCTGCGGAGCATTTTCAGGAGACCAAAGCACGTGCCCGCCACTGCCTGTACTTGAAATGTCATAGATAAGGCGTCGTCCATTTTCATTCCCAGATTTTTTACAGTCTTAACTGCTGACTGGGGGGGAGACATATCAGTAGGCCACCATTGTTTCCAGGCGTCCAGTGGAGGGGTACCGAAAAAGATAATTTCGGATTTCTCCGGATTACATTTAAGATTATTGTGTCGGAACCAGGCAAAAATTTCTTTCAGGCATTTATTTATCTTCTCCCCATTGAACTCCTCCCCCTTCTTACAGGTGAAGAGCAACTGGGTGTCGTCGTCATATGATATAATCATAGCCCCGCACTCTTCTGCTAGGGTAGCCAGGGGAGCCATGTACATATTAAAAAGTACTGGGCTCAAGATAGATCCCTGTGGCACGCCAACGTTCAAGGGCGGGATACTGGCTGAAAATGGGGGCAGCCAGACTTCTTGGTATCTGTCCTTCAGAAAAGAGGAGAACCACTTCTCCTCACACACGTATGTATATATATATATATATTATCTACTGGCGGTCGCCAGTAGATAGTTATAGTTAGGACCTATTATCCATAGGAAATCCGCGACATTCTATTTGAAATAACTCTTGCGCCGGTTGACGAATCTTCGCGAAAGCTTCCAACTTGTTGGGGCGCTCCGCTCCTACCCTGAAAGTCTCGGGTTGATTCGTCAAGCGGGGGCCGAGAAAAAGGGGGTCCCAAAACGCGTTTTCCCCATTCATTTTTCCATAGGAACCTTTAGTCGCAGCTACAGCCCGAACTGCTGAACGGAATTACACCAAATTTGGCAAAGAGGTAGCCCTTGGTTCAGTGTCGTGCCTTTTGCTTAAATTGTGTAAATCCGTTCAGTAGTTCCTGAGAAAATCAAAAGTAAAGTCACATATATATCTATGGGCGAGTAGGGTCCGCGTATCCTGAGCGCACCCTGCGCGCACCGTCCCGATCACGAGCTGCATGCTAATTGGCTGTCAAGTGGCTGTCAACACTCCAAATCAGGAAGTGTTGGCAGCCATTTTGTCCCTCGGTAGAACCGAGGGACAGAAACAAGTGCGCAAAGCGCAAAAGGGGGCAGGGTAGAAACACCCTGACTCCCTAGGTCTGCTCAGGGGTCCCACAAGGACCCCTGGGCAGAAAAAGCATTTTTTTTTTAAACGGCGGGATGCGCTTAGGGTGCGCGGATCCCGCCGATTAAAAAAAAAAAGCACAAGAAACAAGTGCGCAAAACGCACAAAGGGGCAGGGTAGAAACACCCTGACCCCTAGGTCTGCTCAGGGGTCCCACAAGGACCCCCTAAGCAGAAAAAAGCATTTTTTTTTCCAAAATCGGCGGGATGCGCTTAGGGTGCGCGGATCCCACTGATTAAAAAAAAAAAACACAAGAAACAAGTGCGCAAAACGCACAAAGGGGGCAGGGTAGAAACCCCTGACCCCCTAGGTCTGCTCAGGGGGTCCCACAAGGACCCCCTGGGCAGAAAAAAACAACAAAACAAAAAAAAGACCGGCATCGTGCCGAGGCCCCGCCCCCTCCCTGCAGCAGTCTGCAAACGCGCCCCCTGGCGCGTTTTAAGAAGGGGAAGTAATTCCCCTTGAATACTGGGGGTCCCTGGGGGCCAACTAGCCCACCAGGAACCTCCGGTATGCGCCAGGGGGCAGCGTTGCAGAGAGGTGTACAGAGGCCACGCCCCTTTTTACACCTCTCTGCAACGCAGCTCTGTGGCGCTTTTTGGAGGTACATGGTGGGCTAGTTGGACTCCAGGGACCCTCAGTATTCAAGGGGACTTAATCCCCCAACTTAAAACGCGCCACGGGGCACGTTTGCACAGTGGTGAAGGGCGGGGCTTCAGGTGACATGTGTGCAAACAGGCCCCATGGCGCATTTTAAGATGGGGAATGAAATCCCCTTCAATCCTGAGGGTCCCTGGGGCGAACTAGCCCACCAGGTACGTCCAGAAAGCGCCACAGAGCTGTGTTGCAGAGAGGTGCAAAAGGGGCGTGGCCTCTGAACACCTCTCTGCAACGCAGCTCCCTGGCGCATACTGGAGGTACAGGGTGGGCTAGTTGGACCCCAGGGACCCTCATGATTCAAGGGGACTTAATCCCCCAACTTAAAACGCGCCACTGGGCGCGTTTGCACAGATGTCACCTCAGGCCCCGCCCCTCCCTTCACCATTGTGCAAATATTCCTCTAAAATCAGCCGAACTACGAATTCCAATTTACTCACCTGTTATCAGGAGAGACCTCAGTCCTGCATCTTTCAGCCCAGTACTGATCCTGAAAAGTAATTTTAACCGTACTTACCAGTAACTTGAATTTCCTTCCATAGGATATCATTGACTGGTTTCACTTGGAAATTCTTCTAAGTGTGGAGTTTTGGAACTTTATAATATTCCTCTAAAATCAGCCGAAATACGAATTCCGATTTACTCACCTGTTATCAGGAGAGACCTCAGTGCTGCATCTTTCAGCCCAGTACTGATCCTGAAAAGTAATTTTAACCGTACTTACCAGTAACTTGAATTTCCTTCCATAGGATATCATTGTCTGCTTTTTGCTGAAAAAGTTTCTAAGTGTCGATTTTTGAAACATACAAATATTCCTCTAAAATCAGCCGAACTACGAATTCCGATTTACTCACCTGTTATCAGGAGAGAGTGCTGCATCTTTCAGCCCAGTACTGATCCTGAAAAGTAATTTTAACCGTACTTACCAGTAACTTGAATTTCCTTCTATAGGATATCATTGACTGGTTTCACTTGGAAATTCTTCTAAGTGTGGAGTTTTGGAACTTTATAATATTCCTCTAAAATCAGCCGAAATACGAATTCCGATTTACTCACCTGTTATCAGGAGAGACCTCAGTGCTGCATCTTTCAGCCCAGTACTGATCCTGAAAAGTAATTTTAACCGTACTTACCAGTAACTTGAATTTCCTTCCATAGGATATCATTGCCTGCTTTTTGCTGAAAAAGTTTCTAAGTGTCGATTTTTGAAACATACAAATATTCCTCTAAAATCAGCCAAAATACGAATTCCGATTTACTCACCTGTTATCAGGAGAGACCTCAGTGCTGCATCTTTCAGCCCAGTACTGATCCTGAAAAGTAATTTTAACCGTACTTACCAGTAACTTATATTTCCTTCCGTAGGAATCCATTGACTGGTTTTCAGCAGAAAAGTTTCAAAGTGTTGATTTTCACAAAATACAAATATTCCTTAAAAATCGCCTGTATGACTTAAACGCATTCTTTCAACTGTTTACAGGAGATGCACCAGTGCTGGATCCAGGATCCACCACTGAGTAAGAAAAAGTAACGATAACACTACTTACCTGCTAAGTGAATTTCCTCCCATTGGATAACATTGGTGATTCTATGTGAAAAAGTTTCTAAGTGTCAACTTTTAAAATACAATAATATTCCTTAAAAATCACTACTGTAACCAAAACGCTTTTACTCAACTGTTTACAGGAGATGTCCCAGGACTGAATCTAGGATCCAGTCCTGTGGTTAGAAAAGTAATCCATAAAGTAACTAATTGCATTTAGCTAGAAATTCACATTGAGCTCAATGTTGCATTGTGTTTGAAATTGTGTTGCCCATTGCAACAACTGTAACTACTGTACTTAAAAGTCTATTGCCTATTTGCAAAGTATTTAAACTAAAGTAATTCATTCTGAGAAAGTATATTTTGTAATGTAATGTATAATGTAATTACAATGTAATTTAAAAAATAAAATATCTAAAAATAAATAGTTTAAAAAAATGTAGTAAATCAGTATCAAAAAAAAAAATATAACAATTAATACATTTAAAAATTGTCATTTACAAAACCTTTGAAATTCACTGAAAAAAACCATAGGTTTCAGACATGTTATAGTTAGGAATTAGCATTTAAAAAACCTTTGAAATTCACTGGAAAAACCATAGGTTTCAGGCTTGTTATAGTTAGGAATTAGCATTTTAAAAACCTTTGAAATTCACTGAAAAAACCATAGGTTTCAGGCCTGTTATAGTTAGGGTTTAGCATTTAAAAAACCTTTGAAATTCACTGAAAAAACCATAGGTTTTAGGGAAAGTTATAGTTAGTTGGACATTGCACTCGTACAAAACCCGTGAAATTCCCCCGTTATAGTTAGTTCAGCTAACTATAACTCGCGCCCCGCAATGCACTGCTGATGACGTCACATATTACATCACTCATGACATGGTCAGTGACATCACTGATGACATCACTGATGACATCATCCATGTGAGAATTTAATGCATCTTCTCACACCCTAATATAACTTTTGATACACCCACTCTAAATTACAGACTGCCATTCTCAAAACCATACACACTCCAATACCAATAAGTACATACCCACTCACTGATTCTTAGGTCTACACACACACATCTACTCACTCACCCGTACAGTCACTCATACTTACAGTCACTCAGTACAGGACTATCATATGCACTCATACACCTATATAAACACTCACACAACGCAACTCATCCATAGAGGTACTCACACACCTAGTCAGTCATGCAAATAATTAATCACACTCCAATTTACTCACCTCTACAGTTATACACACCAGCTCACTTATTCATAAAAATACTAGCACATTCTTACGCTCCTATGCAATCACTGATGCAAGCACACACTCATCCATATAGCCACTCTCACAATCACACACTCTCACTTATAGCCAATTATATACTCCAACACACATATATACTGCCTTTCACATATGTAGTTACTCACACATGTACCACTGAGATATACATTCAATCACTAACACACCCATACACACACTCACCCACCCATACAGTCCATCACAGACGCACTGTTGAAACCATGCACCCAGTGAATCACCCACTCACACATCTATGCACAGAGTCACACACACCCCACCCACACAAACACTGAGGCACCCATATAGATACTCAGAGAACCAATCCATAACCCATACAGACACTCATTTAGCTAGTCAGAAACCCATGCAGCTGCTTACACAACAACAGACAGACGGATACAGACATTCACACAGTTTAGTCACTCACCCATGCATCCAGTAAGATACATTTAATCACTCACTTATAGACTCAGTCACGCACCTACTAAATCATCCATTCAGACGCTTATACACCCACTCATTCTTCAATACGCCTTTCCCTATATATATTAAACATATTTAAACTTTACAGAAACACACAGTCACTGGATGATGTCAGTGATGTCATCAGTGATGTCACTGACCATGTCATGAGTGATGTAATATGTGACGTCATCAGCAGTGCATTGCGGGGCGCGAGTTATAGTTAGCTGAACTAACTATAACGGGGGAATTTCATTGGTTTTGTACGAGTGCAATGTCCAACTAACTATAACTTTCCCTAAAACCTATGGTTTTTTCAGTGAATATTATATATATATATATTATATATATATATATATATATATTACACAGTGGCATTGGCCACTGTGTAGTTCTAGTTAGGACCAGGTTTCCATAGGAAATAGATTTTTGATTTGCTAAAAACATTGGCGCAATTTGACAAATCTCCACGAAACTTTCCCCAAAAATTATTAGCCACCTCAGCTCCTTCCTAGAAAATTTAGAGGTCATCTGTTAAGCAGGGGCCGAGAAAAGGGGTGTCCCAAAACACATTTTTCCAATGCAATTTCCCATAAGATTTTTAGACAACACTTCAGCCAAAACGGATTTACCCCAAATTTGCAGAAATCTAGATCTTTACCCAGAAAGCATGCCTTTTATGATTTGGTGTAAATCCATACAGTAGTTTTTGAGAAATTGAGGTTCAAAATTTCTATATATCTATAGAGGCAGGAGTACCACCGGACGGGTAGATCACAAGATAAGATCTGATTGGCTGCTGCTTCACATCAACAAAGATGTTAGGCATCTATTTTAGAACTTGGGGACTCACTCCCCTCGGTCCTGAAAAACATTTTTAAAAAGCATATAGAGGGGCAGTGTGGGATACCCTAAACCACTAAGCCTTGTGTGGTGGGCGGAGGTCTCAACCCCCTCTCCGGGCCAAAATGTAATATATTTTGGTATCACAGTAGTACAGCAGTAAAAACTTTAGAAATAAATGGTGGGACTACCCTTCTACATTATAACCCCCCTGAGATGGACCAGGACCCACTAGTCAGTGAATTTTCGTATTTTCACATATTGGGAGGGGGGTGCGTGCGTGTGCTCTCTTCACTGATCCACATATTGGCCCCAGGGACCTTATACCCTGGGGCTCAGCGCACTATTGATTGGGGCCCAGGACTCCATCACTGGACTCCGATGTCAGGAGCAAGAAGGGGGGAGTGCTGCCTCGCCCCTTCAGTGCCTGTGTGCCGCCCCAGGTCCCCGTGTCCGTGGGAAAGCAGGGCGACCACCATAGTAGAGAAACCTTGCTGCATGGAGTAGGCATGGAGAATGGTGATGCTGGCTTTTGTGCCGGCAAACAGCAGTGATGGCCGGGCGAAGAGCCAGCTGGGCAGCACTATAGTGGGCTCTCCGTGCCGTCCCAACACAAATATGGCCTCTGGGTGCCCCTCTGTGGGACCGGGGCACCCTCCAGGCAATAAAAGAAAATACTTTGTTAGCAATATATTCCACACAACACATTGAAACATTATTTGATTTGAGTGTGTGATAATACCTTGTTAGGTCTCAGTTCTGCCCACCTCCCCGCTTACCACTAGAATGTGCCGGAACATCGCCAGCTAGTGTACAGAAGCAGAATGGAGCCAAAGGGAACAAACATTGACAAAGCCAATAGTTCTCGCCTACGAGAACTATTGGCTTTGTCAAGTTGTTTTTAGCCATTTTGTACAGCAGCACAGATGATGTGCAGTATGGCTAAAAGGAAACAAGAAAGCACTATGATGTGGCGAGTGCTGGCCACTTCATAGTGGTTTTTTACATTTCTGGCAGAGAGGGAGGGCAGAGTATGAGACAAAGAGTTTAAAAAAGCACTATTAAGCGACCAGTGCTGGCTGCATCATATCACTTATTTTTACTTTCAGCCATTTGGCACATCAGCCGCACTGTTGTACAATATGGCTTAAAAACATTGACAAAGCCAACAGCTCTCGTAGACTTGTTAAATATGTGTATTTAAAATTATCTTTTGGTAATAGTGAATTAAATGCAATTATTATAAATTAATTTGTACATTTAATGTATTAGTAAGGCATTTGTTGTTAAAAATTAATAAATAAGTATAGAATACTTGAACATTAGATTTAAATTATTCAGTTACTGTAGTTATGTAGTGATTTTACTTTAAGTTTAAGTTATATAATGTACAAAATTATTAAATAATAAGCAATAACGTTTTTATTAGTAATGTGTTGGGGTGGGTAGTGTATAGGAGTAGTAAGTGATTTTTAGGAATAAGGGGTGGATAGTGTATATGGGTAGTAAGGAGGTTTTAGGTCTCAGTGATGGATTGTGCATATAGTTGGTAAGGAATTTTTAGGGTTCAGGGATAGGAAGTATTTAGGGGTGATAAGGGTTTAAGGGTTTTTTAGCATTCAGGGATGGGTTCAGCATAGGGGGAGTAATTCGTTTTAGGGTTTAGGGAAGGTTAGTATAATAGGGTAGTAAGGACTTTTTAAGGTTCAGGGATGGGCTGTTTATAAGTATAGTAATGGGTTTTTAGGCCTCATGTATGGGTTGCATAGAGGAGTAGTAATGAGTTTATAGAGTTCAATGCTAAGTTGTACAGTGTTTTTAGGATTCAGAAGTGGGCTGTGTATAGAGGTAGTAAGGAGTTTTTAGGACTCATGATCTGCCTGGACATGCTTGGTCCTTCTATCACAGTGTTGGCCACGTTTCTATCATTGTATTTCTGCAGCCTTCTGGCTAAGGGTTGCCTGGCCCTTTCAGATCAGTTGCTATTTTCGCTTTATTTAATTTTAACTACCTTATATTTCCTTATACTGGCTCCATTTTAAGGTTGCTTAGCATCGCTTAGTTTTGTTTTCCCTTCTTTATTTCAGCTCATTCGTATTCCCAAATATATTGTCATTTTGCCACTTTTTCCTCCCTGACTGCCACCTGACTCTATGGGCGGGCCGTTATTCACTGCTTGCTCCCATTCCTGACCCGCCACCTTAATTGTTCCAATGCTTTTAAAAATGTCAAGCACAGTCAAGTTGCGCTGCTGATAGACAAGGGGCAAGCTCGTCTACACCCATGCATATCCTGACTTGCATGGGAACCCTTGTTGCCCAGGGCATCTATCTATCTGCTGAGTTTTTACTCAACCTCAACCGCTTCCCCTTGTCTCTTGCTTGCCTCTGGCTCTATTCATACTGCATTAAGCCCTTTCAGCTGCCCTCTCTCCCATTTTTCTTGCTGCTTCTTGCCTTACTCCACGGTGGGTACCCTAACTCCCAGGAAGCCATTGATGACTCAGGGCCCTCCTCCAGCTAAAAGCACTACTGCCACTCAGGCATTTACTAATCCTGCCACAAACTCACCTAACCACAAATTCAAATGCATGTATGTCAGTGTTCTTTCTCCTGCCGAGCACACAACAGAAATCTCTGACTTTTTAGACTTGCACTCCCCTGTAGCACCATACCTCTCTGTGACTTTGCGTAATGCTGCCTCCATCCCAACATCCCTATGGCAAATCAATCTGAATATAAAATACTTATCTTGTTCTATCTTCGCTGTTGGAAATTGGGTTACTGGCTGAGGGGGGGTCAGAGGGTCCAATATTTATATCCTCTGCCTTCTTTAAAATGGGAGAAGTTTCTAGAGAACTCCCTTAGAAGACCTTGAAGTTTCCTGCCTCCCCTGCCCTGACTGCAAGCTGGCTGCATGAACAATGCAGTGGTAAAAAGTCCTTTGTGTGAAGGTAGGGCACAGCCTATTCAGTTGCAAGTGGGGCCGTGCCCAGCTCCACTCCTCTATCCTGCCAGTTGCTGGCCCATCTAGGAACACCTAATCCCTATATTGTGTGGCTTTCTGGGAGGAATAAACAAAGTACAGCTGTCAACTAAGCCCAGTCATGTGGCCCAGGAGCAGGATGCAGACACCAAATAGTTAGGGTAGGAAAATGCCAACTTTCTAAAATTGTTCCTTAAAATCCAACCTTACCATTAAAGAGTTTTTTAAATTACAATTTTGTAGACACCAAACATAAAACATGATGCCTGTAATAAGGCAACCCAATGTTATTCTATGGGAGAGGTAAGCCTCACAGTAGTGAAAAACAAGTTTCACTACTAGGACATGTAAAACTTAAAAGTACATGCCCAACTTTTTAAATACACTGCACCCTGCCCTCTGGGCTGTGTAGGGTCTACCCCTGGGGTGACTTAGGTGTATTAAAAAGGGAGGTTTGTGCCTGGCAATAAGTTTATTTTGCCAGGTCGAAATGGCAGTTTAAAACTGCACACACAGGCTGTAATGGCAGACCTGAGGTATGATTAAAGAGCTACTTAAGTTGGTGGCACGATAAGTGCTGCAGGCCCACTAGTAGCATTTAATTTACAGGCCCTGGGTACATGTAGTACCATTGTACTAGGTACATACAAGTCAATTAAATATTCCAATCCGGTGTAAGCCAATGTTACCATGTTTAAAGAAGAGAGTACAAGCACTTTAACACTGGTAAAGATTGCAGAGTCCTAAAGCCAGCAAAAATAAAGTTGGCAAAAACAGGAAGCTGGAAGGCAAAACGTTGGGGGACAACCACGTCCAGGATATCAAGTCCAACTCTTACGGCTTAGGCATGCGACTGGCTCAAATATCTTATTTTTAAACTCTCCTCTAGCAGCCATCCTGCCGTTGATAACATGCTAATTTATCACCCTCCTGGACTTGAAACAATTTTAGCTCTAAATTCACTGAGCTTATCTCACCATATGTCTTGAAGTCTTACACCTTCTTGGCACTTGGTGACTTTAATGTTCATCTAGATGACACAGGTGACATGGAAACTTACCACCTCCTTGAAGACCTTAATACAACAGGCCTTACCCAACTTGTCAAACCTTCGAACAGCAAAGCAGGACACCAGCATTAATAATATCAATATAACGTCCCCCCTTCTGGCGAGATCACCATCTTGTAGCCTTTTTTCTTCACTACCGCCAAAATCTCTTTGGCAGTCACCAAATCTCTTGCACACAAGAAAATTAGACAATGGAGATTAGTCACCAATGATAATATTGAAACAACACTTGACAAATTCCTGCCACAAATATCAACAACTGGAAAACTAATGCTCTTAATACCATAGCCCCCATAAAAACTGTTCCATGTCACACAAAACACTACGGGCCGATTATGAGTCTAGCAGTCCACGGACTTACGATTAGGGCGGTCGGACTGCCATTGCCCCTCCGCAGCCGCCAGTGAACCTCTGTCAAGAGGTCACAATATGCTTGGCTGGACTGCTGCAGTCCCACCAAACATATTACGAGTTTCATCTCTGCCGGCGGTGTCATGGAGGTTCCTACCCCATGAACACCGTGGCGGAGAGGGGCCCTGCAGGGCCCCCTGTGCCACTTCTGCATAGGGATGCATGCAGGGGGGCACAACATGTGCCCCCCTGTGTGCATGCACCCCAGTTCCTGCAGGGCATGGACTTTTCAGTCCATGCCCTGCAGGAACTGTTTTTGGCGTTCCCATTGTGGTGCCCATTTTCTGAGGCACCGCCGTGGGAATGCCAAAAACCAGCCTGTTAGACAGGAGGAAACTCCTAATCTGGCGGGTGGTTTGGTGACAGAACGCACCCAGCACCACACTGCCAAAGTCCTAATCAGGCCCTATGTGTGGACTGGTAATCAGAAGATTAAACACAGCTCAAATGCCATTGCAAGCAACCTGAGCACATTTGGAGACATTTTCATGTAAAGTCAGACATGAACTCATATACGGGAGCTCTCCAGAATTACCATAGTAGCATCCAGCTAGCCAGGTGCAATTCTTCCATCACTTGCATTCACGAAAGCTCTATATCTACAAAGGAAATCTTTTTCATTATCAAAGGGTTTTCCCAACTAGCCGCAAGTACCCAATCCATCTCTCTCTCTCTACCAATCTATGCTTTGCCCTAGCTGACTTTTTCACTCACCAAATCAAAAATATTTATGCCAATTCTGACCCCCAACCTTCCCAGGACTCCCTTCCTTTCATTAACCTTCCATCTGTCACTGCCACTGGATCATCTCTTTCTAATTTTGCCCCAGGAATTTTAAAGGCAACCATTAAAACTACTCACTCCATCAAGTCAGGCTACCCTGACGACCCCTGGCCCCATCACATCTTCACACTGACGCACTGCATTGGATCCTGCCACTACTGATTTTTTCAGTCTTTCTCGAGCATCCGCCACCTTTCCCTCAGTTTGGAAATAAGCAAATGTTCTACCCCTCCAGAAAGAGCCTTCAGCAAAAGCCTGTGCTTTATGAAACTGTAGACCAATATTCTTACTGAGACATCCAAAAATAATTAACAAGCACATATCCAGCTACCTTAAAGCTAACCATTTTCTAGACCCATCACAGTCAGGATTCCAGACTGCTTACAACATGGAAACCATTCTCCTCTTCGCTACAGATGATATTCACCATTCCCTGGATAACGGAGCCTCCTCTGCACTGATCCTACTAGACCTATTGGCAGCATTTGACACAGTGACACATGCCACACTGGTTTAATGCATACCTAGTCCCTCTTGCATCTATCATCAGGTCTTCTTTAAGGTCGTATTCTATAGAGATGGTTCTCTTCTTATCATCTCCATTTCTGATGATATGTGCACCACTTAAACCAGCTTTAACTTGTGCATGCTAGAGGTTGGTAGCTGGAAGAGAACCAGTTACCTAAAACTGAAGATCAACATGACAGAGGTGATCTTGTTAGGCAAAAACATTAAACAGTAGTCTGAAGATTGGTGACCTAGGGCCATATGTATCAAAATGTTGTTTTGCGATTCTCAAATAGCGATTTCTTGCGAATCGCTATTTGAGAATCGCAAACGCGATGTATGTAGGATTTGCAAAAACGTTTGCGAATCCCACATATTCCTTAATTGCGGATCACAAATTGCAATTCGCAATTAAGGAATACCTCCCCCTTTCATCCTTATGGGCCTAGAGGCCCATAGGAATGAATGGGGAGACATTCGCAATTTGCGAGTACCCATTAGGTACTCGCAAATTGCGAATGCAATTTCAAGGATGCAAGGGTGTCAAAAGGACACCCTGTTGCACCCCTGAAATAAGCATGGGTGCAGATGTGGCACACATACATGCCCTAAGGGCATGTATGTGCGCCACATGGCACTTTAAAAAATGCAAAAAAAGTGCATTTTTCAAAGAAATCACAAATTACCACCAACCTGAGGTTGGTGGTAATTTGTGATTCCTTACACCAAAATCGCACAACTTGGGTGCTTCCTACATTGCATTTAAGGAATCGCAATTTGCGATTCCTTAAATGCATTCATAAAATAGGGAATCGCAAATTTTGCGATTCCTTATTTTGCAAGTGGGTTTTCCTTTCATACATTGCACACAGCTAAATTGCGATCGCAATTTAGCTTGATACATATGGCCCCTAGAGAGTTAGGTCACTATCCCCTACCTGTTACCTTAGCCAGAAACTTAGGAATCAATGTGAATAACCATCTGACAACAGCCAACCAGATAACTACTGTCTCGGTCACCTGGTTTGGAATTATCAAACTGCTCCATAAAACCTTTTCCTGGTTGCCCATCGATATTCGAAAATCTGTTACAAAATCTGTGCCGCTTGGTGCTGTACTCACAGATAACGTGAACAACAACAAAATTGCCAATACTGATAGCTATTCTACAAATCACTCTTCACAATCACACGTGACACTCATAGTGATTGAAAAAATAAATTTTGAAAAATATAAATTTTTATTAATCTTATTTTTAGAAAGGTTTGATTTAAAAACCAATTTGTTCATGTTATTATTTCAGTGAACTTTTCAAAGAGTTACAGGACCACATAAAACTGTACACACAAATAACACATTACTTTTTTGTAACAGTACATTACATATCACATTTAAAACAGTTCAGAAATGTAAAGAAGCTCAAGTTTCAAAAGAAGTAGAAAAAAAGTAAATAAAAAAGAGAGAAAGAGCAAACCAAGGGCAAGGTTAAAGCGTAACAATGTTTAAAAATTTCTGAAATACAACCTAACCCTAGGAAAGTGTTAACCAAACAGTCATGTATTCAGGTCATCAAATATCAACTTCATTAACCATTTATACGGTACTTATACTCTCTGGACCTGATACATAAATTTGAAAGAACTTGTTTGGTTACAAAAAAAGGTCCTCCCTAAAATCCACAAAAATTAAACACATCCCCCGGGCCGTCCCATTGTGTCCGGGTGTGGATCACTATTAGAGCCGATATCTAAGTACGTCGATTTCTTTTTTAAAACTGTTCCTGGCAGATGTGCCCTCATATTTACAGGACACAACTGACTTCTTGAATAAAATAGAAACATTGGAATTTTCACCAGATTACCAATTATTGGCCACACTTGACATAGTGTCATTATACACCCAGATACCGCAAGAGGAAGGGTTGAATGCTATAGAAACCTACCTCGAACAAAGACCAGTAAGAGTTCCAAGTGAATTTATAATGCAACTGGCCAGTTTTGCATTAAAAAATAACTATTTTAAATTTGATAGTAATTACTATCTCCAGACCAAAGGGACCGCCATGGGCTGTCCATTTGCGCCGGAATTAGCAGTTCTTTGTATGGCTAAATTTGAAGAACGTTTTGTCTACAACAACAACCCTTTCTCAGAACATATCTCTACCTATGTTCGCTACATTGACGATATTTTGACTTCTTTTGGAACTTGAGCTTCTTTACATTTCTGAACTGTTTTAAATGTGATATGTAATGTACTGTTACAAAAAAGTAATGTGTTATTTGTGTGTACAGTTTTATGTGGTCCTGTAACTCTTTGAAAAGTTCATTGAAATAATAACATGAACGAATTGGTTTTGAGATCAAACCTTTCTAAAAAATAAGATTAATAAAAATTTATATTTTTCAAAATTTATTTTTTCAATCACTATGAGTGTCACGTGTGATTGTGAAGAGTGATTTGTAGAATAGCTATCAGTATTGGCAATTTTGTTGTTGTTCACATTAGTATTGGACTAGCCTTGCTGATTATGGGCCAGAACCCTTTATTGATTCTAAGTACTCACAGATAACAGCATCAAGCTTCACCAATATCCTTATGATGCACAACTATACTTAAAAATCTTCTCTGCTTCAGACATCCAGTGCAACAAACACTGCTTGCACATCGTCCAGGCCTGAACGTCCAGCGCTGTGCTTACCTGAAGCTCAACCCAACCAAGATAGAATTCCTGATATTTGGCAAGAACAACAAACAAGATAGAGTACAAACCTGGCTAAATGACATGAACCTTGACAGCTTCGACTTCAGAACTGCTGTTCAAGGACTTGTACTCTTCCTTCTGGATGATGGTAATGTCGTACTACATGGCCTCCTAGACTCGACCCTGGCAGGTCATTCTGCATGCCACAGCATGTCTCATCCAGGTACTGAAGAAATATCGTCACATCACCCCCATCTTCATGGAACTCCATTGGCTTCCCTTGCTGGCGCGCAACATCTTTAAAATCAACTCTATAATTTACAAAGCCATCACTACCAGCACCCCCGCTTATCTTGCAGACAAGCTCACTATCTCTGGTGGTTCTTGACACACCCGCGGCCAGGACACCATCAGACTGCAGGCTAAAAGGTGTAAAAATTAAAAAACAAGACTGGCGGCCTTTTCCATATATGCACCCAGGATCTGGAACAACATTCTCATATCCATCAAGACCGCACCATCACTGCTTCAATTTACATAAGAGTTGAAGACTCACCTCTTTAAAGAACACTAAATCACAATGCATTAACTGTCCACAACCCAGCTTCCTCACCTATTACATGTTAACTTTGAGCTTGTCTTTGATCATGGACAGTGTTCTGCTGCCTTTTGGCTAGGTTTGCACGATAGAAATACCATCTACAAACATATTCAAGCCATGATCACCAGTGCACTAGAGTATGGCAATGCCTTCTATGTCGGCATTCCAGAGTGCCAAATCAAAAGATAACTACTACATGCAGTGGAAAACACTGCAGTGAAAGTGGTTCTGAATCTCCTGGCACACTGTGTGGTCTTTCACTACCGTGGGGATCTTTACTGGCTCTCTGTGTGCATGGGTGCACTCTTTAAGCTCTTCTCTCATGCCTACAAAACCCTCAACAATATTCACCCAATCTACTTCTCTTTCCTAAGTCATCCAAATCGCCTACATTCCTCTTCACGCCTCCTAGCTCACACCCCATGAATATTTAAGTCCAGAACAGGTGGGCGCTCCTTCTCTAACCTGCCAGCCAAAGCCTGGAATCAACTCCCTGTCACACTTCTCACTGCCAGCTCTTTCCTGGACTTCAAAAAGAAAAGTTAAACTTGGTGTTTCTAATTCCAGGTGTTTGTCTGCATTTCCTGTCAGCCCAATAATCTGTTAGCACAAGGATACCCTTTTCAGAGTTATATGTGTACTCTAAAAAGCCCTATAACAGAGATGGGTTGTGTATAGAGGTAGCAGGAGTTTTTAGGGCTCAGCAAAGGCTTGAGTAAATGGGTAGTAGAGAGTTTTTAGCCCTTGAGGATGGGTTGAGTAGAGGGGTAGTAAGGAGTTTTTTGGGTCACGGATAATTTATGTATAGTGGTTATAAGGTGTTTTGAGGGTACAGGGATGGGTTGTGTGTAGGGCTAGTTTGAGACTTTAAAGATAAAGGTAGTAGTATTTTAAAATGAATATAAATTATTTAATGAACAAAAAAATTATTACTGGGTAGTTATAGTTAGGACCACGTTTCCATACGAAATGGATTTTTTTTGCTTGCATATAATGTTTGTGCCGGTTGACGAATCTGTGTGACACGTTCCAAAAACAAAAAGGCTCATGCACCTCAGCTCCTTCCTAGAAAAGCGGGAACCAAGAAAAAGGAAAAAGGGGGGTCCCATAATGCACCACGAACTTGGAGGAATTATTTAGTTATAACATATTTTATAATTAAATAATAAATATGAACTATTTTCATATATATTTTTTAACCTTAATTTTTATTTATTTATATTTTTACTATTTGAAAGAATTTGTGTTAATTTAACATTATTTCCTATTGGGGTTTTATTTCAAATCCTTATAATTTAATTATGAAATATGTATAATTAAATAATAGATATATCGTACATATGTATTATTTAATTATACATATTTTAATATGTATGGTTAAATAATAATTATGTACAACTTGTGTATTATTTAATTATACATATTTTATAATTAAATAATAAATATTTACTATTTTTTAAGTATTTTTATTAACATTCATTTATATTTCTTTATGGTTTTTAGCTATTTCAACTAATTTAATTGAATTTAACATTATTTCCTAAGTGGTTTTATTTTAAGTCCCTACCTCCATTACTTTCTAAGGGAGGGTGTTGCAGTACCAGTCGTTGATCATGTGCAGTGCTGGACATACTACAATAGTGTAAGTTACTACAAAAGTGTAATTTACTACAAAAGTGCAGTTTCTGAGTACCAAAAAGTAGTAAACTTACTCAAAAGTGTAAGTTACTTTTCTGAATCAGGCCCTTAATGTCTTCTTACAGTCAAAAGCTTGTGAACTACAGTGAACTTGGTTATGAAATGGGTGTCAGATGTAGTACTGAACCAACTGTCAATTCCAGCGAAGTTACGGTTAGAAGGGTACTGCTTGACTGCTTCTGTTGCAGTGCGTGTAGACAATCTCATTTTCTGGAATTTCTAAACTGCATATGCTCAATATGTTTCCTTGCAGGGGGGTTAGATTTCCTGATTTTGAATCACATTGGACATACCTACTTCAGCTATTTCGATGGGAATGTTGACCACGTTCGAAAACTGCTGGAGATCAATCTCCTGAGCTATGCCACCATGACTGTCACAGCACTGCCAAAGTTGAAGGAAAGTGGTGGCAGCATCATCGTCGTTTCATCAGTGGCAGGTGAGTTTGTATATAATAGTGAACTGTGGTTTGATGTTGCTGTTGCTGGTCAATGATAGGAAATCCGATGAATGCATCAACAGTGGAAGAGAATGCAAACTATGGCATAATGAAGGCAGCAGTACCCTCACATTTGGGGAATATCGTTGAGTTCTGTACACTGGGGGGCAGATTTACAAGCCCCTTGCGCCACCGGTGCGTCACGTTTTGTAACGAACTGGTGGCGTATTTCTCTGCCCCATTTTTACAAGGACAGGAAAAGTCACCCTGCGTGGCTTTTCCTGTCCTTGTAAATATGGCCCCTTTACACGCAGCACTTTGCGTGAAAGGGGCGTTCCATGGGTGTTGCTGTGGGTGTTCCCACGCAACACCCATGGAACAAGACACATTTCCAGATTTACAAGGAATCGTAAATCTGGAAATGCGTTACGCCCCAGGGGAGGCGTAGCGAGGCGCAACGAGGAGAAATGTTTTCATTTCTCCTCGTTTTTGCCTCTTTCAATGCGTGCTGCATTCTACAGCACGCATTGAAAGAGAAAAATGCCTGTAGTGATTGTTTCTGTGCAGGAAGGTGCCCCTTCCTGCACAAAAACAATCTCCCCATGATGCAGGCATCCTTGCACCATGGTGCAAGGGTGCCTGCGCCGGCGCATGACAGCTGTTTGTGTGCCAGCGCAGGGGAGAGCAGAGGAATGCGACATATTATTGTAAATATGTCGCATTCCTGTGCTTCGGAACTGCGTGGCGCAGCCAAAGGGCTTGCGTTGCCGCGCTGCGGCACTTCCTTGTAAATCTGCCCCTGGGTTTGAAAAAACAATATTGACTTACCAATGCCTGGGGAATATCCATCTACGGTGTACACCCTGAATATCGATCTTAGCATATTGATGGGACACAATATCAAGGACAAAATATAAAATAATATTAAAAGGTAAGTCTAGATTTTCTATTCTAAACTCCACATATATTTACCTACGTGGTACATATATCTTCAAGTTAGATAGCTGTGGTGTTAGGAATAGTAAAACAATACTTCACTATATGCACTTACTTTTTAATATTTTGTCCCTCGATATTCTGTCTTTGATATTCTTGTACCACAATATTCTAGGGGTCAATATTTAATAGTACACTCTCCCTCTTGTTCCCATGCAAGGCTCAGTGTACTAAAAATATTCTGTTCCAGGATTAATTGGTTCATGCTTCATAGTCTACAAACTTTCTGACAGAAGTTTTTGGCTATCGCAGGAAATTCTGGTATACGTGGAAGATTATTGATTTAAAATAAATTATGCTTTTTTGCTCTTTTTAGGGAAAATAGGAGTCCCTTTTACCGTTCCATATTCCACAACCAAGTTTGCCCTTGATGGGTTTTTCAGTTCCCTGAGACAAGAGTTTCACTTTCAGAAGACAAATGTCTCCATCACGCTCGGTGTCCTGAGTTACATTGACACAGGTAAGACTACGCACCAGTACAGAGAGAGATTTTTCCCTGTCTGAGTATGTACGTATGGAAGGGGCTGTTTTGTATGCATGAAGTCTCAATGGGAATAAGTACTGACAGATGATTTATGGCCTGATTTAGAGTTTGGCAGAGAGGGTACTCAGTCGCAGCTGCGACAGTGTACCCTCTCTGCCATACCTTTGGTCCACCTGCCTGATTTACAGACAGGCAGACC
Organism: Calotriton arnoldi; assembly: GCA_963921515.1. Taxonomy (NCBI): domain Eukaryota; kingdom Metazoa; phylum Chordata; class Amphibia; order Caudata; family Salamandridae; genus Calotriton; species Calotriton arnoldi. Next base: position 398,499 of record CAWUFW010011435.1, on the reverse strand, counting down.
TTAAGTATGTCAGCGACAGGACCTACTCTGGCTCTCTCCCTGACATACTCCTCTGATGACCTGGCGGAGTTTTGCCCATTACACCGCCAGCCCAATTTAGAACGGGCGGTCGAATGGTCAGTTTTCACTCTCCCTTACTATAGTGAAAAAACTTGCAGAAAGGGACAGTAAAAACATTTAAATGACCTCCGCACCATAGGAGACAACTCCTACCTTGTGGGGATCATTCGTTTTTCTTTTTTTCAAAAACAGAATCCCTCTTTGGAATTTTGTTTTTAAAAAAACAAAAAACAACTTAAAACTTTGACGGGCGGCTGTAATGTCAGTGGCAGCTGGCATCTACTGAGGGCGGGGCGGGCAAATGGGTGGGTGCGTGCGCGGGCAAATAAAGTTAAAAAATAAAAACACTTACCGGGTTGTGACGGACGACATCCTCCTCACTCTTACTTCTTCTGCTGGGACGCAGTGCAGGCCCAAGCAAAATTCCTTGACCACTCCTGGCCTGCTCACGTGCTGTTAACCAGCAGTGCCCTAATTGGTGGGAGCGGCCTCTGTCGGCGCTCCTGAGGGCACTGGATGCCTGCACTTACTCTCAACTTCGCTGTCTTAAGACAGCGAGATTGAGAGGATTGAAGTGCGCATGTCTGGCTGGCTGTCGCAAGACAGCCAGCCAAAGAGACACGCGCACTTTAAACAGCGCAAAGGCAGCGCTCTGCCCACCACTTCTCCCTGCTGTCACTCAGCAGGCCCCGCTCCGTCCTGACACTCGATTCAGGATGGGACGATGAAAAATAAAATCAGCATGAATTACCATTTTATTTTTCATCTCTGGGGCTTTGGGGGGCACTTAAGTGGGGCGATGCTCCTCCGCTCCAATGGAGGAGCCACCCCTGTGTGATGTTTGACAGAGCCGTCTATCTAACTTTTAACACATTGATAAGACAAAGCTAAGAGATGACTGCAGGGCTGTCGGACATTTCTAAATGTAGAGGACGAGTAATACATCAGGGAAATGCAGTCATTTATTCCGTCCCCCTTACAGAATAAAGCCTATCCTCCTCCCTCTAAATCATGCACTTAGTGAGCAAGTGGGCATTTAAAACATCTTGTCATTGATGCTAGCTTTCAATGAAATAAGAAAGCATGGCTAAAGTATCATGAACGTAATGTCAACGAAACATGATCTAACTTCATCTTGTAAAGTAGATTTTACCAGAAGATTTTAGAAGAACTAGAAAACCCATAATTCCACTGCGCCTGCAAGTTATTAGCTGGTTTGTAGGCGTCGCACCTTTTTCTGGTGTTTGAATAAACAGAGGCGGTTGCATTCTGCATACATTCAGAGGCCAGGCAATCAGATAATGCCCGGCCACCATGTTTCAATTAGTGACCCACAAACCCTCCTGATAAATATTAGTCACCCATCCACATCTTTTTGGCGTTTGTCCGATCTCAGTAATGTATAATGTTTGCAGAGCCGCTCAAGTAGGGCAGAAGTGCAGTCACCAGGGAACCAGGTGCTAATCACTGCAGTGGTTTTAAAATTAATAAGAAACTTTTTCTGCGCTATTCTCTCTTTTGCTAATATCTTTGGAAATCTTCTGCTGTCTTGGCCTTTTGTACGAATAGCCTGCTGCTGCAATTGAAGTGGTGTGATGGTACTCCACGGCCGGAGCTGTCAGACAATATCTAAAGCGGAAGTGACGCTGCACCAGAAACTGTTACAGGATATCAACTCCCAATTCTGTTAGATGAATCTCCTTGATCTAGGTTATACAAACAGAGAAATATAACCAGAGACTGAGTTTCGGTGATGGTCTAAGAACTAAATGATCCTGGGGCAACAAACTTCTTTTGTGTCTCTATTTACTTTTATTTATTAACTGAGCATTGTTCATGAATAGTGGCGTATTTCCCATGGGTGGCTCTTATATGTCCTGTGATTGAGAAACTCACCTCACCTCCAGCTGAGTTGCTTTAAGTGGGTCCCTTCATTATTAGAGGGAGTTTGATTCAATTGATAAGTTGCTGCGTGTTCTGTAGAATACGAAGGCTGCCTTGAGATGTTGATGCACCGGGTCCACTCCCTCAACACTCAAGTAGGACTGCATCCAGGTGACTACTAAAAAAGAATAAAACCTATTACTGTCTATTGTCCTATAACAAATGAAGCCACAGGTTTTTGACCTAATAAAATAGTCAAGCTTTTAAGCAATCTGAAATTACTGTTTTACGTACGAGGGTTAAGAAGGTTAGATTTTTCGACGGTCTAAATACATGGAATCTGTCACTCCCATCAAGGCCCTCTTCTTGAAATGAATTCTGCCTTGGTGTTCTTGTTGACAATGTGTGTTCATATAAATAAATCTACATTGTGTTTTTACGTCATCGATGTTCTAGAAATAGAATTCCTATTCTGGACCATAGCAGCACCCTCTGTTGAGTGCAGTGAGTGGCACGCGTCCTTGCTTTTTCCCTCCAGTTTCCCTTCCAGCATTTCTATCATTATGGTGCATTGAAGGCAGCATGATATCAGGGATGGGAATGGAAAGGGGAGGCCTTCCCATTTAATGGCCTTAAGCTAGTTTGTTAAGGCTCATCCACATCTTTAGCCCCTGACGCTTTGACAGAATTAATCTACTAATAGCCATGTCTATCATTATTGTCTTTGAATCAGCACCCTCTTGTATTATTACATTGTGTAAGTGAGCCAATAATGAAAATGGAGCTTGTTCTTTTGTCCGTGAAAGCTCGTCTATTGTTATCTTTCTCACTCATGCTTTTTGCACTTTTAAACGTTGTGGAGCTAGCAAGAAGTAAACAATGATCCATCTTCCTGGCCACACAGCACTCACCTGGTTGTAGCAGCAGAGTACGGAGTACAGAGTACAAGGAATTGCAATACCATGCTAACGTACTGCAATTCCTTGTACTCTGTACTCCCTACTCTGCTGCTACAACCAGGTGGCCTACTAATTATATGCATGTATTCGCTGTGGAATGATTCTAAATTTTCTGCACCTATATACTTTTTAACAGTAGGGCCCTTATTATATTTTTGCTATTTGTTATCTGTACCTTCACTGCTTCTCTGAACCAATATAATATCGAAAAAACAATGTCGAAATACTAAACTATCAGCAGGAAAATATCTACACTTTAGATATTGCAAGCCTATACTTAATAAAGATAAACATTTATATCGACTTCAAAAATAAAGTTGAAAAAATATCTAAAATATAATAATATTGGAAACAAAGAAACACAAATTATTATTACTACAATAAAACTAACTAAACATGATAACCACATAAACCAAAAAATTGAAGACAAAAATATCAATATAATTAATAAAACAATATATATGGCATAAACACTGTATAAATAAAACACATAAAACATTGAAAACCAAAACACTAATTAGTGTTTACTATTAATAGTACACAAAAAATTCGACCTGCTTTCAAAACAACCAATGAAACTAAAATTAAAAATCATTAACAAATGGAAATGCTTTCTTAATTAAGAAACAATATAAAAAGGACACGAAAATGTATAACAAAATGCTTCAGAAAAAATCCACCACTGCAGGAAAGTGTCACTTTGCTGGATTGAAGCTCAAAATAAGAAGCTTGCAACACTTCAAAAAAATACTTAATTGAACTCAAAAAGAAAGTCCTGCAAAAACGTAAATTTAATGTAATTAAAAAGTAATCTAATATATTAAATAAAATAAAAAGCTAAAATAGTGCTGTAAATATATATCTCCACAATACAGGTATCTCCCCATCAACGAGACAAAACCAAGAAAAAGAAAATCAAATCACGAAAATTTGAAAATTACAAGTACAAAATTAATGTTAAAATAGAAAAAAAGAAAGCTTATTTTCTGCCACTGTACCCCTAATAAACTTTTATTTCTGCCACAATTGCTCTTTTTGGTGTCTGTTTGCTGCCTGTTTACAGTGCCAATCACTTCTTCCCCCACCCCGCCACCCAGCACCCCGCCCTCCTCCCAGGACCTACTTAATGTAGGCCGAAGCGCGACCCCATTAAGCAGATTCAGATCCGCTTCGCCCACCGCAGCTCTCCCCGACTTTGCATGAGGTCTCTGCTCTGCCTAGTGTCCTGCCTCGAGTTTGCCTGTATTGCCATGTACTGCCTGCATGAGCAGGTGATTGTGCCGCTTGTTATCCTTTCTGTGCCACAGAGTAAGTTCCATTGTAACCCTCTGCTCACTGCCGTTTTTCTGACACTGTTACCTCTAGTCTGATTTTAGCACTTACTCACGGTTGTTTTCTGCCACTGTACCCCTAATAAACTTTTATTTCTGCCTTAAGAGCTCTTTTTGGTGTCTGCTTTCTGCCTCTTTATCCACGCAGATCTCTCCTTCCCACTCTCCCGCTTCCCGACACCCAGCGCCCCGCCACCTCCCAGAACCTACTTAATGGATGGCCGAAGGCGCGCCAAAGGCATGCCTGTCTGCTCCCGTCTGTGCCTGGACCGCGACTAGCACCAGGAACCCTGGCCTCTAGCCTCCCCACAGATCTCCGAGCCCTGGACGCCGAAACAACTGCCTCACATCTGCTCGCTCCACAGCAGGACCGTTCACCTGACACCACTGTCTCTTCACCTGTAACGTAGGACCTCCTGTCTTCACAGAAACCCATGCCACTCTGACTACACCGGCCGAGACCACCCCTGAACTACTTCGATGCCTCCTGATCAACACCAGATCTCTCTGCAAACACACCACTGAAGTATGGGACATCATCTCCACCCTCGCCCCCAATGTGACCTCCATCACAGAGACCTGGCTCACCCCCTCCTCTGCCCCTGACATAGCCATCGCAATGCCCACCGGCTACAGGATGACACACCAGGACCACAAAGAAACAATCCGCTGTACCACCACCGAAAACAACCCCATAGTGATCATGGAACACTTTAATTTTTTAACTCCACACCAATGTGAAGACAACTATCATAGGCACCCTCACCTACAGACCCCCAGGACCACACACCAGCCTCTGCAATGCCATCACAGAGTTCATTGCCCCACTCGCCATCGAGTCCAAGCACTACATCTTCCTCAGAGAACTTAACTTCCACCGGGAAGACCCCACAGACACTAACTCCACCAACCTCCTGGAACAAATGTACATCGGCCTCACCCAGCTGGTTACAGACCCCACACACAGAGCAGGACACACACTGGACCCTATCTTCACGTCCAAAAACATAGTAAAATACAGCCATGCCACTGAACTCATCTGGACCGACCACTTCCTTGTCCACTTCAATATTGCAGGACCACAGTGCACGACCCACAACACCTCTCTCCACAGCTGGAGCAAAGTTACACAGACCCAATGGATGGATGCCCTCAACACCTCCCAGCCCAACGCCGCAACCAACCTGGAACAAGTAGTCCAGAACTTCAGCACCTGGATCACCAACACCATCGACCTTGTTGCCCCCATCAAACCAGACAAAACCCACAGACCCACCAAACAACCAGTTCGTAAACACCAAAACTCAGGACATTGAAACGCAGCTGCAAATCACATGGTGAGAAGATGGCGCACCAGAAAAGATGCTACAGATCGAGCCACCTTCGAGTCAGCCCTCAAAGAATACCACCAACGACTCTAAGACGCCAAAAAGGACGCCCTTACAGACCACTTTGAGGCAAGCGTCAACCACACCAAGGAACTCTTCACCATCGTCAGAGAGTTCTCCTGCCCAACAGCCACAAAGAGCATGATCCCCCCTTCACAGGAACTCTGCAGCACTCTTGCAAATCACTTCCAGAACAAGAAAGCCAGCTTCTACTGAAACTTTGAGCTCCAACCCACCGACCTCCTCAGTCTCCTTACTCCAACGGAAGCCTCCATCAACCAGCAATTCACTGCATAGGAACAGCTCACCACACAAACACCAAAACCACCATGAACTCCATACACTCGGGAGCACACACTGACCCCTTCTCCCAATGCCTCTCCAACCTAGGAAGCAAAACAGCCACCAACTCACCACCATCATCAACATATCCACAGCCACCTTTCCTGACATATGGAAACACGAAGAAACTCTCCTCAAGAAACCCTCCACCGACCCGAGCGAACTCCAGAACTACTGTCCCATCTCGCTGCTTCCTTTCCCCACCAAAGTCCTGGAGAAGGCCATCAACTGCCAGCTCACCGAACACCTGGAGAGAAACAACCTGTTAGACACTTCCCAATCTGGCTTCCGCTCCAACCACAGCACGGAAACTGCCCTGATCGCTGTCACGGATGACATCCGCCCCCTACTCGACAGGGGAGAATCAGCAACCCTGATCCTCCTCGACACTGGCATAACGAAACTTGAGAGGGCCCCCCTGCAAGGTACGGTGAGGGGCCCCCTCCGGACTAAATCGGGAGCTCTCCGGCCAAAGTTATGTGCTGAGGGGGCCCCCTGGAGCTTGGGGACCCGCACCGCGGGGATGCGGGGGCCTGTGTTACGCCACTGCTCCTTGACCTCTACGCAGCCTACAATACCGTATCCTGCCACACACTCATCAAGAAACTGCACCAGATTGGGATCAAAGGAAATGCACTCAGGTAGACTGCATAATTTCTTATGGGACGAACGCAGAGGATCCGCCTACTGCCCTTCACCTCGGAACTCACGAGCACCATCTGCAGCGTCCCTCAAGGTTCATCCCTCAGTCCCACCCTCTTCAACACCTACATGAGGCCTCTAGCTGACATGGTCAGAGCCCGCGACCTCAACATCATATCCTACCCCGACAATACCCAGCTCATCCTCTCGCTCTCAGCAGACCCCACCACCCCCAAGACCATCTTCCACAACAGCATGAAGAATGTTGCAGCCTGGATGAAGGAAAACAGTCTATAGCTCAACACTAACAAGAACGAAGTGTTGATCTTTGGCAACCAGGCCTCCCTCTGGAATGATACCTGGTGATCTTCCAAACTCTGATCCAACCCCACATCAAAAGACCACACCCGCAACCTTGGCATCATCCTTGACCGCAAACTCACCATGAAACGACAGATCAACACAGTCTCCTCCGCCTGCTTCCACACTCTCTGCATGCTCCGAGGAATCTTCAAATGGCTCCCCATCAGCACAAGAAAAACAGTCACACAAGCCTTAATCACCAGCCAGCTGGACTATGGCAACACACTGAATGCAGGAACCACCACTGAACTCATGAGAAGGCTCCAGACTGTACTGAATTCAGCAGCCAGACTGATCCTCAACCTCTCCAGACAGACCCACATCACCCAACACGTAAGAAACCTCCACTAGCTCCCTACCCAGAAAAGATGGCAATTCAATTACTGATACAAAATCCTCCACGACCAAGGACCAGCATACATGAACTACTGCCTGAAATTCCACCAACCATCCAGAAACCTACGCTCTGCCTCCTCGCACAGACACTGCGCATCCGCCGAAGCAGAGGCCGCTCCTTTTCCCACTTCACCGTCAAGTCCTGGAACTCCCCCTCCACCTCCGAACATCACCCTTCCTGATGGACTTCAGGAAGAGACTCAAGACTTGGCTTTTCAACTAAGCCAAGCAACCCAGCACCTAGATACCCTCACGGGTGATAAGCTGTGCTTACTAGTACTGATTGATTGCTTGATTGAAAATCAGACTAACAAAGAGAAAACATACTAAATAATAAACTGCCAAACCTAATACATCTCTCCTTTTCAACAGAACACACAAAAACTAACAGTCAAATAAGAAAACCACACTTAGCGGAGGAGACCCCACTGCTTTATCCATTGGTGTGGGCGCGCTCCTTATGGCCTCCAAGAGATCCCTCTTGGGCTTGACACCCGCCGCTGATAATGTATACCCCAGATACTCTACTTATTCCACACAAAATTAGCATCAGCATCAGCCATTTTATCCAATCCTTCTTTTAAAACCATATTATGTTTCTCCTTTGTATCCCCGAACACCAACACATCGTCCTGAAAATATACCACATTTTCCAACCCTTTCAAAATTGTACCCCTCATCCTTTGAAATACACTGCCCGCTGACGCAAGGCCAAACGACATCCTTCTGAATTGGAACACACCCTCAGTGGTGATAAATGCAGAGAGGGCCTTGGAATCTTAGTGCAACTTAATCGGATGGTACGCATTATGCAAATCTAGCTTGGAAAAAACGTTCCTCCTTTTAACGATAGCACCAACTCGTTAATGTTCGGAAGTGGATAATTATGCACAATTATATTTTGGTTAAAGGTGCGCAGGTCCATACAGAACCTCAAACTACCACAGTGGCGGCTCCTCCGTTATGGCGAAGGAGTGTCGCCCCACTGCTTTTAAGCAGTGCGAGAAGTAGAAATATAAAATGATAATAACTTTAAGTTATTATCATTTTATGTTTGTGCTGCTTTGCGGGTGGGCGGGGCTGCTCTGCTCTCGGGCAGCCCAAACCAGTCATGCGCACTTTCCCTGTTCTCCATGTAGGCTGCATTACACCCTGCGTGGAGAACATACCTAAGCCCCCATTCCCTGGTTGCGCATCGAACCAGGACGCTCAAAACCAATCACAGCGCTGCATTGCAGCATTGTGATTGGTCATGGGAGCCTGGGTGCCTACTAATCACAACTCTGCATTGCGACCCCCCTGCGCCTGCCTGCCCGCCCACCTGTGATGCATGCCGGCCGCCACTGAACTACCATCAGATTTGACTGTGATAACAACTGGAGAAATCCAACTAGAAGTTTCTAAAGGTTCTATTATTCCCTGTTCAACCATCTTCTCCAACATATGTTTCACTTCATGCCTTGCAATAATAGGGACCTTCCGCACTTTATGCTGCATAGGCACAGTGTAATGAAGAGCCAAATCCGAAGAGTTGATAGAGAAAGGGTTTTACTCAAGTATATAAATAAACCCACAGGTGAGGAAAAACGGAGCACATATCTTCAGCCAGCCAGCTCCAAACCGTTACTCTCCCTTCCCTTACATTCCAACCCCGTCACCTGGCAACAGACCGATGACATATATACAATTCTAACAATGACATACTTACGGGGATAATATGCATTCCATTCCATACAACATGTCCCTCTTTTTATTTTTTACTGAAGGAATGAAGACAAACTATAACAGTAAAATCAAAAAGAAAAATATACACTTGTCAAGATGGACCAAAACAAGAAAATATACAAACGTAATACTCTAAGAATGAAGTCCTCTAACTTCTTGGGTATTTTAACAATCCCTTTAAGACTGAACAGATACAGACTTATTACTCTAAAATGATGCCCTCTAACTTCTTTGGTATTTTAACAATCCTTTTGGATTGAACAGAACAGCCATCCTTTTCATGCCCAGGTTTCTTCGGAGCAGGAGAACTGACAGATACATCTGGATCTGAAGACACAATAGTCTCATGAAAATGAACAACTTAATTGGCCAACCCTGGAGCAGGCAACCCCAGACTCCTTTCTGTATGTTTCTACTTTGAGACACCATCAAAAAAACATCATCAGAATCCGAGGCTTTAAACATTTTTTCTTGACCTGGTTTAAGGACCACTATGAAACTTTAATTCCACCAACTTCTCTTATGTAAAAACACTGCACTGCCTGACACTTTAACAAGTTGCACTGGTGCAGAAAACTTAGAAGCCCAGTGCGTTGTAAAATAGGTTTTGTGATATGAACCCAATCCCCTGCACAAATCGACTTGATTTTTTGTCTTTCAATTGAGCATCATTCAAGTTCTCCGTGACTTTTCTCACAACATCCTCATAATTCTTGTGAACACTGGTATCAAAATCAGGAGATAAAAAGGTACAACTTTTCCTCCCTCTCATCAGAAAATAAGGAGACTCTCCCGTCACTGAATGGTGTGACAACTCCACAATTTTTCTTTAAGGAAGTTAAACACAAGTACTTAAACACATGCTGGCCTTCTTTCCCTAATGCACTTAGTAACAATGCTTTCTTCCTTGCCACACTGAACTCTCTCCCATCCAAAGCCTCGAGGTGATTTTCAAATATCTCCACCCATTCATCCCACTCAATTGATGGCACTCCGGGTTGTTGTAAGAATGCTGGAGGTGGAATAATTTCTGCCTCCATTACACCTGGTGTTCCTATCACCGTCATTTATATACGTAGGCACCAAAGTCCAAGGTGTGCCTATCACCGTTTCACCAACTCTCACAAAACCAAAAGGTACTAGGACAATTCCGTCCTTGACTTCCTTATGCTTCCTCTCATGATCAGCACACACATGTGTTACCTCCCAGTCCAGTAAGCGTGTCCAGGTGTGCCTATCACCGAAGTGCACTCCACTCGTCATCTTCCCCGTGCAAGCTGCTGCTCCCTGTAACTATCCAGTTACTCTCACATTGACTTTTACGGCTGTCAACACCGAATACAGCACATTCAATGGCTGTGAATGTAGGCCATCCCAATTCATTACAAGCATTGGCATAGCCAATAGGTCTCGCCTTTGGGACCTTATAAGTGTTTAGCCACGCAGCACATAATTCCCCACTGGGCAAATTTCTGTAATGGAACTAGTGCTTATATAAAGCGCTTTGATACCTTAATTTGCACTATATAAAAATGCAAAAAATAAAGAGGAATGAAAGAAGAAGCTCTTGTGGGTTCTTGAGGTGGGAGTGCGAAAAGATGCACTCTGCACAGTAATTAAATTATTCATGTTTGGATGTGAGGGCTATCTGGCTGGGGTTATAGGGAGAGGGGAAAGAGGCACCGGAGGCATCCATGGCATGATGCTGCACACCCCTGACCTACTGTTTACCATTGGCCTAATGCTGGTATACATGCACTGTTCACGTCTGGTTACTGTTGGCCCTGGCATAATGGTGGTAACTCTTTACTTACTTTTGCCATCCTTACCATAGAGGTGGCCAGCAAGACAATGGTGGACGTGGCATCAGTCATAGTGTTGGTCCTAGCATCACGGTATCATTTCTTGTCATATTGCACATAATATTCATTCAATCAATTAAGCAGCAGTAGGGATATCTGGGCGCTGCATTGACAGCTACCTACAAGTAAAGCAGTGGTGGTTCATTTGCAAAACTATTTGAGAGTTTGAGGAAGAGATGCACCCTGCACCTTACTTTGTTGAATGTGAAGCATTTCCCAGACCATATGAATATTTCAAACAAGTAAGAGAGAGAGAGTGAATGCATGTACGAAACTCTCCATCAGGACGTATTTCCTCAGCTTCTGCTACTCCTTTGTATCCCTCCCCACCCTCTAGGTTGCAAAGAGCTCTATAAGAGCAGAAGGGCAGCACAGGCGCAAGAAAGACAGCAAGGCGTCAGTGATTTAAACGCTCGCCGCTGTTATCTGCACATCACGAGTTAGAATCCCAGCAAGGCTATCTCAGTCTACCATCCTTCTGATGTTCATAAATCAACTGGTTAAGAGTAACGGTTGTTACTTACAGCACTTAGAAACTGCAGAAGCGTGGGACGACACGCTATATGTAAAACAGGTTATTAATAGAAAAGGGGAGATGGACTTTGGACTCCCTCCTTGACCATCACCTACCCAGCCGGACTTTGGACAAACTCTCCCGCGACTCTCCTGACCTTATCTCCCCCCTCTCCCTTCCCCCACCCCTCACCCCTCTCCGCTCTTACTCTTTCCAGCTTCTGACCTTTGCCCTCACCTGCCCTTGCCCTTTGTCCCCACCCTGTTTTTCTGTGAACTTCTTCCCACGCCACTTGAGACCGAACTATTTTGTCTGATGCCCGATGGAGCTACCTGGTTTAGCTATAGGGGAGACGGGCCGTGGATTCCCTCCTTGGACGTCACCTACCCAGTCGGTCTTTAGACAGACTTCTTTTCGTCTCTACTGTTGTCTCTTCCCTCATCCTCCCTTTCTCCCCCTTCCCTTCCCCCCCTCTACTACTTTTCTCTCTCCTTTCTCTCCTCTCTTAATGTATTGCTTATTTTTTGACGTAAAGTGCAAAGGCTGATCTTTTTCTGTTACATTGTTGAACCTTATGTAAAGCGCTCTGATACCTTCGGGTCTAGCCAGCGCTATATAAAACTCTTTAAATTAAATTAAAATTAATAGACAATAATGATACATGAAAAAACCTCGCTCCCGTTTGCTTCCTTTCCGAGGAAGGCTATGTAACGACTGCTCTGTAAACTGGATAAACCACCCCTGTTGTGCAGCAACCCCTTTAAATAACACTGTAATTTAATTTCGTGGTGTGGATAATCCCCGCTCTCGGAGCCGGGCATGGGCCAGTCGGGGCTTAATGAGAACAGGGCACAGGGCAAACGGCCCAAATATTATTTGCTGGATTAAATATGTGTATAACATTGGCAGAGGCTGAAAACAATGCACCCCTTTCGAACAAAACTTTTAAACATCTACCCAGAAATGTTATAAAAGAACGTCATATCACAACATACAACGACTCAAAGACAATTTTCGCTCTCCAGCGCACATTAAATAAATATAGTGTGAAGAATTTGGCGAAAGAGCTAAGTAAATACTGCACGTTTTTTTGTATCATGAAAATTATCTTCATAACGCGACTGTAATTTTGAAATTTTAAAACCAATTGAGTTAAAGGGAATGAAGTTTGTTCTTTAGGGTTTGAAAGAGAAATCTATTGTAAAAAAAAAACTGTTTATCTGTGCGTTCACTGTGAGCAATAGCTCACGCGTAATTGGGGGCGGTTGGTGCGCCGCATATACACAGAGGCCCATAAAATCATTTGGATGCTATCAAACACATGATACCACGTAATGTAAGTGTAAACCCCCTCCCATTAACATGATCATTTAGTTCTGTTGTGCTGCACCCCCGGCTGTTGACCAGCAAGGCTGGCTGCGAGCGCTGCCTCTCGGCAGGAGTTCAGAAAGCAGTTACCGGTGCCAGCCCACTCGGTGCACGCAATGTCTGTGGATCAGAGACCTGGATGAGCTGCTCACCCAGTGACCCAGCCTTGCTTTCCCCTGTGCATTTTGGTACTTTTTTAGCTTTCTTTCCCGAAATACAGGACTGCTTGTCCCATGACGGAGACAAAAAAACAGGTCCAGTGGGGCTGCTCACACCTGAGGTTTGCAAGAGACGACTTGAGGATTGTGTGGGACCGGCTGTGCGAAGCCAGCAAGTGCTTTTGGGTCTTGACAGGGGTAGTAAGCACTATATAAATACCCATACAATACCACATGGCATCCCACAGGGCACTGATGTGAAGGAAGTCCCAGTCTGGCGGTGCACAGACTTCACTGGTATGGGATCAGGGAGGCGAGAGGAGGCGCTCACAGGTCATGCCAGAGTGGGCGCTGATTGCTTCTTAGCGCTAGTTTATGGCGCTCGCACCAATCTCATACAGAGGCAGCGCAAAGGACTTGCCATGGGCATGACTGACACCTCCTGCGTCTACGTTCTTGTTTGTTATCATATCATACGCCATCCAGAAAAAAAGCACATTCGCTAGCTAATAAGACAAGCGCGGCCGCGTGGCCGTGAAAGTGAAACCGATTGCGCCAAGGACACGCTAATTAAAAACATATGGCCCCTGCGCGCCTGCAGACGCTGAGGGCATGTCTGGCGTTTCCCTTGCGGGAGCGAGCAGCAAGGCGCGATAATTGCTAACAGATGGCGCCGCTGCTCGCTCCCGCAAGGTAAACGCCAAACGTGCACGAGTGCCCATAGAGAGCAGTGCAAAACATGCACGAGTTTTAACAAAAGTGCTGAGCGATGCCAAGAGGTCTCTCTAAGCAGCGCTTGCGCGCTGCATAGGCGAGACCTAAAAATGGTCTCTAGACGTCCGTTCACGTATTTGTCATAGGGAGATTGACCTTGTATGACAATGTGCACAGATGCCGTTACGTGGTGCTTTCGACGGCTGATCTCCCTTGCCTGGATCACGTCAGGATGCGCAGATCAGCTTCGAGTTGCAGTGCGACTATCAGCACCGGACACCCTCCGTGCAAGTGAAACTCCAACTGCAAGTTTAAAATCTGTCCTTTAGTGTTTTTCCAAACACGTCTCCCATAAGCTCCGCTAACACGTCGATTGCTCCAGCAATCAAAATTACCTCCTCTCTGCACCTTTGCGGCACTCACAAAACTACAGTCCTCTTAATACCTTCAGTGCCGCTTCAGGGTTCTTCCTCACCAACGGTAACACAGTGTTCCTAGGCAGTGCTTTAAATGGGCCGGTACTCACAGGTACTGAGTACCCGCACTTCTTATTTTTTTCACTCCGAGTACCGGCGCTTCTCTACTGCCGTGGAGAGTACAGGTACTCATGAAGGGTAGGCGCATTGGCCTTTAGTGGTGGTAGCCTGTCTCTTTGACAGCCAAAGCACTTTTATAGCCCTGAGCTGAGCCCCCGCTGAACTATTCAGCGTGGGCTCATTTGCATGATATCCGGGTGTTCACCGTCATGCTATGTTGCAAGGAATCTAGGCAGCCCAGTGATAGCACAATGAGGAAAGCCATGGGAGGTAAGGAGGTTAAAAGGGCTTTAATCCCACCTAATTCTTTTGTGTGAGTTTCTGCTTATGTTTGTCTGTTTGCCTGCTTGTGTGTGCGTGGTTTTGTGTGAGAGAAAAAAGAGGGAACTATTACAAAATTAGGAAATGTTAAAATATCACTATTTGACTTTCGTTTTGTATAACGAATTAACCGGTTTTGTTTATAGAAACAAATTTCTCGTGTTTTGGTATGTGCTGCAACCAGTATATAAGTCAATATGCTTGCATGTCTTGCTTTTAGCCCCGCCCCTAGCCCCGCCCACTCGCCACATTTAAATGAGCACCTGCACTATTTTTTCCTCATTTAAAGCACTTGTCCTAGGTGTGCGCAGCTGGAAAATCGTCGCTAAATCTTGTGGTTGGAAAGACTCGTTAGATGGTGAATGATTAGTATAAGTATTTATTAAGCGCACAAGGTACATTGCAGTTGGTGATCCCTCTCCAGCCGGCAGACAACTGACTCGGGAGGAATCCACCTGTCACAAAAAAGCATTGCTCCAGAGCCCCAGTGATGCCACATTCTATATTAAAGGTACATACTTACACACTATGCTAATCCCCTAAGTACAACAGTGAGGAGATTGCTACGTCTACCAATTAGGTAAAGAAGAACGCACCTCGTCTTTCTGCATGACTCTTCCAAACAGTGCCATCTCCGTTACGAATCTTCCTGGCCTGGGGCAACGCCATTATTTGAAATAGAAATTTTTAAAACAAGTTTAAAACAAGCATTGGCATAGCCAATAGGTCTCGCTTTTGGGACCTTATAAGTATTTAGTTATGCAGCACAATATCCTTGGTGCAACAACATCAACTGTTGCATGGCTAAAAACTTATAAGGTCCCAAAGGCGAGACCTATTGGCTATGCCAATGCTTGTTTTACTTGGCATGGGGAGGAGGTTAAGTGATTTGCCCAGAATCATAGGATGTTGAGGTGACGCCGGGACTCAAACCTGCTTCCTCAATTCTAAGGCAGCTCTGACTCTCACGCCACATCCTGTAGCAAGCAACAGGCAGTCTGTGTCCAAGTGGGTGCAGAGAGGAGTGAAGTCTGGTTATCAGGGGAAGCGCATACAAGTGCAAGACGCCAGCGTCAATGGAGTCATACTGCCACTCACACAATATGGACACAAACATTTTTGATGATTCAAAACTATGAGTTATACATCGGTGATCAAGAGGGTCTGTGCATATGTAACACGAGCTGATGCTTTGCAAAACATAAAGTGCCAACATCAATATTGTAAGAGACATCTCACCAGCACGTGCGCTGCACAATCAGCCCGCTCGACCCTCACTCACTCTAAGCACTGACAGAGTAACCCACTTGCATCACGCCACGGAACGGGGCAAGCGCCTGAGGCCTCTGTACTACAAAGGTGCACACGCATGTTACTGTGTCACACTGACAATAAAACCTAGATTTTCAAATGTGCAACACAGACCGGAAGCACCTACTTCCTGCTAGTATGTAATGCATTACATCCGCTTAATTTATGCAAGTACAAATCACCGCGAGTCTCTTCACACGAATTTCATAACACTTCCAGGGGACCCGATGTTAGCGCGGTTCCTTTGATGTACAAAAACACGATGTGTGGTAAAAGGCTATTCACAGACTTGATTATGGAGGGACAAGTAAAGGTGCTGAGACATAGAATGTGCACCCGTTGCAGATAGTTCACAAAAATGTGCCTTTTACATAGGAGTATTTGAGTCACATAAAAAATGCATACACTTGTTAATGAACTCCTAAAAAAGAATGGTGCAGCGGGGAAAGGAAACAAAGTAATGTAATACTGCCGGTCTGCAAGGAAATACATATCTTAACGTGCAACGACAAGGATTCTAAGCATGTGGGGCACAACAGAAGGCCTTGCAATGTTGATTAGCTTTCAGAAATTCCTGCCAGGGGAATAGTAAAGGTTAAAAAATACTTATAAGGTCCCAAAGGCGAGACCTATTGGCTATGCAAATGCTTGTTCAGGACTGCTCCTTTGTCTGCTCTTCTCTACCCGGTCGTTATCCTGGCTTGAACTATATACTCTCTGCTATGCCCTTTTCCTTTCTCCTGTGTCTCTCTTGTGTTACTGCTCGCCCCCTCTACTATGCCACATCCCAGTTTCTTCAACTTGTCCCTCTCACCTGTTTTTGTGCTTCAAGCACTTCCATCAGTCCGTACGTGAAAAGGTTGTTGCTACGCTTGTTTAACTCGGCAGTGGCGAAGGTTGCCATCTTCAGCACCTTGGTGTCGTTGGTGTTCGCACTACTATAGCCTCCCACCATGGAAGCGGTGGGACCAGACGGGTAGAGCGCCAGGCAAAGCAGAAAAAAAACAACGATCGGGCACAACGAAACCATAATTGCTGCGATACAGACGGGTGTTTACTGACAGCAGCAGCACAGCTGATCTTCCCGAGCCAGGAAGGCCACGCCCCTCCAGGATCAGGAAGTGTTCAGATCCAAGATGGCTGCATCGTTCACTACAAAAATGTTTACCAATGTAATTTCGCTCGACAGGACAGCGTACTGTCTGTAACCGAACCGACCTTCCCTGTGTCAGAGTAACGTCACGTGGCAAAGCCAATAGATTTGGATTTTTAAAAAGGATAGTGCCTTTTTCTTCGCTGACGAGTTTTGTGTTGGTTTTAGGGTGATCGGATTTAAAAAACAAGCACGCGAGTGGTGCACACGCTTGCGAGCAGCAGGCGTGACCACACGCTCGTGCACCATGGCCTTTTGCTTGCGCGTAACCGCAGGGAAAAGGCCATGACGCACGAGCGTGTGGTCAACTTTTCAAACCCCCTAACATAAAGTCTTGCCAGTGCAGCGCTTGCGCGCTACTCGAGGCTCGACCTAAACAAGAACACAAGGAGAGGTTAGGTGCACATAAGGAAACATTCTTACTAAAGAACCTCTTCTGGTGTATTCTAGTATTGTAGCACCACCTAGTGGGGGTAAGGATTATAGCTGAAACTAAGTAATAGAAGAAAAGGACAGAGGGATAGTACTATGGTATTGCTAACGTTCTTACTCTGCAAACTCTTCTCAGTTCCTCTTTATTATTTACTTGACACCCCCCCCCCCCCAGTGCTCTTCAAAAACATCCTCTCGGAGCTCATCGAGCATCCTGTAAAGTCGTGGGCTCTAGGCCCACATACTTTGTAAATAAGTGAGACACAGACTCATTAGTAGTGGTGTACTAGAACTGGCCACGAGCACGTGCCTTCGGGCTCTTTTATTCGCAGGGTCACCTGACCAGTGACGCCTGTGTTGGATGGGTGTGGGGTGGGCGTATGGGCCAGCCCTCGAAGGAGTGGCTGGCAAAACACTAGACTGTGTCCAGCAGGACACAACATTCCTCGAAATTTTATTAAAACAAAAAAAAAGAACAACAAACAAAAGTCCAACCTGTGGGAAGGAATGAGAAGACACCTAAATCAACTGAAGTCTCACAGTTCTGAGATCCAGTCGGCAGGACAGCGGTGGACAGGTGCAGCTGGGAGCACCCGAGCATCTTGGCACGTATCCATACTTTAACCAGGTACATCTGGACACGAACACAGTGCTGACGAAGTCTGGACCTTTCAGCTTTGCATCAGTTGAGTGACAGTCTACATATGTGATGTTAGTCGGTCCAGCGTACTCTTGCTGTGAGGCAATTGGTGTCTTATAGTTGAAACTGAGGGGCATCAGGAGCGTAGGTGGAGTCCATTGTGAACACCTGACGATGATGTCGCTTGATCCCTTGAAGACAGTCTTGGCATTCTGTGACCTGTTGAAGTCTCTGTTGCATGGCCTGGCTACTTCCTGAAATCCGTCGGTGAGGCAAAGTAAAGTCCATCTCTCACGCATGAGGGAGGCCCCTTGGATGAGTTGCCACGGGACTGCCTATGGGCTGCACTGGGTCTGCACGTGTCTGCATCTAGACAGCCGCAAGACTACCTCGGAGCCACCGCCTAGTCACTCGTGCAATGTCAGGGGTGGATGTGTCCTGGTCAGAACATGCTCTCGCTACCGGGATAAGGATGTAAGCCAGTTAAACAAAAGGTCACTGGTTCTTCAGATCGTCACTCTGTATGGCAATGGTGCAGGACTCGTCGTGTTACTTGACGCTCCAGGGATGGTGGTGATGCACATGGCAAAATGATGGAGTGGCTGCCATGAGACGACTTGTACGACAGGTG
This sequence comes from Calotriton arnoldi, assembly GCA_963921515.1. Classification (NCBI taxonomy): domain Eukaryota; kingdom Metazoa; phylum Chordata; class Amphibia; order Caudata; family Salamandridae; genus Calotriton; species Calotriton arnoldi. The sequence continues at coordinate 379,769 of CAWUFW010011435.1, read as the reverse complement.
GTGATGACTTGCATGGAGTAAGGGTGACTGGAGGATCTTTGCAGTCATGTAGCTCGTCGGACACTTGGTGCAGCTCTTCTTATTCGGCATGTGTGTTAGCAAACAGGGATGCCATTTACTTTAAGCAGCCGGTGACAGGTGGCTGGACGGTCACACTATGAAGCGTGGGGCAGATACACAGTTCGCGCATGTAGGCGGCTTACGTTTGGTACTCCCGCTGAGCTATCTCCTGTGACGTCACCGCACCCCGGTGGCTGGCTTGTATCAGTAGGTGCACTCAGGTAATGGTACGAGTACTCGTTCTTGTCCCCTTGTTGACTTCTCCTGCGCACCTGTGGTCGTCTGCTCTTCTGTGACAGGATTGTCACCCTCCCATCTCTCCACTGCTTTTCATCTTTGCAACTGTGGCTACGTACCACGCTCTCTTCTTGCTTGGATCTTGCTTCCTGTGTGATGTGGCGTCCAGCCACATGTCTTCTTTGTAAAGGTTGCAAAGTGGCAACAGGCCACGTTTTGCATGACTTTTCGGCACATGCTCTGAAATGGCGACAGGAAACCTGTTCTCACAGGGACCTCATGCTCACTCCGTCGTGTCCTTTGGACTACGCATCTTCTCCCGCCACGGACCACTCGCAGGTCCGGTCCTGTCAGTAGGATGGGGTGCCTTCTCAGGTGCGTCAGCCATTTCATGGATGGCAGTGGAGGTAGGTGTGTTTTGATGTATCCGTTCTGCAGCGCCTTCTATATCCTTCTTCTCCTCGACAAAGTATTCTGGCTGCAACTCTGGATCACTGTGGGAGGTAAGGGTCTCCCTTCTCTTGCCTCAGTGGCAGCTTGCCACTTGGAGTGTGCAACTCTCCTCTTGCCTGTAATGGGCCGATGTGGGACACAGCCTCAAGGCAGTGTTGGAAGCATTCCCTGAATGATCTCTGGCCCACTGCAGGGCAGTGCTAGAGCAGGTAGGTTGAACACGATGTCTCTCCTTCCTGCGTTCGGGCCACCCGGTGCCCCTCCTCTGGAATTTCCTTTGTGCTTCGCTTCTTTGATGGAGGGTAACCTCCCTTCCGCCTCCTCTTGGGTCAGGGACATCGTGCTTGCTCCTCAAAGCTGTGCCATTGGGGTGCTGGGTCCTGCCTAGGTGTGTGTTTGTTTGGTAGGGTTGGTCACTCCGTGTGACATTCTCCTTGATGGGCCAACAGTGGGCATTCCGTAATGGGTGCGACTGGCTGGCACATATTCCTTCGTGCAATCATTGTCTATGCGCCCCAGTTAGTAAATGCTAAGTCTGTCTCATACCTTGCACATGGTGACTGCTCCTCTCTTGTGCTTTCTGCCACTGACAACCAGGAGGTGCTCCTCCGCCACTCTCCTTTTAAATGCAATGGGTCCAGTCTGTGGCAGAGCTTGTGCAGCAGGGGGTAATGGTGCTGGCCAGTGCAGCATGGCTTCTGTTAAAAGCACAAGGTTTCTTCAGGCGGCCACTGGGGGACGCTGTTGTACCACGGGCCTGGAACAACCTCTCACCTTTAATGCCCCAGGTCTGCCTTCCGCCTGGCTCAACATGCAGTGATCTCACTGCTCCCTGGCTGCTGCAGTCTCCACTGTGGCATGGGAGACGGGGAACTGTTCATGCAGATACTTGGGCTGTTATGGGGGCAGGTGCAGTCTTTTCTCTGGTCAGCTTCTGGCTGTACTTGCTCCTCTCTTTCTTCACTGAGAGTGACAGCCCGCTTCTCTCCTCTTCCAAGGCAACTTGCAATGAATGCCGTTCACCACCAGGATGAGTGCAGTGCAGTTCTCACCCCCGTATTCTGTACTGGGCGCAGGGTATGGGCACAGTGGGGCTTCCTTCACTTGTTAGGTCTCGGCCTGCACCAGCGCTTGCGCTGGTCTGGCCGAGAGTTTTAGTAAGCGGGTTTTGGAAGTGCAAACCCACTGGCTTTCGGCTGGCGACCAGCTTTCGTTCACGATAGCGTGCACGCGTGCAGCTGCCATCTGGGTTTCCTATCTCTTCCTCATTTCCTCGTCATGGCTCATTAACTCTCTGGACTCTGATGTTTCAATCACAGCAGCAGCTCACATTACCAACTGACGGCCCTGGACTACAGTCACATGAAAAACAACAGCGATTAGCATTGAAATGCAAGCTTTTTTTTGTCTAGTTAGAAATATTGCTTCGGTGGGTTGATTTCACCTTATATCGCTATTTGTTTTATATTGGGAGTCACAGCCTAATTACCAGTATTTTTGTTTCACTCTGTTTTTTAGGTCTCGCCTGAGCCAGCGCAAGCTGGTCTGGCGAGACATTTGGTGAGTGGGGGCTTTAGAAATGCGACCACAAGCTTTTGCTTGTGGCCTAAGGCTTGCTGTTACGCTCGCGTGCACCCGCTCAGCAGCCATCTGCCTTTCCTATCTCTTCCTCATTTCCTCGTCATGGCTCATTGACTCTCTCGTCATGGCATATGCAGCTCTGCCTGGCATCTGTCACGACTCTGATGTTTCGATCGCAGCAGCAGCTCACATTACCAACTGACGGCCCTGGACTACAGTCACATGAAAAACAACAGCGTTCTGCTGTTCTGCTTCCCTGTAAACCTCAGTCAGGTTTTTGAAGTGATGTAGTCTCCCAATTCTCCTCTCTGCCCCATCTCCAGACTGATGTCCCCTCTGGAACCGGACAGAAAAGTCAACTCTTTTCTACAGGCGCATCTGCAAGTTTATTCTTTTTATTTTTTAGTGTGACTGTGTTCAAAATATTCTGACTTCATGTTTAGCACTGTTGAAAAAACATTGAAACCTATATCACCGAAATGCTTGCTTATTTAGTGCATACTTATGTATATATTTATATTTAACATGATTGACTAGTATTCGCTTCCATTGTGTGCGGTGCAGGCGTTTCTCAATACCATTTGTGAGAAAGCACTTCTGTGAAGTACCTGGGCCGTGTGCTCAGCTGAATGCACTTAAGCAGAATTGGGAACTGTGCATTGTAATAAAATGGCTTTAGGACTCTCAGCAGAAATTAAGTAGCCATAATTTCCGAAGCATGATATATATCTTCACTCTCTCTCTCACTCGGCAATACCACAGCATCACTCAGCATCACCACAGCATCACACAGCACCAGCACAACATCACTCAACGCCATCACAGCATCACTCAACGCCATCACAGCATCACTCAGCGCAACCACAGCATTACTCAGCACAACAACAGCATCACTTAGCGCCACAACAGCATCACTCAGCGCCACCACAGCATTGCTCAGCACCACCACAGCATCACTTAGCGCCACCACAGCATCACTCCGCGCCACCACACCACCACTCAGGGCCACCACAGCATCACTCACCGTCACCACAGCATCACTCACCGCCACCACAGCATCACTCACCGCCACCACAGCATCACTCAGCGCCACCACAGCATCACTCAGCACCACCACAGCATCACTCAGCGCCACCACAGCATCACTCAATGCCACCACAGCATCACTCAACGCCACCACAGCATCACTCAGGGCCACCACAGCATCACTCCGCGCCACAACAATATCACTCGGCACCACCACAGCATCACTCGGCACCACCACAGCATCACTCAGCATCACCACAGCATCACTCAGCACCACCACAGCATCACTCAGCGCCACCACAGAATCAATCAGAGCCAGCACAGCATCACTCAGCGCCACCACAGCATCACACAGCACCAGCACAACATCACACAACGCCATCACAGCATCACTCAACGCCATCACAGCATCACTCAGCGCAACCACAGCATTACTCAGCACAACCACAGCATCACTTAGCGCCACAACAGCATCACTCAGCGCCACCACAGCATTACTCAGCAGCACCACAACATCACTCCGCGCCACCACAGCATTGCTCAGCACCACCACAGCATCACTTAGCGCCACCACAGCATCACTCAGCGCCACCACACCACCACTCAGGGCCACCACAGCATCACTCACTGCCACCACAGCATCACTCACCGCCACAACAGCATCACTCACCGCCACCACAGCATCACTCACCACCACCACAGCATCACTCAGCGCCACCACAGCATCACTCAGAGCCACCACAGCATCACTCAGCACCACCACAGCATCACTCAGCGCCACCACAGCATCACTCAACGCCACCACAGCATCACTCAACGCCACCACAGCATCACTCAGGGCCACCACAGCATCACTCAGCGCCACAACAATATCACTCGGCACCACCACAGCATCACTCGGCACCACCACAGAATCACTCAGCATCACCACAGCATCACTCAGCACCACCACAGCATCACTCAGCGCCACCACAGCATCACTCTGCACCACCACAGCATCACTCTGCATCACCACAGCATCACTCAGCACCACCACAGCATCACTCAGCGCCACCACAGAATCAATCAGAGCCAGCACAGCATCACTCAGCGCCACCACAGCATCACACAGCACCAGCACAACATCACACAACGCCATCACAGCATCACTCAACGCCATCACAGCATCACTCAGCGCAACCACAGCATTACTCAGCACAACCACAGCATCACTTAGCGCCACAACAGCATCACTCAGCGCCACCACAGCATTACTCAGCAGCACCACAACATCACTCCGCGCCACCACAGCATTGCTCAGCACCACCACAGCATCACTTAGTGCCACCACAGCATCACTCAGCGCCACCACACCACCACTCAGGGCCACCACAGCATCACTCACTGCCACCACAGCATCACTCACCGCCACAACAGCATCACTCACCGCCACCACAGCATCACTCACCACCACCACAGCATCACTCAGCGACACCACAGCATCACTCAGAGCCACCACAGCATCACTCAGCACCACCACAGCATCACTCAGCGCCACCACAGCATCACTCAACGCCACCACAGCATCACTCAACGCCACCACAGCATCACTCAGGGCCACCACAGCATCACTCAGCGCCACAACAATATCACTCGGCACTACCACAGCATCACTCGGCACCACCACAGCATCACTCAGCATCACCACAGCATCACTCAGCACCACCACAGCATCACTCAGCGCCACCACAGCATCACTCTGCACCACCACAGCATCACTCTGCATCACCACAGCATCACTCAGCACCACCACAGCATCACTCGGCACCACCACAGCATCACTCAGCACCACCACAGCATCACTCAGGGCCACCACAGCATCACTCAGGGCCACCACAGCATCACTCAGTGCCACAGCAATATCACTCAGCACCATGACAGCATCACTCTGCGCCACCACAGCATCACTCAGCGTCACCACAGCATCACTCAGCGCCACCACAGCATCACTCAGCGCCCACAAAGCATCACTCAGCGCCCACAAAGCATCACTCAGCACCACGACAGCATCACTCAGCACCACCACAGCATCACTCAGGGCCACCACAGCATCACTGAGCGCCACAATATCACTCAGCACCACCACAGCATCACTCAGCGCCACCACAGCATCACTCAGCGCCACCACAGCATCACTCAGCGCCACCACAGCATCACTCAGCACCACCACAGCATCACTCAGCCACACCACAGCATCACTCAGCGCAAAGACAATATCACTCAGCACCACCACAGCATCACTCAGCACCACAGCAGTATCACTCAGCATCGCCTTTGCACTAGTACACCACCACATCATCACTCAGCAAGACCTGAGTATCATTCAGCATCACCTCAGCATCGTCTCCGCACCAGTCACCACCACCACCACCACCACTACCACCTCAGCATCACTCAGCACCACCTCAGCCTGCTCTCGGAATCTGGCATCTGTTAATTCTCCCCTAGCGTCTGGCCGCTGCTAGTGTTATAATACAGGTACTAGTTCCCAACCTTCACCCTCCGATTGTTTATGCCCCCTCAAAAAAAAAGGTCATATATAAAGTAACTAAAATGCTTCTGACACTTTTTTATTATAACTTTTCAGCATGCTGCACAGCAGCCACACTTCTCTACAGCACAGCTTGAAGACATTGGCAAAGTCAATAGCTCTGGCTAAACACTTATAACGCCCCAAAGGCGAGACCTATTGGCTATGCCAATGCTTGTTTTTTTATATTTATTCGCGCAAAGCACAAAGCTATATTTAAGGTTACTTTTTCCACGTCACTTCTTCACTCTATTTAAACTCCACACCCCCCACTCTTATTGTCTCTCTCCTTCTCTCTCTCTCCCCTCTCTAATTCTCTCTCTACTTAATTAACTCTCCCCTCTCTGTCTTTTTTAGCCTTTCATTCTCTCTCACCCCTTTATCTGTTTCTCTTTCAAACTCCTTCATTCACTCTCTCTCCCCTTCTTTCTCTCTCTCTATCCCGCTCCACTCTTTATTCTATGTACACCCTTTCTCTCTCTTTCTCTCTCACCACCCTCTCTAATTGGGCATTATATCTTCACTCTATCTCTCACTCGGCAACACTACAGCATCACTCAGCATCACTACAGCATCACTCAGCATCACCACAGCATCACTCAGCGCAACCACAGCATCAATCAGAGCCAGCACAGCATCAATCAGAGCCAGCACAGCATCAATCAGAGCCAGCACAGCATCACTCAGCACCAACACAACATCTCTCAACACCATCACAGCATCACTCAACGCCATCACAGCATCACTCAACGCCATCACAGCATCACTCAGTGCAACCACAGCATCACTCAGTGCAACCACAGCATTACTCAGCACAACCACAGCATCACTTAGCGCCACAACAGCATCACTCAGTAGCACCACAACATCACTCCGCGCCACCACAGCATCACTCAGCACCACCATAGCTTCACTCAGCGACACCACATCATCACTCAGGGCCAACACTGCATCACTCAGCACCACCACAGGATCGCTCAGCACCACCACAGCATCGCTCAGCAACACCACAGCATCGCTCAGCACCACCACAGCATCGCTCAGCACCACCACAGCATCGCTCAGCATCACCACAGCATCGCTCAGCACCACCACAGCATCGCTCAGCACCACCACAGCATCACTCAGCACCACCATAGCTTCACTCAGCGACACCACATCATCACTCAGGGCCAACACTGCATCACTCAGCACCACCACAGGATCGCTCAGCACCACCACAGCATCGCTCAGCATCACCACAGCATCGCTCAGCACCACCACAGCATCGCTCAGCACCACCACAGCATCGCTCAGCATCACCACAGCATCGCTCAGCACCACCACAGCATCGCTCAGCACCACCACAGCATCGCTCAGCGCCACCACAGCATCGCTCAGCGCCACCACAGCATCACTCAGCGCCACCACAGCATCACTCAGCGCCACCACAGCATCACTCAGCGCCACCACAGCATCACTCAGCGCCACCACAGCATCACTCAGCACCACCACAGCATCACTCAGCACCACCACAGCATCACTCTGCGCAAAGACAATATCACTCAGCACCACCACAGCATCACTCAGCACCACAGCAGTATCACTCAGCATCGCCTTTGCACTAGTACACCACCACATCATCACTCAGCAAGACCTGAGTATCATTCAGCATCACCTCAGCATCGTCTCCGCACCAGTCACCACCACCACCACCACCACTACCACCTCAGCATCACTCAGCACCACCTCAGCCTGCTCTCGGAATCTGGCATCTGTTAATTCTCCCTAGCGTCTGGCCGCTGCTAGTGTTATAATACAGGTACTAGTTCCCAACCTTCACCCTCCGATTGTTTATGCCCCCTCAAAAAAAAGCTTTAACAAACAACCATTGGAATAGGCAGAAACAAGTTGCCAGCATTGCAAGAACAAAAGAAAACTGAGGACATTTTTTATTGTAAATACTTTTTTAATATGGTCGTTCAGTTTTACATAATGCCTTCTTGGTCATATATAAAGTAACTAAAATGCTTCTGACACTTTTTTATTATAACTTTTCAGCATGCTGCACAGCAGCCACACTTCTCTACAGCACAGCTTGAAGACATTGGCAAAGTCAATAGCTCTGGCTAAACACTTATAACGCCCCAAAGGCGAGACCTATTGGCTATGCCAATGCTTGTTTTTTTATATTTATTCGCGCAAAGCACAAAGCTATATTTAAGGTTACTTTTTCCACGTCACTTCTTCACTCTATTTAAACTCCACACCCCCCACTCTTATTGTCTCTCTCCTTCTCTCTCTCTCCCCTCTCTAATTCTCTCTCTACTTAATTAACTCTCCCCTCTCTATCTTTTTAGCCTTTCATTCTCTCTCACCCCTTTATCTGTTTCTCTTTCAAACTCCTTCATTCACTCTCTCTCCCCTTCTTTCTCTCTCTCTATCCCGCTCCACTCTTTATTCTATGTACACCCTTTCTCTCTCTTTCTCTCTCACCACCCTCTCTAATTGGGCATTATATCTTCACTCTATCTCTCACTCGGCAACACCACAGCATCACTCAGCATCACCACAGCATCACTCAGCGCAACCACAGCATCAATCAGAGCCAGCACAGCATCAATCAGAGCCAGCACAGCATCAATCAGAGCCAGCACAGCATCACTCAGCACCAACACAACATCTCTCAACGCCATCACAACATCTCTCAACGCCATCACAGCATCACTCAATGCCATCACAGCATCACTCAGTGCAACCACAGCATTACTCAGCACAACCACAGCATCACTTAGCGCCACAACAGCATCACTCAGTAGCACCACAACATCACTCCGCGCCACCACAGCATCACTCAGCACCACCATAGCTTCACTCAGCGACACCACATCATCACTCAGGGCGAACACTGCATGACTCAGCACCACCACAGCATCGCTCAGCACCACCACAGCATCGCTCAGCACCACCACAGCATCGCTCAGCACCACCACAGCATCGCTCAGCACCATCACAGCATCGCTCAGCACCACCACAGCATCGCTCAGCGCCACCACAGCATCGCTCAGTGCCACCACAGCATCACTCAGCGCCACAACAGCATCATTCAGCACCACCACAGCATCACTCAGGTCCACCACAGCATCACTCAGGGCCACCACAGCATCACTCAGGGCCACCACAGCATCACTCAGCACCACCACAGCATCACTCAGCAAAACCACAGCATCACTCAGGGCCACCACAGCATCACTGAGCGCCACAATATCACTCAGCACCACTACAGCATCACTCAGCGCCACCACAGCATCACTCAGCGCCACCACAGCATCACTCAGCGCCACCACAGCATCACTCAGTGCAAAGACAATATCACTCAGCACCACCACAGCATCACTCAGCACCACAGCAGTATCACTCAGCATCGCCTTTGCACTAGTACACCACCACATCATCACTCAGCAAGACCTGAGTATCATTCAGCATCACCTCAGCATCGTCTCCGCACCAGTCACCACCACCACCACCACCACTACCACCTCAGCATCACTCAGCACCACCTCAGCCTGCTCTCGGAATCTGGCATCTGTTAATTCTCCCCTAGCGTCTGGCCGCTGCTAGTGTTATAATACAGGTACTAGTTCCCAACCTTCACCCTCCGATTGTTTATGCCCCCTCAAAAAAAAGCTTTAACAAACAACCATTGGAATAGGCAGAAACAAGTTGCCAGCATTGCAAGAACAAAAGAAAACTGAGGACATTTTTTATTGTAAATACTTTTTTAATATGGTCGTTCAGTTTTACATAATGCCTTCTTGGTCATATATAAAGTAACTAAAATGCTTCTGACACTTTTTTATTATAACTTTTCAGCATGCTGCACAGCAGCCACACTTCTCTACAGCACAGCTTGAAGACATTGGCAAAGTCAATAGCTCTGGCTAAACACTTATAACGCCCCAAAGGCGAGACCTATTGGCTATGCCAATGCTTGTTTTTAATATTTATTCGCGCAAAGCACAAAGCTATATTTAAGGTTACTTTTTCCACGTCACTTCTTCACTCTATTTAAACTCCACACCCCCACTCTTATTGTCGCTCTCCTTCTCTCTCTCTCCCCTCTCTAATTCTCTCTCTACTTAATTAACTCTCCCCTCTCTATCTTTTTTAGCCTTTCATTCTCTCTCACCCCTTTATCTGTTTCTCTTTCAAACTCCTTCATTCACTCTCTCTCCCCTTCTTTCTCTCTCTCTATCCCGCTCCACTCTTTATTCTATGTACACCCTTTCTCTCGCTTTCTCTCTCACCACCCTCTCTAATTGGGCATTATATCTTCACTCTATCTCTCACTCGGCAACACCACAGCATCACTCAGCATCACCACAGCATCACTCAGCGCAACGACAGCATCAATCAGAGCCAGCACAGCATCAATCAGAGCCAGCACAGCATCAATCAGAGCCAGCACAGCATCACTCAGCCTCAACACAACATCTCTCAACGCCATCACAACATCTCTCAACGCCATCACAGCATCACTCAGTGCAACCACAGCATTACTCAGCACAACCACAGCTTCACTTAGCGCCACAACAGCATCACTCAGTAGCACCACAACATCACTCCGCGCCACCACAGCATCACTCAGCACCACCATAGCTTCACTCAGCGACACCACATCATCACTCAGGGCCTACACTGCATGACTCAGCACCACCACAGCATCGCTCAGCACCACCACAGCATCGCTCAGCACCACCACAGCATCGCTCAGCACCACCACAGCATCGCTCAGCACCATCACAGCATCGCTCAGCACCACCACAGCATCGCTCAGCGCCACCACAGCATCGCTCAGCGCCACCACAGCATCACTCAGCGCCACCACAGCATCACTCAGCGCCACCACAGCATCACTCAGCGCCACCACAGCATCACTCAGGGCCGCCTCAGCATCACTCAGGGCCGCCACAGCATCACTCAGGGTCTCCACAGCATCACTCAGCGCCACCACAGCATCACTCAGCGCCGCCACAGCATCACTCAGCGCCGCCACAGCATCACTCAGCGCCGCCACAGCATCACTCAGCGCCGCCACAGCATCACTTAGCGCCGCCACACAGCGCCGCCACAGCATCACTCAGCGCCGCCACAGCATCACTCAGCGCCACCACAGCATCACTCAGCGTCGCCACAGCATCACTCAGCACCGCCACAGCATCATTCAGGGTCACCACAGCATCGCTCAGCACCACCACAGCATCGCTCAGCACCACCACAGCATCATTCAGCATCACCACAGCATCATTCAGCACCACCACAGCATCACTGAGGTCCACCACAGCATCACTCAGGGCCACCACAGCATCACTCAGCACCACCACAGCATCACTCAGCACCACCACAGCATCACTCAGCGCCAAGACAATATCACTCAGCACCACCACAGCATCACTCAGCGCCAAGACAATATCACTCAGCACCACCACAGCATCACTCAGCACCACAGCAGTATCACTCAGCAAGACCTGAGTATCATTCAGCATCACCTCAGCATCGTCTCCGCAACAGTCACCACCACCACCACTACCACCTCAGCATCACTCAGCACCACCTCAGCCTGCTCTCGGAATCTGGCATCTGTTGATTCTCCCCTAGCGTCTGGCCGCTGCTAGTGTTATAATACAGGTACTAGTTCCCAACCTTCACCCTCCGATTGTTTATGCCCCCTCAAAAAAAAGCTTTAACAAACAACCATTGCAATAGGCAGAAACAAGTTGCCAGCATTGCAAGAACAAAAGAAAACTGAGGAAATTTTTTATTGTAAATACTTTTTTAATATGGTCGTTCAGTTTTACATAATGCCTTCTTGGTCATATATAAAGTAACTAAAATGCTTCTGACACTTTTTTATTATAACTTTTCAGCATGCTGCACAGCAGCCACACTTCTCTACAGCACAGCTTGAAGACATTGGCAAAGTCAATAGCTCTGGCTAAACACTTATATGGCCCCAAAGGCGAGACCTATTGGCTATGCCAATGCTTGTTTTTTTCTGTGCCAGGCGGCTTAGCTGCTTTAGTATCAAGTTCTTACTGCGTGCTTTGAATCATGTTTAATACAGGTGGTTAAACATCATCCATCTTGTTAGAAAAGATTTCCGCTCCCTTCTTGAAAACCTGGATCTGCCCTTAGGTGTAACCCAGCATCAGTTCTATCACTGCTATTCTCTTCCTGTATTGCAGAGCACTGGGCGCACAATAGTGAAGTAGAGATGAAGCATGCTGTTTTCTTCTAGCATTCGCCACCTGCTTTGCAATCTGTGCTTTCAACTTTTCATTCTTTCTTCATTTTGGCAGCCGTCTGTACTTTGCCATTGATATGTCAGTTTGTTACTAACCAGTACAAAACAGGTCCCTCAAAGTGCTAACTTCTCTTTGTAGAAAACTGTATTAATGAGGGGAACGATTGTGTCTGCCAGCTGTTTTACAAGCTCGTTATGAAGAATGTTATGCTCATCCACCACTTTTGTAAGATACTTAAGGTTAAAATCACTTCTGCATTCTGTTACTCGTAAACATGAAGCTAGTTGGAAAACTGCTAAACTGCTGTGTTGTCAAGCACGTCTCGTTCTACGCTCAATACACGTATTGCATAGCCTGCAGTAATTGGTTTGTATATTCTGTTAGGGTTTCTGCATTTTCTTCAAATACACTGAGTAAAGAAAGGAGCGAGTCTGCAGGAAATCCGGGGTCACAGCTGCCCGTCCTCCGGGGAGCCTAGCTCTGTACCACACCTGCAACAGGTATTACCTCTTGGGCCGAGTCTCCCGGATGCCGTGACAGATGTGGAATGGTAAAACCAAAAACCTCCAAGCCCCCCCCCCCCTTCAAAATCAATAATGGCCTTGCTGAATGCCTCCTCTGTGCCTGCGGAACCCATTCGTCAACTGGAAAGCACCCTAGAAAAACGCACTATGTTCGACAAGGTACTTACAGGCTATCCAAGACTCTAAGACAGCCATGGAGGTCCAGTTGGGGGCCATCCAGATGGAGACAGGACTCCTGTGGGCAGATCTTGCAAAGCTTACGGAAAGACTAGACGACGCAGAATCCTCCCTGTCCACTATGCAACTTTCTCTGATGAGTGTGGAAGGACAGGTGAAACTCCTACAGACTGAAGTTCGTGACCTCAAGGCCAGAGCAGAGGATACGAAGTGGCGCTCGAGGCGCAACAATGTTCGCCTTTTGAGCTTTCCCAAGAAGGTAGAGGGACCCAATATGGAGTTATTTCTTGAAGAATGGTTGACGCAAACGGTGTTGGCTGAGCCCCTCCAAAATTCTTCTCAGTGGAGAGAGCACACCACATTCCTGGCCACCCTCCACTCCCGGCAGCCCCTCCGTGCCCAGTGATTGCACGCCTGCTCAGCTACAGAGAAAGGGATCTAATCTTACAGTTGTTCCGCGCCAAGGGCCCTTGAACCTACAATGGACATACTATCACTGCCTACCCTGACTACACAGCTGAGGTCCAGAGGCATTCAATACATTCAGAGCTGTGAAGGAGCAACTGCGGAATCTGGGAGTATCTTACGCCTTGCTTTTTCCAGCGAGGCTCAGGGTGGTGGATGCTGAAGTAACTCACTTCTTCTCCACGCCAGATGAGGCCTGGCCGTGGCTACATACTAAGGGAGTTCAGGCCCCATCGGTGACAGTGGGGAAGTCCTGCGGGGATGGTCGGATGCATGACCCCGGTGTCGACGATGCCAGCTTGGGCCCAGGTCGTGCTCAATCAGTGAGCAAGCTGCTAAAGAACAGGCGTTAGTGGTAGCAGAGGTTTCGCTGCATGGTGTGAATCGGTTTCAGACTCTGGTGCCTGACAATGACCAGGAATCTGTGCTGGATGCTCCCGGCTCTGGGGCCTCAGATGGGGACTCTGCCGCTGCCTCAGTAAGGTCATTCCAACATTTACCTCGCAATAGGGACTCCTCACATGCCGTTGAGTGAACTAATTGGTGTCCTGGTTGGGAAGTGTTTCAAGGTGTAAAGGTTTATTGCTGGCCACTTGGAAGGTGCATTGCTTTTTGAGACAAATCTGGGTCATTTATGCTCTCCACTAAAGCCTGGGATACTTGAGACCCCAATTGACATTGCCCTGTGCTTCTCTGGGCCTCACCTCCAAAGACTTCCACAAGGACTGTTCCTTATTGGAGGCATGTGATAACATTTAAATGCCTAGTTGAGAATGTTCTGGCATGATACCCGTTGGCGTCCAAGCCAAGGGAGTGGGAGTTACTGTTTTATTTTGTTATGTTGTTATTTGGGGCTTTGCAGGGTGGTTGGGAGGTGGGTTGTATAATAATGTCACTGAGGCCACGGGCTGGGACGCTTTCTACCTCCAATGGCTACCACATATAATATATTAACGTGGAGTATCAGTGGTATGGTGACTCCAATACACCGTCACAGAATTTATGCTTACCTCAGACGGAGACATAGTCATATATCATGTCTGCGGGAGACATACCTTACCGCAGCTGAATTGGCCAAGGTCTCTAGGCATTGGAGCGGGCTAGTAATGGGTACTGGGTATTTCGCATTGGCAAGGGGAGTTATGAAATTGATTGCTGCTGGAGTCCTCTTTGTTCAGAGCAGAGCAGTCATGGACCTGGATGGCCGCTTTATCTTACTGGAAGGGGCACTGGATGGGTATCCATTATCTTTAGTGTCTCTATACGCACCTAACACACTTTACATTAACTTCCTACGCACACTATCCCCAGCTTTACTTTCTGACCCACAGGCCCCTAGCCTATGGGGAGGGAACTTCAGTTGTGTACACTGCACCCTGAATGACAGATCGGTACCCCTATTACCTGGGACACAGGGTCTACAAGCCACCAAACATTTCTGAAAATGGACAGCAACGACACAGTTGCACAATATTTGGAGACTAGGGCACCCAAAAAACACTGAATACTCATACTATGCCTCGGGTAATCAAGTCCATACCAGACTAGACTGTTGTTTGTCACCCGAAACTCTGGCCACGCCTGCAAGGCTCAGAATATCTTGGCCGAACGATGTCAGATCACAACCCCCTTAAGGTGACTTTTCGATGGGGGAAGGATAGGGTGCCAATCCCAACCTGGTGATTGAGGACCGAGGCTTTACTCGACACGGTCTATAGGGATGCCATTCGCACACACCTTGGCCACTACTTTCAAGAGAATGATGGTTCTGCAGGTTCTAGGGGCATGGAATGGGATGCAATGAAGGTGATAATGAGGGGGCACTGCATCAAGACATCATGGAGGGATTTGGCTTCCCTCCTTCATGCTGTTTTGGCCTTGGAGGCACATTTGCGTGCCACCAAGATGGAGGCGGTGACAGAGGTGGAGGCATGTGGGAGACTACGTGTCTTGAGAGGTCAATGTAGGGAGGAAACACGTCACCTCTGTAACATCAACTATAAGGTGGCCCTGGCTCGTCAATACACAGATGGAGATAGGCCTGACCGCACGTTGGTGTGGCTCCTACACTCTGAGGTCTCTATAACTGTTATTGGAGCGATTCGTACTCCCACTGGTGGGATTGTAAATTCCCTAGCTGAGATCTGTGTGGTTTTTGCACAATACTACGAGTCGTCATACTCCCCTCCCCCAGATCTTCCTCTGTAGTGCCTCCGGGCTTATATTGCTGGGGCTGGCCTCTCTTGCCTTACTCCCCTGCAGTTCCAGGAACTTGAGCAACCCCTGCAAATAGAGGAGATCCAGGCAGCTATACGTCAGATGGCTCGCAATAAAGTCCTGGGTACAGACGGATTTACAGTAGAATACTATGTCACGTTCAGGGCTGCCCTGGTGGCCCAGCTGCTCGAGGTGTATTGCAAAGCACATCTGCAGGGGAGATTGCCCCATTCTCTAAGGGAAGCCCTCTTTGTGGTGCTACCCAAGACTGGTAGGGACCCTCTAGAGTTGAGCCCTTATCGGCCCTCATCAATGTTGAATGTTGATAACAAGATATTAAGTAAAGTGTTAGCAAATCGATTGCTTCCACGACTCCAGTCTATAGTGCATAACGACCAATGTGGGTTCATACCCAATAGGGCTAAGTCTGGCAATACCCGTAGGCTGTGTCACATTATGGGGGAAGCCGAGGGGTCCACAGGGCTCCCAGTCGCGTTTTCCCTCGACTTCGAAAAAGCTTTTGACACCTTAGGATGGTAATAACTTCTGCTCCTCCTGGAAGCCTTGGGGATGGGTCCCGAGTTCTTGGAATGGATTCGGCTGCTCTACGCAGCGCTGCGGGCCAGGGTGCCGATGGGACGTTAAATCTCTCATCAGTTTTCTGTAGGTAGGGGAACGTGGCAGGGGTGCTCACTATCGCCCATAATTTTTGCATTGGGTATGGAACCCCTGGCCGCCCTGCTATAAATAAGAGGTCCGTACAGGGGCATAGTGGTTGGTTCTCACTGGCAAACAGTCTCCGTATATGTGGACGACGTCCTGGTATATTTATGGACACCTACTTGGGACCTCCAAGCTCTCTCTAATTCATTAGACCTGTTTGGAGATATGACGGGACTTCGAGTAAATTGGGGTAAGTCGTGTATCTTTCCCCTGCAGATGGTGAGCCATGTGGAGGCAGAGCGATTGGAATTTCACTGCCTCCCTTGTGGACCCGAGACTTTCTGGTACCTGGGGGTCAACGTATATCACACTGACAAGGACTTCCTGGATGGGAATCACGGTAGAACCTTGGAAGCTCTGTGGCAGTCTTTGGGTTTCTGGACACGCTTGCCCCTGTCCCCTGTGGGCCTGGCCTCCATAGCGAAAATGTTAATATTACCACAGCTCCTCTACCTCTTCACAGCAGTGCCTGTGATTCCCACCAGGGCCTGCTTCAGGGACCTGCGGAGCCTCCTGTCTGATCTGGTATGGGTAGGAGTGTGCAAGCGAGTGTCTATTTGTACACTACAATGCCCAGTATTGGAAGGTGGCTTGGGAGTACCTGACCTAGAATGCTACTTTGCGGTGAAACAGTTGCAATGGCCCATGCGGTAGTTAGCAGGTGATACAATGGGTGAGGGTAAATTGATTGGCGACAAACTGAATGGCCTAGGAATATTGGAATGGCTGCTATCGCCAGAAGGCCCTTTCAGGGGTATGAGCAGACTGGCACGCATTGCGAAGCAATGCTGGAATAGATTTATTCGACCACATCTGGGCACACTGACGTACAACCCTCAATTGTCACTGTGGAGCATGCCTGGGTAAAGGACCCTAATAGACGCCCATGACCCCACACCTTGGCGGGAGGTGGGGGTGACCTGCCTTGGTGACTTCTACACTGGCATAGACCTGCACTCTTTTCTGGAGCTGCAGGACAGTACTACGTTGGGAGCTGGCCAATTCCTAACATATAATGCCTTGATACTCAGGATGCGGAACATCTAGGTGGTGGGACAGGAGGCCCCTCCCATTCATAATGGATTACAATGTATACTGATGCATGGATTGGGTCGCAGAGCTGTTGCTTTACTCTATGAAGCACTACAAGCAGCGGATGCAGATCTGGCGCTGCTTGGCAAGCCCAGATGGGACGCCTGTTGGGGCACCGTGCTGACTCCCAAGCATTGGAGGATGGCACTTGAAGAGGTAAAACGGGTTTCCTGTACCGCTCGCTTGAAGTTTACCCAGTTCAATTACCTGCATTATACTTACCTCACCCCACACGTCTCCACTGAATGTTACCCAGAGAGACTCCATTGTGCCCTAGATGTGGTCACCATGATGTAACTTTTATCCACATGGCGTACTGCAGACATGGGGACAAGTCATGGACCATATCTCAGAGATCATTGATGCACGATTACCGACTGATCCCCTACATTGCCTGCTAGGTATCACAAAATGCACTAAACATTACATAAAACTAGCCAATTTGGCTATGGGCCTCTTCAAACACCTCACAGCTATGTCATGGAAAGCCTTGCAGCCACCTTCGATAGATTGTTGGCTCCTGGTAGCATTCAAATGAGCGTTGGCTGAGGCTGATGTTATGACAAGAGAAGCACCCGTGCGGGGAGGCTGGGGCTGTCACCCTCTGTGACACCTATGTACTTAAGATAAGTTGAATGCCTCCACATGATCACTGTTAGACTCGGGAGAGCCTCCAGCTCCCTACTCTCCATGACCTGATCGCCGACTTGGGGTCTTTGGAGAGTCCAGGAGCGGAACGCTGTTATCCCCTATACATTCATGACATATATGAAGTGAGTCCCTTCCCACCTTTTTTCCATGTCTCTGTAGCCAGACAGGCGGGAGAGTGCCGTCTCATGCACGGCCAGTTCATGATGCCCCCACTATCTCCCTCCGCCTAACCCCCACACTACCAACTCCCCTGGTCCGCCACGATTGCCCCTGTTGTTTAGATTATGGTTGTTCGTTTGGCACTATACACTTTATTGGTCACTATTGTCGAATAAATCACAAACTGTTGATACCTTCACAGTGTGTTATGTGATATTTTTCCCTCCTTTCCACAGGAGTTGAAATTAATTTCTCAGTCATACTGATAGTACTCCTTACAAATGTTTCTCGGTGATGCCTCATATTTTCATTTTTATCAGGCTATGATTTTTGCTATTGTGGGAACCTTTGTGAACAATATGCCTGTTACATTATACCAATGCCTTGACCATTGATGTACTGCCATGATGTTAAAATATCAATAAACAAATATTTTTTTTTAAATAGCATACAGTGGAGTGCAGTACAGTAGAATAGCTTACACTGGAGTGGCATAGAGTGGAATAGCGTAGTGTAGTGTCATGGAGTTCCATACAGTGGAATAATATAGAGTGGCTATTACCAGCGCTGGGAGTCTCTTTGGGTAGCCATGTGCTATATAAATCCCAAAGAATATAATAGAATACAGGGTAGGGGCATAGAGTGTAGTAGCATACAGTGGAATAGCGTAGACTGGAGTGGTGTAGAGTGGAATGGCTTACAGTGGAGTGGTGAAGAGTGGAAAATCACACAGTACAGTGGAGTGGCGTAGGGTGGAGTGGCATAGAGTTAAATACCGTAGAGTGGAGTGTTGTAGAGTGGACCATGATAGAGTGTAATGGGGTAGACTGTAGAGGCGTACAGTGTACTAGCATACAGTGGAGTGGCATAGCATGTAGTTAAGTAGACTTGAATAGCATAGAGTGGAGTGCCGTAGAGTGGAGTGGTGTACAGTGGAGTGGTGTAGAGTAAAATAGCGTAGAGTGGAGTGGCATACAGTGGAGTGTCATAGAGTGGAATAGCATACACTGGAGTGGGGTAGAGTAGAGTGGCATAGAGTGGGGAGGCATAGAGTGTAGTAGCATACAGTGGAACAGCGTAGACTGGAGTGGCATAAAGTGGAGTGGCGTACACTGGAGTGGTGGAGAGTGAAATAGCATACACTGCAGTGGCATAGAGTAGAGTGGCATTGAGTGGAATACCGTAGAGTGGAGTGTTGTGTAGTGGGGTGGGGTAGACTGGAGTGGCATACAGTGTAATAGTCTAGAGTAGAATGACATAGACTGAAATAGTATAGAGTGGAGTGGCATACAATGATTAGTGTACAGTGGAGTAGTGTAGATTGGAATAGCTTTGAGTGTAGTGGCATACAGTGGAGTAACGTAGAGTGGAGTGCCATATAGTGGAATAGAATAGAGTGGAGTAGAGTGAAATACATTGGAGGAGCCTAAACTGGAGTGGTGTACAGTCTAATAGTTTACAGTGCATAGTCGGAGAGTGGAGTGGTGCATGGAGGCGTTGCATACAGTGGAATAGCGTACAGTGGAGTGGCATACACTTGAGTGGCGAAGAGTGGAGTGGCGTAGACTGGAGTAGAGAGGGGTAGTGTAGACTGGAATAGCGAAGAGTGGAGTGGGGTAGAGTGGAATGGCATAGACTGTAATAGCGTAGATTGTAGTGACGTAGAGTGGAGTGGCATACAATGGAGTAGTGTACAGTTGAGTGCTGTAGAGAAGAATAGCATTGAGTGTAGTGGCATACAGTGTAGTGATGCAGAGTGGAGTGCCTTAAAGTGGAATTGTGTAGAGTGGAGTGCCGTACAGTGGAGTAACGTAGAGTAGTGTGGCATACATTGGAGTGACCTATAGTGGAGTGACGTAGACTGGAGTGCTGTACAGTCTAATAGCGTACAATGGAGTGTCCGAGAGTGGAGTGGCGTACAGTGGAGTGGTGTAGACTAGAGAAGCATACAGTGGAATGGCGTAGAGTGGAATAGCTTACAGTGGAGTGGTGTAAAGTAGAGCAGCATAGAGTGGAGTGGCACACAGTGGAATAGCATAGAGTGGAGTGGCGTAGAGTGTAATGGGGTAGAGTAATAATAGTGTAGAGTGGAGTGTCGTGGAGTGGTGTAGATTGGAGTGAGGTACAGTGTAGTGGCAAAGAGTAAACACATAAAGTGGAGTGACGGAGTGGAATAGTGTATAGTGGAGTGGCCTACAGTGGAGTTGCATACAATCGAATAGCGTAGAGTGTAATATCGTAGAGTGGGGTGGCATTCAGGAGAGTGATGTAGACTGGAGTGCCATAGAATGGAGTGGCATAGAGTGGAATAGCGTAGAGTGAAGTGGCATATAGTGGAGTGGAGTAGCGTAGAATAGAGTGGGGTAGAGTGGAGTGGGATAGCATACAGTAAGGTGGTATAGAGTGCAGTGGCATACAGTGGAACAGTGTACAGTGGAGTGGCGGAGAGGCAGAGAGTTAAGTGGCGTACAGTGGAATAGCATAGAGTGGAGTGAGGTATACTGTAGGGGTGTACAGTGGAATAGTATTGATTGGAGTGGGGTACAGTGGAGTGTCGTAGAGTGGAATAGCAAACACTGGAGTGGGGTAGAGCAGAGTGGTGTAGAGTGGAGTGGCGTAAAGTTAAATAGCATAGAGTGGAGTGGCGTGGAGTGGAATAGGGTTGAGTGGAGTGGCGTACACTGTATTGGGGTAGAGTGGAGTGGCGTAGAGTGGAGAGGTATAGAGTGTAGTAGCAAACAGAGGAACAGCGTAGGCTGGAGTGGCATACAGTGGGGTGGAGTACGCTGGATTGGTGAAGAGTGAAATAGCATACAGTGCAGTGGCATAGAGTGGAATACCTGAGAGTGTTGTAGAGTGGAGTGGGGTAAAGTGTAGTGGCATTCAGTGTAATAGCGTAGAGTGGAGTGGAGTAGTGGAGTGGAATTGCATTGAGTGTAGTGGCATACAGTGGAGTTTCGTTGAGTGGAATGCCATATGGTGGAATAGCGTAGAGTGGAGTAGCATGGAGTGGAGTAACGTAGAATAGAGTGGCGTAGACTGGAGTGTTGTACAGTGTAATAGTGTACAGTGGAGTGGCATATAGAGGCGTGGTGTACAGTGGAATAGCTAACAGTGGATTGCTGTAGAGTGGAATAGCGTACACTGGAGTGGCATAGAGTGGAATATCGTAGAGTGTAGTGTCGTGGAGTTCCATAACAATGAAATAATGTAGAGTAGTTATTACCAGCGCTACCATTGGGTAGCTATGCGCTGTATAAATCCCGAAGAATAGCATAGAGTGGAGTGGCGTAGAGTGTAATGGGGTAGAGTAATAATAGTGTAGAGTGGAGTGTCGTGGAGTGGTGTAGATTGGAGTGAGGTACAGTGTAGTGGCAAAGAGTAAACACATAAAGTGGAGTGACGGAGTGGAATAGTGTATAGTGGAGTGGCCTACAGTGGAGTTGCATACAATCGAATAGCGTAGAGTGTAATATCGTAGAGTGGGGTGGCATTCAGGAGAGTGATGTAGACTGGAGTGCCATAGAATGGAGTGGCATAGAGTGGAATAGCGTAGAGTGAAGTGGCATATAGTGGAGTGGAGTAGCGTAGAATAGAGTGGGGTAGAGTGGAGTGGGATAGCATACAGTAAGGTGGTATAGAGTGCAGTGGCATACAGTGGAACAGTGTACAGTGGAGTGGCGGAGAGGCAGAGAGTTAAGTGGCGTACAGTGGAATAGCATAGGATGGAGTGAGGTATACTGTAGGGGTGTACAGTGGAATAGTATTGATTGGAGTGGGGTACAGTGGAGTGTCGTAGAGTGGAATAGCAAACACTGGAGTGGGGTAGAGCAGAGTGGTGTAGAGTGGAGTGGCGTAAAGTTAAATAGCATAGAGTGGAGTGGCGTGGAGTGGAATAGGGTTGAGTGGAGTGGCGTACACTGTATTGGGGTAGAGTGGAGTGGCGTAGAGTGGAGAGGTATAGAGTGTAGTAGCAAACAGAGGAACAGCGTAGGCTGGAGTGGCATACAGTGGTGTGGAGTACGCTGGATTGGTGAAGAGTGAAATAGCATACAGTGCAGTGGCATAGAGTGGAATACCTGAGAGTGTTGTAGAGTGGAGTGGGGTAAAGTGTAGTGGCATTCAGTGTAATAGCGTAGAGTGGAGTGGAGTAGTGGAGTGGAATTGCATTGAGTGTAGTGGCATACAGTGGAGTGACGTTGAGTGGAATGCCATATGGTGGAATAGCGTAGAGTGGAGTAGCATGGAGTGGAGTAACGTAGCATAGAGTGGCGTAGACTGGAGTGTTGTACAGTGTAATAGTGTACAGTGGAGTGGCATATAGAGGCGTGGTGTACAGTGGAATAGCTAACAGTGGATTGCTGTAGAGTGGAATAGCGTACACTGGAGTGGCATAGAGTGGAATATCGTAGAGTGTAGTGTCGTGGAGTTCCATAACAATGAAATAATGTAGAGTAGTTATTACCAGCGCTACCATTGGGTAGCTATGCGCTGTATAAATCCCGAAGAATAGCATAGAATAGAGTATAGTAGCATAACGTGGAATAGCGTACACTGGAGTGGTATAGAGTGGAAAGTCTTACAGTGGAGTGGTAGCAAGTTGAAAAGCATACAGTGCAGTGGCATACAGTGGAGTGGTGTAGTGTGGAGTGGCATACAGTTAAATACCATAGAGTGGAGTGTTGTAGAGTGGGCTATGATAGAGTGTAGTGGGGTAGACTGTAGTGGCGTGCAGTGTAATGGCATACAGTGGAGTGGCTTGGCGTAGATTTACATAGACTGGAATAGCATAGAGTGGAGAGCCCTAGAGTGGGTGGCATACAGTAGAATTGTGTAGAGTGGAATATAGTGGAACAGTGTAGAATGGAGTGTTGTACAGTGGAATAGTGTACAGTGAAGTGGCATACATTGTAGTGACCTAGACTGGAGTGGTGTACAGTGTAATATCATACAGTGGAGTGGGGTAGAGTGGAGTAGAGTGTAGTGTCATAGAATGGAGTTGCGTACAGTGGAACAGTGTAGAGTGGAGGTGCATATAGTGGAGTGGCATGCCAAATATCATTAAAATCCGTTCAGCTGTTTTTGCACTACGTGCCACACAAAAGTTTATTGGAAATGGTTTAGGAAAAAAACACGATTTTGGGACCCCCCTTTTTTCTTTGTGCCCCCTTGACGAATCACCACAAAACTTTTCATCAGCCAATGTAGAAAAAGCTATAGGTCCGGAAAGTTTCTTGGAGATTCATCAAACGGGGCAAAGTTATTAGCAAGCAAAAATCTGAGAAATTCCAATACTTAGGAATCCTAACTATAACTACGGAGTGGCTATAATGATTTTAAACACAATGTTAAAACACTCTTAAAAAAACAATGGTACATGTGAAATGAATACCTGTGATATTTTTGACATAATTATATAACTACGATATAAAAGAGCCACAATATTTCTGAGACAACATAAAAGTAAAACCCTTCAACAGGATTATTTCTTGTGCAGATACAAGTAGTTGGTATCACTGACCTCATCTTTGTTTAGAGGGTCCTACGACCTTATCTGAATGGATATCCAGGTGCACACTATCCCAAGTATCAGCTGTGGTCGAGGTCCACAGAATGTTGAATTTCTATCGCACCAGTGGTGTAGCTGAATTATCATGTTCATAACTAAAGAGAGAGTAGGACCATGACTGAAAAGACTCTGCCACAAAAAGTCCCACCTAGTCTTGTGCATAACCATAAAGAAAGATGTATTTGACAACTCGTGGCTGGGACAAAGATAAGTCAACATTCAACAAATAAGAAGTTATTTTTTCTTTCCATTTTCTTCAGATTCAGCAAAAAATGCAGTTGCCGGTGTCATCAATCAGCCAGCCGCCCCAAAAGAAGAGTGTGCCCTTGCCCTCATCAAAGGAGGAGCCCTGCGCCAACGAGAAGTATACTACCAATACCAAGCCACCAAAATTCCTCTCTTGTTGAGAGACTGGGCACCAGAGTTCTTGGACTACCTTCTTCGTAAGAATTACAATGTGGAGAAAATAGGCAAACAGTAGCTTCTGATATTGCTACAACCTGAGCCAAACACGTTTTATGGTCATCCAATCAAGTGTACTATGCCACTAGATACATGATCTGTGTGTAGCATACTACTTGGGTAGGTGGCACAAAATTAGACCACAACAGGTTTACATTCTAATATTGATTAAAGCCCGAACGTCTCTGCAAGTGGACAAATTGTATCAATGAGCGAGTTGTTTCTTGAACTGTCATTTTGATGTATAAAGCCTCAATTTATACCTACTGATTTTGCCCAGGAGGAGGAGCCATGAAAGAAGGATATGAAGATGTTGGGTCACAGCAAGATGAAATGAAGCCTTCGTTTGTTCATCCATGTACAAGCCTTCCCCTGAAGTGCATAACTATCCCCTTAATAGTCCCAGTTTAAATGTTTTGGTGCCAATTCATAAAGGCACGTAAGACTAAATAAAGTAGTGCTCCATGAGTACTACTTTAAGTACTACAAAATGCCTTTGTAAGAAGGCCTCCATGGAGTGACTAAGATATTGAGTGGAAATGTTTTTCTAGGCAACACCAGCATCACTTGCCTGATAAGTGCAGCACGGTTCCATAAAACAATAACATTGAAGCAATGGAGATTGAATCCGTAACATCAACAGGTAAAGTTTCAAGGATTTTCAGATTAAAGTGTAGTTATTGCGGCACCAGAGAGGTCAAGGCATTTTTGTTGATCCTTGGTGGCCTAAGAACAGTTCATTATTGGGGGCCGCATTACCCAAGTGTCCGGGGGTGCAACAGGCGTTTTGCGCCCACTTTGTACGCCCCGGGGCACTTTGGTATTACAGAAGGGGCCACAGACACTTGTGTGTTCGCTTCTGTAATATCGATAGCGTTGGCGCACATAAAGCGCCAGCACTATCATCAGGGGGCGTTCCTTCATTTGCACGGGGTCGTGGCCCCATGCAAATAAGGGAATCCCTTTGCCTCTGCCCCCACTCCATATTACAGATGTGGGCGCAGAGGCAAAGAAGTTATGAGGAGGCGCACTGACAATGCACTTACTGCACCCGCCTGCAAAGGGATCTCTAACCTCTTTAAAAGTGCAGGTGGGTTGCCACCTGCACTGTGAAACACGAAGCGGCTTCTAAGTAGCCTCTCCGTTGTTCACATGAATGCGCTGACCTGGGGGCCACGCAAGTGCGCGGCATCCCTGTGGGCAGCGCATTCATCCTAATGCGGCGCATTTTTCTTGATTGCGCTGGGCGCACCTTTTTAAAAGGTACACCTAGCACAATCAAGGAAAATGCGCCATGTGTATAATACAGCCCCATGAGCCTTAGGTGGTGACCTTAAAATGAACTTTGAAATCCTTAGGGTTGATAATGTGATGGCTTGAGGGCAAGACAAAAGTTGTGAATAGAGATAATAATCTCAAATACAGCACCTTCAAATTCATATGAGCCAAGCCTGACAGCCACAGAATAGATTGCGGAGAACCAATGCATGGCTTCATATTTAAATATCAGTGGACCAGTGTCAGATCCCTTTTGGGGGCCCACGGGACAAGCAGGGCTACTGGCCTTAGCCAAGGAGGCTGGGATTATTTGCCTCTGATGTCAAAAACACTTCTCAACCAGATAGGTCTGACAAATGTCTTAGGAGATGCAACATTCAGGGTTATCTGTACCATCCTAAACTTGATAGTTTTTGGACATCAGTGTAGGGGGTTCTACAAGTGATCACCGAATAAACTAACTAAGGAAGGTAGAACGAAAATACTAATTAAATGGGTCCACAGCTCCCCATCAAATCCTCAAAACTGCTTTGGAACCTGTGGCTTGTATTGGAAATTGGAATCTAGCAAAACTTGTGGACAGTCATGAAGAACCGAAATTTGGAACATGGTGTGCAAAAATGGACTGAGGCGGCTGAGAGAATTATATATGAGGCGAGAAGGTATCGCAAGTAATTGGAGAATCTGTGGCCTGAGTGGATATGTTACTACAAACAGATTTTAAATGCATGTGGAGAAGATATGTGACCAACCAAAACAGTGGGAAAAATGTTGACCTTTCTAGCCCAGGAGAGTGACCGGAGGAAAGAATGTCTTCCTGGAACTGTGCTGCTTGCCTGATGTGTTTCGTGCTGATCCAATAAGTTTGGTACTATGGTTTTGTACGGGTGATTGAAACACTGAAATCCAATAAAATGTTATAAAAAAAAAAAATCAAAGGAGTGCCAGTGATCCTATTGTTCCCAACTAAGGGGCACATGTACAAATAATTTACTCAATTGCAGGTCAGCGTCAAAAGGAATGAGCTAAACAGCGCGATATATCTATGAAGATGTGTGCTGTTTATCTCTGCCTGCGCTAGCACACTTTAGACTCCCTTGGGCCAACACACGCACCCTTGCACCTGAGTGCAAGGCAAGGGTGTGTGTGTGTGTGTGTGATGTCAAGCATAGGTATTGTTCTGAAGGCAACCCTTCCATTGCAAAATACTATGCTTTGACCTAGCTCAACACTTTTATAACTTTGAATGTGTGCTGTAAAGCACAGCACACATGCAAACTTAGAAATATTTTGACAAGAGGCACACATTTTTGCGTCAAAACCCATGGGTGTTTGTTTGGAGCAGCAGTGTACCACCCATGGAATGCCCCCTTAATGCAGAGTAGAGCAAAGTAGCGTAAAGCTTGCGTTACAAAAAATTGCTTTGCACTGGAATGGAAAAAAAGTCCTAAAATCACTTCACGCTGGTTTGCATCACCTCTGTGACGCAAACCGAAGCGAAGCATTGATAAATGTGGCCCAAATTTTCTATCACATTACATAATTAAAGTAGACAGAACAGCATTCTGCCCTTTCTTAGATATTACTACCCTGAAGATAAGTCTTCATCATGAGATCATTTATGACCCTCCCTACCCTTGCGCCAATCGGCCCCTTGTGGCTTAACATTCTAAGCTCTGAGCAAAGCACACGTTGATATCATGACATGATTCTTTGACCCCCGAGGAAGGTGTGCTGTGGAATGTTCTTCAAGAGCAAGAGACCTTTAAAAGCACTTGCTCGAGAGAGCAAGCGTAGTCCGCTCCTACCATCCCACAGTCTTTCATGGTCGTTAATGTGATGACACCACAGGAAGCATCCAGTCACCCAGTTTAGTGCTGCAATTCAGCCTGTCATTCATTTCTAACAGGTTTTTTGCTTAACAAATATGAATATTACATTTTCTCGTTCCTGTGATCTCGTCTGGTTGTCCTCCCTTCCTGTGATATCCTCTTACACAATAGTTTTGATGCTTATACTCTTTGAAGTGACGTGGTCTCTCCCTACAATTCACAAACAAGAGCCGCTGTTCCTCCCATACACTGAGCAAATGCAGGGTTTAATAAACATATTTAGTTAATTTGCATAGGATAGAACTTAAAGGTCAGTGGCCAAAATAGGTAAAGGAAATCTGCACTAGTGGTGGCGACAAACTTACTGAGGATTCCGATAAATCGTCTGAATTCGGATGGTTCTGTTTCTCCCTGTACACTGCTGACCCCAAATCCGTAGAGAGACAGATGCATTTTTTGAAGGGCACCACACTCCTTCAACTCACAGAAGGAGGTGATGGACCAGCCAATCCAGTTGAATGAAGTTAAACAAGCTATAAAATCTCTTATATCTAATAAAGCCACAGGTCCTGATGGGTTCTCATTCCAATTTTGTAAGATGTTTGCTTCTAAGTTAGCCCCTAAACTGGCCCCTAAACGGTTCTATTACACCTACTATGGGGGAAGTTATTATTGCTGTTATCCAAAGCCGGGCAAGGACCCTAAGCTGTGTACATCTTATCTCCTGATTGTGCTAGTTAATATATATGCAAAACTGTATACTAAAATTCTACCCACCCGTCTCGATGAGGTACTCCCAGCTCTGTTCCATTCTGATCAAAGCTGTGTTGTCCAGAGGCACCAAATGCATAATATTGTCTGCACTACCATCCATCTGGTGGAAAAGCCTTTCTTAAGAAACGTCCATCCATCTTTTTATCTTTAGGCACGGAAAAGGCTTTCGACCGGGTGGATTGGTCTTTCCTGTGGTTAACAACACACAAGATGAGAATAGGCCCATCTTCTGTGAATATGTTTTTTTCTAATCATGCTGGGCAAACAGCGAGGATTTCTTTGAATGGCTAGTCTTCTGCACTCTTCACACTTCACGGGGGCTCTAGGCATGTTTCAGGCACTTGCGATCTGGCTGGACAGGGCTTACTTAAAGCAAATCCAGCTACAGCTGCTATGCTTTATCTGGAGGGGCAAGGTCCCACGGATCTCTTAGAGGCTACTGATTCAGCCTAGGGAGGCAGGAGTAATAGTGGCACCCAGTATTCCTCAATACCACGCAGCTGCCCAACTTACAATTGTAATGGAATAGTCTGTGTTAGAATCTGAGAAGAATTCGCACAAGATGGACCATTCGATAGTTCACAGATCCCTCTGGGACTTAGTGTGGGTGGATAAGCCATATCGGCCCCTCAAAGCCTACTTCAGCACCCCAGTGAGCACCACAATGAGAGCATGGGATACTTGCGTTATTTTGAAGGGAATGATAGCGCTCCCTTCACCATACACGCTAATTCAGTACACTGTTGCTTTTACTTTGGCCATGGAGGAAATGGCCTTTTGACGATGGAGGGTGGGAGGGTGCCAAAGGATTTCGGACTTGTATGATGGGGTGACCCCTATGACATTCATGCAATGCAGTATAGACTTTGATCTCCCAGAGGCAGAGCACCTACATTACACTCAGATCAGGGACTGGATTACCAATCCATCTATCCGCGCTGCTGCTGCCAGGGACAGAACCCCATTTGAAACCTTAAGTTGATAGAGACATTGTTAGACCTGTCAGCCCTAGGGTGGTCTTATCCTGTTTTTTTCCCTTTCTGCGCCTCATTTTTGCCACCATATTTTTACTGGACCTAGGTCTCCGGGCGCCTTGCCACTGCTGGTCAGTGCTGAGGTGCAGGTGCTCTCTCACCAAAGATGGCTGCCACAGGCCCCTGCTACTGCAGAGGGCCTTCCACACATACACACTAGTCGCCAGAGTCAGGCTGGGACAAGGGATACAGTAGCCATCCCGTCCCCGCCTCTGGGCCCCATAGCTAGGTAGGTGGAAGGTTCCAGAACCTTCCGGGCTGTGGGAGGAGTTACACTTTGCCGCCTTTGGGAGGGTCACCTGACCTAGGGGTATAAGAGGCTTGGAGGGAAAACCTGGAGTTAGTTAGGTTGAGGCACCGCTGAACCTGGGAGAACCTGCGCTGGAGTACAGACTTTAGGGCCTAGGGGGAGACCTACACTACTGCCGCTGACAGGGTCAAGGCCCTGCTGCCGTAAGATAGATGAGGAACGCCCACCACCCACTGATCTTGCCCAGTGTGAGGGGACCCAGGGAACCATCTCCAGCGTGCCAGGAGGCACATCAACTCCTCCAAGAATCACCAACTCACAACCCCCTGTTCATAAGAGACTTTACTGCATCCAAGAATTTCAGGACTACAAGTGAAAACCATTGAGAGGGGATCAGGAGGCGAAGCGCTGCGTCCTAAGCGCTAGGCCTCCACCCCCTATCTACCTATACAGACAGCTGGACTGTCCCCTAGAACCATCCCTTCACAGCCTGAGCATAAGGCTGTCAGCGCGCCTGCGCTGCAACCCCCAAGTGCGGAGAGAACTTGACCCCCCTCTCGGTCACTGACCTGGTGACCGGATCACCGCCGCGGCCGCCGCCGCTGGAAGAAGGGAACTGAGGCCGGGAGATCTCTCCCCTATTCATAGTAGTGGTGAGGGCGCCGTCCGCGCCCTCACCGAAATCACCACAAGTCACCGCCGGGCCCGAGACCCCTGCCGCTGCCAGCGCGGCCAAGAATACCGCCGCCGCAGCCCCGTGGGCCGCGTGAAGTGAATTGAGGCCTGCTGCGGCCTCCCGGCCCGTGGACGCTGTCGCCGAGGGCCGGGGACGCTGACCGCGTCACAGGTCGCGCCCCGAAAAGGCCGCGACGGGATTGGCCCGCCAAAGCCAATCGCCGGAGAAGAGGCGTCGCCTGGCAACCACCAGAAGCCGCGACGTGATTGGCCCAGCAGAGCCGAACATCAACGTCAGAGGGGCTCCACTGCCATCGGGAGCCCCCGGAGGAAGAGAAGGCCGCGACGCGGTTGGCTCAGCCGGAGCCAATCGGGAGGACGTCCCGGGGCTCCACTGCCAACGGGAGCCCCGCGAAGAATCGCCGCCGCGCCCGGATTGGGCGCCGTGAAGAGCCCGCCTCCGCCCAGCACGCCGGGAGGTAAGGAAGGACCTCCTCACCTCTCGGGACGCCGGAGCCGACTGGCAGGACCGCCGGCTCCCGCACCAAGTCCCCACTCACTCCCTGGACTCCACGGGGGCCGGAGGAGGAGCATACCGGCCCCCAACGAAGGGAACAACATCGCGAGAGGCTCCATAGCCTCGAGCAAGCAATCAGCACCGGCCGGAGGGCCGCAAGACTCGCGCCGGGCCCCGCCCCCACCACAGAGGGCCGGGCCAGAGAGGAGTCCGCCGTAAGGCCCCGCAGCCAGCCACAACACCGCAGGTGAGCCCAGGAGGCCCCTAGGGCTCTAGGTTAAGCCCCTGGGGGCCGGGGGCCACCCTTGAGGAGGGATCACGGAGGGAGGGGCCTTTAATGACTTTGGGATTACAGGCCAGGCACATCCTATGACCCTAGCCTCCCCGGGGAGATAAAGAAGTTCCCCCTTTTTGGAAGCCCCCAGCTGCTGGACATGTTGAGGGGTTCCCGGTAGGATTCCCTCCCGCCTAGTGTATCATAGGCTGTATAGAGTACCTAGGCCTACTGTATATATGTTGATGTATAAACCGTGTTGCGCCTGTTCTAGGCCCTAGTTGGTAAAGAGCACCCGAATGAGCAGTGGTGCTGTGATTTTAATGCGGCCTTTTAGTGGCCAGAATTGTGAAGGGTCTTTTTAAATGAACGCGCACTAGTTACCCGAATGTATAATTTGAATAATTGAATGCCATCTTGATCAATATAAAGGAACCTGATTGTTACTTATACAAGCCTGGTGTGGTGTCCGGTTATTGCGTCGCATTTCTGAGTTAATGTGAGAGTGTGCTGCACAACTGCCTTACACATTGCCTTCGCGTGCCTTTCCCCGCTTTGCGCCATGCTACCATAACGGTCTCGGTAACCCCGTTTCCAACATTGGTGTTCAGCGGTGGGATAAGGACTGGTATTTGTGCAGCACCCTACAGTGACTCAGTGTGCGCCGCAATTGGACACCTAGGAAAATAATAAGTAGGAGGAATTCTATTGTAAATTGCCAGTTGTATTAGTCCTGTGTTAGACCTGCTGCCTTCCATTTAGGACCCCTTCCTTAAGTTGTCTGGGACCCCACCTAGGAGGATGGAGTTTGAGCTAGCCGACCTAGAGAGGTACACGGTGAACCAGCTCAAGGAGTTCTGCCTAGAGAGGGGGTGGCCGTCAAGCGAGGTGCCAGGAAGGAGGTACTTCAGAAGGCTTTGAGGGCATGGGTCATGGCCCACCCGGAGGGAAGAGGGGAGGAGGAGGAGCAGAGGGAGACAGACGACCCAGGAGAACTGAGCCTACTGAACATTGACGTCAGCGAGAATGTGTTGCCAGGAAGACGTTCCAGGGCAGGCAGTAGTGCGTCAGGGGGAGTGTGTCACCAGAGGAATTCGAGGACAGAAGGCAGCAAAGGCAATTGACATTAGAATTGGCTAAGATGGAAAGGGAGCGAGAACAGGGAAGGCTAGCCATGGAGGAAAGAAGGCTTGTACATGAGCTTAGCCTGAAAGAACTGGAGCTCCGAGCCTTGCAAATGGAAATGGAAGGCAAAGGAAATGGTGGCAGCGTACCTACTGGGGTTCCACAGGAGCCCAAATTTTACCTACCCAGGGAGGTGATGGCCAGCTTTAGTGTGGGTGATGACATAGACAAGTGGTTGACGGCGTACGAGGTAGCTTTGGTGGCCCATAGAGTTCCTGAGAGCTACTGGGGAGGAGGACTTTATAGATACATACCTCCACTAGTCAGGGACACACTGCTAACCTTAGAAAAGGGGATCGAACCAACTACCCTATCATGAGGGAGGCCCTGCTCAGGAAGTTTGGCCTCACCCCTGAGAAGTACCGCCAAAAGTTTCGCAACAGCCACAAGCTCACCACACAAAACTGGGTAGATTTTTATGATTATGCCCGGAAGGCATTAGAGGGTTGGGTGCGTGGCAGCGAGGTTGACAATTACACTGGGCTGTACGACCTATTTTTGAGAGAGCACCTCCTCGAGAAATGTTTTCCGGAGCTGCGCCAGTACTTGGTGGACCGCAAGCTGACCAACCCAAGGGAGCTTGCAGAGGAGGCAGACACGTGGGTCAGCACTAGGGTGTCCCACAAGGGAGCCGGGCGGATCCCCGAAGGGTGGACAGGTGTTCCCCCAGAAGAAAGAGGGGAGATAAAAGAGGGAGTTCTTTAAAGGTCCCCAAAATAGACCGCCTGGGAGAGGGGTAGGTTTCCCATCCCAATCTGGATACCAGAAACCCACTTACCCTGACAGGAGTCAGCAGCCCAGAACTGTCCGGTGCTACGAGTGCGGGGAGGTTGGACACTACAAGGGGGATGCCCAGTGTCGCAAGAGAGCCCCAGCCCCCACAGGAGGTAAGACCCCCGGGGTGGCCAGTGTAGCGCTTGGGGAGGAGTTGTCCCTAGGTAGGGGAGGTGAGTGGACAGGCTTGACCTTAGTTTCCCTGGGGGATAGGGAGATCATCCCAAGGGTGCAGGTACCCGAGAACACTGCCAAGTATCGGCAGAGGGTCCTGGTGAACGGGGAGGAGGTGGAGGCTCTGAGGGACACAGGTGCCAGTATGACAATGGTGAAACGTCAGCTGGTGTCCCCAGAGCAGGTGATTCCTGAGGAGTTCCACCCGGTTGTGATGGCAGATAATAGCCTGGGTCATTACCCCGTGGCCCAAGTTCCCTTTGAGTGGGGAGGAGTGTCAGGTCTGATGAAGGTTGCGGTGAGCCCTGCCATGCCAGTTGACTGTCTGCTGGGCAACGATTTAGAACATACTGCCTGGAGAGAGGTAGAGTTCAATGCCCATGCTGAGATGTTGGGGTTACCAGGATGGACTTGCGTTATCACGCGGTCCATGGCTGCCCGACAAGGAACTCAGCCCGGGTTGGAGCCTGAAAGAAGGGCCCAGCCCACTGCTGGACGAGGAGATGTCCGGGAGGAAACACCCGGTGAGATGGATGGGGAGCCCGCGGAGGTGACCCCGGAGTCCGCTGAGGTGGTTGGTTTTCCCGTGGGGGACCTGCCGACCCCTGCAGAGTGGCAGGTGGAAGGAGGGCCTACCCGGGAAGAATTTTGCCGGGCACAGAGGGAGTGCCCTACGCTTGTTGGCATACGGCAACAGGCCGACGCCCAAGCAGCTGGAACAGAGACTGGTAATTACCATGTCTACTGGGAGGATGGTCTCCTCTACAGTGAGCCTAAGGCTCCGGTGCATGGGTCCTCAAGGGCCGTGGTGGTCCCCCAATGCCACCGAGCCTTTCTGCTAGAGTTGGCGCATGAGATACCACTAGCAGGACACCTGGGCCAGGACAAGACGTTTGCGCGCTTGGTCCCACATTTTTACTGGCCCAGGATGCGCGTCACTTCTGACACTTATTGCAAGACCTGCACCACTTGCCAAGCAAGCGGCAAGACAGGGACTAAGGTGAAGGTCCCGCTAGAGCCTCTCCCAGTGGTCGATACCCCTTTTGAGCGAGTGGGGATTGACATTGTCGGGCCGTTGGATCCGCCGACTTCAGCTGGGCATAGGTTCATTTTGGTGCTAGTAGACCACGCCACCCGGTACCCAGAGGCAATCCCTCTGAGGACCATCACAGCACCGGTGGTGGCGCGGGCCCTCATGGGGATTTTTACCCGAGTGGGATTCCCCAAGGTCGTGGTGTCAGATAGGGGCACGAATTTCATGTCAGCCTACATGCAGGCCATGTGGAAGGAGTGTGGAGTGACCTACCGGTTCTCCACTCCTTACCACCCCCAGACGAACGGGCTCGTGGAGCGCTTCAACAAAACCTTGAAGGGGATGATCAGGAGCCTACCCGAGGACTTGAGAAGAAAGTGGGACGTCCTCTTACCCTGTCTGCTCTTCTCCTACCGAGAGGTGCCGCAGAAGGGGTCGGTTTCAGCCCCTTTGAGCTGCTCTATGGCCACCCCGTTCGGGGGCCCCTCAGTCTTGTCAAAGAGGGTGGGAGAAGTCTTCCTCGAAGCTTCCCCGTGATGTGGTCAGCTATATGCTGGCGTTCCGCAGCCAAGTGGCCAAGCTGTGGAAGGAGGCCTCGGACAACTTAGAGGCAAGTCAGGCCGTCATGAAGCAATGGTATGACCGGAACGCGCGGACGGTAGAGTTAGACGCTGGACAGAAGGTGTGGGTCATGGAGCCAGGAGAGCTTAGCGCCCTCCAGGACCGATGGACTGGGCCGTTTGAGATCTTAGAACGAAAAGGCCAGACCACGTATGTCGTCGACATGAAGACCCCCGTCAACCCCACAGGGTGCTCCACGTCAACCGCCTGAAGCCACACCAGGAGCGTTCCGAGCTCACTCTCTTGATGATAACGGATGGGAGTGAGGAGGAAGAGAGTGAGCCTCTGCCAGACCTTCTGGCGGTCCACGAGAAGGATGGTTCGGTAGAGGGAGTAGTCCTCGCCCCATCCTTGACCCCAGAGCAACAGAGGGACTGCCGCCAGGTTTTGGGGCAGTACGCCTCGTTGTTTTCCCTCACGCCTGGAATCACGCACCTGTGTACCCATGATGTGGACACAGGGGACAGTCCGCCAGTGAAGAACAAGTCTTACCGGCTGTCCGATAAGGTCAAGGCTAGTATCCAGAGTGAGGTGGTAAAGATGCTAGAACTGGGGGTGATTGAGCCTTCCAGTAGCCCTTGGGCTAGTCCGGTAGTGTTGGTGCCGAAAGCGGCCCCCGGGCACCACACCAGAACTTCGGTTCTGTGTGGATTATCGTGGACTCAATTCGGTCACCAAGACCGACGCTCACCCGATCCCTCGGGCGGATGAGCTCATTGACCGGCTGGGAGCAGCCCGGTATTTGAGTACCATTGATTTAACATCAGGATATTGGCAGATCGCCATGGCGGAAGGAGCAAGGGAGAAGACTGCGTTCTCCACCCCGAGGGCCACTTTCAATTCCAGGTGATGCCCTTCGGGTTGAAAAATGCTCCCGCCACTTTCCAGCGGTTGGTGAACCAGGTGCTGTCTGGCCTAGAGGCCTTCTCTGCTGCCTACCTGGATGACATAGCTGTCTTCAGTAGCAGCTGGGAAGACCATCTGCAGCATCTCCAGGAGGTGCTGCAGGCTTTGCAAAGGGCTGGTCTAACCATCAAGGCCAGCAAGTGCCAGATTGGACAGGGATCTGTCGTGTACCTGGGACATCTGGTGGGCGGAGGTAAGGTGCAACCCCTCCAAGCCAAGATTGAGACCATCATGGCCTGGGAGCCCCCAAGACCCAAACAGAGGTCCGAGCTTTTCTCGGCCTCACGGGATACTACCGCCGGTTCGTCAAGGGATATGGAACCATCGTGGGCCCATTGACGGAATTGACTTCCAAGAAACAGCCACGCAGAGTAATCTGGACGGCTGCCTGCCAAGATGCCTTTGAGACTCTTAAACGTGCCATGTGCACCGCACCGGTGCTCCGGACCCCGACTCGGCCGGGAATTTATCGTGCAGACAGACGCTTCTGAGCATGGCATAGGAGCTGTGCTCTCGCAGCTGAATGACGATGGCCAAGACCAGCCAGTGGCCTTTATCTCCCGACGACTACTCCCCGGGAACAGCGGTGGAGTACCATCGAGCGGGAAGCCTTTGCTGTGGTTTGGGCGGTGAAGAAGTTGAGGCCATACCTTTTTGGTTGTCACTTCTTGGTCCAGACCGACCACAGACCCCTTCGCTGGCTCATGCAGATGAGAGGCGAAAATCCCAAATTGTTGAGATGGTCCATTTCCCTCCAGGGGATGGACTTTCGGGTGGAACATCGACCCGGTGTAGACCACGCCAACGCTGACGGTCTCTCCCGGTTTTTCCGCCTTAGTGAAGAGAACTCCCTAGAGGTTGGGAAGCTCTCCCTCTTTCGGCTGGGGGGACGCGTGTTAGACCTGTCAGCCCTAGGGTGGTCTTACCCTGTTTTTTTCCCTTTCTGCGCCTCATTTTTGCCACCATATTTTTACTGGACCTAGGTCTCCGGGCGCCTTGCCACTGCTGGTCAGTGCTGAGGTGCAGGTGCTCTCTCACCAAAGATGGCTGCCACAGGCCCCTGCTACTGCAGAGGGCCTTCCACACATACACACTAGTCGCCAGAGTCAGGCTGGGACAAGGGATACAGTAGCCATCCCGTCCCCGCCTCTGGGCCCCATAGCTAGGTAGGTGGAAGGTTCCAGAACCTTCCGGGCTGTGGGAGGAGTTACACTTTGCCGCCTTTGGGAGGGTCACCTGACCTAGGGGTATAAGAGGCTTGGAGGGAAAACCTGGAGTTAGTTAGGTTGAGGCACCGCTGAACCTGGGAGAACCTGCGCTGGAGTACAGACTTTAGGGCCTAGGGGGAGACCTACACTACTGCCGCTGACAGGGTCAAGGCCCTGCTGCCGTAAGATAGATGAGGAACGCCCACCACCCACTGATCTTGCCCAGTGTGAGGGGACCCAGGGAACCATCTCCAGCGTGCCAGGAGGCACATCAACTCCTCCAAGAATCACCAACTCACAACCCCCCCTGTTCATAAAGAGACTTTACTGCATCCAAGAATTTCAGGACTACAAGTGAAAACCATTGAGAGGGGATCAGGAGGCGAAGCGCTGCGTCCTAAGCGCTAGGCCTCCACCCCCTATCTACCTATACAGACAGCTGGACTGTCCCCCTAGAACCATCCCTTCACAGCCTGAGCATAAGGCTGTCAGCGCGCCTGCGCTGCAACCCCCAAGTGCGGAGAGAACTTGACCCCCCTCTCGGTCACTGACCTGGTGACCGGATCACCGCCGCGGCCGCCGCCGCTGGAAGAAGGAACTGAGGCCGGGAGATCTCTCCCTATTCATAGTAGTGGTGAGGGCGCCGTCCGCGCCCTCACCGAAATCACCACAAGTCACCGCCGGGCCCGAGACCCCTGCCGCTGCCAGCGCGGCCAAGAATACCGCCGCCGCAGCCCCGTGGGCCGCGTGAAGTGAATTGAGGCCTGCTGCGGCCTCCCGGCCCGTGGACGCTGTCGCCGAGGGCCGGGGACGCTGACCGCGTCACAGGTCGCGCCCCCGAAAGGCCGCGACGGGATTGGCCCGCCAAAGCCAATCGCCGGAGAAGAGGGCGTCGCCTGGCAACCACCAGAAGCCGCGACGTGATTGGCCCAGCAGAGCCGAACATCAACGTCAGAGGGCTCCACTGCCATCGGGAGCCCCCGGAGGAAGAGAAGGCCGCGACGCGATTGGCTCAGCCGGAGCCAATCGGGAGGGCGTCCCGGGGCTCCACTGCCAACGGGAGCCCCGCGAAGAATCGCCGCCGCGCCCGGATTGGGCGCCGTGAAGAGCCCGCCTCCGCCCAGCACGCCGGGAGGTAAGGAAGGACCTCCTCACCTCTCGGGACGCCGGAGCCGACTGGCAGGACCGCCGGCTCCCGCACCAAGTCCCCACTCACTCCCTGGACTCCACGGGGGCCGGAGGAGGAGCATACCGGCCCCCAACGAAGGGAACAACATCGCGAGAGGCTCCATAGCCTCGAGCAAGCAATCAGCACCGGCCGGAGGGCCGCAAGACTCGCGCCGGGCCCCGCCCCCACCACAGAGGGCCGGGCCAGAGAGGAGTCCGCCGTAAGGCCCCGCAGCCAGCCACAACACCGCAGGTGAGCCCAGGAGGCCCCTAGGGCTCTAGGTTAAGCCCCTGGGGCCGGGGGCCACCCTTGAGGAGGGATCACGGAGGGAGGGGCCTTTAATGACTTTGGGATTACAGGCCAGGCACATCCTATGACCCTAGCCTCCCCGGGGAGATAAAGAAGTTCCCCCTTTTTGGAAGCCCCCAGCTGCTGGACATGTTGAGGGGTTCCCGGTAGGATTCCCTCCCGCCTAGTGTATCATAGGCTGTATAGAGTACCTAGGCCTACTGTATATATGTTGATGTATAAACCGTGTTGCGCCTGTTCTAGGCCCTAGTTGGTAAAGAGCACCCGAATGAGCAGTGGTGCTGTGATTTTAATGCGGCCTTTTAGTGGCCAGAATTGTGAAGGGTCTTTTTAAATGAACGCGCACTAGTTACCCGAATGTATAATTTGAATAATTGAATGCCATCTTGATCAATATAAAGGAACCTGATTGTTACTTATACAAGCCTGGTGTGGTGTCCGGTTATTGCGTCGCATTTCTGAGTTAATGTGAGAGTGTGCTGCACAACTGCCTTACACATTGCCTTCGCGTGCCTTTCCCCGCTTTGCGCCATGCTACCATAACGGTCTCGGTAACCCCGTTTCCAACAGACATCTAGCTGCAGATTCCTTACCTTTGAATTTCCCAGGCATCACATTGGATCTGGAAGATTTTTCTTCAAGCAATACCCCTACGCGGCAATAGGGGGTGTCGGTCGTCTCCATATGACGGCGTTGTCCGCATGGGAAGTGGCGTCCACGTCACATATATAGGCGCCACCTCGGTGCGCTGACGTCCGTTCTTTTCTTTCTGCGCAAGCCAGCACAGATCCGTGAAGAGAGCTACCCTCTGTCACTTTTTGACAGGCTTTTTTTACCCTTTTTTTGGTGTGTAGGTTTTCCTATCATGTCCAAGAAGTCTGGATTCAAGCCGTGCGGGGCTTGTCACCATGCCATGTTGGTGACAGACCCTCACCTGGTTTGTCTCTGGTGCCTGGAGCGTGACTTCAATTCGGAATTGTGCTCCAACTGCCAGGCCATGGCTCTGAAAGCCTTGAGGGAGCGGTCACTAAAGCTGCTTGCGGCCTGGCGCTCAGCACCACGTCGTTCTGCCTGGAGATTTCGTTCACGGTCCCGGTCGAGAGGAAGGTGCGGGTACCACTTCTGGAGTCCCAAGTCTTCGTCCTCCCACTCGAAGTCGTCGAGTCATTCAGGTAAGAACCACACAAAAAACACCAGAAGTCTAAGCGTGCTTCAACCTCTCGCTGTCCATTGGCTGAAGTGGTAGAGGAGTCTCAGCATTTTAGGCCTCGTTCCCCTGAACCTGCACCTGGGTCGGCTCTGTGCTTCCCGGCCTTCCCGGCCAGAGTGACCCCCGTCCAGATCAAAGAATTTTCTGATGTCATGTGGCTCATATTTGGGCAGCCTGATCCTACCGGCGTGCTTTCGGGCCCTGTAGGCTCAGAGATGGCTCCATTGGGTTCCGCGCTGGCGTCTCCAGCCCTGACACCAATGACCCCCCTCCCCCCATGGGTCTGGCTATGGAACCAGACCAATGCCGGTCTTGCCACTGCGACCTTCCCCAGCGCTGGCCCTGATGCCGAGACTCCCAACACCGCCAGCGCCCACCAGCGACCCGGTGCCGGATCGGTGCCTACCCGCCCGGCACAACCCTTAGGTCCTAAGTCAGTTCCTCAGCCTCATTCTGAAGGGCTAGGAATGGTGGAAGTTTGGAAGAGGTAGTTGGACCCTTTACAAGACCAGCATTATCAGGAAATGGACTGGTACAAAGAATTGGGTGAGGCGGACTGGATACCTCTCCAGATTCTGTCCTGCTTTCTCCCCTACCATGGCTATGGAGGAGGGGGCTTCATACACTATGGTGGTGTGAAGGGCAGCTAAGGTCCTGGACCTTTAGCTCCCTTCTGTGGAAGTCAAGATGTATATCTTGACAGAGGTCCAGCAGCCGGGTGTCTCCTCCTCTGAACCCTTGCTGCCCTTCAATGAGGCATTGACAGATGTCCTTCTAGTAACCTGGTCCAAGCTCAGCACAGGGGCTCCTGTGAATAGGACAGTTGCCGCCATCGCCCTGCACCGGGTGACCCAAATGTCCTCACCAACCACTCTGCCCTCGAGAACTTGGTGGTACAAGCTTCTACTTCCCAGGGTGCGTTTCCTTCAGCACACCTGGACAGGGAATCCAAGAGGCTGGACAGTTGGGGTAAAGAAATTGTTTCTTCCGCCAGCCTTGCATTGCAGTCAATGAACACCGCATGCCTATTGGGCCGTTACTCCCACTTCCTGTGGGAAATAGTTGCACAAGTGCTGCCACAGGTCCCGGAGATTGCCCGGGCCATCCTCTCCCAAGCAGTATCAAACTGGAGAGATGCGTCAAAGTTCGCCATTCGTTGTGGTCTCAACACGACCGACTCGCTGGGCAGAGCGATTGCATTGTCAGTGGCAGTTCGACGCCAAGCCTGGTTGAGGACTTCTGGCTTTTCAGGGGATGTTCAGGCCTATCTCATGGACATGCCCTTTAATGGCACCCATCTCTTCGGAGACCAGGCAGACATGGCACTGGAGCGCTTTAAGGACTCCCGGGCTATGGCCAAGTCCTTTGGCCTCTCAGTGGCCACATGTCCCTGTCGGCCTTTCGCCCCTTTTATGGCTAAGGAAAACCTTATATGGATGTGCCAACCACATCCTAGCTACAAGACAGCGCAAGTTCAACAACCTCTGAGCGGCCGTGGGCGCGGCTCGTTCCGACCTCGTGGGTCCAGCAGCCAGAGGTCGGGCCGGTCCACCACCCCCCCTGCAACCTCAGCCTCCAAACCGTCCAGATCCTGGGCAGCCAGTTGGTGGCAGGATCAGCCATTATCTCCACTACTGGGAGAACATTACTTCTGACCGGTGGGTTCTCCAGATAGTCTGAAGGGGCTACTCCCTCCCCTTCGACACTACTCCTCAATCCATGCCTTCAACTTACTACCATCTGACAGAGAATCACCTGACTTTGCTTAAGGAGGAAGTCATGACTCTCTTGGCCAAGGGAGCCATAGAGAGGGTTCTGGCGGCGCCAGAAGTAGGCCTATTTTCAAATTCCCTACCTGCCTGCTCATCGGCGCCACCTGCTGTTTACGGTAGACCACGAGCACTTTCACTTCACCAGGCTCCCCTTTGGCCTTACTAGCACCCCTCAGGTGTTCACCCAAGTGATGGCGGTGGTCACAGCTCATCTGCACAGATCAGAGGTGCAAGTCTTCCCCTATCTCGAGGACTGACTGTTGAAGGCGAGCTCTCCCCAGGCCTCCCACCTCTAGACTATGGTGAGCCTCCTGCATTTGCTGGGGTTCACTATCAACGTGCCAAAGTCACACCTGACTCCCTCTCAGGTGCTCCCTTTCATCAGAGCTGTTTTGGACACAGTGCAGTTTTGGGCCGATCCTCCCGAACGGCGAGTCCGGGATATCCAGGCTATGATACCAATGTTTCAGCTTCTATCCTGGATTTCAGTGAGAATGACTCTGAGGCTGCTGGGACTCAGGGCCTCCTGCATCCTGCTTGTGACACATGCCAGATGGCATATGCAGGCTCTGCAGTGGGACCTGAAGTTCCAGTGGGCATAGTAACAGCGGAGTCTCTGCGACGTGGTCCAGATCTTGGAGGGAACTGCACAGGACCTGCAGTGGTGTCTGACCAACTGCGATCTCCCTTCCCCAACCCATTCCCCAGTGACAGATGCGTCACTTCTGGGATGGGGCGGCCATCTGGGAGAGGTGGAGATCAGAGGAATCCGGAATCCACATCAATTTGCTGGCGCTCCAAGTGATTCGCTTGGTATTGAAAGCCTTTCTACCTTCAATAAAGGGAAAGCTGGTTCAAGTCAAGTGTGCACAAACAACACCACCGCCATGTGGTACTGCAACAAACAGTGTGGAGCGGGGTCGTGGACCCTTTGTCAAGAGGCCCTGCATCTCTGGACATGGCTGGAACAGAAGGGCATTTCCCTGGTGGTTCAACACCTGGCAGGTTCGCTGAATACCAGGGCAGACAAACTCAGCCATCAATGCCTAGCAGATCACAAATGGCATCTCCATCCAGAGTTGGCAAAAGGTCTCTTTCAACAGTGGGGAGAGCTTTGGTTAGATCTGTTCGCCTCTGCCGAGAATGCGCAATGTCAGCAGTTTTGTGTGCTGGAGTTTTCAAGATGACTCTCGCTTGGAAGCACTTTTCGCCTCGAGTGGAGCTCAGGCCTCCTATACACCTTTCCGGCCATACCACTTCTGTCAGAGTGCTCACGAAGATCAGAAGCAACTGGGTCCAAGTCATTCTTGTTGCTCCGGACTGGGCATGAAGAGTCTGGTATCCTAAGCTTCTCCAATTGAGTATCGATCCTCCGATCAGGCTGTTCCTTCGAGAGGATCTCCTGCTGAAGCAGCAGGG
Source organism: Calotriton arnoldi (assembly GCA_963921515.1). Taxonomy (NCBI): domain Eukaryota; kingdom Metazoa; phylum Chordata; class Amphibia; order Caudata; family Salamandridae; genus Calotriton; species Calotriton arnoldi. Next base: position 337,107 of record CAWUFW010011435.1, on the reverse strand, counting down.
GAGGGTCCTCCACCTCAACCTGTCAACTCTTCGCATTCTTAGGTGGAGATTGAGACGTGGCAGTTGATGGCATTCAACCTTCCTCCCGAAGTTTGCAATGTTATTTTGGCCCTCCACCAAGACCATGTAGCCTGCCAGTGGAGCAAATTTGTAAAATATTGTACAAAAAGATCTATTGATCCTCTTTCTGCCTTCCTCTCTCACATTTTTCTTTGCATTTTGACCCTTGCCCAGCACGGCTCTGCTATGGGCACTCATAGGGTACCTTTCTGCTTTGTCTGTCTTCCTGAGGCTACCAGATCAACCCTCATTATTTAAAACTCCCATTGTAAATAGATTCCTCAATGGCCTTGTACATATGTTCCCACCTCCCCCTTTCATTATGCCTCAGTGGGACCTTAATTTGGTTCTCACCTTTCTAATGTGCGATCCATTCGAACCTCTGCACAAATGCCACCTCCTGCTGCTTACCATCAAAACAGCCTTTTTAGTGGCAATCACATCTGCCAGTAGGGTGAGCGAATTGCAGACTCTGTCATCCAAGCCTCCTTACCTAACCATCTTCCCATATAAGTTGGTGCTTCACACTAGGGCCTTTTTCTTACCGAAAGTGGTAACACCATTCCATGTGGAGAATCTGTCACCTTGCCCACCTTCTACGCTCCTCTGCACCCCTCTAAAGAAGAGGAGCGACTCCACCGTCTGGACCCAAAAAGATCGTTGTCATTCTACTTTGACCACACTAAACAGTTCTGGGTGGACGACTAACTCTTTGTGGGGTATGTTGGAACGGAGAAAGTTTGTGGGGTGCCGAAGAGGACTATCTTGGGCCTTCCTCTGCATAAAAATGTGCTATGCTCTGGCCAAAAAGCAGCCTCCTGAAGGCATAAGGGCTCATTCCACTAGAACAAAGGCTGCTACCACAGCATTACACCGTGGAGTTCCAGTCCTCGACTTATGTCAGGCAGCTACGTGTGTATCCCTGCACACGTTACTGCCTTCGACGGTCCGGTCCGCAGGGAAGAACTCTTTGGCCGCTCTGTTTTGCAGCACTTTCTGGTCTAAACTTGTCCGCAGTCCCTCCTCCAGGGATGGCATTTCTTGGGTATCTATTCAAAGGTAAAGACTCTACGGCTAGATGTCTTTATCAGATGAATAAGTTGCCTTATCTGGTAGAGACATTATCTAGCTACAGATTCCTTACTGACCCACCCATCCTTCCCGCACTGCAGACAGGTTTCTAGTATCAGGGCTGATATCGTTCAGGGCCCTAGTTGTTCCGAAATACATTAGTCAGTGCACTTCATGGCTCTGCACTTCTGGCGTGGAAAGTCGTGAAAAAGTAACTGACGTCAGCGTGCCGAGGTGGCGCCTAAATAGGTGACGCGGACGTCACTTCCGGCGCAGACAATGCCGACAGTGTTACGCTGGGCTGACCAATGCCAGCTATTGGTGCACAGGGGTATTGCTCTAGGAAAAATCTTCCAGATCCAGTCTGACGCCTGGGAAATTCAAAGGTAAGGAATCTGCGGCTAGATCATGTCTCTACCAGATAAGGCATCACCGAAGGTAAGTAACTTGTTCTTCCCTTCCCTCATGGGCTCTAGAGGTGCTAACTATAGGCTTTACAAGCTGCTTCTAATGTCGGACTTGCCCAATGTATGGAAAAATAATGAGGAGGGGTAGCGAGTTCTGGGGAAAGAGATCAATGGGACTTAATCAATGGAACTTAATCAATGGGAGCACCTGGGCAGAGACATTCACTCATCATCCATCTTGGTCCTAGGAAGGGAAATCCATTATAAAATCTGGTTTGACTGGTACTACACTCCCTTTCGCCTACATTGCATGTATCAGAATGCATCTCCCAGGTGTTAGAGGGGTTGTGGGGCATTAGGGGAAGCTCTGCGTATTTGATGGGCATCTCCCAGTATTCAACCTTTTTGAGAACAGGTGGTTGCCACGCCTCAAAGTATTCTTGGTGTCCCTATCCCTTTTACGCCCAAAGTGATGCTTCTGGGCCTAAAACCTGCAGACCCAAAACTGGCAATGTGTGGACTGCCCTCCGCTGAGGCCTTGGCATCGAGATCTTTGGACTATTTTGCCTCTGGAGAGACTGATTAGCAACTTGAACGGCACCCATCTTCGATTTGAGACTAAATATAAACCTGTATATGATATGCTCAGTGGGGGCTTGGCGCACACAGTACTCTATTCATGTTGGCGGGCCATGAAAATTTTTGATTGAGTTAGCATGTGGGGCTGTTCCTCTGTTTGACATTGGAATGCTGTTTTTTCTGAATTATTGAATTGTGCTCACAGATGAGCCATGTTCTACAGAGCGTACCTCTTCATGGATTCTCGGTGGGTGGATTTTCCCTCCGAAGTTGGGGTACGGAGGGTTGGGATGGGTTGGGTGGGGGTGGAAATGGGCCCTGGACCAGATTATGATGTGATAGATCTGGTGCTTTGTCTATACTTTGCTGAACTAACTGTTTCCATGTACATTTTGGCTGCACATGCCTACCTTGGTACTGTATGTTGTGTTTCGTTATGCCATTGGGTCCCATCCTCTTGCCTTTGAGAAATAAAGAAAGAAAGAAAAAAGAAAGGTATAAAAGAAAGAATAAAGGAAGGAAAGAAAGAAAGAAAGAAAAAGGAAGAAGGAAGGAAAGAAGGCATGAAAGGAATAAAGAAAGAAAGAGAAAGAAAGAAGGCAACAAAGGCAAAAGAGGGCAAGAAAAAAGAAAGATGGAAAGAAAGAAGGCATGAATAAAAGAAAGAAAGACAAAAAGAAAGAAAAAAGAAGGAAAGATAGAAAGCAAGGTACACAGAAAGAAAGCACAATCAAAGAAGGCAAGAAAGGAAGAAAATCGGCAAGAGAAAAAGGAAGGAAAAAGAAGGCATGAAAGAAAGAAGGAAATAAAAAAGGCAAGAAAGACACAAAGTAGGGAAAAAAGACAGAAAGAAAGGAAGACGGGAAGAAAAAGAAAGAAGACAAGAAAGAAGAAGGAAATGAACAGTAGAATGTTAAGAAGGCAAGCAAGAATGAAGGGAAGCAGAAAAGAAGAAAGAAAGGAAGCAAAAAAGAAGGCAAGAAATAAAGAAGTAAGAAAAGAAAAAAAAGAAAAAAGTGTTATAACTGCTGCAAATTAAACACAATAAATTACAGTTTTATTCCTGGGCAAAGTTTATTAAAGAACAATTGGTGAAAGTGAGTCCAGAATAAATGTGTTCTACTTTGTGTACTGCGTGTATAGTAAAAAAAGGATAACTTAATACAGAACAGTTTCAAATGGACACAATCTGGTATGGTGTGGAAAAGCGGCAGTCAGATAAACAAAGGACACTCCAAAAGGAATTTACAACAGCATTTGCAGGAGACAGGAACTGATAAAGCCGGAATGAGCTCTGTGCACGAAGAGCTGGTAAAAAGCTGCTGTCATATCAGGCTCCAAACACAAAGGCAATACTAAAGTAATAAAGTAAAAACAAAAACTCTGGCACTGAAGGGAACTACCTTGTGTGCAGATGTGCTCACTGTGAGAGAGCAAAATGCAGTCGCCCAAAGTGAAGTTAACCAGTTGCTTAAGTAGGCTAACCCATTGTCCCATGCTCTATGCTGTAGTGGGCAGAAGCACAATGTGAATGAGACAACAACCAACCGATGGATGAAGAGAGCTGACAGAAAGCCCCTTTAAGTAAGTATATTATACGTAGACTTTTGGATCATCAAAAGGTCTTGGCTAACGCCAGACCTAAAAATGTTAAAACTCTTCTTACTCAATGAGAACAACTAAGGTCCACCCCTATCCAGAATTTTCCTGAAGATATCACCAAAACTCACCAACAAAGTACATTCAGCACCAGGGACAATGAAGTAGAATTGAAGTAATGACATTGCTAGTAGGTAGTTGAAGCATTACCTCCGTATGAATTCCTCATCTCTGCCTGTACATCAACAGTAAAATACTCAAAAGGTTATGGGAGGGTGAATGCAATAACTCTAAACACTGACAATTGGTCGGGTAGCATTCCAACTCATCATTCTTTTGCTCACCATGCCACCTCAGATTAGACCCAGCTGTATGGTGTCACAAACAGGGAAAGTATGCCCTATTTGTAATACAGGCCCAGGAGTAAACGGCCTCAACCACCAGGTTGTGATAATTCGTGGCAAGCGGTGGGACGTCTAATGATTAGTAGTCCAGGGTGTTGGTGTGGCATTGTTCATTTCCAGTTTAGCACACAAAATCTGCACACTTAAATAATGGAACACGCTGGATGGAATTAGACCTTAGTGCCATGTCGGTAGATCAGATGGAAGATCTATCTAGGTACAGAGGGTGGAGGGTTCCCAGGAGTAAGGACAGGGAGGTCCTTGCTGGTTTCATTAGGGGCTAGTTTGAGACAATGGGTGAAAGGGTAAAGGTTGTGGTAGACTCGGAAGGGAACTATATTAGTAACCTAGGAGGGGTAGGAGAGTGCTGTGGAGTGAGGCTCTTGGGTCCCCTTTGCACAGATCTATCCCAGACACATGCCGAATGTGCCCCCTAATGTACTTTCCAGAGTTTCTCAGATATACTCACCCCCTTTAGTTTCTTGAATGCTCCAGGTTTTTACACCACCTCGGATTTCTAGGGTACCACTGTCACCAATTCGAGGAGTCAATGCTTTGGGTGGGTTGAGTTTAGCAGAGACCCTGAACGTGCAATTGGCTCTCTTGAAGGCTAAAACTGAGCAACTCCATCTGGGATAAGTGACTATACTTCAGTTCAGGCCAGGTTGTGGCCGAGGTTCCAAGAGATCTTGTGCATATGTATGTGGAAGGTCAGGACATCTTGGAATGGTTTGTGAGCTTTGAGGTTGCTTTTAAGGTGCAGGCCTTGAATGAGGGTCCAAGGTAGCTACAGTAATGGGACTTTTGTCATTGAAAGGTACAGCTGTCATTGGAAGGATGCCTATGACAGACCAAATTGTCTATGTGAAAATGAAGGAAGCTCCGATTCTGAGGTTTAGACTGAAGCCAGCTCAATACCTTCAAAGGTTCACGGAATGCAAGAGAGCAGATGGTGTTCCATTTGAGACATGGATTCATGGAGTATTGTGTGATTGGAATGAATGGGTGAGAGTACTGGTGGCCAAGGATTTTCAGTCCCTTAGTCAGTAGATGGTCACAGAGCAACTCAAACAGGCGCGCTATACCTCACTTAGGCAATAGCTGTCTGATCAGACAGAGAAGGATCCAGGGAAGCGTGCAGGATGAACAAGGGGCTGGAACAGCATGGATCTAAGCCAAAGGGAGAGAAGCGCTCTCCCAAGTCTCATCACAAACTCTAAGCACAAGGGCCAGGGTAATTCCCATGGAATCTGAGGAGGGCCCAGGAGAAATGGGAATGGCAATGGTGTGTCCAGTAAAGAACATCATGAGAAGGGAGGACAGGGAAGTTCTTCCCCATCCAAGGTGGTGACTTGTTACGAGTATCACCAGGTAGAACATTTTAAAAAAGACTGTCAGATGAAAGACCTTGTACCAGCTGCTCCCATGATAGTGAGTATGCTTCTTGTGGGTGAGAGGACCTGGGAGGCTTCGATTGTGCTTCACCTAGTTGCTATGGACACCTAAGAGAGGGACTCAGATGCTCTGAAGCACATTTATCACAACATGATGAGGTTTGTGCAGGAAATTAGTGTAAATGGGAGAAAAGTGCCTGCCCTGTGGGATACTGGAGCCTTCTGCACAATGGTTGAGCAGAAGTATCTAAGCCTGTGGAGATTCTTCATGCTACCACGGATATAAGTTTGGTAGCAAGTGGAGAGGGCATGGCAAACCTACTTGCATGTGTTGAGATTGACCTCAACGGCAAGGTGGCTATTGTCAGTGTTGGTGTAAGGGAAAAGCAAGGTGCTTGTAGTGGGCAACGATTTGATTGCTCCTGGATTGGGGCCAGGACCAGAAGCCTTTATGGCCTTGACCACATCAGATGTGTTGACCAGAACACAGGCTGCATAGACTACAGGGCAGTTTCTGGAGGAGACTGGAACTGAGACAAGTTAGTTTGCAGGAAAGGGCAGACTCTGGGAAGGCACTGGCCGTGGAGGTCATCGTTTATGCTCCAGAAGCAGGGGAAGATGAGGCTCGTGAAGCGGGCCATGTGCTGTAGTCTGGTTCACTTCTGGAGGTGCAAGGTTTGATAGCTGCTGGAGGCCTACCAGCGATGTTTTCCACAAGGCACAGAAAGAGTGCTCTACGCTTGTGGGACTTCTGAAGTAAGCTCAAGAATAGGTCAGCAAAAGAGTGGTTGGAAAACACTATTTTTGGCTGGGAGGATGGCCTACTGTACAATGAAGCAGTGAATCCTTAGCCAGGACTTAGCAAGAAGCTAGTGATTCCATTGGTGGTGCACAGGAATTTACTGTTGTCATTGCTCATTAGAAAAACCCAAGATAGGTTGAAACTAGTGGTGGGTGGAGTTCACGGAGTTCTGCTACGTGGTATTCCGCGAAGTGCCCCCAAAACTCCACTCTACTTTGTGGAGTTCCGCTCCAGGGCGGAGCTGCTTTGCACTGTGTACTTGCGGGAGCTGCATAGACCGGAGACGCTGCTCCAAGGCCCTCTTCTCAGCCACAGACCTGGTCGCTCCCACAGTGCTAGGCACGTACCTGTTTCCTGCTCCCTTAGCACCTGTGGAAGCGTTGCAGCCCCTGTCTACCGTTCTTCCTGCCTTGGCGATCCCACAGCTTCCTGGCAAGCACCCACCAAGGGATCTTGTCTGCCGTCCACCTCGGACTCTGCTTCCAGCAGCCTCTCTGCCACCCACTCTCAAGCGATTCTCAGAAATGTTCAGCAGTGGGATTGGTTGGTATACAGCCCAGAAGTGCTAAAACCTGCACATAACGACATCCGTTAAAGGTAAAACATCAACAACGGACTACGAACATTTGGCTGCATTCTCGGACGGTCCATGTAAATAGTGAACATGCTGTCATTTTATTTACGTGTAAATACCAGGCTCACGTTATGAGTCACGACAGGCTCTGCTTCATGCCAGAAGCCCGCAGGAGGTGCCCAGCCTATCCAGGATAAGCCAGGCTCGGCACTGTGGCTCTCCGTGAGGTACAACATCTGCAGTTCACTGTCTTGTGTTGGTTAGTTCCTGGGATATTACGAATGTGCTAATATATGGTGGTTGATACTTCCACAATAATTTCCTTTTTGCACTGAACACTTATGCATTTGGCTTAATCTAAGTGATCGCTGGCACAAGATGCAGGTCATCTTCCCCGAAGGTAAGATTGTTTTTTTTTTTTTTTCTCTATGTTATACTAGGCTCCTGTAACTGACGTAATTTTGTAACTCGCTAATCCTCATGTAAAGCGCTCTGATACCTCTGGGTGTAGCCAGCGCTATAAAAAACTCTGCAAATAAATAAATAAATAAGTGGTTAGCCCTGCTGCGGGGGTGCACTTGCAAGCTGCCAAGCTGTGCACGAGCTGTGTGTGCATGTATCTGTATGTATGTGCATGTGAGCTGGGTATACACGTGTGTGTGCATGCGTCTGTATGTATGTGTGTGTGCAATCTTCATGTGTGTGCACGTGTGTGTGTGTGCATGCAGCTGTATGTAGGTTATGCGAGCTGCGTGTGTATGTGCATGCTGCAAGTGTGTGTGCAATGTGCCATGTGTGTGAAAGGGGCAGGGATGCATGCAAGCAGCATGTGTGCACCAACCTGCTGAGATGTGTGCGAGCTGCATGAGTGTGTGTGCACGCTGCAAGTGTGTGCTGTGTGTGTGCAAGATGCCAATGTGCGTGAAAGCTGCAGAGGCGTGTGCAAACAGCATGTGTGTGCCTAGCTGCTGAGATGTGTGCAAAGTGCAGTTGTGCGTGCAAGCTGCTGAGCTGCCTGCAACCTGCCCTGTGAGAGTTGCCGAGGCATGTGCAAACTGCAGGTGCGTGTGTAAACTGCGGTGTGCGAGCTCCAGATGTGTGTGAAATCTGTGGAGCTGTGTATATAAAATTGCTGGCTTTTGTATGAAGGCTGCTGGGGACTGTGTGCCACCTGCCAGGGTGTGTGTGAAATCTGCTGTACGTTATATATAATTCTGGAGTTGCCATGTAGTCCACTTTTCGGGTCAGTGTGTGACCCACTTTGGTCTGGGTGCCACATGTGAAGGTGACTCTGGTGCAGAAATACCATACCCAATGTTACCGGCCAGAAGGAACAGCCAGTAACATTGCTTGAGGCTTCGGCTGCCCCGCCGACGTCCCACCTCTTTCTACGGCAAGCATGCAGAATGCCATGCTCTCCCTGCCAGGGCTCTTTCCCCCTCCCTCTCGTAGTCTCCCAAACCCCCCATGTCATCACTCCCACCCCGCGGAGAAGCCCTTGCTCCCACTTATTACCTGCTTCAATCAGGGGGGGGGTAAATGGGAGTGTTAAACCCTTGGGAATAGGGCACACAGTGTGGAACGCTGTGGCAATTCACTTATTCCCCATTCCAAGCAGTCTAACTGCTAGTTGCCCAGTAGTGTTGAAGTGTTTCCACACAGAACTGGCAGTTACAGCTGCGGGGCACCAGGACTGTGCAATACATTACCGGGGCCTTGAGGTGGGGGAGTTGCTGGGATGCCAAGGGCAGACCCAGCGGCTTCTGCCGTCGGAAGCTTTACCTCTTTGGCCCATCCGCCACAGTAGCTCCTCATCATGGCGTCAATGGATTCTGTCACTGCCCCTGTCTGGGATGCCGTGGACGGAGATCTGTAGATAGGGCAAAGGCCTCAACCGAATTCTCACCTGAGTGTGCATGAACCTTTCAACGTGATACCACTGTGCTGTAACAACTCCAATAAAATATGGGTCACACAAAAGTCAGTTGCGGGTGAATATCACACCAAGAAATCTGCATAGCTGCTCCTAGTGTGGGCACCTTCTACAGATTTGGTTGTCTGAGATATTTCTGTTTAGAGCTATTGGTGCAAACTCTTCTCAAATATCCTAATTAATGAAAGTAGAAGAAAGTAGAATCGCTCAGTTCAGGGGTAGCCAACCAACTCCGCTATGCGGTGGAGCGAAGTTTTTTTACCAAATTTTGTGCTCCAAGCGGAGCGCGGAGTAGCAAAAACTGTGAACTCCGCCAATGTAGCGGAGTTCGCCGCCCACCCCAAGTTAGAACCTCTGTTCTACTGGCCAGGGGTGTGCAGAGATACAGAGTGGCTCTGTAGAACCTGTCCCACTTCCTGGGTAAGTGGTAAGTCAGGAAGGAGGACAAAGGCACAGTTAATGCCTCACCAAGTTGTAGGTGTTCAATTTGAGTGGGTGGGAATAGACATAGTTGCTCCAGTGGGCGTGGCTATGATGGCAAACATGGTGGATATGTGAACCCCTTGCTCTGCACTGGCCCGACTTCAGTATCTGACCTCACAATCCTGTGGGCAGCAGAAAGCAAGATCTGGCCCCTGGAAGGTCCAGGAGGGCCCCCGCGGCGGCAGACATGGTGCAGTGGGGATACAGCTGGAGTACTGCCCTTGCCATGCTGAGTCGGCCCACGGGGCCGCGGTTGCCATTAAAGGCAGTGGAGGCGCAGCCGAGTGGCAGAGCACCGGCCCCCGTATGAGGAGCTGAGAGCGGGCCCCCCATGTGAGCCAGGCCTTGGGCCGGGTACCTCAGCAACAGAGGGGGCGAATGGGTCCCCTTAACCCTGAAAACCCAGGCCGGCAGATGTGAGGCCTGTGAGTAGGCAGAGCTCTCGCTGAACTGGGCTGCAGAAGGCCCTGCTCGGCCTGCACCATCACATTGCAGAGCCCGGGACGGGGGCACTGGAAGCCAGGATTGGGAGAGCTGCATGTCCGGCCTCGCAGGCTTTTAGAACTTGATATGGGGCTCCCCCGGAGTGCTGATACACTGATCCTTGTTCCCCAGAGTGGTGGCGGAAATTGCATGTGGGACACTAGGGCTGCGGGATGCACGATTGGCAGAACTGGCCTGCAGCTCCTGATGCTCTTTCAGATGGGGTGGGACCCTAGCTTTCTCACACTGTGAGCCCACTGGGGCACAGAGGTGTAGGGAGTGCCTGAACTGTGAGGGTTATACACCTCTGGGACGCCTTCGAGTGACCCCCCTTCCAACTTCAGGTGAGGCCCTAACATGGACAACACTAGGCCAGAGTGATGACTGTGACATCTGACAGCCCTGGGCCGCAGGGCCGCCTGGATATTGTGAGGGACCTACTGCATGTGGCACCTCAAGTGGGCCTCTCCAGCCGTAGGGGGTGTACAGGTTGCCTAGCCACACTCTGCAGCCTCCCGGAGCGGTTATTAGACTGGGTGTGGGGACTGAGCGCCGACCTAGCCCCTCGCCTTGTGTGATTTTTGGCAGCAGAGGATTTGTAGTGGAAGTAATCTCAACACTCTGGCCCGCTAACGACCTTGACATAGAATGTGCCACTATTGGGAACCTGGAGACTGTATACTTGTGGAGCAGGGACATGGGGCCAGACACGGACCAGAAAACGAGAGGTGATCCACTGTGTATGGACAACTGACTTGCTGGGGAGGCGGTCCTTCTACCTACTGGGTTGGTGCCTTTCTACTTGGAGGCCTGGCTGCACGCTTTGGCAATTAAAGCGATGGGTAGAGTCAAGCCCAGGGAAAGTGGCCCAAAAATGGAAACCCAGGGGACTATGGGCAGAGGAACTACTGCCGGGACCCTGCATGGAGCCCGGGACCCCTGCCCTGCAACTCATGCTGGATAAGATATTGGAGGCCATAGCAGACTCAAAACAATCGCTCCATCAATGGATCGGAGAAGTGGTGACAGAAATGGGCCTGCTTAGGACAGATCATCATAAATTGGCAAACGGTTTAGGGCCACAGAAGCAATCTTGGAAGAGAACCAGCCAGTGCAGAGCTCCTTGCAACAACAGCTAGCTGCTCTGATGGACCGCGTTAAAATTCTTGAGCACAGGGCCGAAGATGCTGAGGGGCGCAGGTGGCGTAATAATGTCCGGATTGTGGGACTCCTGAAGGGAGCGGAGTGCAGTGATATGCTCGCCTTCCTCGAGCGTTGGATGAAATTGGAGGTGGCATCCTGTGACCTTTCTCCTTTCTTTGCTCTGGAAATGGCGCACAGGGTCCTGGCCAAACCTCCAGCCCCAGGACAGCCAGCACACCCAGAGATAGCCAGGCTTTTGACTATAGGGATCGAGATACCCTCCTTCAGAATACGCTCATGGAGGGATCACTCTGCATCGAGAATGCAGCAGTAACTTTGTTCCCGGACTTCACTGCTACAGTCCAGGCTAGAAGAGCTTCCTTCCTATTTGTGAAAAGGGTGTTGCGGGAGGCGGGGATAAGATACTCCCTCTTGTTCCTGACAAGCCTTTGAGCGATACTTGAAGAAACCCCACAGATCTTACTGAACCCCTCTGACACTTGGGACTGGTATGAACAATATCAGGCTGAAAAGCCACGTGAAGGAGTGGCATAGGGCGGGACCCGATCACAGCTCAGACTGAGGAGAACTCGACGAGACACAGCACATCGTGACCCAGTACAGAAGTCGACGAGAGCACAGACAGATGAGGACAGAGTAGCAGCGCTGCAAGCGGCGTCTGGGATAACAGGTGGACGTCACATGGACTCAGAGGAGGTCACACAGATCCCAGTCTGAGGCGTCTGCCTCAGATGATCCAACCCTCAGCAAACAGAGCATGCTCGAGGGACCCCACAGACAGCGGAAGAACTGATCTGATGCAGTACCATTACCTCTGTGAGTGAGATATTTGTGGGGTGTGGGTGCTGTAGGATGATGCTGTGTAATGAAAGAGGGAAACCCACTTGTAGTGATGGCAGTCCTGCTGGGGAACCTGTGCATTGCAGTGGCCTAACATGTGGATGGTTTTGACTGGCCAGCTGTGGTGCTTGGGCCTTGGGAGGAAGGGGGACACCCCCGCTAGATGATGGCTAAGGAGTGGCTATACCGCGCTTTTGTGGCCAGAGTATGTGTCTGGCTGCGGAGATCGGTGCTATTGCAGGGGCTCTTCCACTGAGATGGCCGATACTGCTGTTGGCCCAGGTTGACAGATCGGGATGAGGTGGGGTGCTTGTGTGTGCTGATAGTGTGATTGGCTCACACCCTTACCATTTTACATGACCCCGTGGATAGCGGTAATATTTTATATTCATAATTTATCATGCCTATGTTTGGGCGGCTAGCCGTTGCTGGGCTGCGGGGGGGGCGAAGCACTGGGTGCTTGCATTTACCATGGCAGTATCACATGAAGGATTTAATGTAATGACGTGGAATATCAGAGGTGTGGGGTCTGCGAATAAGCATCACAAGGCCAAGAGCAGAGGTGTCTTGAGCACCTTACTCGAGGAGACACACCTTACTAAAGTTGAGGCACAGAGGCTTCCGAGGTGCTGGCGGGGACAAGTACACGCTATGGAGTACTCTGCGTTTGCTAGAGGGTCGATGATCTGGATCATGGTGGGGGTCCACTTTGAGGGGGCGGGCGTTACCATTGACAGAGAGGGCAGATATATCCTGATCGAAGGAAGGCTGGATGGTAAACAATTGGTGATGAGCTCTGTCAATGCACCAAATCAGGATAAATTGGCTTTTTTCAATGGTATGTCTCCGTGGCTCAGAACTTTCACAGTGCGGGATGTGCTTCTGGGTGGGGGGGGGCTTTAATTGTGTGACAGACATAGACCTAGATCACTCCACTCTGCCCCTGCCAGGGGCCCCTGCTTGCAGGCTAGCAAAGGCTCTTAGTGCTTGGATGGGGAGCTGGAGATTGGAAGATGTGTGAAGGGTACAGCATGGACTACTTAGGAAATACTCCTTGTATGCATAGACCTAGATCGCTCCACTCTGCCCCTGCCAGGGGCCCCTGCTCGCAGGCTAGCAAAGGCTCTTACTGCTTGGATGGGGAGCTGGAGATTGGAAGATGTGTGAAGGGTACAGCATGGCCTACTTAGGAAATACTCCTTGTATACATAGACCTAGATCGCTCCACTCTGCCCCTGCCAGGGAAAGCCTGCTCACAGGCTTTCAAAGGCTCTTTCTGCTTGGATGGGGAGCTGGAGATTGGAAGATGTGTGAAGGGTACAACATGGCCTACTTAGGAAATACTCCTTTTACTCATCCCTCTATACACTACATGTCATGTTAGCCCGATTCCTTTGCACCAGCAGATTGTGTCCGCTTGTCCAACATTCAGAATACCTCGGACGCACTATATCAGACAACAGCCCCGTATTGATTCATCTGGGGCTAGAGGATGGTAAACCTGGCTTACATCCCGATGCTCTGGAAGACCCTACATATCAGTATGGCCTTTGCGAGTCCATATCGCCCTACTTTGAGTTCAACCACAGAACGGCTTCAGACTGTCTTGTAGAGTGGGAGGCCTTTAAGATGGTGGTGCGGGAGTACTGCCTGGGTGCCTCGGGTATTAGGAGAAATATTGAATGTCACTTGACCAGAGTAGAAGACTCTATTCAACAACTGAGCAACCGGATGGGCATTGAACAGGGCATGGGACCGTGACTGGCTGAGGCCAGTGAACAATATAGTGCCCTCTTAGAGAAACTCCGATGCAATGGGTACAGGGAGTATATAGCCAGGGCCCATGAGAGTGAGGGCAGGGTAGGACGGTTGCTGGCGTGGTTGGTGCAGCCCAAAAGTCAGGGTTCCCTGTTCACCCAGGTGAGCTTGCGAGGTGGAAGCCTTGTGTTTTCCTAGTCGGAGACTAACACCACCTTCTGAGATTACTATGTGACGCTTTACGGGAGGCAGAATGAGTGCGAACTGAAGGCCACTGATGCCTTCCTTCACCCCTTGCAACTGTGTGGGATCACCGGGGAGGATGCGGAGGTGGTCAGGGACTCCATAACACCCCAGGAGATTAAAGGTGCAATTCGCAACATGGCACGGGGAAATATGCCCAATACAGATGGCCTATGGGGGGTATTTTGTGCTGCCTTTGGTGGAGTGTTTGTGCCAAAGTTGCTGCTATCTATGCCACAGCCCAGGAGAGGGGAGAGCTGCCCGCCTCCACCAGAGATGCAATGGTGGTTCCCCTCTCTAAGACGAAGAAGCAGGGAGCAGCAGTCACTGCATATAGACCTTTGTCCATGTTGAACATGGACTTTAAGGTGCTGAGCAAGATCCTGGCAACGCGGCTGCTCCCACATGTGCACACGCTGATCCACTCTGACCAGTGTGGCTTTATACCTCAACTCAATACTTTCCTGAACCTGCGCTGCTTGTATATGTTCCTGCATGCTCCATCTCTGCTGGGTGAGGAGCAGATGGGATTGATGTCAGTTGACCCGGAAAAGGCATTTGACACAGTGATCTGGTCATTCCTAGAGACGGTCATGCTGAGAATGGAATGGGACTTGCTTGGGTACAATGAGTGCGCCTGCTCTATACTAACCCCACTGCCAGGGTGCAGACGGGTTGCCACATCTCGGTCTCCTGCGGGATCCATCGGGGTACTTGACAGGGATGTCTGCTGTCCCTTCTTCTGTTTGCGCGGGCCATTAAGCCCTTGGCTATACTGTGCATGGAGAGAGGTCGAGGTAAGGGCATTGACCTAGATGGAACTGAACAGATTATATCCTTGTATGCCGAGGACCTTCGGATATATGTTGCTAACTTTGAGGCCGATGTCCCATACATGCTGCAGCTGCTACAGGAGTTTGGCCAGGTCTCGGGACTGTGTGTTAATATAAATAAGACGTGTTTTCTTCCCTGAAACGGGGACAGGCAAGGCCTTGTTCACTAGGGCTGGATATCCGGTGGACTACCCACACTTTCAAGTACCTAGGGATACAGATTTTCCACCTGTTTGAAGACACCCGGGAGGGTAACTTAGGGCCCGCAATACACTCCTTACGTAGATGCATAGCCATTTGACGGACACTGAAGCATTAACACTTGCAAAGATGATCATGTTGCCCCGAGTACTTTATTATTTTACTAATCTCCCTGGGTGGATCTCAGCTGGGTGGTTTCTGCAAGTTGACTCACTCCTCCAAGAACTCATATGGGATGGGAAATGCAATCAAGTGGCCATGGCTATACTAGAGTCCCATTTTGGAGGGAGAGTTGTAGGTAGCAGATTTTGAGGCCTATTATCTAGCTGCCCGGCTGCAATGGCTTGCTAAATGGCTGGATGGCAATAATTTGCCAGAACTGGGGCGACTCAGGGAGGAGCCCCACCAAGGGGCATTAGTGGAGCGACGCTTAGGCCAGGTGCCTGGTAAAGGGAAAGATAGTTTCTTGCTGTGCGTTGCCCTCCGCTGTTGGTGGCGCTTTGTCCGGCGAGCAATAGACTCCCCCTATATGCCCCAGCCCTCCAACTGGTGGGCCTGCCTCAAAGGGATCCACCATCCGCCTATTCGGCAGCTCAAATGGGCGGTTGGACAGAGGTGGACTGATTACAGTGGGTGACTGCTGTGAGGCCTCTACCCTGTAACCGTTCACGACAGTGGGGTGAATGGTCAACCACCAGGGCAATTTCTCAATTACGAGGCACTTATCAGGACGTTCACGGCACTCTGGGACAGAGGCACGAATAAACCACAGATGCATGCGGTTCTTCAGCTACTAATGTCCATGAGGGACGGGAGACACTTAGTGAAGTGGTTTTATGCGCTATTAATAGGACAGGTGGGAAGCTGTTACATGCCCTGTGGACCAGATGGGAGTTAGGGCGAGACATATCAGACCGTGACTGGGAAAAAATGTTGGAATACTCACAGAGGGTGTCCAGCAAAACTCGCCTGAAATGTATACAATTTAATTATCTACACCAAACATACCTCACCCCCAAGAAACTCACAGCTATTTACGGGGGAGAAGCCAAGCCTTGCCCCGATGTGCATTGGTGGAGGCATACTTCTGCCATATGACCTGGTCTTGCAAACATATCCTGGTATTTTGGACATCAGTGGTACAGAGGCTGGCTGGGATACTGCAGCAGGATATGACCTGCACTTTGGAAATGTGCTTGCTGGGGTCCTTCCCTAGGTCAAAGCCAAGAAAGTGGGGAACCACTTCATTGGCCTAGCACTAGTGCTGGCCATACGTCAGATTGCCATGACGTGGAAGTCAGCAGAGGGTCCAAAGGTGCTTCGCTGAAAATCCTCGGTTAAAGAATAGGCACAGGCAGGAGAACTTGCACTACGAAGAGAGGAAGCAAGGGGAGTAAGGAGACGCCCCATTGCACATCTTTGGTCAGAGGTATTGGAAGCCTTCGAGAGCCCAGATGGGAGAGTTTGACCACCTCTAATGAGTTGGACTTTGGGACAGATGGTGAGTGGCCAAAACACCCGATCAACCAGAGAAGTCTGCATGCTTCACGGGTGGGCAGGGGAGCTCTCTGTGGGGGAATGTGGACTGTAATGTTAGTTGGCCTACCTCTAGGGAATTAATCCCAGGTGATTTGTGTGCATACTGTTTTACTGAGTGTATGTTGGACTACCCCGGAAGGACCTGCTGAACCTGAATGTGACAGTGACCCATTGACTGTTTAAACCTAATGTTCTTTTTTTATTTTGTTTGACTGCCATTTAAAATATGTTCTGTGGGATGCAAAGCAACATATGTTGTACCAAGTTTACCCAGAGATGCGATACTATGTGACAACTCATGCCATCAAGAGCATTGTAGAAATTGCAGATTAAGGAGACCTATGATTGTAATCGAAGTGCTAGGCTGTGTATGAGAAACCCTCATGGGCATGGTGTATCATACTGTCTCAATGCTGATGCTACTTGTGCACGGTTGAATATGTGAAAATTTAATGAACTTACTTTTTTAAAAATAGACATAGTTGGTCCATTTGAACCCCTCTCACAGTCAGGCAACAAGTACATCTTGGTTATGGTGGATCATATCACCAGTTACCCTGAGGCGGTACCCTCAAGGAGCATGACTGCATGGGCAGTAGTAAGAGCTGACCTTGGGATTTTTTCTAGGGTTGGATTTCCGAGGACAGTAATCTCAGGTCAGGGAACCAACTTCATCTCGTCTTACATGAGGGAGTTGTGGGAGCAAGCTGGTGTGGCATACCACTCTCCATAGCATACCACACAGAAATCAATGGTATGGCGGAGTGGTTTAACAAAAAACTAAATAGCATGATGGGATCTCTGTTAGAGAACCTTAGGAGGAAGTGGGAACTTCTCATTTCCATGTCTCTTGTTTGCTTACTGAGAGATTCCGCAGAAGGGTGTAGGGTTCAGTCCCTTTGAGCTTCTGCATGGACACCCAGTGCAGAGTCCACTCGCCTTAGTAAGAGAAGGGTGGGAAGGAACTTCAGAGTCTCCACAGAAGGATGTGGTCAACTATGTTATTGGCCTCAGAAAATTGATGCCACCATACATGAGTTAAGCAAAGGCAAGCCTTCAGGCTAGCCTTCTGCTGATAAAGGAGTGGTACAACCAGAAACCTTACTCTGACTGGGTATCAAGAACATCAGGAGATGTTGGGGTTAAAACCTATTTGTCCCAGGCCTTCGGAGGGCAAATGGTGTGGGCCATACAAGGTAGTTCATAATATGTCTGAGGTAAACTACTTGGTGGACATAGGTGACACAAGGGAACCCAAGAGGATGTTCCACATGATTAGGCTGAAACCTTACCTCCGGAGAGATTACAGTAAATATCATGGCTATGGCAGAGGAAATTGAGGAAGACAGTGAGCTTCTTCCTGGTTTGCTGCATTATGACATGAGAGATAACACTGCAGAAGTGTTTCAGTTAGCCCCTGAGTTAACACCTGAGCAGCAGAGAGAGTATAGAGACGTGTTGGGATGGTCTTCTAACCTCTTCTTGCTGCCTCCAAGGTTGACATCTGTCTGTACAAGACATGGACACAGGGAACAGTCTCCCACTGAAGGGCAGAATGTCTGACGGGGTTCAGGGATGCATTAAGGTGGAGGTCGCCAAGATGTTAGACGTAGAGTACATTGAGAGATCTTGTAGTGCATGCTCTAGTTCTGGGATACTATTGCCAAAGAAAGGGTCTACTGACTTGCAGTCTGTGTGGACTATCGATCCCTCAATGAGGTAACAAAGACCGATGCCCTTACAATTCCAAGAGTGGATGAGCTAGTGGATCGGTTTGGTGCTGCAGTACCTTTGATCTGACTAGTAGCTTCTGGCAGATCGCCTTAGCACCCAGTGCCAAGGAGAAGACAGCATCAGTTCAAAGTGATGCCCTTTGTGTTGAAGAATGCTCCTGCCACTTTTCAGGGCTTGGTGAACCATGTTCTTGCAGGTCTGAAGGAGTTCTTTGTGGCCTACCTGGATGACATTGTGGTGTTTAGCAGTTCATGGCAGGACTATCTGAGACACCTAGGACAGGAGTTAAAACCAACCATGAAGGCAGCCAAGTACCAGGTGGGGTAGTCCTTTGTAGTCTATCTTGGGCATGAGGTAGGGAGCAGGAATAGCCGCCTGTCAGATGTCAACATTCAGTCTGTGATGGAATTGGGAAGTACCTACCACCCAGACTGAAGTTAGGGCCTTTTTAGGACTCACTGGGTATTACAGGAAATTTGTGGCAAACTATGGAAGTATAGTTGCCCCATTGACTGCTTTAACCTCCAAGAGGCAGCCCAGAATATTGATCTGGACTGGGGGTGTCAAAAGGCATTTGAGGAGATGAAGAAGGGACTATGCTGTGCACCTGTATTGAAAGCACCTGACTATAGTCAACCTTTCATTGTGCAGATGGATGCCTCTGACAAAGGAGTTGGAGCAGTGTTAGCTAAACTGGATGATAAAGGTAGAGAGCTTCTGGTAGCCTTCCTTAGTGGGAGGTTACTACCCAGAGAACAGAACTTGATGGCTAATGAGTGCTTTGAGATAGTGTGGGCCCTGTGTAAGTTCCGCCGTTATTGTTTGGCACTAGTTTTGTTGTGTAAATAGATCATAAGCCATTGAAGTGGATGAAGGCTATGAAGGGAGAGTATCCCAAGTTGTTGAGATGGTTTATCTCTTTGCAAGAGCTAGATTTTGTAGTGGAGCACAGAGCTGGATTCAGTGGGAGGAATGCTGATAGACTTTCCTGCCAGATTTACTGATCCAATGACCCAACCTTTCCAGGTTAGGAGTTGGTTCAGAGTAGTCTGATCTGGGAGGGGCATCTGTTGGGACAGAAATGTCCCTCGCATGTTGCTAGACTTGCCCCTGATGCAGTGATATCTGGATCCTTGGAACCATTTTTTTATCTTGCACGAACACGGATTATGCATGTGTGCTACAAGAACGGCCTGCCTCCTGGACTTCTGTATGCTTAGACCAGGAGTGCCTATAGTGTTACCCTCAAGTGGTGGAAGGCAACTGCCTTCACCGGGAGTTAAGTAGCATGGCAGGAAACCATGTTTATACTTGTGTTATGGGAGTGGTGACTTCTGGCCCACTCTGGTAAAGTTCCGCTGCTGTGTGCTTAACTCATTCTTGGCATGCATTGGATTGTGTGCAGCGGTGGGATGTCTGCATGTCTAAAAGAATGTACAATGCATCAGGAAATAGAATGCATGATGGCATGTGCACGCTGGGAGAGGTGTGTGCCGGTGAGAAGGTATGGTGCATCAGGAAAGAGAACACATGTTTGTGGATATAAATGTGTGCCTCTGAGAAGGTGCAGTGCATCCTGAAAATGGCGTGCTTGGTTTCGTGTATTGGCGGAAATATATATTTGAGCCTGTGACCTGGTACTGCATGTAGGTGATAGCATGTAGTGTTGCGTGAGTACGCTGGGATGTATGGATGTCCTTGTCAGGGACAGTACATTGGATACTGCGCACGTATGTATGTGTGTGTACAGAGGTATGTGTGCTTGCAATGGACACACACATGGAAGACACTGGGTTCCATTTTGGGAGACCCAGGGCTTACTGGAGAAAAAAGATACGCTAGATCAGGTGAGGTTTGCAGAAGGTTCTGTGGTGCTCTACAGAAGTACACTTGAAAGTTGTCGTGAACTTATTTATGTGCGGTGCTTTGAGATGGATGATCAAAATCACCCAGTTTGTACAAAAAATTTGGTTTCCCCAGCACACGCTAATGTCAACATGTATTACATAAATAACCGATATCAACAATTCTTGTCCTTTTTTGTATTTGTTAGGTTTATTCTCATATGTTCTTGTTTAGTTCTTTTTTTTTTTGCCTCTTTTTAGCCAACACGTGTTTTGTCGCCCATGGCAAGTGGCCGCGACTTCCTCAGGGCTGTTTCGTCGGTATGTTTAGTGTTATCTTTTAACCGGTTGTAATTCCGTCCCGGTTTCCCAAAATTTTTTGTACTTACTGGAGAGAAAGGTAGAGGTGTCCCCCAGACAGATTTGTAGATTGCTGCATTCCTGAGAGCTGGGTGGAAAATGCATTGGAGGAAGGAAAAGTCAGCCTTTTCGATATGCATCAGTAGGGACTTTTTTTTTTATTCTGAAACAAAGTCACTGGTCAAAGGAGCCTGGGCACATCTGAGAAAGGAGATGGGACTGTTAAGAGACTCATATTGTTGGAGGGCTGGATCCCTTTGGTAACCTTTTGATGCACATATCTGTGAGGCTGAGATCCAGGTGCGAACCTCTAGTCACTCCCTTGGCTTGTGTTTGGTGCTATCAAGAATGGAGACAATCGTGCTGTGACAGACTGCTCTCTGGAGGAAGAGCACAATAAAGGACTGTGCCCTTCAAAATGGGCAATCCCTAGAACACAAACTTCCAAGACAGTAAATCAGAAGTGCGTCTGAAAATGTTTTATAAAAAGAGGAGTAAAGAGACTCACAAATTGTGAAACTGAAGTTATTCATCAGCATGGAGAAGCCCACATGACAAGGACTGGGGACTATGGGTCTGGCACTCTCCCATACCGAGTCAGTGGACATCACCCAGGAGGATGAAGAACATTCGCCTGCGGCTTGTAGCACCAGCTTCTGCCTGGCCCAAGCCCAGTAGGCCCTGCATGGTGAAGGAGATCACTTGGAGAGAGCAAGTTCCAGAAGAGGATCCCGTTGCATGGCCCATGACCCGAAGAGGGACGGCACCGTATTTGTGCAGTCCGCGACCCACGCATGCCTAGTGGGGGTCGCGGTAAAGAGAGTGGGCCGTCGCCCAAGTGCATGCTACTGCGACCCTACCAGCATGTCACGCGGAAGGCCCGTAAGGGAAGAAGATATTCGTCGCCTTGAATTCACATGCAGCAAAGAAGATACTGCGGGCAGTGACCGGAGGAAAGTGATGGCAACTAGTTCAACTCCCCTGTCCGGGAGCACTGGAGACTTGCCTCCGGATTCAAGGAGAGACTGCATCGGAGGAGTGACCAGGACCACAATTGCTGCAACTGCTGCTTCCTACTGTATAGGCACAGTTGGACTTCCGATGTGCACCCACACACTATGAACTGCCACTCCATGAGAGCAGGTAACATTGACAATCGGGCTGCTGGGCCTTGGGAAACTTGCTCTGTTTGACGCGCTCTATCATGGAGACTCGAGAATCTTTGCAACAGACCCTCTGTAGAACTTCAGAGACTTGAACCCTTTAGCAGGGCGTTGCTTGGATGATGCCACTTGTGAATGGGGAGTAACCATCAGCCATAAGACGGGGAACTGGGGCTACTGACCGGTAGTGCTAGTGGGCTTGCCTCAAGAAGGCTGTATATATTATTTGTAGAGTGTTGTATACATATAAGCAAGTATTTGACTGGACAATCAGTTATTGGGGTTTCTGGACTTTTATGAGTGGTGAGCCTGTGTCCGCTCTATAACTACCTTCTCCGCGAGAATTCTTGGACTGCTTAACTGCACTACCACTGAGAATCAAGTGCTGAAGGGGTACTTGGTCCAGTTGCTCAAAGCCCATAGTAGGCTTGGCCCTGGGACATCAGGAGTAAAAGGCCTCAACCACCACAGTTAGTAACTCCTGCTTGCCCCGTGGCCCTCTGAAAATGATTGTGACAGTTGTGTATTTCACTGATATGAGATTTGGGACCCAGCTCAAGCTCTCCAAAGCTGGATACAAAAATAAACAAGCACTGGCAAACCCAATACGTTTGGTTTTGGCTGCCAGACGTTTGGCGTAGTCAGTGTTTTTGTCATATTTTCGCAAAACTTTATTGTTGGGGAAGCTGTTGGCCTGCATCTATCGAAAAAAAAACACGCTTTTTGGTGTTTTAAAAAGCATGCATTGCACTTAGGGGCTAAAGGGACTACTTTGTATGTGGATGGGCTCTTTCATCCTAGGCAGATCTCCTTTCTGCAGGGAAAACAACCCCCAAGGAACTTTAAAGGCTAATAATAAGGTAAAAACAAAG
This sequence comes from Calotriton arnoldi, assembly GCA_963921515.1. Classification (NCBI taxonomy): domain Eukaryota; kingdom Metazoa; phylum Chordata; class Amphibia; order Caudata; family Salamandridae; genus Calotriton; species Calotriton arnoldi. The sequence goes on along the minus strand of CAWUFW010011435.1, from coordinate 314,767 downwards.
ACACTGGCAATAAAGGGAACTATCTTGTGTGCGGACGTGCTCATTGTGAAAGAGCAAAATTTAGTTACTCAAAATGAAGTTAGCCTGTGGCTGAAGTAGGCTGATCCATTGCCCTAGGCTGAATGCTGCAGTGGGAGGAAACAAAATGTAAATGACACAACAGCAGACCAGTGGATGAAGAGAGCTGGCTGAAAGCCCCTTTTAGTAGGTATATTATGCACTGAATTTTAGTAATGTCAAAAAGTCTTGGATAACACCAATACCTAAAAACAGAGACACTCTCTTGCAGGAAAACACTGGAATCATGGGCCAGATGTATCAAAAGAGCATTTTGCGATTCTTAAATAGTGACTTTTGCTGAATTGCTATTTGGAAATCAAAAATCCTATGTATGTAGGAATCGCCAAAGATTTAGCAATGCCTAAATATTACCTAATAGCGATTCGGTAAATAGCGAATCGCTATTAGGTAATATGACTCCATTTGTTCCTGTGGGCTGAAAGGCACATAGGTGCGAATGGTTATGCATTAGCTAATTTGTGATTACCTAATTTGTAATTGCATATTAGCGAATGCAAAGCCAAGGGTGCCCGAGGGCCTCAGGCCCCCCTGAAGCACCCCCATAATTTAAACTGTGCATATGTATGTAAAGCACACACATGCCCTAGTGGCATGTGTGCGCTACATGGCACTTTGAAAAATGCATTGTTGTGCATTTTTCAAAATTCGCACATGGTTACCATCAACTTGAAGTTGATGGTAATTAGCGTTTCCTAATTGAACGGTTCGCATTTAGGAAAGGCTTCTTACATGTGCATTAGGGATTCACAAATTTCAATTCCCTATTTGCATTCGCAATTTAGGTAATCTCAAGAAATTGTGATTCCCTAAATTGCAAATACAAAGCCTATCATACCATAATCGAAAGGCCTTTTTGCGTTCGTAAACAGGCTGATTCTGCTAATCAGCCCGTTTGCGACCTCAAAAAGGCTTGATACATGTAGCCCCATGTTCCTTTATAACACGACAAACTACTTGACAAGTACCCACAAGATGGCGATATTGCAACAGAACAAAAGTATGAGTTTAAATACAATATCGTTCAATACCTCTGTTTTATGAAATAAAGATTTATTTAAAAGACTGAGGTAGAAAAAAAAAATAGTTTTGCACATTTGCTAATGTACCCTAATCTTTAAAAGTTTTTAAGAAAGATCAACAATGGCTTGAAAACTATATAAACTGTTATTGAATGTTTTCTTTTCTACTTGTAAATTATGCCTTACAAGCAGCGTCATCTGTTTTCTTAACATAGGAGCTGGAACTAGGGATACTAAGGGGCGTATATTTACAAGGAGATATCGACACCAGAACGTCACTTTTAGTGACGTTCTGGTGGCGATATCCCCTTCTCCTTATTTACTGAACGTGGCTTAACGCCGCCTTGTAAATAAGGCCCCTTTTCACGCTTCCCTTAGCGTGAAAGGGGCGTGGAATGGGTGTTGCAGTGGGCGTTCCACCGCACCACTCATTGCTTTTTGGCGCTGCCCCATATTTACAAGCCTGGGGCAGCACCAAAAACTAAAACCAGGGAATACCTGGTCTTAGACTGGCTATAAGAGTAGAAATTATTAATTTCCCCTCATTTTTTGCTCTTTCCATTTGTGCTGAGCAAATCACCTTTCAAGGTTGTTTATGTGCTGGAAGGTGTCCCTTCCTGCACATAAACAATCGCCCCTGCAGCGCAGACACCCTTGCAACATCGAGCAAGGGTGCCTGTGCTGGCGCTAGGCAACTTTATTAGCACCAGCGCTAGGAGAAACACAGGGGTGTGCCGTATTTTTGTATGTATGGCACATCCCAGCGTTTTAAAAATGCTGGAGCACAGCGTTACTTATTTTGGCATAACACCGCGCTCAGACATTTTGTTGTAAATATCCCCTTAAGTCTCTAGGACACACATCACATCTCAAAGAAGTCGAAGACTCTGAGGTCTGGTTTATATTTACTAATTTCAAATTATGATTTAGTGCTCCATCTCTGAAAATGGTCCCAGCAATACTATGCTTCATAGATTTGTTCAACGCCCAACAGCCCATAATATAGGAAAAACAACAAGGGCATGGGACTGTCTCAACAAGTTTAGTTGATAAAAAGGCCCTTATTCACAAAAGTTTGTTGCACTCATACTACTGAAATAAAATGTGGGCAATATACTTGCACAAAGGGCACTTGCCTGTTTATGGCTTACATTGTGCACTTGAAGACACACTGGGCCTGATTCACAAAGGTAAACTTACTCTTTTGTGTAAGTTTACTATTTTTTGGTATTCACAAACTAAAAGTTTAACTTTACTAATGATAATTTTATGAATGTGGAGATTCTGCACTTGTGGCAGAGACTCCGCACAAAGAAAGGTAGCCTTGTCCTTTATTTTTATGTGCGGAGCTCTCTGCCCTTGACTGTTGAGTATCCACAATTGTAAAATTACCATTAGTAAAATGAAACTCATAGTTTGTGAATTCCCCAAAAAAGTAAATGTACAAAAAAGTGTGTATCAGGCCCACTGTGCGTGAGACTTACACTGGGCTCCAAGTTGTAACTTGGAAACTGGCCATGGTGACTACATTTGTGAGTGTTTCTCTAATTCATAAGAGGCACTTGAACCTGCATGCCTTAAGCTGCATATGCATATACACTGCGCGCAAGGTTTGCAGTGTGTTTAGGACTGCAGATTGGTCTATGGTCATTGTAAATGCATTTGTCAGCAGGTCTCTGAACCACAGAGGGAAGTGCACATCGCGGCCCTTCTTTTCTGGCTGAATTGGCCATAGTGGACCCAGGGTAAACTGGGCTGAGCTCGCGTGTAGAGCAAGAATATACACTTCCCATCAAGGTTTGACAGTAGTACACTCTGGCCCTCATTTTCAGGATTTTGGTGTAGGGCAGCGCAGCAAGTTACCTTGCTGCGCTGCCCCACGCCAAGGTGAAAGGGCAGGAATACACTGTATTTATGCAATACGGTGAATTCCTGTCCTCTCTCCCTGTGCTGGTGTCGTTTCGGCAGCCTAGCACCAACGTAGGCACCCTTCACCATGGTGCAAGAGTGCCTGCTTTCAATGCAGGATTGTTTTTGTGCAGGAAGGGGCACAGAAACAATCCTAACAGGCATTTTCCTCTTTCTATGTGTGCTGCAGACATAGACAGAGGAAAAGACGAGGAGAAATAAAGCTATCTCCCCTCGATATTCCTCGTCTTGGGAGGCATAAGGACTTGGCGCATCCCCAGGTTTACATGATTTTGTAAATCTAGGGCAGTGTCAAAATCCATGGGTGTTTCGTGGAAACACCCACCACAGCGCCCATTGAACTCCTCCCGAGCGCAGAGTAAGGCGACGCAACGGTTTGCGCTGCGTTGCCTCACTCAAGATTTATGAGGCCACTCAAAGCAATGCAGGGTGGCTTTGCATGACTTCATAAATCTGATTCAGAACCCTGCATCAGACATGTACCACTTTACATGATGCAAAAGCGACGCAAAGCTCTCATAAATAACCTCCTCTATTTTTATAGATTCAAATATTATTTCCTGCTGCCAAGAAATAATGCACCTGCTCACAGTGCCAGGCCATAGATCACTGGAATACTTAATTAATTTCTCTTCTGAACTGTATAAATTCTAAATCCATGAGCCAGTGTATACAGACACTTACGCTATATAATAGTCTTATAGAATTTTTTATTTTTTTTAATGCAGTTTTATATAGCACGAACATGGCATGAAAGCACTAGAGCACGTCACAGTGTCAACAATATAGAAATCGGTACATAAATAAAGTGAGAGTAGAGTTGAACAAGTTACAATAAATTATGTCTAAACAACAAAATGTTAAAAACAAGTTTGTATATTTTAAACATGAATATGAGGAAGATTAGCATCGCTGAATAAGTAATGGGGAAGGAGTTTGGGTGGGGAATATATAGTGGTATCAGCTGAGGGAGGTTCGATATGAGAAAAGGGAGAGAGGGGAGAAGGAAGCACTGTATGGGAAGGTAAAGTCAGGGGCAGATTTATCAAGCAGTTGCGTCGCCCTTCTGCCACACAATGGGGCACAAGGGCAACGCAGCTACTAAGTAAGATTTATCAAGCCATGCAAAGCCACCTTGCGTGGTCTTTTGCGGCTTGAGAAATCTAGAGTGACGCAACACAGTGCAAATCGCTGCATTGTGTTACTCTGCCCCCAGGAGGCATTCCATGGGTGGAGTGTGGGTGTCCCCATGCACCCACTCATGGATTTTGTCAAATTCCCAGATTTACCATTTGTGGTAGACCTGGAAATGTACAAACACATATCAAAAGGGAGTGGGATCATATGATCTGGGAAGGATCTTAAAGGGAAATCTGTGGGACCCTCAACAACTACTTTCGGTCAACTGTATATTTTTGCCACTGACGTACTGGTGGTTAATAGCATCATCATTCTTTGGTTGAAGAGATGAAGTGGGATCCACAACAAGAGAAACGATCTAAAATTACCTCCTTCCTTAAATTAATCCACCTATTAAACTCCTCAATGGTGGAAGGCATGGTTCCACAGCATGGAAATATGCCATGGTTGCTCCCTTGTTAAAGAAATCTACTTTGAATGCCACTGTGTGGGCCAATTATCTTCCTATATCACTTCTGCCCAATTGTGCTAAGATCTTAAAAAAACATGTTAACAACTAACTATCCATGTTTCTGGAAAACCATGATTTAATACATACCTCTCAGTCAGGCTTCCATTGTGGATTTAGTACTGAAAACTGCATTACTCAGTGTTGTGGAGCACCTGAGAAGGCAGTCGGACAATAGCTGCACTTTTGCCCTTATTCTGTTAAACCTACGTGTGGCATTTGATATGGTGTCTCACTCAGTTTTGCATCAAAGGTTAGCAGACATTGGTATTCAAGACTCAGCTCTATCTTGGTTCAGCTCTTTCCTACAAGATTGCTCATTCCAGGTGTTTGCCAAGCCTCAGGCGTCTTTGGTAATACATTTACCATGCGGAGCACCACAGGGCTCCTTCCTGACCCCTACATTGTTTAATAACTATGTTCGGCTTCTCGCCAACATTATGGAGGTTCATGGACTAACTGAACCTCTTCACTTATTCTGACGACACTCTGATCATTGTGTCTCTGGGTGCACAGGACGACACAAGGCCATCCAATTTTAGTCTCTGCCTCACTGAGGTAGCTGGCTGGATGAGGAACATCTACCTCAAACTGATCGGTGATAAGATTGAGGAACTAATGGTGGGTAATCAGCTACAACTATGTGGCCCACAGTGGTGGCACTATGATCTAGCGGCTACTTAAATGTTTAAGGAAAATTACCCGGCTTTTACCTCCTTCAGCAAAAAGAACAATTGATGGACAGAATGCAGAACAATGTCATACATTCACCCCAGTACAGAGATCTGGGCCTAAATCCATTGTTTTTTTGCTCACCATGCCATTCCAGTTTGAACCCAGCCATATGCAAATCAGTCTTGACCCTGCACCCAATGGGAACAGTCCAGCCCGAACTGCCAGGCCAGGTCCTCCCTGGACTGGAAACAAGCATCCTAGGACCGGTTTCGGGGTTTCAGCCCTCATCAGCCAGGATAGCTTGACTCCAGTGGCATGGAGAGTGCGGGACCCACGTCTGGGCATACTCGTCCCACTCAGGTTTAAACTGGGGTGGCATGGTGAGTAAAAGAGCGATGGATTTAACCCAGATCTCTTGACTGGGGGTGAATGTTTTGATTTGTTCTGCATTCCGTCTATCAATTGTGTGTCTTTTACCTCCTTCAGCTCCATGAACCATTGTACAGTCTCTGATTATCTCCAGGCTAGAAATTGAAGAATAGGCTAAGGATTGTGGAAAATGCAGTATACCGCCTTATCCGCCACGTTCCCAAATTGGCTTCTGTCTCCTCACACGTACGGGCTCTTCACTGGCTGCCAATTAACAAGCGCATTCAGTTTAAAGCTTTGTGTTACATGCACAAGGCTCTAAGTGGCTGTGGTCACATCTTTCTTAGTACATTAGTGCATTTCTACTTTCCAAAGCGCACTCTTCACTCTAGTAGTATGCATCTTGCTACGACACCTCGGTTCAAACTATCTATGCAAGGTGAGAGGTTGTTTGCCTTTCTTGGTCCCACTTTATGGAACTCCCTGCCTTTGAAATTGCGTTTGTGTACTTCCTTTATGAAGTTTCGTAAGCTGCTGATAACCTGGCTGTTTTAAATGTGATTGATCTCCAGCTAGTACTTACATAGCGCTGGGAAACCCCATTGGGGTAGCCATGCGCTTTACAAATTCACATATAGATAGATAGCTGCATTGCTGTAAAAGGCCTGTGCCATTGAATATTCTTTCTTGAAGGCCAAGGATTCTAGGAGCAAAGCTCCAGCACTGAAAAGTGTTCTGAGCCCGCCTGCTGCTTTTAATTTTAATGCAAGATCTCAGGGGTAGCAATGTTCGGGCCTTGTACGTAATGCCGGAGGTCTAGTATAGTGATCTGGCTTACAAAGGAAGCCTATGAAGCATTACCACAAGGTAACCATGGTCACATGTTTTGGGTTCCAAAAGACTGAGCTACTGCATGTGGGCCAGTTTTCATAGGGGCAAAATACATTTTGGGGAGACCTGCCAGAAGAGAATTGCAATAATTAATTTGCGAGAGCACAAGAAATTCAGCAAGGGTTTTGAGATCCTGTTCATAGAAGTCTAAGCTGAAAGCATGCATTTTTGGCCATGTTATTGGTTTAGGAATCCAAGAGATTTGAAGTTGTCTATTGTCGCGTGTTTGCAATTAAGCACACAACAGGTATCAGGCCAGGACTGTACTGGTAATCTCGAGTGAGAAGGTGAGATGAGAAGAAATTAAGTCTTGAGGGGCTTACGTTCCATGTGGTATGAAGTCATCCAGTCCTGCACCTTTTGTAGAGTCTAGGCTAAAGGTCGGACATCCTCCAGAAAGATAGACTTGAGTATCATCTGCCTACATATTATACAGAATCCCAGAGATTTTGAGTAGGATGCTCATGGATTATAAATAATGGTTGAACAGAGCAGGTACCAGAACGGCCACTTTTGGTATACTTGGCAGAACCACGAAGCTGGACAATGCATTGTCGGTGATGATCTGTTGACCTGCTTGGTTAAATAGTTTGGACCAGTTGAAGACCATTTCTTCAATGCCCTTACATTATTTGAGAATTTTGATGAGTAGAAAGTGATTCACTGTTTCAAATGCTACTGAGAGATCAAGAAGGATAAGAGACAGGAATTACAAGATTTGAATATCTGGACTGCATCATCTATGATCTCAAGAAGTGCAGTTTCTGGAACCCTAACTAAGGGCCTGATTTAGAGTTCAGTGGACGGGTTGCTCCTTCACAAACATGACAGCTATCCCATCCGCCATATTAGAAGTGCATTATATCCATTTGCACTTGTAACAGTGGACAGGATATCCGTCAAGTTGTGATGGAGTAACCTGTCCGCCGAACTCTAAATCAGGCCCTAAATCTTGACTGATACTCATTGAATAGCCTGATGACTGCAAAATGTTGAGTAAGTTATGTAGCAACACACTTCTCAAGAACCATTGATATAAATTCCAGACCCGCGACAGGATGAATTTTGTGGCGATCCAATGCATCCGCTATTGTGTTTTTTCTGAAGAGTCACGTCAACAATTTTTTGGTAGTCAAGGACTGCTCCTTGTGTGTGAGGGAGGCTGACCAGGTTAGTCAAGTGAGGCAGAAGGTATACTGTCAAGCCTTTGACATTTGTTATAAGGGCTCAACATTAGCTCTAATTTTCAGTAGATCGTGTTCTGAGATTGGGTTAAGCTTTGTTTATTTGGTTTTGGTTTGACATATAAGATAACTGGCCATCTATGGAGTCCAATTTCTGTTTAAATACTTTGCTTGACTCTTCAGATTTATCCTAGTGGCCCTCAAATATGGTAGTAGGAGGAGCATTATTAGCAGCTTTGACTATATCAAAGAGTTGTAGTGGGTGGTTCTTGGCAGGGATTTAAATAATGGTGGTGTTGGCCTTGAAGATTTTTCACTTGTAACATCGTCTAACTAAAGATTTCTAAATGACAGGAGGAGGGGAATCGTTTCCATTTGCTTTTTAAAGCTTTTAAGGATTTTCTCTCTTCAAATAGATCTTGAAAAACCAGAGATAACAGGGTTTCTGTCTTCTTCCGTTCATTTTCGGAGGGGCTATACTTTCCAGAGCACCTGCTAAGTAAACATTGAGACTACTGAAGGAGGTGTGAACATCATCCTTGGTACTGATCGGATAGAGACCGTCTAGAGCCTGTGCCACAAGGGCGCTGATATTGAGATTCTTGGTGTGCCTAAACCAAGTCTTCTTATATTTTAATTTCTCACCAGCTCAGTAAAAGTTGCACCTGGCCTTACGTCAGCCAAGAATGAGAATTGGTCATAGGATAAGGGGTCATATTCTTTCACAAAAGAATCAATATCCTCTCTGGGGAAGTATAAGCCCACTTTATGCGGGCAAGAAGCGCAAGAGTTCCTCAGGACAGTTCTTCAGTTATTGTTGCATCCGGAGTAGAAAGACGTCCCGTGCTGTGTTAAGCTATGCTTAGTGAAGTCTAAATATCAAGTTTGAAAATTAAATAATTAACATGGTAAGATTGTTAATCTTGTTGGAGGAGTGTCTGAGACAGAGTAGACTAGAGGAATTTAAAATTAAATGAGATGTCATCTCCGGAAAGTCATGGTTGATGAAGGAGTCTGGTAATGTGTGACCATTGGCAAATTATTTTCTTTATTAAGGAAGTTATGTGTGTTACCTCCTAGAGTCATTGATGAGAAAATGATTGGGTTAGGTCTAGAAGGAATTGATAGATCAACTTCACAGGAGTCTAATGACTACTGGACTTTGTTCAGGTAGGGAGACTTCACATCAGCATTTGATCTGACCATTTGGAAAGGAACAGAAGAGTAGAATTATGCTCAGCTGGAGGATGAGAGACTTAGAGATGGGGAATTATGGCATTAGTGAGGAAGAGAGAGTGCATTTATTGGAGAGATGTGTTTAGAGGAGGGGGAGGTGCTACCTGGGAGGTTGGAAAAGGTAGTTGAGGGAAGGTTTTGGGATGCAGTCAAAAAAGTGAAGATTTTGATAGGTAATTTGGAACTAGAGGTAAGGTAAATTTGGTAAATTAGAAATAAATAAGATATATAGATAAGATTTGGTAAATCCAGTAACAAGATAAATTAGAGATAGTGATAAGGTAAGTTTAGTAAATAATGTAAATTAGAGACAGAGATGAGGGAGGTGCTACCTGGGAGGTTGGAAAAGGTAGTTGAGGGAAGGTTTTGGGATGCAGTCAAAAAGTGAAGATTTTGATAGGTAATTTGGAACTAGAGGTAAGGTAAATTTGGTAAATTAGAGATAATAAATAAGATATATAGATAAGATTTGGTAAATCCAGTAACAAGATAAATTAGAGTTAGTGATAAGGTAAGTTTAGTAAATAATGTAAATTAGAGACAGAGATGAGGGATTTAGGTAGGTCTCAACATGGGGTTGGCAGTAGAGGCAAACTATGTACTTGTGCATTCTCCAGGGGAAGGAGGAAAGGAGCACAGTAGAGACAGCGAGAGTCTGTGGGAAAGAAAGGGGATGGGTACGTAGGTGAGGCAAAGGCAGTAGTAGAGACAGGAGTGGGAATAACGACCATCAGGAGACCGAATAGCTTGGAAGGAATGAAAAGTAGGATTCAGCTGCTGGCTCTTGGAGGAGAATGTGAGCAGCCACTCACTGAGCATGTTAGTGGCCTAGAATGTGTGATGTGAGAGCGAGAAGCCTGCAGATTCACTGCCAGGTGAAGAGTTTGGAAAAGTCAATCAATCAATAACTAAAGTTAGATTGTCACCTGAGGGCTGGGTCATGATCTTAACATTGTGGTAACCTGAGATGGAAATTTAGCATTGAAAGCTGGGCAAAGTTGTTATTGCCATTATTCTGCCATAGGGAATTCTTATGACTTCAGACATCTTCAGCTCCTTTACAATAATTTCAGCCCACAGCCCAGTGTTATGAAAGAAGAATGTAAGATCAGCTTTCGGACTACCTTTACGGTCTCAATGGCATTGATCAGCACTGTGAGTTTCAGGATGTTCTTTAATTAGCTATTTTGGCGGTTTTCATAGCGGATTTAGATAGATTCATTGGATAGAGCGTTTTGAAGGAGTTATGCCCAGATCTGTTGAGGCTTTTAGAAAGACTGCAGTAGTGTGTGGCGGCCATACAAGGAAATGTAGGTTTGTGTAAGGATAGGGTTTAACTGAGGGGAGATTGTCAACAAAGGGTAATTTACATAATTGTTCATAAATAATAACATCGACAAGGGAAAAGACTCTGGTAAGCTTTCTACTTTGGGCAGTTCCTTATGTGGGCACAGTCTCCTTTCCAACTTCAAACCCGGGCAGCAGAGCATAGAGCGGAGCCATGAAGATTCAAGATCAAAACGTCCACTCTCAAAGACTGTCAATGAGCAGAAACAGATGGTAAGTAAGTTCTGATCTTAAATCCCATTGTTTTGAGGTTTCCGAGTGTTAGATAGCTGAAATGCATTGGATTTTGATCCCGCCTTGGGAGCTCATTACTGAGCATCCTGTCCAGCAGCCATCTTCAGTTAACAGAAACCTCTTTCGAACAAGGCCCGTCAAAGTTGTCTTTGAGGAAAACAGACTTGCTCACCAAGGATCCAATGTACTTTTGAGTCCCATCGCAGATACAATTGATGCAGAACATCTGATTCAGATTACATTTCTCTGTGACTGGCAGGATTTGCATGTTCCCTGCCTTTTTAAAATCACTGAGGCAGAGATTCTGTTTGCAGATTCCTTTGAATGCCTGCAAATATAGAGATGGAGACCTGCACTGCTGCATTCACATTCCAAGAATACCCCTGTTGATAAAGAGGTGGGGTGCTGTGGAGGAGAACTGGAAGGATCTGCATTCCAGAGGGTGAGGAAAAGAAGGAAATGGCCTGAGTGGAACCAATTGAAAATTGACCGGTGAGACAATATCTAAACAAGGAAAAGGTGTTTCTAACCACATGGAGATGATTCAGAACATTCAATGATCAATGTTGACAAATGTCACTAGCAAAAAGAGGAGAATTACTGAGAATTGTCTGTTTACATCATATGGGCGGCCAACAGGACTACCTCTGTGCATCCTCAGAAGCATCTCGTGAGCCAGCAGCTTCGAGAAGGTGTTTTGTTTAGCCAAATGACCTCTTTGATCTTGAAGGAAGATATAGGATCCAGAAACCCAGATCATCTAACCCAGTACTATTACTGTAATAATTAAGAGGACCCGTAAGAATTATAGGGACAAATGTACTTTTTACTGCTAGGAAAATAGAGATCACAATTTGCAACCAGTATTTACTTGCAACGAGTCAATATTTTTGCAACCCGACCTATATAGCATTCAGTTAGTTCATAAAAACACAATCAGTTTGTCCAACCTATGTAATTACCATTCATTCCGAAGGTCACAAATTGCGAATCAGTCACATTGGCCACGATCACAGGGATGGTGGCCTGCAAGGGTCAGCAGGCTACCATGGCTGTGATTGATAATCTGCAAATAAATCTTTTTTGTTTAAGTGCAGCCCGTTTTCCTTATAGGAAACTGAGCTGCGTTGAAAAAAAGCTTTAGTTTATTTTTTTAATTTAAGAGCTGTCAGTGCCCCCGTCCCATTTACTTCTCTTCAACAGACTTTTTTTACATTCAAGTTTTTTACTCCGTCTTCGCAGAAACGTATGACAGGTCTGTAGTTGTTCGCACCCATTTAAAGGTGCTGAGCTACTCACACATATTTTGAGGGAGGGACCCAAAATTCAAGCTCATCGCCCTTTGTGTTTTCTCCAGCTCCATGGTGATGATGTAGGACACAATACTAGCAGAGTGCTTGATGTGCAAAATCCATGGCAGTCGGTGACATCCCATAATACCCACTGGACGTTGTGCATTCACAGTCCTCACCCAATCAGATCAATTAAGAGTTTGTTGCTGGGGCTACAACTTTTGTATTTGAGATGGACATTGGATATTGAAGAGGGTCAAAATACACACTCATTGTCTAAGTATGAACTGTTTGCCATGTCCTTAGACTCCCAATTAATCTCAGGAAGATGCGACGACAGTTATGGTTTCTTCCCTCCAAATGCCACTTTCTAGTAAGCCACTAGTTAAAATTGGTGAAGCCAAATACAAAGGTTTCTATTCTGCTTCATTGCACTTTGTTGACACAACAGACACTGACTGCACTCAGCCAGAGTTGCTGGAGATGTGAGAAGGAGGTATAGGACAGCTAATGTAATGTGGGATAGAGGACAAGAACAGCTAGCTGGCAGGCCAACAACTTTTCTCAATAGTGTTCCACGTCTTGGACATGGGGTACTCCCAACAATTTAATGCAAAATCCATGCATGCTGGGAGTAGGGAGGAAGCAGTGCTCCAGTTATGAAGAATTGTGTTGATTTAAATGGGAGTGACAGAAGGCAGCCCCATTCTTGGATTTGGCCCTCTCTGCAGGGTTGCCCCAAACTTTATGTCTTCAACCCTCTTGTTTTCTGAGCCCGTTTTTGTTGGTTTTTAAGATTCTGTGCACTTTACTACTGCTAACCAGTGCTCAAGTGCTTGTGCTCACTTCTTAAAAACATGGTAAAATTGGCTTATACCCAGTTCACCTATTTTAAGTGGTATACCAAATGCACACAGCTGTTAAATTAAATGCTAATAGTTGGCCTGCAGCACCTATTGTGCTACCCAATTAAGTAGCCCTTTGAAAACATGTCTCAGGCCTGCCATTGCAGCCTGTGTGTGCAAACTGACATTTCGACCTGGTAAAATAAACCTTCTGCCAGGCCTAAACCTTCCTTTTTAATACATATAAGTCACCCCGAGGGTAGGCCCTAAACAGCCCATACATAGGGCAGGGTGCATTGTATTTAATTATACGTAGAACATGTACTTGTAAGTTTTCCATGTCCTGGTAGTGAAAAACTCTTACATTTGTTTTTCACTACTGCAAGGCCTATCTCTCCCATAGCATAACATTGGAGTTACCTTATTTCATTTTATATGTGTAATTTCCAAACAGGAATAGGTACCCAGTGCATGTTTGGTGTCTTTGGAATTGTAAGAAAAAATACTAACATGGTGAAGTCGGATTTTAAATGACAATTTTGAAAATGCCACTTTTAGAAAGATGGCATTTTCTTGCCCTAGACATTTGGTGCCTGCACCCTGTCTCTGGGTCACATGACTGGATGTAGTTGACAGTTGGGCTTTGTGTATTCCTCCTAGACAGCTACACAGATTGGGGAGCATAGGTGTGACTGGTTGAGCCATCACTGACACGATGGGAGGGAGGAGCTGGGCCCAGCCCCACTTACACTTAAATAGGCTGTGTCCTGTCTCCTGACAAAGGGTTGCATACCCCCTGTTGATAGCGTCCTGTCTCCACACAAAGGGTTGCATCCCCCTTGTAGATAGTCTGAAGCCAGGGACAGAAGGCCGGACACCTGTGCAATTCAAAGGCATGCCTCTAGAAGCTTTTCCCCACTTCAAAGGCACAACTGGGTATAAATACTGGATCTCTGACACACATCTTCAAGACACTTCTGAACTTGTGGATACTCAGCCTGGAAGAAGGACTGCTGTGCTGCTGGAAGGACTGCCACTCTGCTGGACTGCTGCTCTGAAGGATTACTGCCCTGCTGCTGGCCTGCTGCCCTCTTGTCTGGGTGAGAAGTACTGGACCTGCACCTCTTGAACCCAGAGTGACTCCAAGGGCTAGTTGGCTGGCCTCCTGATCTGAAGCCTCAGGAACACAGCAGGTTTCCAACAACCTTACACCTGCACCTGGACACTGCCATCTGTGAGCCTACCCTGCCAAGTGGTGCCACCCCAGTCCTGGAGCCCTGGGAGTGGGTTTGAGGTGCTCTGCCAGCCTCTGTGGATCCAGCTAAACCAACGCATCTCCTTTGCTGCACAGCGTAAATCCAAGCAAAACCGAGGCATTGCTGCTGCTGTGTAGATTAGACCCGTCGCAAAGATCTGCTTCGCTCTCACAGCTCCATCAGAACCACCGCTGCACTACGTATCCTGGGCAGAGGCCCTCGCATCCGTCGTCAACAGCAGGCTCGACGACAACGCCAAACTCAACATCGCGGTCTTGCAGCTACAGGGAACTAGCCTGTGGGTGAGGGTGATTCCAGGCTTCTCCATAACCAATAGGGTAAAAGTTCCCAGGGGTAAACCTACCCACTTTTGCAATATTTCCTATGTGCTTCAGTAAACAACCCTACAGTGCCCCTCTCTGGCTGAATCCATGACGGTAAAACCCTTCTGCTCTTGTGCAGAACCTGGGTGCCCACCTGAGTGGTGTGGCCAGGGAAATGAGCAATCCTTCCTCTGCAGTCACTGCAAACCAGTTTTGGACGCAGCTCCTGCCCCACTGTGTTTGTAGCCTAGCTGACTGGGGGACCAAAGACAGGGCTTGTTCACGTGTCACCCAACATCTGCCACTGAAGATCATCCCTTTTGAAAAGAATTAAGTTCTTGGGCACTGCCCAAATGGTCATCCTGCCAGAGGAACAGAAGCACCTCGCCACACCCAAGCCTTTGGGTGTGGGGAGCAGTTTTCACACCTCGTTCATGGTTAAGCATTCAGAGGGCTGCAGCTGGAATCTAATGCAAATTAGCCTCCAAAGGATTTAGGCAATGAAAAGGTAACTTTATAAAAGTTCCTTTTCCTCAATAGTTACTAAAAACTAAAAATCCGAGTCCACCAGTAAATTGGGCTTTCGATTAATACCATAAGGTAACCAAGAATGAAATTTGTAGCCATTTCCTAGCCAAATCAATCAATCAATCAGGGGCTTATAAAGTGCGGCTACTCACCCGTGAGGGACTCAAGGCGCTGGGGGAGAGGGAGGCTGCTGATCTCTCTGGGAGTAAGATCATTCAAAAAGCCAGGTCTTGAGGGCCTTCTTGAATTGGGTCAGCAATGCGTGTTGCCTGAGGTGGAGGGGCAGGATGTTCCAGGTTTTGGCGGCGAGGTAGGAGAAGGCTCTTCCTCCGGTTCTGGTCTTGTGGATCCTGGGGACAGAGGCAAGGGCGAACTGGGCCAAACGGAGTTGTCTGGAGGGCACGTGGAATGCGAGGCGGTGGTTCAGGTATGCTGGTTCTTCATTGTGGAGAGCTTTGTAGGCATATGTGAGAAGCTTGTAGGTTATTCTCTTGTTCACTGGGAGCCAGTGGAGTTGATGGAGGTGTTGCGTGATGTGGCTGCGGCGGGGGATGTCGAGGACCGGTCTGGCTGCAGCGTTTTGGACCTTCTGTAGTTTCTTGAGGTGTTTCTGGGTGACCCCAGCTTAGAGTGCGTTGCTGTAATTGAGTCTGCTGGTGGTGAGTACGTGGGTGACCGTCTTTCTGGATTCTGTGGGGAGTCATCTGGATGTCATTCGAAGCAGGCAGAGCGTGTGGAAGCAGGCTGAGGAGACTGCGTTGATTTGGCGGTTCATTGTGAGCAATGAATCCAGTATGATGCCGAGGGTGCGTGTGTGGTCTGTCGGGGTGGGAGGGGATCCCAGAGTGGCTGGCCACCAAGGGTCGTCCCAGGCAGAAGGCGTGGCTCCCAGGATGAGTACTTCAGTCTTGTCCGAGTTGAGCTTGAGGCAGCTGTCATTCATCCAGGTAGCGACAGACTTCATTCCGCTGTGAAAGTTGGTACTGGCGGTTGCGGGTTCGTTGGTGAGGGAGAGGATCAGCTGGGTGTCGTCGGCATAGGAGACAATGTTGAGTCCGTGGCTTCTGACGATGGCTGCGAGGGGGGCCATGTAGACGTTGAAGAGGGTGGGGCTCATTGAGGAGCCCTGGGGCACTCCACAGCTGATCTCTATGGGTTCTGAGAGGAACGGGGTAGTCTGGTTCGCTGGGTTCAGCCGGTGACGAAGGAGTGGATCCAATCCAGTGCCTTGTCACGGATGCCGGCGTCATGGGGTCTCGTGATTAGAGTATGATGGGAGACGGTGTCGAAGGCGGCTGAGAGGTCCAGTAGGATGAGGGCTGCGGTCTCGCCCCAGTTGAGGAGGGAACAGATGTTGTTGGTGGCAGCAAGGAGTGCGGTCTCCGTGCTGTGGTTGCTTAGGAAAGCTGGCCGGCATGGATTGGGAGGTGTCCAGGACGTGGTTTACTTCTAAGAACGCAGGGGCATATTAGCAAGACCCACGTTAAAATTATCGCCGTTTTAGCGGCAGGAAACTGCCGCTAAAACGGCGATAATGGGCTTGCTAATATGCGTTATAGAATTCCAATAGAAGCCCAGGTTAGATGTGCAGGACATCTAACCTGGGCTTCTATTGGAATTCCATAACGCATATTAGCAAGCCCATTATCGCCGTTTTAGCGGCAGTTTCCTGCCGCTAAAACGGCGATAATTTTAACGTGGGTCTTGCTAATATGCCCCGCAGAGAGTTGGGCGTTCATTGCCTTCTCAATGACTTTGGCTGGGAAGGGGAGGACGGAGATGGGTCTGAAGTTCTTGAGGTCAGTCAGGTCTCAGGACAGCTTCTTTAGCAAGGCTGCTGCTCTGGGGAAGATGTGGTACGGGCAGGGATCCTTCAGGGCTCCTGAGTGGATGCTCTTCATGGTCTTGAGTGTGTCCTCTGTTTTGAGCAGGGTAAAGATAGCATTATTAAATGTAATATTGCATTCCATTGTTTTCCTATAGAACAGCTATCCTTGCTACAGTGAAATTCGCTTTTGGGGCATTTTTTAATGTAAGGACATTTTTAACATTACATTTCTACATGCCCTACATGTTCCCCACCTTATAGGCAGTAACGCCTACATAATGGTGACTTATTAATATTTAAAAGACAGGTTTTGACCCGGCAAAAGGGTTTACTTTGACAGGTTGAATTACAATTTAAACGCTACTTTAGTCAGGCTACAATAGTAGGCCTGAAGCCATGTTTTACCGTGTCACTGTAGTGAATGTCACAATCGATGCTGCTGGCCATTAGTGACATTTAACTTACAGGCCATGGGTAAAATTTGTACCATATACTTATTGGTAAATTAAATATGCCAATTATTGGTATACCAATTTGGTCATATTGAAAGGAGGAGCATGGTCACTTTACCACTGGTTAACACGGATAAAGTGCACAGAGTTCTACAGCCAGGAAAATCAGATAGGGCAAAAATCTGGTGGTACATTACACAAAAGATGGCCATTTCCTACAATACACAATACACAGCAACAACAGCATCACCAGACATGAAATCGGGGAATGTGCATGCTCTCCTGCTATACATATAAAATGTGGTATGTCATCCTAGTGCCTAATGGTCAGGCTATGTTCCTTCCACACTTCCATAAGTGGCTGAAAATACATAACTTCAAGCAATTCACAAGGTAACCACACCTGAAGAGTTCCCATCCTTTTCAATTGCTCTACATCTTCCATCCACAGCTTTGCCATACCCATTAGTTACCCTATCCCTCCCTGCAAGCTTCACCAGAGCCCTCTTTCCACCTGTAAACTATTGTTCATGATGCTGTATTCCAACCCTCCTCCTTTCCGCCTTCCCTTTTTCAGCACTACCCATTGTAAAACACTCATTGTGAAAAGCCCTCGGTTGTTTTGTAGAATATAAAATCTGTACATTCTCTGACCAGTGTCATGCCTGGGCGTGAGTAGATACTTTCCATTGTTCATGTTGACATCAGCAGGAGACCTGATCCAGACTCAAACAGACCTAAATATTATTCTGTTCTGTGTACAGCACCACAAACTTGAGATGCTCCTGATAATAGAAATGTTCTCTATAAAACATTCTTTGTCGCTTTGAAAATAGATCTGTGTTAGATTGATTATTTAAAAAAGAAGCTGTGCACATAGATTGTGAATAGGAACAGTGCCATCAAAGATTCACATGACTGGTAATGGCACAAGCCTAGGCACCACAGAACGTAGAGAATTAACTGCAGATTTTTGTTTATTTAATCATTTGTCTCTACACTTGGTTAACATGCCAGCAAAACCTCATGAATCTTTATTTTCACACCACTCTCCCTCAACAGCTTCAAGAACCACTACTTAGTGTCTGACCCATCTCAAGAGACACAAAATGCCATTTGGATTCTGGTTAGCAAGTGTACTCAGGGGTGAGCCGGTGGATGGTAGGCCTGGGACACTATTGTCTCGGTTTTCATCGGTTAATTTTCCAAAACTTAGAGAAGTGTTTTTTAAAAAACCATTGACGTATATCTGCATTGTAATGTGTATACAATATTGACCATTTTACAGTGCACTTGCAAATTTTATCATCATCCTATATCTTTCTCTATTTCCACTTTCATGACCCACTCTCTCCTAAATAAAGCATTTTATTTATCAGCATTTGTATAATGCCTTCTACCATTAATACAGCATTGTTCTGCCTTTTTTATATGGTTATAGGATTTCCAATGACCAGTTGTGTATGTTTGTTTGGTTGATTGCTTTTTGTGTATGATTGGAAAAGATTTATTAAAAGGTGGTGTGTGGATCTATTGAAAAACAAATTCATATCTATGTATGTGTCAGAAACGGGGTTATTCATTTGGAAGGGTGGTACCCCTATCTACTCAATAAACGGACTCTGGTTGGTCAACACACATTTTGAGACAATCTATGCTCAACTCCTGTCAGCTATGGCACACATAGAAGACAATCCCCAGTGAAGTGCGTCCTAAGTTCAAGCAATACCAACAATTGTAAAGTAAAGAATGCAACACAATAAAATTCCCAAACCAATTTAGAGATA
Source organism: Calotriton arnoldi (assembly GCA_963921515.1). Taxonomy (NCBI): domain Eukaryota; kingdom Metazoa; phylum Chordata; class Amphibia; order Caudata; family Salamandridae; genus Calotriton; species Calotriton arnoldi. Next base: position 295,843 of record CAWUFW010011435.1, on the reverse strand, counting down.
AATAGAGAATATTTTATTAAGCAAAAAGACAACAAGATCATCAAAATAGATTTTTGTTTAAAGGCAAGCCAAATGGAAAAACAACAACATAATGTGAGACAATCGAGACAGAACCCAGTAGATATTTGGACTATAAGGGATATTGAAGGTCTTTGTGCTGCCAATGATTTAAACTCTGATGGAGAGTGTCCAGACAATACCGAATTGAGAGATAAATGTGAGCAGAAGATCATCAATACCCTCAATGCTATGAGATCAGGATGGATATGTGTAGCAAGAGTAGTTTCAAACCCAAAACACAAACTGTACCTCAGTTACCTTACGATTTGATTGATGCATATCATGAAGCAACACTCAGCGAACTGGAATACCTTAGAAAAACAACTTTAGTACAAGAAAGACGAATCTCACATGGTCATAGTATAAACTAAGAGATCTGAAACAAGACACCAACATGGTTATCAAACCCTCGGGTAAAGGGGGTAATGTTGTTGTTAGGGTTAGAAAAAATATGTAAATGAGGCTCACAGACAGTTAAATGATATCAGGTGTTATACTACAGTGGATAGGAAGTATCATAAGGAACTTGTCGAAAGATACCATGACATGTTATTGGACTAGAAAAATCCTGGTTTATCAAAATTCGAAGAATACCAGTTTCTAACAAAGAATAGTCCCAGGATACCACCCTTCTGTCTGCTTCCTAAAGTACATATGGACAAGTTTAGTCTACCTTGGAGAACCATTGTCTCCTCAAAAGACAGTTTAAAGAACCTCTATATATCTGGACAATTTCCTTTCCCCATTTGTGTAGATTCTACTCTCATATCTCAAGGATAGCACTGATTTTTTACAAAAAGTTAGTGATATCTACTGGGATCCCACCTACTGCATGGTCACTTAAGATGTACAATCATTGTACATTTTTTTAAACATGTAGATGGCCTTAAAGCATGTGAATGTTTCCTTAGGGCCAGACTCATTAACCTGTTTGAACACACTAGAATGATACTACACATTATTGAACTATGTCTATATGAAAAAGGTTTTCTTTTTGATAATGTTTTGTGCAAACAACCACAAGGAACAGCGATGGCCACCTACTTTGCCTCAGCTACGCAAATGTACTGATGGGCTGGTGGGAGGAGCAGGTGTCTTGAACTGTAGACATGGAATGTTACAAGTAAGACATAGTCTTATGGCTGTGATAAATCGATGATCTGTTTTGGATTTGTAAGTGAAGTGTAGACAAGCTCAAGATCCTAAACAACAACACACTAGGTTTACGTTTCTCAGCCACGTACAGCACTACAAATAAACAGTTCTTAGATTTGGTACTTACAATAGAGGATGACTGTTTGACTACTTCCTTACATGGAAAGGCATCAGCAGGGAACGCCATCCTCCCCAGATGAAATGGAGCATTCCATATAACAAGTTGGTTAGGCTAAAAAGGATTTGCAGTTCTGAGCAAACTTTTGACAAGCCTAACGATGACATGATAGCCAGATTTAAAACCAAAGGCTATCCTACAAGAGATTTAAAAAACATGGTGCAAAGAAAAGCTCTTGTATAAAACCAAACAACAGAGCACTATCATTAAAAAAAGAACCAAACACAATTAGAATTGTTATTTCAGTCTGAGAGGTCAGAAAGATTTTCACAAAAAATTTGCACATTTTGAAAAATGAGAAGACCATTTAGACTTTTACGTGAGTTTCCTACTCTGACTGTCCGGCGCAGCAGAAACATAAAAGACTTGCTAATACAGAACTATTATGTCAATGATAGACAAGAAACCTGGTTAGTACACGACCGACAGATTTTTACACTTGTAGAAATTGCAAAGCCTGAAAATACAGCCATGATACATCACAGTACACTACCCCACATACGTCCCACAAAGTTTTTAACTTGTAAATCTGATTACATGATTTACTGTATTTAATGCCCCTGTGGGAAAAAATATATTGGTAGCACTATATTTCCTTCCAAATGACAGATATTGGAGCATATTCAAGCAATGGTAAACAGGGATCAGAAATACCCAGTAGCTAGATATTTTGAAATTTTATATCAGGGGGATTGGACAGAGTTGAGGTATTGTTGGATTAATAGGATACCCAAACATCCAAGAAAGGCGGACTGTATACATTAACTCAGGAAGATGGAGTGATGGTATACCATCAGGCTGGATACTTGAGAACCTGTAGGTTTGAACAGCAGCGAGGAGCTAATAGTACATCTACCAATTTGAATATATTTTGAAACATGAATTACAGCTTTTAATGGTGTTCTGCTTGTCCTCCTCTTATTTTAGTTCTATTTTTATGTTTATTTTTTGTTCACCTATCTGGATTAGTGGGGTATTCCACTGTGTTTTCTTCTATTGACCTGGCATGCCATCACTTTGTACTATTGGATATTCTTACAGCCATTTGGAACATTTGGCACGGGTTAATGTGTCCAGAAATTGGTGCAAGGATCTTTGCTTATATGATTCTATGCATCTACTATGTTGAGATACTTTCCATTGAAAATAATGGTGATTTTTTACATGCATATGAATTTAACCGAAATGGGCATGATTTGATGCATCTGTTACTGGGTGTCTGCTGTTGGACACAATCAAGATGGTACTCCTCTTTGCACATGGTTTCCTTGTATGAACTTACAAACTGGTACTATAAGAATCAGGAGGTATAAAATTGATTTGTGGTATTTTACTGCTTTGTATTTAATTTCAATCTCAAATCCGCCAGATTATTTGTAACAGTTTCATGCAAATTTTTATGATTATTTGTCTAATGTTTAAGTTGTTATAATATGAATCAACATTGGAAAAAATACTTTCACAGTTCATCACTGTTTGTTGATCACATACACAAATAGTCTTCTTAGCAAGATGGTGCCCATCCATGAACAAGGCTCAGGGAGAGTCGAAACACATGGGGTCCATTTTGCCTGTGATATAAATGAATGCACCTTATTCACTGGCGCCCGATTACTGTGGCGTTCTTCTTACGGAGGTGTGAGAGGTTATATATATTCACTGAAAAAAACAAATGTTACAGGGACCCGTCCACCAGGGCCTGGCCAATTACTAAAGGGGGAGGGGGGCCATGCAGCCCCCTCCCCAGGCCAATTTCGGTACCAGAGACCCCATCCCCCGGGACCTGGCCAACTACTAAAGGGGGAGGTTGTTGCTCGGCCCCCCTCTCCAGGATGATTTTGGCCCCCAAGCACCCCATCCCCTGAGGCCCGGCAAACAAAGGGTGGGTTCTCTGGTCCCCACACAGAGCATCCACCATATTCTGGTTAAGGGCAGCAAGGGGAGCCCCAAGAACCCCGTGGCCCGAGCCGGCTCCCGCATCCAGCTGGAGCCGGCATTGATCCTGCCTGCAGGGAGCAGCCAAAGATGCTGATCCCTGCGGATGGGAGCAATTTTCAGATATGTTTCCTTGCCCTCATCACTGCGGGCAGGGAAAATCTGTTTCCCTGCCCGAATCGCTGCGGGCGCGGAAAGAGATCTGAAGTCGACTCCCAGCTGGTGGGAGCATTTTTAAAGCTCCCGCCAGCTGGGAGCAGACTGCATGTTTGCTCTCGCTTGGCGGGAGCTTTGAAATTGCTCCCAGCAAGCGAAAGCAAACATAGGTTCCACTGCCCACACCTGTGTGGAGCCGGCCCTGGGGGATGGTGTCAGCAGGGTATTAATGGCTCCGGGAGGTGGGCTGCGCATCCTCCCTCCTCTTTGTTATTGCTGCCAGACCCCAGGAGATGGGGTCCCGGAGCCGAAATTGGTCCGGGGAGGGGGGCTGCGTGCCCCTCTCCCCCTTTCTGCTGGGCCCCGGGGAATGGAGTCCCCGGGGCCGAAATAGGCCTGGAGGGGGGCCACATGCCCCCCTTCCACTTTTGTGTAAGTCCGGGCCCAGGGAATGGGATCCCTGGGGCTGAAATCGGCCCAGGGAGAGTGGCTGCGTGCCCCTCTACCCCTTTTTACTCTCAGCTGGGCCCCAGGGAATGGGGTCCCTGGGGCTGAAATTGGCCTGGGAGGGGGGCCATGTGTCCCCTTCCACTTTTGTATAAGGCTGGGCCCAGGGGATGGGGTCCTCGGGCCGAAATTGGCCCAGGGAGTGGGGCCACATGGCTCACCTCCCCCTTTTCAATATCGCGGGCCCCATGGGATGGGGTCCCTGGGACCAGAATGGTCCTGGGGAGGGGGTCCACGTGTGTTCCCCTTCCCTATATTAGTCGAGGGCTAAAAAAAAATAAGTGCGGGAGACTATGCATGTTTCTTTCCATTATTTTGCTGTGAATTTGCGGCAATTTAAAAATAAAAAACATCTTTGGCCCCCCTGTGGGACATAGCCACCAGGCCTAGGGGATCAGGGTATTCTTATCCTGCCCCCCTGTATTTATTTTTTGCATTTGGGATGGTGGATCCGCATCTCTAGATATACATAAATCTTTCTTCTTTAATAACTCCAAAACTACGAAACAGATTTTCACCCAATTACAAAAAGCACTCTTTCTGGACCAAGATCCAGCTTTCTGCCAAATATGGTGTCATTCCGTTCAGCGTTTCAGGCTGAAGTCATGTCTAAAATCTGTATGGGAAAGTGCATGGGGAGAACGTGTTTTGAGACCCCCCTCCCCTTTTTCTCGCCCCCCCCTGCTTGTCGAATCACCCCAAATCTTTCCAGAGAGCAGCTGAAGTGAGCGGTGAACTAGTATTGAAAATTTCATGAAGATTCTTCAAATGGCACCCCCAGTAGGTAATATATATATTTATATGTATTCACACCCACATATACATGCACAATATGCAGGCCTATGTATGGTATATGCATGGTATGTTGGCCTTTTTACATGTATAATATGCATGCCTCGATGTCTCATGGAAGCCCCAGACACATTTACTGTAAGGAGGTGTGTGATATTCACACAGTAAAGAAGCCCCAGTATGCACAGGATGGAAACCTGAGTATATGCGCATAATGCTGATCTCATATGTATACACTGTGTGGAAACCTCGGGTATAGGTCCTCAGTGCAAGCCTCTGATATGCACCAAGTACATAGGCCTCAAATATATAAGGATAAATTCCGATGGTGGTTCTGTATGTTTTGAAGTGCTGTACATAATATGTGGGACTACTACCCAATTTAATGGTACTCAGATGATCAGCCTTGGAAGGATAGGAATTATAAACAATGGGGTATTCCCAAATGGTCCCTGAACCTGGGTATCGGTTATTATAAAAAAAAACTGTGGTCCTGGACCAATTATTCAAGGAAGAGATAGATTAACAGAATTTTCAACTTATTTGAGCTTACATTAATCAGCTCCCAAACATCTGTAAATCGTAAAAATAGATGTGCAGAAAAACCACTAAGTATTATTACAATATATTTATTTAGTCATTTAAAGGAATAATCATTACAGGGTCAAGAAAATAGGAGAATGTTCTAGGGAACTTGTAAGAAAAAGTGCTCAAGTGTATATATAGGAGTCAAGAGAGCTCAAAGTCTGTAGAAAAGTAAAGGGCATAAATTTAAAAAACTGTACAAAACTGATATCCAATAAACAGTTAGATGCAACCTGGCCACATACAAATTATTCATTTGAATTTGTAAGGAGAGTTTCCTTAAGGCTGTAGACAGGGGTAATGGGGAAGGGGAAATTGGTCCAGGTGCGGTAGGGGGTAGCGTTGACGTTTCGATCCGGCTTATCGGCAAACGAGGGACTTTAATACCTCAGCTATGCGGATCTTCCTCAGGACAAGGGGACAGGTGAAATGACCCTACAGAATAAAAACAAGGAACTTAGAACCGGGACCTAGTAGGTTACCCAGGCGTGGTGCCTCCACATCAAATGGCGGGAGTAATGTATTAAACCCACCTCATTAATCTTGCAATGCTCAATTGGAGTCCAAAACCTGGTTACACCAATGCCTGCAATTCAATAATAACAACAGTTGTTGTCAAGGGTCCATAAGGATTGTACACTAAAAGTACACAAGGACTAGCTATGGCAACTCACCCGTAAAGTGGCAAGGGCCAACTAAGGACAATTCCCGTTATTCAGTAGATATAAGCCATGGCGGTGGTGCCCAAACCATCCATGGAACATAATATTCTGGCCCGTGTGTGTGGCAAGAGTTTGCTGAATGAATCAGGCAATTCGGGGCACAGCGTAATTTTGCTAGAAAAAGGAAGGGAAATCTAATTAAAAGGCTATCTAAGGAGCGCAAGGCGTTCCTAGGTGATAGTCGGTTGTGAAGGAGAATTACCTGGAGACGATCTGATCGACGTCCTTACTTCATCGCGGTAGCAGCCAACAGAGCAGCAACCCGCGGGAGCATTTATACTGAGGAAAAAGGAGCGGTGACCTTAAAAAGGGGCGGTATCAACCACACGCTAGTGAAAGGGTCGAAAGACTCAATAGGCTCACAGTTTCTACAGCATTGCAGAGGGCCTCAAAGTGCTATGTCACAGTTCTAATATTTGTAGATACATACAAGTGTTCAATGTATATTAAGACATGCCAATGTACAATTAAGCAAAACGTCCGCTCCTCTTTTTGTGGCTTCTTCAATGTGATTACAACACGCCTCGAGGTGCGATGTCACCATTCTAATATTTAAGATAGACTCAATTGTTCAATGAGTATTAAAAACAGACAGTGTACAATTAAACAAAAGGTGTGATCTCACAATTCAGGTTTAGGAATCAGTGTGTATAGCTATATAGCGACCAGTGTTAAAGCTTGGATATATTCACAGATGAAGTACCAACCTAGTGGTACGCAATTATTCACATATGACATCACAATTGCACTTCACATTGAACATAAATACAGACACTTAAAAAAGCGAAAAGAAACAATAAATGATCACATCTAAAGGCATAGGACGCCAATTTCCAGTAGGAGCAAACAGGATTGGGTTAAAAAACAACATTTACATATGTGTTACACAGGAGATTGCCATGAGATTATGCATTTAAGACCTATTGTCAACAAACATTGCTGAGTGTGGACACCTGTCTAGTGATCTCCTCGTATTCAGTTAATCCTCTTGCTACTGTATCAAAGCGATGTATCCATCTGCACTCGCGTAGGCTCAGAACTCTACCAAAATCCCCTCCCCGGGGGTTTCGGTGTACCTTCTCTATTACACACCAGCGTAGGCTCTCAGGTGTGTGTCCAAATGATGTAAAGTGTTCCACGAGGGGTGCTCCCTGTGTCTGGCACCGTATATGACTGCAGTGTTGCAGGATACGGGACTTAACTTTTTGTATAGTTTGTCCTATATATACAAAAGCACATGGACAGGAAATGGCGTAGATTACCCCGCTGGAGTTGCAGTTAGTGTGATCTTGAAGTGTGTGTTTGTAGTTGTTGTGTGTGAAAGTTTTCAATTCATTGGCCATGTGACACGCCCTACATTGCCCACATTTAAAATGTCCCTTCACAGGCGGGATGTTCCATAGTGTCATCTGTGAAGTTCTTAATTCTATGGGCAATAAGGATTAAACAACATGTTCCCTTACATTCATGCCTTTGCGGAACGCATGCATGGGTGGTGGTAGTCCACCAAGTTCATCTGTCACCAAGTGCCAGTGGCTGTTTATAATTTTCTTGATGGTATTGCTCTTTGTGCAAAATATAGTCACACAAACTAACTTGTCTTGATCAGTAGTCCCTCTCTCTTTGGGTTCCAGAAGGGAATCTCTATTGTTGAACCATGCACGTTTACGCGCCTTTTTTAATAGTCTAAGCGGGTAGCCTCTGTCAGTCAGACGTGACATAAGTTCAGCTGACTCCAAGAAATAGTCATCCTTTCTAGAGCAGTTCCTCCGCAACCTTAGGAATTGCCCAAAGGGCAAATTGTCCCTAAGGTTGCGTGGGTGATGACTCAAGTAACGCAGGAGAGTGTTGCGTTCACTCGCCTTTCTGTAAAGGCTGGTGTAAAGTTTGCCTTCATCTGCTTTTATAGCTAGATCCAAAAAATTGACTGTGGAATTGCTATAGTCTAAAGAGAATTGTATATCCTTGGAGCAGTTGTTCAACCAAGAGTGAAATTCCTTAAGTAGGTTTTCACTCCCTTGCCAGATCAGTAGTATGTCATCAATGTACCGACGCCATAGTTCAATACACTGACTGTAGGGGTTTTGTTCGCTCAGGATGTAGTTGTGTTCATATACATCCATGAAGATAATTGCTAGGTTAGGCGCGAAGCTTGCCCCCATAGCAACTCCCTTCGTTTGTATGTAGAAGTCACCCTGAAAGCTAAAGAAGTTTTTAGTCATAGCTATATCAAGGAGTTTGATGATAAATTCAGTTAGGACTCTATGTGGCCTGGGACGTTTGTTCAGAACTTCTCTCATCACTCTCAATGCCTCACCCTGAGGAATGTTTGTATATAGGGATGTGATGTCTGGATAGGGATACCTGTTCTAGTTGATAATAGATGCAGGGATCTATTTCTGAGTGTTGACCAGTGCTCCGTTTCCTCTGATGCCAGTTTGGGAACATTGGCCAAAATGACTGTGTATGGTGTCACCTCCGGGGGGAGTTGCAAGTTGCCGCGGCATTCTTCATTGCCTCTAGTTAGGTTCTGTTTTCCTGGATCTATTACCGATTGCGCTCCTTGATTATATATGCCCCTCTCAGGAAAAGTATCTTTTTGTATAATAGGCGTTCGTTTACTGCCTCTATTCAAATCCTGTAAAGGCTGTTGTTGATTATTAATGGGGCGTGATTCTATTAGGCGTGGTGGACCTGACCCAGCCAGGGGGTTAGTTTTATTGCGTGTTTCTTCTTGATGCTGTCTAGACACGCCACTATCCCCCGGGTTTCTACTCTCTTCGTGGTTCAAACTCACAGGGTTACTAGTTAGAGCATCTACTACCTCGCATTGGCAAGTCTTGTGGGGGACTAGGATTGAATTAGTCGCTCGTTTTTCCACCTTTGCTAAGGTCTCCTCAATAGCAGATAATTTAAGCATTAATGGGTTCAGGAGGGCTAATATTACTGTTTCTATCTTTTTCCAAAAGTCCAAGGAATCATTTACCTGGCCTAAGGCAAGGGCAGAATGAGCAATTTCATTAGGTGTCACAGAGACATCTGTGCAGACCCCCCCCCCTCCATAGTCTTATGATTGTGTCCCATTGCCTTTGAGAGGGGGAGGTTTTTCCTATTAGAGGACTGGGCCTTTCTCTTCTTAGCAGGTGGTGCCAAGGCTACCCCATGGCTAGTTTTACCTTTCTGAGCCCTTGTGACTACCTTGGGTCTTGTTGCTCTATCGATCTCGATGATGTTTTCAACATTCTCTGAGTCAGATCCCTGAGAGTGCTGGACTCTCACTAAAGGTGAGTGAAATGCATGATTGGTGCTTTCAGAGGAAGCATTTACACTCACGTGGCAGGGGGGGCAATTTGATTCTAAGGAAAGTCTTCGCTCCGTTTGGGCGATTTCGTGGATTAAAACTGACTCTGCCCTTAATAAAAAGGCATCTAATGTCCCCACCACGCCCTGACCAATATGCTTACTCATGATCTCCTACCCCAATTTATTAGCAACAGAAACCAATACTATGTATACTACAGCAATCTCTATAGTGGTGAAGCCCAAAACGGGAGCATAAGAAAAAGGTAGCAATCAGAATCCTGATCTAATACCTTAACAAATCGGTCTTAGTCCGGTTCTACAAGTGTCCTTGGGTCTTCGCTGATCTTGCAAATGTTAATACCCTGGCCCAGCCCAGCCTCCTTCGGCCTCTGACGGGCCCGCCCTTGGCCCGGGCACAGCCCGGGCACGCCCGCGCGCGTCCCGCGCTGCGGGAGGCGGAAGCTGCCTTTATGCGCCGAGTGGTGCGCGATTCAAACGCGGCTCCTGCCGCAGGACCCCCTGGTCTTTGCAATCCTTGTGGCGCGTGACTGTATCAGGCAAGAGTTGTGTACCAATGCGTCCCGCGCTGCGGGAGGCGGAAGCTGCCTTTATGCGCCGAGTGGCGCGCGATTCAAACGCGGCTCCTGCCGCAGGACCCCCTGGTCTTTGCAGTCCTCGTGGCGTGTGCCTGTATCAGGCAAGAGTTGTGTACCAATGCATTTATACTGAGGAAAAAGGGGCGGTGACCTTAAAAAGGGGCGGTATCAACCACACGCTAGTGAAAGGGTCGAAAGACTCAATAGGCTCACAGTTTCTACAGCATTGCAGAGGGCCTCAAAGTGCTATGTCACAGTTCTAATATTTGTAGATACATACAAGTGTTCAATGTATATTAAGACATGCCAATGTACAATTAAGCAAAAAGTCTGCTCCTCTTTTTGTGGCTTCTTCAATGTGATTACAACACGCCTCGAGGTGCGATGTCACCATTCTAATATTTAAGATAGACTCAATCGTTCAATGAGTATTAAAAACAGACAGTGTACAATTAAACAAAAGGTGTGATCTCACAATTCAGGTTTAGGAATCAGTGTGTATAGATATATAGCGACCAGTGTTAAAGCTTGGATATATTCACAGATGAAGTACCAACCTAGTGGTATGCAATTATTCACATATGACATCACAATTGCACTTCACATTGAACATAAATACAGACACTTAAAAAATAGAAAAGAAACAATAAATGATCACATCTAAAGGCATAGGACGCCAATTTCCAGTAGGAACAAACAGGATTGGGTTAAAAAACAACATTTACATATGTGTTACACAGGAGATTGCCATGAGATTATGCATTTAAGACCTATTGTCAACAAAAATTGCTGAGTGTGGACACCTGTCTAGTGATCTCCTCGTATTCATTTAATCCTCTCGCTACAGTATCAAAGCCATGTATCCATCTGAACTCGCATAGGCTCAGAACTCTACCAAAATCCCCTCCCCGGGGGTTTCGGTGTACCTTCTCTATTACACACCAGCGTAGGCTCTCAGGTGTGTGTCCAAATGATGTAAAGTGTTCCACGAGGGGTGCTCCCTGTGTCTGGCACCGTATACGACTGCAGTGTTGCAGGATACGGGACTTAACTTTTTGTATAGTTTGTCCTATATATACAAAAGCACATGGACAGGAAATGGCGTAGATTACCCCGCTGGAGTTTCAGTTAGTGTGATCTTGAAGTGTGTGCTTGTAGTTGTTGTGTGTGAAAGTTTTCAATTCATTGGCCATGTGACACGCCCTACATTGCCCACATTTAAAATGTCCCTTCACAGGCGGGATGTTCCATAGTGTCATCTGTGAAGTTCTCAATTCTATGGGCAATAAGGATTTAACAACATGTTCCCTTACATTCATGCCTTTGCGGAACGCATGCATGGGTGGTGGTAGTCCACCAAGTTCATCTGTCACCAAGTGCCAGTGGCTGTTTATAATTTTCTTGATGGTATTGCTCTTTGTGCAAAATGTAGTCACACAAACTAACCTGTCTTGATCAGTAGGCCCTCTCTCTTTGAGTTCCAGAAGGGAATCTCTATTGTTGAACCATGCACGTTTACGCGCCTTTTTTAATAGTCTAAGCGGGTAGCCTCTGTCAGTCAGACGTGACATAAGTTCAGCTGACTCCAAGAAATAGTCATCCTTTCTAGAGCAGTTCCTCCGCAACCTTAGGAATTGCACAAAGCTCAAATTGTCCCTAAGGTTGCGTGGGTGATGACTCGAGTAACGCAGGAGAGTGTTGCGTTCACTCGCCTTTCTGTAAAGGCTGGTGTAAAGTTTGCCTTCTTCTGCTTTTATAGCTAGATCCAAAAAATTGACTGTGGAATTGCTATAGTCTAAAGAGAATTGTATATCCTTGGAGCAGTTGTTCAACCAAGAGTGAAATTCCTTAAGTAGGTTTTCACTCCCTTGCCAGATCAGTAGTACGTCTTCAATGTACTGACGCCATAGTTCAGTACACTGACTGTAGGGGTTTTGTTCGCTCAGGATGTAGTTGTGTTCGTATACATCCATGAAGATAATTGCTAGGTTAGGCGCGAAGCTTTCCCCCATAGCAACTCCCTTCGTTTGTATGTAGAAGTCACCCTGAAAGCTAAAGAAGTTTCTTGTCATAGCTATATCAAGGAGTTTGATGATAAATTCAGTTGGGACTCTATTTGGCCTGGGACGTTTGTTCAGAACTTCTCTCATCACTCTCAATGCCTCACCCTGGGGAATGTTTGTATATAGGGATGTGATATCCATGGTGACCAGGAGATTGCAATTCATATCAAATGGGCGATCGTCCACAAGTTGAATTGTTTGCCTAGTATCCCTTAGGTAAGTGACGGTATTCTCAGAGATAGGTTTAAGGAATACATCAATATACTTGCATAAAGGCTCTAAGATGGAGCCGCAACCCGAGATTATGCGTCTCCCCGGTGGATCATGCATCCTTTTATGTATTTTAGGGAGGGCATATATGGTCGGGATCCTCGGATACTTATTATTCAGGTAGTCAAACTCATGTGTATTTAGAAAACCAGACTCAAGCCCCTCAAGTGTGATATGTTTGATGGCCTCCATAATCTCTTTAGTGGGATCTGATCTTAGTTTTTCATAATTACCTTCTACCCCTAATTGGGATAGGATCTCTTTTTTGTAATCTTCAGTATTTTGAATCACAATAGCCCCCCCTTTGTCGGCGGGCTTGATTACTATTTCAGCGTTATTGCTGAGAGCTGTGAGTGCCATACGTTCCAAACGTGTGACATTGTACTTGACATACTGCCTCCGGGAAAGGGTTTTTGTGATATCACACATTACCACCTGTTCATATGCCAAGATCTTGGGTGACATAAGATGGGTCGGTGGGACAAATTTGGATGGAGGACGAAGGCCGGTACAGGAAAAAGTGGGTTGGTAGGGGACTTTGTGGAAATAATGTTTTAACCGGATTTTACGAAAAAACTGATGTAATTCCATTTTAAGATTGAAATTATTGGGTAGTGTAGTAGGTACAAATGATAGACCTTTCTCCGGGATTTTTTGTTCATCTGGCTTCAAATCGTATGAGTATAAATTCACAATAGGGTTTTTAGGAGTAGTTAGTGTATTTCCTACCACCTGTAATGTTGGCGGCGGGTCTGGATGTCCCCGTGTGTCTCCTGTTGGTAGTGTACCTGTTTCTTCGCCCTCCCTCTGCCCGTGTTCCAGGTGGGTTCGCTCATTGCCCTGGGTCTCCCCCAGGGCTGACCTCTCCCTCTGTAATCCCACCATGGTGCTTCCAGCAAAAAAGGTGGTTGTTGTTCTAAGTATCTCTGGCCAGTATTGTTTGTGCCTGTACTGGTGCTTGGCCCCTCTGCTTCAGTATCTGAACCACTAGCAGCAGATGAATCGGAAAAGGTAGTATACTTTCTAAACCCACCTCTCCCTCTGGTTGAGAACCTCCCTTGTGAATCCTTTACGTAGTATCCTTCTTGTAGGTAAGGATAGGTGGTGTTCTTATCATAGAATTTCAGATCCTTCGCTAGTTTGGCTAGTTTCGTAGTTTGTGTGTACAAATCAAAATCTTTGAGAGTTCTCTCTAGTCATTCTAGTGCCTCTTTTGCGTTTGTAAGTGCCTTATCATCAGATATTTCTTTTTTTAGATCAGCAATTTCCTTTATGAGCCGTTCTGCCTCCTCTAGTGCTGTCTCAATCCCCAGCACCATACAGTGCCTGGAGCAATTATTAGAGACAAAGCTGAAATTCAGTTTGAATTTCGGGTTATCGACGAAGATGGCAGGTTCATTTCTCACTCTTAATCCCACTGGTATTACATTGGACTGTAAATATTTGGTTAATACATGTCCATGTAACCTTGTGCGGATTAGCTTCTTCTCTAATCTCTCGAGTCTATTTAGCTTTTCATTCTAAGAGAGATCAATACTGGGTGTGGCTCTCCCCAGAAAACCAATACCACCTTGTGCTTGTAGTAGGCGATCTATGTACTCCTCACTATAAGTCAATGTTTCTTTTTCAGACATGTCTTGAAAGAAAACAGATACAAAATAATACACACTACAGCCAAATGAGACAATTTTAACAAACACAAAACCCTCGCAGGGATCCCCTGCACAAGGTAGCCATTATAAACAATGGGGTATTCCCAAATGGTCCCTGGACCTGGGTATCGGTTATTATAAAGAAACAGTGGTCCTGGACCAATTATTCAAGGAAGAGATAGATTAACAGAATTATCAACTTATTTGAGCTTACATTAATCAGCTCCCAAACGTCTGTAAATCGTAAAAATAGATGTGCAGAAAAGCCACTAAGTATTATTACAATATATTTATTTAGTCATTTAAAGGAATAATCATTAGAGGGTCAAGAAAATAGGAGAATGTTCTAGGGAACGTGTAAGAAAAAGTGCTCAAGTGTGTATATATAGGAGTCAAGAGAGCTCAAAGTGTGTAGAAAGGTAAAGGGCATATATTTAAAAAACTGTATAAAGGATAGGAGGCTGAGTTCACACCTTTGTGACCTGCAGCTGTAAGTGGCAAGCATGAATTCATTGAGCGATCTCTTTATATAAATCTTCATTCCTCTGACATGGTGCTGATCATATTTGTGGATGGGTAATATGTTATGCCATGGGGGTGCTATGGATGGAAGAGTGCTTATCTATTATATGACCTAAATGGTAGTGTTATGATGCCTTGTGTGAGGACCAAACATGTATTTTATTGTGGTTTTTATTTGCTGCTTCTTCGAGTCAATTGAAGAAAATATGAAAGAGATAAGATGCTTAGGCATTGGCTGCTTGTGTCTGGATGAATAGAAATAAGGGATTGCACTCTGGTGTATTTAGGAAGTGATTTAGCGCTGGATGTGTGTGCCAAAAGACTGCTCAATCCATGCTTGTGCAAGCGTGTTGTTGGGCATTCTCATGGCTTCAGGAGAAAGGTGTGATATTACTAGAGATGCGCATGCCAATACTTAGTATCTCTGGAGTGAATTGTATCATACAGTTTAAACCACAATGGATACGTGTACAGCAAGGTGCCCCGAATGAAGTGCTGAACTTAGGATCAACAATAGTATAGCAAAGAAAGAACCCATGAAACTGAGCATTATGCACCCAGCCACTGTATATGCACGGAAGAGTCGGTCCAGGCACTCGATATTATACAATTAGCAGGGATACCTTCTTTGAGTCTAACACGAAGCAGCAGGCAGTAACCACTGGGGATGGGAAATTATAAAACCAGCCACGGTAGATGCTCTGGAGAGTCCACCTTGCGGAGGCAGCTAACAAGCCCCTGGAATAGACATTATATATATATATATATATATATATATATATATATACCTAGCTTTAGTATATAGTTTAATGGGTCCACCTTGCAGCAACTGATGGTGAGCCATTGTTGGACCAGCCTCAGTATTTACCTGAGGAGTGCACCTAAATACAGCAGAGAGCCACCCATAGAATGGTCATTGTACAATCAGCGGTAATACATTCTCTGATGGCTCCACGGTGGAGGGATGGGGAAGCAACCATTAAACAACCAACCATAGAAAATTCCTGAGGAGTCTGTTCAGAAACAGCAGCGATAAGCACTAGGGGGCACTCTAACCTAAGGGCATGAACACAACACAATCAACCATATTATAAGCTGGCTAAGATCAGGGATCAATGATTATTGGACTACCATAGTTAACGCATAAGCTGTAATAAGCAGCAACCAATAATAATAGAAATTATACAACCTGTTGTGGAACTTGCTGTTAGGAGTCCACCTAGAAGGAAAGGGAAATTATGCAATCGGCCACAGAACAATCTCTGAGGAGGCCACAAAGAGGGACAGGGTCCACCTTATAAGAATGGACATTACATAACCAGCCATAGTATACATTATGAAGGGTCCACAGGCCAACAAAGAAACAGTCTTTATTTGCCCTGATGGGTCCACCAAAGTGTGGCTTGAAGTTGTATAACCAGTCATGGCATGAACTATGAGGAGTCCAACGAAGAGTGCCATGGACCGACCCATACCCAAGCCTTCTCATCTCAAACATCCACCCAGGAGTGGCAGATCAGAAACCCAGTGCTCCACAGGCCTTTGTATATTCTCTAAGGAGCAGCATCAGAGCAAATTCTGCGAACAGGTCCTATATTGAGTAGCCACACTATATGCTCTGAATAGTCTGCACATGAGATTCGAAGAGCAATGCATAGGAATGAGAATTACATTGCCAGCCTACAATGTATCCTCTGTGGAGTGCACCCAGGAATGGCAGAGGAGCAACCTAAAAATCAGCAGATACTTTAGGCCAAAAAAAGCAGATGCCAAGTTGAAGCATTTACTAGTCAGGACGGATCCAGTGACAGACAGCCGTTCTGCCATATCTATATAGAGAACTTGTTGCGTGAGTAGGCATAACATTGATAAAATAGTTAGCAGATAATTTTTATGCCAACATTTTGGAAACCCCAAGCACAATTTTGAGTAAGAAAGAGAGAACAATATTTTCAGAGTGATTTCTTAAGAAGATGATAGTACAAAAATACTCATAAAACGTATTTGTTTTAGCTCTAGCAAAGAGCAGTAGTGGGCTTTGTAGAGAACATGTTCGCTTGCATTAAATGCTAAACTAGAACACCATTGTGTTTGAGAAAAGGTTTAGAGAAAATAGAACTGTTGCGATGGGGGAGGAGGTTAACATGGTAATTGGGACAGTACCTTGTGTTATATTCACATTTTTACATTAGCCATTACAGAAATAAATAATTTAGGTTCTGGGAAAAAGTGACTTTGAGAAAAAAAACTACGTCTTGGTCAAATGGTAAATCGAGAATCCACAATGCACTCCTCTACCCACATAAAATGTTTCTTTAAATTACATTTATATTTGAACCAAGTGCTTTAAATGGCAGACTCTGTCAAGCACTTTTCCAAACATTATTCAGAGGACAATACTACCTTAATAAAAAAAAGCAGTAGAAAATAGTTTGGATGAAATACAGCATACCCACATATTGCAACCTTTTCTTCATAAACATTCCTACAAGTAGAAGAACTATACCCAGTGGCCATGATCTACACCTAAACTGTTGTTCTTTTTCTGTTGTTGTCATACTCAGGTCATGTTATCTAAAACATACTCCTGGCTACAGCCCTAGTCAGGAGCCCTTCTGCTTTTTGTGTCCCTGAAGCCGGTAAACAGGAGGCCGACATCTTGGTCTTTGGATAGCAGTTCCAGTCTCTGGGTGCCAGCAGGATTCAGAAGTTCTTGAGTCCTCTTCTTCCAGCAGGATCCAGGACTAAGAAGTCAGGATTCTTCTTCCAGATGGGCCTTCTTCTTCAAACTGAGTTTTCCTAGGTCCAGAAATTTTCTGAGGAAATGGTGGTTGAGATGCCAGACTTGACCTACCTTCTAGCTAATAACTGGAGAAAATTTAACACCCAATCCTAACTATTATCTTACCGTCTCCCCACATCCTTTTGCAGCACTTCCTCTTTGTCTTACTGTAAAATTACCCAGGATCATGACAACATGGCAGGCCCCAGCTGCCACCAGGGTGGCCTATCTTCAGCTTCTTTGCCACTCCCCTACATGACAGGTTTAAAACTGAGGTTCCTTCCTTCTGTAGATGGAGGCACTCTGTCTGGGAGGGTCCTGGAGATCAATAGGAAAATCCCTCCCTGACATCTTCAAGTCAAGTCTTTGTTCTGCCTGCCGTTCCTTTCCACTTCCAGATTGCTACCCCCTGCTAGGTAGTCAGAAGTTAACACCCATTGGCCTTTCCTCATCTCTGAGGCAAGTCATTGTTCTCTGAGTCATTACCTCTCCCTGCTAAGGATAGGCATTCCAGCTCAGGGGATGCGATGAATGCCAGAACTGGGGTTAAGCCAGTTCTGGCTCAGGCACACTAAAGTACATTTTTACAAAGTTACCTCTCTGCTTACGTTATGAAAAATCTGTTTTCACCATTAAGTCAAATTTTTAAAAACTAAGCAGGAAATAACTTTTAAGCCTTTTTCTAGCCCTTTGCTAAGCGGAGGGGAGAAATAAAGATGTTAATCCCACCTAGACCTTGTAGGGAGAAGTCTTGTAAGTCTTACAGAGCGAAATTGCTTTTGGCTTCACTGTGAGGGCATACTAACCACAATATAGAGTGTGCGCCATTTTTCTATATTAGCACCCGTACTGTAGGATTACAAGGCATAATTCATGGGTAACTTATGAATATATATAGAATTAGGCTTTTCCTACATGGCAAAGACAGTTTTCCTGCCTTGAGTCACTGCAGTGAAGCTAAACTGCAACCTAGTCAGAGCACGATGGTGCGCCTGGCATAAATATGTTTTTGTGACATATGTGGGTGGTGTGGTGCTGCGCCAAAGCGGCTGACTCCCGAGCATGGGGCACACGGTTTGATCCCCAGCGTCAGCTCAGCTCTGCACCCTGTGACTCTGGGCAATAGCTCACTTAATCTCCCCGATGGCCCCCAGCGCCTTGAGACCCCTAGTGGTGATTAGTTCACACTTTACAAATTCCAGATACATACATACACTGCAGCCAATTTATGATATTTAACTTTTCGTGCCATGGGTGCACTTTAAGCCCCATTTACAATGAGCTTCTCTGGAAGTTAAATAGGCCAGATATGGAATTCCATTGTACAGCACATGATTTAAAGGGGAAGCCCTGGTCCTTTACTACTGTTTAGCAGTGGTAAAGTGCACAGAGTCCTGAAGCCAAAGAAATAGAGTCCAGAAAAGGGGAACATCTAGAGTGACCATGCAGCGAAGGCATATTTGCTACAGTATGTATAACGTATGTGTAAGCTCATACAGAAAACCACAGACTTTTTCATGCTGTGGCTAATATATATAGGGAAGGTAGTGTGGGAACAGGTGGCTTAGACACACTTACAAATAGTCTGGTACTGTTCATAAAAACATAGCAAGCAAAACAAGCATTCTTAGGTACTGGAATGATTCCAAAAAAAGCAAATCTGGTGCTCCGGGGTTCCATGTTCCATAACAAAATGCCCTTGAGGATCAGGAAAGCATAATATTGTCCTGAAAGCAGGCTCATCCCCAAATAGCTCAATGCAGTATCTTAAACTGAACTCTTAACTCAAAAGGAACCAGAGCAAAGGGGATTCTGCACCAACTGGAATTGGGCTACTTGAGGTTTTGGCAGCGATCAATATACAGGGTATCAGTATGGGTGAGGCTACAGGTCACTGTTATTATCGCTGATGATGTCCTGTCACACTGATTCTGATATGGAACAGCCTTTTGAATAAAGAAGAAACAACCTTCAATTGCAATACTGGCGAAGGATCAACATCAAACTTCAACCTCAAGTTCTTGACCACAGCAACGGCTGTGGGCAAATACACGCAATCTAAACCCGACTGAATGACAAGAACCTGGGTGTGTTCGAACCCCAACTTTCACCCAATGCCAAGTCACTCAGATTCACCCTGGACACTTGCTTCACCCTCAAGGCGCCTAGAGACCCTCACGGGTGAGTAGCCGCGCTTTACAAACCCCTGATTGATTGATTGATTGATTGATTGATTGAAGTGACACATCGCCAAGAAAGCCAAAAAGGCCTGAACTAGCTCTCTTTACTAAAGAAAGAGAAAACATTACTACCAGAAATGACTTTGAAATTGCTGTTCAAATTCTCATACTTTAGCAACACCCTGCTCCAGAGCATACTAGACTTCACACTGGTCACCCTTAAGAGTATCTTACAGGCCACAGTACGCCTCATTAATTATCTGAAGAAATATGGTAGAAGAAATATCACCCCAACACTGATGAGTCTCCACTAGCTCCCCTAGGCTGCCCACACCATCTTCAAAACTAGTTACAGCATCCTCAAAGCTATGACAACCAGTAACACTGCCTAGCTGGCTGTCCACCATCTCTGTTGGTTCTTGGCCGATCTGCAACCAGGACACCATCAGTCTGGAAACTAAAAAGAGAAAAAAAAATACAAAAGGCCTTCTCCATCTATGCATGCAAGATCGGAATGGCATTTCCATATCCGTCAAGACCGCTCCAACCCTGCTCAAATTCACAGCAGCAGCATCTGGATTGCGTGAATGAATGAATTAGTGAATTACTTCACCACCTGCTCAAATTCAGGAAAGAATTGAAGACACATCTCCCTAAAGAATACAACATCACAATGCAGTTACAATCCACTTATGCTCTCAAAACCTAGAAAAACCACCACTGCTTAATTTGAGCCGGTGGTGGCCGTCCACCTCTCATTTTTGGGACCGGCCCTTATTTTTCCACATCATACATTTAGTAACAGATGGAAAAACACACAAAGCAAAAAGATGGATGAAGAGAAAGCTAGAAAACTTGCACAAAGGAAGAGAGCATTAACCAGCAATCGAGAGTTAAATAAACAGAGCGTGTCAGTTAGTGGATTAGAGGGGTAAGAGGTAGCGTTAAATGTACTCAACCTTAGTATTTGGTGCACCGACATTTAATTGTACCGCCCGCAAACTTCTGAGCAGTGCTTCAGGCACCGGCACTCATTCTTTTACAAATTATGCACTGAACACCCCGATTCACTCATTGACTACATTTTTGCATTTGTCCCTGTGCATCACTGTACTGGATTTCGGCTAAGTTCAAGGTGTACAAATTCTCTACAAATACTACAAAAATACTAGATAGATAGATAGATAGATAGATAGATAGATAGATAGATAGATAGATAGATAGATAATGTAGAGGGCCCACGAAATGAGACGTAAATTGGAGATCTCTTTCACCTCACAGCAGAACCAGACATTGGCTACACTATTAAAAGGGTAAAGAAAAGAAAACAGTTCTCTTTAATTCTGATATTAATTGTATGTTGCCAAGAACAGTGAAAGTTTGAGTAAAGCCATTGGGATTGGAAATCCTTGTTGGTTGCTCACACGTGTCTGCAGCAGGCACAGCTTGTGCTATATTAAAGCAGCTGCAGGCAGATGTTCATGGTGCCACCAATCAAAGAAGAACCAGACTGTGAACAGAAGCATCAAATGAGACCACACTGCCAAGAGAAAGTACAATAGCACTGCTAGTAGGGAGACAAAAACCCTTGTGCCACACAGCAGAAGCATAAACCCACTGACCACTATTGGTAGCTCAAAAACACTTTATGCGCCACCCAAGGATGATGTCACAATGCGTCTCAAAATCCAAAGTCATGAAATAAAGGGATGTTCTAGAATGCCTGTCGATGGTGCTTGTTCACGATGCAGGGCTCGCGGAAGAGAGCTGTTCTTTTCTCTTCACTGGATGGCCCCTTTAATGCAGGCTTCCATGTTTCATGAAACTGAAGGCTAGTGAGATATATATAGCATGTTGTTCAAAACCTACAGCTGAGCCTAATGAGTAAACTTGGATTGAACTCTCCTTCCTCGTTCTAAAGCCGTTGCCTACTAAGCACAAGACATGCCACCAAATTGGCTTCTTGGCGCTTAGTATGATGTAATGTTTTGAAGGGCTGACAGGATGTAATGTGCTAATGCTTCTAAAAGTGTGTAGTTTGTTCATATGAGATCGCGCGCGCTAAATATCACCAAGGAACAAAACGTGTTTTTGTGACGCTGGGCGCCTTACAAATGTAATTCGTTGTATTTAATGTCAATATTTATACTACTTTTTGGGATGGTGGTCTTGAGAAAATATAGTTACTGTTACCAGCGTAACGCTACGAGTTAACCCATCTGGCTCGGAGACTGGAAGCAGAGAGAGGAACAAGGGTTAAACGCTGCGGCTTTGATGATTTCCTGTTTCAGAAAGAGAAAAAGCAAAAAAACACAGGCAGAAAACGCAGCCGTTAAAAATAAAAATGCCACATGCAATGTGTGTACACTCGATTAGCCCGCACTGGGGATTCCTGTGCTGCTAAGATTATCTGGAATTACCCGATCGTGGCCTGGCCCGAAAACGAAGCATTGGCAACAGGTGACAGGAAACCGCCTCGGGCCCTGCAGCGCTTAGACACACAGGGGCTCTGCCTCTACGTCGTCGGAGGGCAGCAGCATCTGGATTGCGTGAATGAATGAGTGAATTACTTCTCAAGCCAATGCAGCGAGCCCTCGGACCCCAGCTCTGTTAGAATCCGCGCCCGGATGAGGTCGCAGCCCGCAGTCAGCCGTGTGCACCGGAGAGATAAGGGCAGGGCTGCGTCTCGCCGGGTGTGGTGGCGGAGGTGACTGCTGTAAAACGCAGAAGAGGGCCTCGACTCGTCCGAGCAGTTCACGGACTGGGTAACCTGTGGTAAGGTGGCTTTTTTTCCTTTTTGTTCTGAATGTAAGTGCTCACTCCCACGTGCTTTAACGTATCCCTTTGGTTGCCCACTTCTCCCCTGGCCAGGGCGGGGAAAGCACAGAGACGAGAACATGAGGTCACATTCACAGGTAGCGCCGGCGGCGGTATTGAGAAGCAGGGGACACGCACACCGCAGTCCAGGGCTTCACAGAGGGCAGAGGCGTAGGCCTTCGAGGAGAGGGCTCCCAGAAATACAGACTGGTGTCCGTGCCAGGCAGGGCAGTGCCTCCCATTAACATGTCCAAAGCACATTGACGTATGTCAGTGTGTACCCTCCTTAATTAACATTATAGCGAGTGTGAATCTTTCCCGCGTTAGGAGAACGTGTCTTCGGGTGTCGGGGATCGGACTGTGGTGTGGTGTGTGTGAACGGAAAACGCTGCGCTTACAAGCCCTGGGTAACAAGAACTCCATTTCACATTCAGGTATGTTATTGGGTACGGATGTGTGGGAAGCTAAGCAAACATACTTTGAAAAGAGTAGCGCTCTGTTTTTAGCTCAGTCGTTTGAGTGTGATGTCACTATGGTGAGAAGAGCTCCC
Organism: Calotriton arnoldi; assembly: GCA_963921515.1. Taxonomy (NCBI): domain Eukaryota; kingdom Metazoa; phylum Chordata; class Amphibia; order Caudata; family Salamandridae; genus Calotriton; species Calotriton arnoldi. The sequence continues at coordinate 273,018 of CAWUFW010011435.1, read as the reverse complement.
AGTGTGATGTCTCTATAGAAATGTCAGCTCCCAGTGTGATGTCACTATAGTGAGAACAGCTCCCAGTGTGATGTCACTATGGTGAGAAGAGCTCCCAGTGTGATGTCACTATAGCGAGAAGCGATACCAAAGGGAATGATGGACGGAGCGTTAGAGCAAATCAAACACTCACCCCCAGTCAAGTGATCTGGGTTTAATCCATCATCATTCTTTAGCTCACTCCACCACCCCAGTTCAGAAATGGCCATATGCAAATCACTCTGACCCTGTGCCTCATGGGAACAGTCCAGCCCGAACTGCCAAGCCATGTCTTCCCTGGACCGGAAACAAACATCCTGGGACCGGTTTCGGGTTCAAAACCCTCATCAGCCAGGCTATCTTGACTGGGGGTGAGTGTTTGATTTGCTCTAACGCTCCGTCCATCATCCCCTTTGGTATCGCTTTGTTCGCCCTAAGTTGGCAGGGTATGCCCAGACGTGGGTCCCTTGCTCACTTTGCCACTGGATTCAAGATAGCCTGGCTGATGAGGGTTAAGAACCCGAAACCGGTCCCAGGATGCTTGTTTCCGGTCCAGGGAAGACATGGCTTGGCAGTTCGGGCTGGACTGTTCCCATGAGGCACAGGGTCAGACTGATTTGCATATGGCCATGTCTGAACTGGGGTGGTGGAGTGAGCTAAAGAATGATGATGGATTAAACCCAGATCAGTTGACTGGGGGTGAGTGTTTGATTTGCTCTAACGCTCCGTCCATCATCCCCTTTGGTATCGCTTTGTTCGCCCTAAGTTGGCAGGGTATGCCCAGACGTGGGTCCCTTGCTCACTTTGCCACTGGATTCAAGATAGCCTGGCTGATGAGGGTTAAGAACCCGAAACCTGTCCCAGGATGCTTGTTTCCGGTCCAGGGAAGACATGGCTTGGCAGTTCGGGCTGGACTGTTCCCATGAGGCACAGGGTCAGACTGATTTGCATATGGCCATGTCTGAACTGGGGTGGTGGAGTGAGCTAAAGAATGATGATGGATTAAACCCAGATCAGTTGACTGGGGGTGAGTGTTTGATTTGCTCTAACGCTCCGTCCATCATCCCCTTTGGTATCACTATAGCGAGAAGAGCTCCCAGTGTGATGTCTCTATAGAAATGTCAGCTCCCAGTGTGATGTCACTATATTGAGAACAGCTCCAAGTGTGATGTCTCTATAGAAATGTCAGCTCCCAGTGTGATGTCACAATAGTGAGAACAGCTCCAAGTGTGATGTCACTGCAGTAATGAAGGATGTGTCCAGTGAACTATTTAATTATACTTCATGATTTGGTTTAGAAGAAATAACTACGTCCAGATTTTGAGGGGAGTGTTTGTGTTACAGTGAGTGAGCCATAGGGCTTTGCTGTTTATTTAATTTCCAAGGTAGGGCAGTGGCTATGGTCGGTTAGTTATATTGTGGAGTGCAGGTGGGGCGGCACCTCCCTGATAAGTTGATGCCTTAGCTGCTGTATTTTGCTCATGAGGATGGGAACTGTCTGTCTGCTGTGTGAGTTTGTGGGTGTTGGGGCGTATGATGCACTGTTGGGGCGGCATCATTATGCAGGCTAGATGGGTTTGAGGCTGTGTTGTGCAAAAGGAGATTCAGGTGGGCTGAGAGGGTGGATGTATTGTTGAGGAGTAGAAAGTTGCTACTGTGCTACAGTTGTTGAGTATGGAGTATATTAGGTTTGGGAAGGTCGAGTGTATGTTTATAGTTGGTCTGTGTAGGAAGGTTAAATAATGAATGAGATCTGCTGTTGCAGCACTACTTTAGCAACTAGGTGGCTTTGCTGCCGTGTTGTACACATGGGGGCTTCAGTAGACTATTGATGTGTTATGTTGCTGTTGTGGAGATCAGTAGTGTGTGTGTGTTCTTTGTGTCTGTGTAGTATGTGTAACTGCGGCGGAACGTCAAGTCAATTGTATGACTATGGTGTTGTATTGAGTATGTGAATATGTGGGATGGCCTGATGTTTGCGCTCAGTTAATTTTGTGCAGGACGAGTAGAAAGGATTATGTTTTGTTGCGGTGTCATTGCTTTGCACGTAGTTCATGTGGGGCGGGGGAAGTCTGTCCTACGTGTTCTCTTGTGGTTGTGAATTATATCTGTTTAACCAGACCACTGAAAGACAAGAGGTTTATTAGGTTGATGCAATAATATATTTAGCCATTGATTTACAATCAAATACATCACTGTACACTATATGTAACACATTACATTTGGTTATACTTTATTAATTATTATACATCGTTGTTTAACCTGGAAAAACAGTTAAATTAGTCAGGTGTTGCATTGTGCAATAGTATGCTTAATTCACTTGGTATGTTATCAGTCCATTCACATTGAGCAGTATACATGAGGGGAAAGTAGATGGGTGTTAATTCAGTAGTAGCCAAGAATTGTTAAACCAATCATTAGCAAAGCCAATAAGTCAGGCTGGTGGGGGTGGTGGTATTTGATGTGGTATTAGTGGTGGTGATGGGATTGGCAGTATTGGTGGGGCGGGATTATGGGTGGTTGTGTTGGTGATACTGGATGAGTTATTGCTGTTGGAATTGATATTGGTGCTGGTGGTGGTATTGGAGGGGTATGGTATTGGTGGCACTGATATTGGTGGGAGAGTGTCATTGTCAGGGTGTTTGTGGTATTGGTTGTGTGGCATTGATGGTGATGTAGTATTGGTGGTAGTGGTATTGGTGGTGGCCTGTTATTGGTGGTGGGTTTTTATCAGTGATGGTGGTATTGAAGGTACTAGTGGTGGTACTGGTGGTGATGGTATTAAAGTAGCGTTAGGGAGAAGTACAAGCAGTCATGTAGGGGAAGAATTAAAGAATGGTTCATTAATAAAATTGCACATATGTGCTTTGCCTAAGCATTGGCATCGGCAAAGTCAACAGGTGTCGCTTTTTTTTTTTTTAAATATGCAGTTGCAAAGCCAATAGGTCTGACTTTTTCTTACAGAATGTGTTTGGTAACAGTTGGGCGACTTTGTGTGTAATGCTCCCAGCTGTTTTAGAACAAAAAAATATACTTAAGCATCATCTTGATCTATAACAGTATGGAAGCTGTGAATATGGCCCATTAGCTGAACAGACTGCATTAGCAGAGTCAAGCTGTACCCTCAAAGAAAAGTGTTACAAAAGAGTCAGAAGATGAAATTTGTGCTGTAAGTGGTGAACTTAAAAGGCCTAAACAGGAAAATCTTGCTTAGTAGATACTTTTGACATTGAGTCCGTATTTTAAGTGCATCTCTGAGAAAGCTTGTGCGCGCACAAGTCTTTACTTTGTGAACACAAAAAGCTGTAATCAATGCCCAGTAAATAAAACATCCCACTGTATATGGATTATCTCTGCTCAAAGTGTGCAAAATGAATATATGTGCAAGTGTTAACAATAGCATTGCAGCTCAAATAGATCGCACTCTGTATTCCAGCCATATTATTATTCTCAGTGGCTTCCTATTAAGTAAAATCTGTAGGTTCTTCAGCACTCGTCGCTCTAATATATCTAGTGAACAGCTGTAGGAGGCTGGCTTAGTATATGGTGCACACTTAATTAAGTGAAGCACCCTGCACTAATCCAGGCAACCCTTATGGTGATTTTAGTGGTCTTAGACAACCATAGAAAGCTCTCTAAGTGGTAGCTGTGGAGAGCAGCCTTCAGGCTTAGTCCAGGAGTGTTAAGCAGCTTGTTTTACCAGAACTAATCATATAGGCTGAGAAACCACACAATGTAGTTATAAAAAAAATAGGTATATTTATTATACACACTCACTAACACATTGGTATATCTCCTACCCGGAGATATCAACACAATACACACAATACATGAAATGTAAACTGGTAAGTAAGCACAAATACACAGTGGTCTCCAGAGGGAGACCAAACTATATACTAAAGAAGTGGAATGTGAACTGCGACCAAAGTCAGAACTTGGACTAGTCGACTCAAAAGAGCTGAGGACACAAGGAACCACCCGAGGTAAGTACCCAGGAACCCCACAGAGGCTGTGTGCAGAGTGGAAACACAGCCACGTATTCAATGCAAGTCAATGAGAAAGTCACGGTTGCAGTTTTCAAGAAGATGGACCCTTCCCAGTGGACCCTGAAGAAACTCCGTGGAAGACAGAAGGTTGGAGAGTCACACCACCCGTGGATACCCCAAGAACCAGGATACCTACACCAGGGAAGCATAGGTGTGAAGTGGCGTAGGAAACCACCGTAGACCACAATGGAGGACTTCAGTAAAGATGCCGCTGGTGAAGAAGGTGGAAGAGTCCAGTGAAATCCAAGAATGGATTCTGGAAGAGAAGAACCTGCAAGCTGAGGGTACAGAGTCTATGCCACTCGGAGGTGACCAGGAGGCACGGAAGAGCAGTGACCACAGATGATGGAAGATGCAGGAGTGATGACGGTGACCTTGTCACTGCAGCTGTGAGGACCAGGCAACGCTGTGGAAGACCAGGAGCCATTCACGAGCTGTCCCACGTCGGGAGTGAAGAACCAGGGGGTCGGTGTCCGACGGGAGCACAAACAAGCCGTGGTAAACGAAAAAGGTGAAGCGTTGGGACCAGCAGGGTCCAAGGGACTCATCAAATGCAGGAGAGTCAGAGCAAGCTCGAGCAAACCGGAGAGCCCCATGAATCCAAAGAAGACAGTCAAGAGGACCCACAGGCCCGAAGGCACAGGAGTCGCAAGAGGACCTCGAGCTGCTCACCAAAGATGCAGGTCCAGGGTGCAGAGGATGTGGTGAGGATGAAGATCTTGGCAGAAAGAGATGCTGAAGGCTGGAGCTTCTTGCAGCCCGAAGATCTCTGGAGGACAGAGCCAACAAGCCGTGGCAAAGGCAAGTTGACGTGGTGCACAGCGGTTCTGTTCCCACGGTTCTGACGAGAGATACTGGCCTCAAACTTGCTGAGAGGACAGGTCAGGCCTCGAGGGAGTTGCAGAACCACCACCTGTGTTGCTAAGCCTTACGGAGTCCGTGGGACATCAGGAGCAGCAGACCGGTCAGCTTCATTGCGTTGCCTGAAGATGCAGGGGAGTGACTCCTTCACTCCAAGGGAGATTCCTTCGGGTGTCTTTGATGCCCACTGGCCTGGAGAGGAACCTGGATGAAGCAGAGGCACAGACAACGAAGAAGACTTGCAGAACAGAGAGACCAGGAACAGCAGGATTCTTCATGGGTGCTGTCTCGATTCCAGGCGAAGTCCAAGGTGCCCAGACAGTTGAAGTTGAAGTGGTTTGAGTTTGAATCTTGTCCCATGACGAATCTGAAGAGCCACCACATGTAAGCCCTTAAGTACCCTATTGAGAGGGTTGGGACAATTCAAGGGTCCCTCCCAGAGGAGGGGCTGGACAGAGGGGAGGATACTCCCATGCCCTTTGTCGAATTTTGCGCCAGAGCGGTTGCCAAGGGCTCCCTGAACTGGCTCAAATTGGAGTATGCACGGAGGGCACCAAATGTGCCCTTCAAAGCAGTCTGGTGGCTCTGGCAAGTGCCCCCACCCCATCCCAATACACTAAGGCCTGTCTGGGAGGTGGTCACACCTCCCTGTGACAGGAAACCTATTGTCCTACCTTCCCTTGCTTGAGCTCAGCTCAGCAGCAGGAGGGCAGAATCGTGTCTGGGTTCGGCTGCAGCACTAGCTTGCTGGCAGACCACGAAAGGCTGCTGTTACCGGGAGCACTGAGGGCTTCCCGGAGGAGCCCCATGGTGCATGGAATCATGCATCCAACATCGGTAACCATGTTGGGGTATGATTCCAACATGTTTGATCCCAGTCAGACTAGTCAGAAAACAGAATAACACCAGCAAAAAGTTTGGGTAACCATGAAAGCAGATCCTACTTTCCTACAACGGAATATCACAGAAGCTTATAATGGTACCATAAGTCAAAAATGGAGATTTTTAGAATGGTAAATGTCTAGTAGTAGCTACTATGAGACCAGGCATCATTAGTGTGGTTTTCTGCTTACTTTTTGCCTTCAGACCTCCTGTTTGGCTGACTTTGTTTTTGCTGGCTTTAGACTCTGCACACTTTACCACTGCTAACCAGTGCTAAAGTGCTTTTGCTGTCTCCTTAAAACATAATAGAATTGCCTTATACCAAATTGGCATATTTAATTTACTTATAGCTCCCTAGTAAGGTGGGGCTACCTGTGCACAGAGCCTGTAAATTAAATGCTACTATTGGGCCTGCAGTACTGATTGTGTCACCCTCTTAAGTAGCAATTTGAACATGTCTCAGGTCTGTCATTACAGCCTATGCCTGCAGCCTTTAAGCTGCCATGTCGACCTGGCAAAATAAACCTTTTTCCAGGCCCAAGCCTGCCTGCCTGCCTTTTTAATACATGTAAGTCACCCCTAGGCTAGGCCCTGGACAGGCCAGATGGCAGGGTGCAGTGTATTAAAAAAGACGGAGATGTACTTTTTAGTTTTACATGTCCTGGTAGTGAATAACTGTTACATTCGTTTTCACTACTGCAAGGCTCACCTCTCCAATAGGATAATATTGGAGTTACCTTATTACATTTAATAAGTGATAATTTTCAAATGGGAGCAGGTTACCAGTTCATGGTCGCTGTCTCTAGAATTGTAATAGAAAATCCTCTCTCATGGTGAAGTTGGATTTTAAATTATAATTTTGAAAATTCCACTTTTAGAAATAAGGCCTTTTTCTGCCTTAGCCATTTAGTGCCTGCAGTGTGTCGCTGGGTCACATGACTGAGTGTAGTTGGCAGTTGGGCTTTGTGTATTCCTCCTAGACACCTAGACACAATAAAGAGCGTACGTGTGCCTGAATGAGCCTTCACTGGCAGTATGGGAGGGCGGAGATTGGCACAGCCCTACTTACACTTAGAAAGGCTGTATCGTGCCTCCATACAAAGGGCTGCATACCCCTTGTAGTTAGTCTGGAGCCAGGACAGGAAAGGCAGGATGGTGCTGGGGACTTAAAAGGGAAACCGTCCAGAAGCTTCTCACACTTCAAAGGAAGGCCCAGTTATAAATATTGGACCCCAGGCACCGACTCTTCAGTACACTTCTGGACATGTGGATACCACGCCAGGAAGAAGGACTGATGTGCTGCTGAAAGGGCTGCCACTCTGCTGGATTGCTGCTCAGAAGGGCTGCTGCCCTGCTGACGTGAAGGGCTGGTCCTGCATCTGCATAATCCAGGACCCCAGAGTGACTTGTATGCTAGTTGGCTGGCTTCATGACTAGAGCCTCAGAGAGGCTCCAAAAACCTCAAACCAGGGACCTGGACTCTGCCATCTTTGAGTCCTACCCTGCCAAGTGGTGCCACCCTAGTCCTGGACCCTTGGAAGTGGGCCTGACGGTGCTCTGCCAGCCTGTCTGTGGATCCAGCAGAACTGACGCATTTCCTCTGCGGCGCATCTCCCGCAGAACCTGCGCATCGTCTTTGCTGGCCGACGCATCGCCCTCTGAAAATGACGCATCACCTGTGCTGCGAGGGTTCTCTCAGTGCAAGGATTACGCATCGACCTCACAGCCCACATCAGAACTGCTGCTGTGCAAAGCTTCACCAACACAGACCCTCACATCGCAAATCTCTCACCGTGGGCAGTCTCAACAACGACGCAGGTTCTGGCATCACAGCCTTGCAGCTCTTCAGAACCGATACACCGCCTCGACTGTGCGACGCATTACAAGCCCTCATCAACGGAATCCTCGACGACGATGCAGGACCTCACATCGCAGCTCCGCAGCTCCTTGGAACTGACGCATCACCTCAGCTGCACAACACATCCTCGACGCGGGAACTTGGAGCACTCCGCAACCAGGATTTAAGGTACTCTTGTTCAGCGGGCCTAACTGGGTCCCTGTAGACAGCCCGTTGTCCATCGCAATCGGCCTGAACTTGGCACTTTGTACTTTTTGGCGCTATATTAACTGAAATCTTTAAACTTGCATATCTCCGGTTCTACTGATTGGATTTTTGTTGTTTTGGTCTTGTTTTATTTATTAAAATGTTCTCTACATTTCTAAATTGGTGTGGGATTTTTCTTGTGTTTCCAAGGAATGTGTTTGCTGCTTTAGTAGGGTTTCACCTCCTCAACCAGTAACCCAACTTCTCACGGCTACTCACCATGTTAATAATTAAAATGGCTAAGTAGCTTGTGTTGATTGGCTTTTCGTTTCTAATAGGGCACAATAGTTCAATCTTACAGCAGTTTACTTGTTCCAATTAGTTTCCTTCAATAGACCAAGATCTATGAAAAGGGCACTATCCAAAAGTCATAGTTTGACTTTTGTCTCTATTCATTTTAAAGCATTGTCCTGTGCAAAGTTCGACAGTCTGTCAAGCAAGTGTAATCCTAGTGGAGTGTGGTCACACAGTAGCAAATGGTCTGCATAATGTAATACCCTGGCTCTGAGATCACCAAGAACCTGTGGAAAGCGCACAAATCGCACTCATGTAGATGATAAATAATGTTGGGGTGAATATGCATACTTTTCTGACCCCAGTGTGAAAGGCCATCCTGGGGATACAATAGGTGGATCAGCTTTAGAAATCTGGACCTTTTTTTGGGTGTAAGTTAGCCAGGATATGAATTAGGCAACAAGGAATCGAGTTTTTTTTTGTTTTTTTTAAAAATAAAGTATGATTAAGATGAGCAAGATTTTTACAAAAACACAAGATCACAGTGTAGCAAACCAGCCATGTGATTGAAAGTGTGACAAGTGAGAAGACATAATGCCACTCCACCATGCATATTAGATGTTCCCTGACGAAAACCATCTGAGCAATGCAATAGATATCATTCCATTTATGCATTTTCGTAATAATAATCTTTCAAAATAGCCTAATTAGGGAATGTACCATAAAAACTAGTCAATAGTCTTCTGGATTATTACAGTTATCTTTTGAGGTCTGGCCTAGAGACAGCTTATTTGTTTTCCAGCCTCATGTAATTAAACAAAAAAAAACATATGTAAAGGGGCATATACATGTATTTAAAAAAGGCTTTTTAGCCCTCCCATTTCATCCATTGTTTTGTTCAAGTATTATTCACATTTTCCTTCTGCACACAACAGCATAATCCATGTGCAGTGCTTAATTTATAAAAATAATAGGTGCCAGTGCCCAAAGTTTTGTTCAGAAGCCTGCGGTCGGCACTATTGAATGTCAGGCGTGAGAATGCCATAGCCACATAGTCTTGATTTCACGTCAATCCTCTTTTATCCTCCACCAAACACTCCCTGCCTCGTTACCTCACTCCTTCAGGTTCTTTCTCATCCTTCCTTTCTTTCTCTAACCCTGTTTTTCCACCTTTATTGGACTCCTTCTTTACCCCTTTTGTGTTTTCCTTCCTCTTGCTCTGGGTCAAATACGTACGAGGAAAACTAAAATGCCGGTCTCCAAATATGAATGCCGGTATTTCCCACCTGCAACCACTAGCTCAATTAAAGTCTGAGCATGACCCAATGGATGAGGTCTCTTAAGCCACTGGATGTATTGATAGTGAGTGACTCGAAGTGATGCATTTTGCTTGATCACATTTTCATAACATATTTACCTAAAAATAGCGTGGTTCAGTGTCTGCACTGGTGTGCCAGGTACTGCAATTATTTTTTTTCTTAGAAAGCATATTTATTTCCACTCTTAGATGGCAGAAGCTGTACCTTTTATTTGTATCACTTCAATTTCTATTGTATACACTTGCGAAAATAATTTTTAAAAAAACATACTCTTTGCAAAGCCTTACACATTGGTTTTGCCAATGCTTGTTTTGAAGGTTCTCACAGATGTGGATCCTTTCCGGTCATCAGGTATTGGATGTCCTTCAAGTATTAAATTAAAAACGTAATACCCCACTCCACTCTGCATCACTCCACTCTGCAACACTTCATTCTAATGTATGCCACTCTACAACACTCTAAGCCACTCCACTCTATGCCATTCCAGTCTATTCTGCTCCACTACATGCCACTACACTGTACGTCATGCCACTCTATTGTACACCACTCCACTCTACGCTGTTACACTCTACCCCACATCACTGTATGCCGCTCCACTCTAGCGCACTCCAGTTTACACTGTTCCACTGTATGCCACTATAGTGTACACAACTCTAGTGTATGCCACTCCACTCTACACCACTCCACTCTGTGCTATTCCACTGTATTCCACTACACTGTACCTCACTCCATTCTACGCTAGTCCACTCTACAACACTCCACTGTACGCCACTCCACTCTGTGCCACTCCACTGTATGCCACTCCACTCTATGCTATTCCACTGAACACCACTCCTCTTTAACACACCCCACTGTACGCTATTCCACTGTATGCTGCTCAACTGTCTATGCCACTCCACTGTAAGCCACTACACCATAAGCCAATCCACTCTACACGATTCCACTATACGCAACTCCACTGTACAATACTCCACTGTATGCTATTCCACTCTGTGCCACTCCACTCTATGCAACTCTAATATACATTATTCCACTGTATGCCACTCCACTGTACTCCACTCTACTCTTCGCCACTCCAATGTACGTTATTGGACTGTCCGCAACTCCACTGTACACTGCTCCATTCTACGCCACTCCACTCTACCTAGCTCCACTATGCTCCACTCAACAAAACGATACTTCACTCAACAACAGTCTACGCCCCTCCACTGTACCACAGTCTACTCCACTGAATAGCACTACACTGTACAACAATGTATTTCTCTTGATGCCACTGTACAGCACTCTAATTTACTCTATAGCTCCACTCTACTCCACTCTCTGACACCCTACGCAGCCCCCTCTACACCTCTCCACCCCAGTTAATATACTCTATTCTATAAGACACTACTTCACTGTACTCCACTACTGCACTCTACGCCACTCCACTGTACGCTACTCTATGCTACTCAACTCTACAACAGTCTATCCCACTCCACTGTACCATACTGTATCGCACTCTACTCTACTCCATGCCACTCCACTGTACAACACTTTAATCCACTTTGTGAAACTGTACTCTACTCTACTCCACTCTACGAAACTTTCTGACACTCTACAATATGCCAGACCACTCCACTGTCCACACACCACTCCTCTGCATACGCCACTCCAACCAATTCCACTCTACGCCACTGTACTCTAGAACACACAACACCACTCAATGCTATGCCACTCCACTGGGCTCGACTCCACTCAACTCAACAGCACAACACTCTACTCCACTGTATGGCACTGTACAACACTCCACTCTATGCAACTTTACTCTACAGGACTCTTCTGCATTCTGTGCATACTCCACTCTCTGCCACTACACTACACTGTACAACCCTCTACTCCACTCTATGCCCCACACCCTTGTGTACAATGCTCTACTCTACTCTACGACAGCTTCCAACACTCTACGACACACCTCTCCACTGTACTGTCCAATTTATAACAATTTACTCGACTACGCTATGCCACTCCGCTCTACTCCACTCCACTCTGCTCTATCATACTCCACTCCACTGCACACCCCCACTCCACTCTACAATACTAGACTCTACACCGCTCCATTATACAACACGCCACTGTACGCTAGTCCACTGTACGCCACTCCACTATACCACATTCCACTCTGCTCCACTCCACTCTACAACACTATGCTCTACGACACTACATTGCACAACACTCTCTTCCACTCTATGGTACCACATTCCACTAAATGACATTCCACTTGACGACAATAAACTCTACGATTTGAAACACATTTTTATTAAAAATGAAAAAACATTGAAATTCAATGAATAAAACAAAGGTTAAACCTTTGTTATAATTAGGAAAGCTTTATTCTTTCTATACAAACCAAACTTAAAGTACACAAACTTTACAAATTCTTAAGTTCCAGTTATACCTTAAATTTATAATTTACGCACCACCTTTAAATGAATATCACTTTATTTGTTCTTTATTTTTATCTTTATCTTTGCGCTACAGGGCCCTCCTACTGGGTCTGGCTCATGATATACCACTGGCAGAACAAGCTTGTCACCCACTTTTTTGGGCTCCGAATTAAGGTGACCTCAGATGCATTCTACAGATCTTGTCCTACTTGCCAGGCTATGGGAAGTCAGGGAGAATGTTAAAGACTCCCCTGGTTCCCTTACCTATCATTGGCACCCATTTTGAAAGGGAGGGGCCGCAGCATTTTTGTACATATATTTCAAGGTATGTTGCTGTCGAGTTAGGAACAGCAAATCTATATTTCTATATACGCACTTACCTTTAGATAATTTGGTCATTGATATTCTTACACTACTATACTGCTGGGGTCGACATTCAGCAGTGCAATCACATTCTTTCTGAGCTGAATATTGACCAAACCCATTCTCCCTTACACAGATTCATGCCACAATTAAGAAATTGTAGAAATTAGGTTGCATTGTTTAACACCCTTGCAATCATTGGCTCCAGTTAACCACACTTTCACTATGGGGTTTCCAAAAAGACTGTTTTCCTTTCTGAAAGATTTTCTTTCCGATTGATTTTTTTCAATGTGTTGTTTCATATTCTTTTACGCTCTATTTTAGTGTATTTCACAGAAAACTTGTTATGCTATTTTTGTATAAAGAGACATTTTGATATTGATTGTTGTTGCTTATGGTTTTCCTTTTGAGTCCTTGAGATGTCACTCATGAGCGGGCTTCAACTGCGCATGCTCCATGTTTTTTCCACTCTGACATAACATGGTGGTCTCAGAGCAGTAATTACTAAAATAATATCATACCGGGAGATGCTTTTAGTAAAGGGATATCACACTGAGACAGACTCTCACTATAGTGGCATTGAACAAGGACCTAATCTCACTAATGTGTCATCACCCTGGGTTGCCCTTACTGTGGAGACACCACACAGCGAGGACACCCACAATAGTGACTGAATTCTAGGGACTGTCATTTCTTTGAGGACTTATTTTTGGAAGTGGCTGTTACTATAGTGACATCATACTGAAGTACAGCTGTTACTAAAGTGAAATCACACTTCCAGCTGCCCTTAATACAATTACATCACAATGGATTCAGCATACATGACTATAGTTACATAACATTGGGAGCTATCCTTACAATAATAATAGCACACTGGGGGCTGTAATTTCCATAGCAACTTCTCATTGGAGTGCCTCTTACTATAGTGATGCAACACTTTGGTACTGTCATTATCATAGTGACTTTACAATGTGCGTTGCCCTTAGTTTAGTGGCATCATACTATTAGCTTCTAACAATTAAATCACACTAGCAGTGGCTTTCACAGTGACATCATATCAATGAACTGTTGTTACTCCAAAGGTACCATGTTGAGGAGTTGCTCTTTAAAACTGTGTGGTCACTTTAAGGCTGATGACATACCAGTGCCAGGAAAACATTTTGAAGTCCAGGAGTAATTAGAGTCTCAGTGGGGCAAGACAGCAGGCTGTGTGCAAATCATCATCTCCGAGGAGCACTGGACGAGGTCTCTGTGAAGCTGTTGACAATGATGGGAAAAAGCTCAGAGCTGGAGAAGCCAGATTTCCAGGCCCAGGAGGTCGTCAATGGGGAGTCTGTCACAGTCGAGCCTGGTGAACATTTTTACCTTCGAACTTAGACAACTTTTTGGAAGCCAAAAACATCCAGCGGGAGGAAGCTGCAAACCTTAGCCAAAGAGGGGTCCACAAGGCCAGATAACGTAGCTCAGAATTCCCGCTGAGCAGTATTTGCTGTGGCAGAGAAGAACGTAGCAGGAACTACGATCAAGCCAGGCCGACTGGCAAAGTATCTTGGGCAGATCAGCTGGCAGTAGGTCCCGGACTTCTGTCGGTTCTTCTGGCACTTTTTTGTGAAAATGTTTTCAAGTCACAACGTTTGGGTTTAGGCAGGAGCAGCACCTCTAATACCACTTGCTATGGTCCAGGACCTGGGGGCGCCACTTGAGGGTTAGGACTCACTCCCACAGAGGCCACATGCAGGGCTCAAGGGCTCTGGAGATTTGTATGTCCCTTTAGCTCGCACAGGAGGCCAGCCACAAGCCCTTCGAGTCACTCGGTTAGTCCTGGGTTCAAAGAGATGGTCCTCTCTCCTTCAAGCAGCAAGGCAGGCCTCAAGCAGCAGAGCAGTCCTCTGAAAAACAAGACGGGCCTCAAGCAGCAGGGCAGTCCTCTGGTAGCAGCAGGGCAGTCCTTTGAAGAACAAGGCTGGCCTCAAGCAGCAGGGCAGACCTCTGGAGTACAAGGCATACCTTCTGAAGACTTCTACAGGTCGAGGTGGTTCAGGAGGTCCAATATTTATACCTGGTGCCAGCCTTTGAAGTGAAGGTGATATCCTGGCTGCCTCAACATCTGGTTCTGGAAAGTTCTTCCCTCCCCCAGCCAAAGTACCAATTAGTTTGGAGTAGCAACAGACTGGTGTCTAGTTCATATGTATGTGTGCTGGAGGCAGTTCTTTAAAATGTAAGTGGGGTAGGGAACAGCTCTGCCCAAACCATCTTGGCAGGATGGCCCATCCTGCCAATAGCTAGTCCCCCTTTGTCTCACTGTCTGGGAGGAATACACAAAGACCAACAGCTAGGCTATTCACAGTAATATGACTTAGGACACAGGTAGCAGTCATTAGATGGTTAGGACAAGAAAAATGCCAACTTTCTAAAAGTGGCATTTTCAGAGTTGTGACTTAAATCCGACTTTGCCATTAAAGAGGGTTTTAAATTACAATTCATTTGAGTCCAAACTTGATATCCTTATTTGTTACCAATGAAGAGTTAGCATTTATTAAAGGTGATAAGGTAATCCAATGTTATGCAGAGGGAGAGATGGGCCTTGCTGTTGTAAAAAATGAATTTAGGAGTTTTTTCCTATCAGGATATTTAATACTTAAAAACACATGCATGACTTTTAAAATACAATGCCCTATGGGCTGTTTGGGGCCTACCTTAGGGGTGACTTACACATTTAAAAAAAAAAGGTTTAGGCCACACAGAAGGTTTATTTTACCAGGTCGAAATGTCAGTTTAAAACTGCACACACAGGCTGCAATGGTAGGCCTGAGACATGTTTTTAATGGGTACATATATGTGGATTTAGGTATAGAAAATCTAGACTGACTTACCCGGTGATATTTTTTTCTCAATATTTTGTCCTCGATATTGTGTTCTATCAATATTCTGGGGTTGATATTCAAGGTGCACAGCGGCGAATGCTGGCCAACTACTGAAATACTTCCTTGATAACAAGGAAACTTTAGGCACCAACAAAATTCATTGCAGTTTCTCACAGTTGAAGAACTTTAAGAATCCAATAGTTTTCATATTGTATTACCATCCATAGTCTTGTGTCTTTGGACTGATTGTATAACACTATATCGAGGTTGATAGTATCATTGCTCAATAACATTGCCAACCTATTTTGTAATGTTAAGTACATAATGATTGTTCTTACATCCATATCTACTTACTTGCGACATAGAGGTTAGGTTGATGTAGCAGATGCAATGTTGTTGTCACTCAAAATTATACACAAGATGTAGAGGGGGTATTACTCAGGACCGCATTAAGTAACAGGTTTAATATTACCCAACCCAATGGTACTTATTTTGATTGACTCTCAAAGCATGAAAAGTTGAATAAGAGCCATTTTGTTTCAATTTTTTTACCTGCAGTTACAGACAGGTATTTGCAATAGATGAATTTGCATCCTGAGCTATCTCACCAAAGAACGATAGCCTGTAAAAAGTGTCTTACAAAGACTTCAACACATGTATGTATTTAAGCAGGTATCTTCTAGCCCTCCCTATGACTTTCCTGTGCAAGTCCTCTTACCAGGTAAGGCCCTCGCTGACCCCACTCCAGAGCGTAAAAGGCTTCCTCCTCACTACTTCTGCTTCCCCTAGTCTCTCTCTCTCTCTCTCTCTTAAACTCTCTCCCTCGCTCTCTCTCTCCCTCCCTCTGTCTCTCTCTCTCTCTCCCTCCTCCCTCTCTCTTTGAGGTCTATTTTTGCCTTTTGCCACTTTTTCTTAATGTTTTTTGATATTGCTGCAGCTTTTCTTCTTTTTTTTTGCTCGCTTTGTTCTTTTTTTGCCACTCTCGCTCATTTCTGCTGGCCACTTTTGCTCTTTTCTGCTTGCCACTCTCCCTAATTTCTGACTGTTTGCTCTTGTCCACTCTTGCTTAAATTATACTTGCTTTCTTGCTGTCACTTTGCTTTTTTCTGCTTGGTTTCTTCTTACCACTTTTGTTTTTTTCTGATTTCTTTCAATTATACCACTTTTTTTTTCCAAACCAGATTTTATTTTGTCAGCAAGTAGAGTCACTTCATTACATACAGGATACTATGTGATAAAAATAGAGCATAGTGACGCCTGATCTGTCGACATCCTTAATATCAGTACAGAGTTTATGAGAAAAGAACATAAATATAATGAGCTTACACACATTAGCTCTCAACAGTTCAACATATTCTGCCATGTCAATGATATCCTTCCGTTTACGGTTCCCCCCTTGACACCACGTCTTTTTCGACCCTGCCCGGTGCACAAATATCATCACCCAGTTTCTGCTGGTTCCAATACCTCGATATCTATTGCCGTTGAAGTTGGGGGCACCAGATAAAGGCCTCTGTATTCCACCCATCTGTTCCATATTTTAGGGTGTTTCTGAGGGAAACCCCTGGCTTTGAATATGGGTAGCTCCTGGCCCATACAGAAATCCAGTCCTGTTTTCCAGGCTCCCAATTTGGGTGGGAGCTGGGCTTTCCATGCTTTGGCGATATCTCTTTTTGCCAGGGTAAGGCCCAGGAACAATACATGGCGTTTATATCGGTTACCACCAATCCCTTCTGTAATATGGAGTAGGATAAGCTTCAGTGACATAGGTATATCCCATCCCAATATCTCAGATAGACAGGTCGTGACCCCTCTCCAGAACTGAGTAAGCGCAGTGCATTGCCATACTGTATGGATAAATGTACCATCTGCACTGCCGCAGCGCAAGCAGACAGGGGAGGGTATCAGACCAGCCCTCCACAACCTATGTCTGGTAAAATATGCTCTATTCAAATATTTGAATTGGATTAATCTTAGCCGTGAAGCTATTGCAGCTCCACGTGGGGATTCCAGCACCTCCGCCCAGTCGTTGTTGTCTAGGGAACCCCGGTCTGTCTGCCAAGTCTCCCGAAGTGTAGCCAGTGTGGTGGGAATATTTGTCACTAGGGATTGGTATATTTTAGTTATTTTGTGCTCCCCCAGGTCACCCATGAAAATGTTGGCCTCTATTGGATTCAATTCTGGTAGGGTCTCTAAATGTGCAACGTAGGGTGTCAATGCATGATGAAATGGCAAGTATTTATAGAATTGTGAGTGCGGAATGTCAAATTCCCTCTGAAAGTCTTGGAAGGATTTCAGGGTGCTGCCTCACATGGCATTCCCCAATGTAGAGATGCCGATATCGTCCCAGCCTCTGAAACCAGACAGTGTGGACAGTTGGAGTAAAAGGCCACTTTGCCACAAGGGGGTCTCTCCCGCTAGCCGGCCCCACCATCCCATTTTGTGCAGTGATTGTTTCCATACCCTGAACACCACCCTCGTAGCCGGCGGCAGTCATTGAAGTTTCCGTGGTTTGTGAAGATATGAATGGGGTAGCGCCTCGCCTATCAGCGAGTGCTCTAGGAGGTATGCTGGGTCGCGTCTATCTCCTTACCACCATTCATTCAGGACTAAGAGATGGGAGCTGGCATAGTATGATTGGATGTCGGGGTTGCTATCCCCCGCAATATGTTGATTGAAAGCATGTTTCAGGAGCGACTCTAGTTGCTCCATCGGCCCAAAGGAAGCGGCTCAGCACTGTATTATTCTGACGGAACCAAGCGGGTGAGATCAGGAAGGGGTGATTCTGTAGGTGATATAAGAGATGGGGAAGAGAGACCATCTTGAAGATGGCCAATCTCCCAAGGATAGAGAGCGGTAGGCGCAACCACGCTTTCATCTCAGCCTGTGCTTGCACCCATGTGGGCGTGAGGTTTTTCTCCTAGGATATAGGCTCCTAGGTATTTTAACCCTGTTGCAACCATCGTTACATCCTTGGACCAGGTACCTATTTCTGTTATACCGCGTAGTGGCCAGAGGGTTGATTTGCGAGTAATCACGTAGAGCCCCGAGGTCTCTTCAAAGATCTGCATTATACGAAGCATCCTCGGTCCCGTCCTGAGTGGGTCGGTAAGGAAGAAAGGGACATCATCCACATACAGTGCTAAACGGTCCGAAAATCCTCTGGACCAATCAAAACCTCTGACCTGCCCGTCGATTCTAACCCACGATGCCAGTGGTTCCATGGCCAATGCAAATAGGTATGGGACAGGGGGCATCCCTGACCGGTACAGCGCCCAATGGGAAGAGCATGGGAGACAGCACCAGTTACCCGAACCAAGGCCGTAAGGTCTGTGTAAAGCAGTTTTACATATGAGATAAAGCGGGGCCCAATATTTAAGCTTTGTAGAAGCGCAAAAAGGTATGCCCAGCTCAGTGAGTCAAATGCCTGGTCGATGTCAGCTAGTAACAGTGCTGCCAGGCCATCTAGGAGATCAATCTCTGCTATGGCGTTGTGAGCACGTCGGATATTATGACAAGTGGCCCGATGGGGCATGAATCCTGCCTGACCCAGATGGACTAGGTCCACCATATACGTTAAAATACGATTTGCAAGAGCTTTTGCCAGTAGCTTGGCCACAACATTCAGCAGCGATATAGGGCGATAAGATTTGTGTTGATCGGTGGTCGGCCCGGTTTTGGGAACACCGCAATTTCACTGTGTCTCCAATCCGGTGGGAGTCTTCCCACTTCGAGGGCCTTGTTAACCACTGTGAGATAGTGAGCGCTGAGCAGGGGCTGAAATATTTAAAAATAAATCGCACAGGTAGCAATTGGGGCCCGGTGCCTTACCTGTGCGCAAGTCTACTGGAGCCGTGCCCAGTTCCTCCATCGTAAGGAGATTATCTAATTCTGCGTGCACCGAGTCAGTCAATGCCTTCGGAGGTAAGTCATCTAGAAATCGTTGTATAGTGGATTCAGGTAGGCGATCTTTAGGGGCGTAAAGGTCCACATATTATAGTGTGAAACTGGATGCAATGTGAGATGGATCACTGAGTACTTTTCCTTTTAAGCCACGAATGCCAGGTATGTTATGCGGGTGAAGCGCGTGCTGACACAGTCGATGTAATAGTCCGCTTGATTTGTCCCCCCATTGGTATATCCTGCTGGGGGAGGCCAGCCATGCCTATTTAGCCTCGTCCAGCAGTGCCCCAGCATTGATTTGTTGGGTATGGAGCAATTGTCGGCATACCTGTTTCCCATCCTCCCCTCTACTTCATCGCTCAAGCTCCAAAATCTGCGCCTCAACCAGGATTAATGATTCACAACGCTTGAGCAGTACAAAAGGAAATATATATGCCCCTGAGGGTCGGCTTCATGGCCTCCCACAACGTCTCCGCCGATTCCACTGTCCCAGGGTTGTTAGTGAAATATTTGGTTATAGCTCCGTGAATACGTGTCCTATATTGTTGGTCATGTACGTGTCAAGGCAATTGGCGCCAGTGGAAAGCGGGACGATCAGCGCCCATCCGCAGCTCGAGTACCAATGGGGAGTGGTCAGAGAGACCCCGGGGCAGTATTTCGGTTAACTCTATTCTATAGGAATGGCTGGTGGGCACAAATGTGTAATCCAGGCGGGAGAATGAGTCATGGACACTAGAATAGTATGTGTACTTGTGGTTTGTCGGGTGTAATTGTCTCCATGTATCTATCCATCCCATCCCCTCTACCATAGTTTGTAGCTGCGACTCTGCTCCCCCTCTGGTCTCCCATCCGGTCTCCATCTGTCTTGGGTCGGAAATAGGACATCATTCCAGTCACCCCCGAGAATGGTCAGACCTCTTGGGAATTCCATCAGGATTCCTGTCAGGCGCTCCACACTTGACCAAGCCAGCGGGGGCGCATAGACGCTACCTATTACAACTTGTTCCCCATATATCGTACCATCGATAATGATGTACCTCCTCTGTGGATCAGACCAGGATTTGATGTGCACAAAGGGGATCCTGCGATGTATCAGGATTGCCGCCCATCAGGAACCGCTCATGAATCCCGAGTGATAGACTTGTATAAACCCAAAGCGGGAGAGACATGCCACCTTGGTGCCGAGGAGATGGGTTTCTTGCAATAATAGGACATCTGCCTTGTATCATTTAGCCTGGTGAAGTATGGCCCCTCTTTTTATCTTATCAAGGATGCCTCGCACATTCCAACTAACTATCCTAAGTCTACTTCCTAACCCTGCCATCGTATCGGGTCTGGAATCCCAATGTGTGCCCAGGCATGGCGTCATCTATGGGGGTGTCGTACGCACAGTAGTAAGACATAGCACAATCAACAAAATGAAACAGTCCAACACTCTCCCCCACACTCCCTACCCAATACCTCAAAACAGATGAAGCATCTGTTGCTGTTCAGGTGTGATTCCCATTCCAACGGGAGCAGGAAACATACCCTTGCCAATGGATCCCCACTGAACTGTCCCCAATGTTAAATTAGTCTCTCAGTTGCAGAGAAATGATCTTGGGAGGTAGTAGCCCACTTGATTTGTCGTCATCAGCTTATATCGGATGTCGATCTTGGCCCTCAGTCTCCGTGCTGTGATGCAGGCGAGTCACGTCAGTTTTCGGCTGTTCTTGGGCTGGACTCACCACGAGTCTGGGATCGGCACCTCGATCTGCAGCTCGGTTTCCCTTTAGGTTTGTTAGGCTTATGTGTTATTTCCCCGGACGACGACCCCGAATCGTGTCGCGGTGGGGTATGTGGCTTCATTCTCACTGCTTCATCAGTCCAGGCGAACACCTCCTCTGGTGTTTCAAAAAAGATTGAGTGCGACTGATACGAGACCCGCAGCCGGGCCAGGAACAGTAAAGCATATGGGATTTTCCGGTCGCGCAAACGGGCCTTGGCTGCCGTGAAGGACTGCCGGCGTTGCTGTACCATTTTGGTGTAGTCCTGAAAGATTGAGATGTGATGTGAGGCATACTGGAGTTGGTCCGTTAATCTTGCCGGTCTTAGGATGACATCCCTGTCATGGAAATTTAGGATCTTGGTGATTATTGGTCCCGGTCTTGCCCCCGGCAGGGGGTTTTATAGTAGGGCCCGGTGAGCGCGTTCTATTATAAAGCATTGAGATAAGGAGTTTTACGGGAGCCATTCTTTTAGCCATGTCGTGAGGAACTGTTCCATATCACTGCCCTCGCAGCCCTCTGGGAAACCCACAAAATGAAAATTATTTCTGCGGGCCCTTCCCTCCTCATCCTCCATTCTGGTCACAAGGCCCCTTGTAATGGACTCCAGGGACAATACCTTTTTTTGTAGGGACGTAACGGTGTCCTCCACAGTCGGTATTCTAGTCTCGGCCTCTGTTATTCTATCGACTGCTTTGCGCAGGTCTTGACGAATCAGCATAACATTAGACCCCATGGTCCCAATCTTAGCCTCCAGGGTGTCTCTAGATTGCATGATGGCAGCCATAAATGCAGCATTATCTGGGATGGCTTGGGCCTGACCTGCTTAATCCGCTGCCGGGGTTCCGGTGCCCGTGTAACGATCCATCGTGCTTTGTTTGGTTCCCTGTGGCTTATCCCGCGTCATCTTTGGTATATGCACAGGGGCTCCCAAGGCAGGGCTTTCCTCAGTTAACTCTGATGGGAGGAATCACCAGATCAGTGGGCAGTATAGTCCAGAGTGGGCCAGCGGCTGCAGCAATGTCCAAAAGAGGCTCCATCTAACGTATCCGCGGCCCAAACCTCGCCCGAAGGCCGGAGGGAAGGCAACCCACACACAAGCCGCACCAGGACCTTGCCTGGCCGCCTCCGTTTATGGGCACCCCCAAACCCCCCTAATGGGTGCCTCCGCCCCGGCTCCACCGGCACGCACCCACATTTTTCGATTTTCCCTGCACCTCCGGGGGACGCAATGTGAGCAGAGGCCGGCCGCACTCCCCGGGACAGTCCGAGTCGGGCCCTAAGTCCTTCTTCTGGTCCTGCAGAGCACCACAATCACTCAACTGCAGGGGCCGTCCTCTCCGCCCATATCAACACCACGGAGGCCCAAACCGCACTCTGTTGTAAGTAGGCTGTGCCTGACGCAGGCCTCTAATTCCAGCAATCGAGGCACTTAGGGGGGAGAATGACAAGCGAGGGGCCAGTGGGGATCCAGGATATTTGTCTCCAGTCCACAAGGTGCTTTAAGGGATGCTGCTCCGCCTCCGTCGTCTAGCCCCGTATGCCTCAGCTCCGTGGGTGGTATGCTTCCGGAATCGGCGCAGCCGCGGTAATCACTGGTTCCCACTCAACTTGCCGCAGGCCCCACCCCCAGCCCGGCTCACCCAGCTCCAGCCCCCCACCAAGCAGCCTGGGCTCCACCTGTGCAGATCGGCTCTGGGACCGTGGCCGCCAGCAACTCACGCGCTGAGGCAGGGCAGGGGCTGTCTCGCCACTGTGCAGGTCCAGGGCTCTCCAATTGAGCTCCGCAGCGACGTTCCCACCGGGGAGCGTTACTTCAGAATCGGCCGTCTCGATCACCATCACTGATGTCGTCCAGTTCCATGCCACTTTCAGGGGAACAGGGGAACTTATTGTCGGGCTGATGAGACAGGATTTATGCAGGATATTTTACTGGGCTACAAGAGCTCGCCTAAACCGTGTCTGCCATGTTGGACTGCTAGGCCCAATTATATCACTTTTGCTCCTTTTGTGTTCTCTCTTTGTCTCACACCTCCTGGCCTTTTCTAGCTCTTTTTCTCCCTTGGCCTCCCCGTGTGATCATTACCTCTTTCCTGAGCTCTCTTGCTTCCCTCCTCCAGCACCCCTCCCAGTGTGCTAAAGGGAAGCTCGTCTGCACCAGTCCATGACCCATCCGTGCCCAGAGCCAGGAACCCTGGTCATCTCCCCACTGGCTGCTACTCCACCACGACCCTCCACACTCTCAATCCATTGCATCACACACTAAAGGGGTGTTTTCCTGCACCACTTGCAAGTTCTAATGCACTCTCCAACACCCACTGCTCACCACCCTTGCACCGACAGCACCCAACACCCTACCCTCACACTCCCACACGCACAAGCCACCGACCACTCAACGCTTCACACTCTCATGCATGCTCCTAAATGCCCACTGTTAGACCTGGCACCATTGGCGTGGGTCTCCCTTCCATTTTTTGCTGTTGCCTCTTATGTTTTTGCTGGTTTTAGATGCTTTTGGGCACTGTGCCACTGCTGTTCAGTGCCACAGTGCAAGTGCTCCCTATGGTAAATTGATGTATGGATTAGTGACTCCATGATTGGCTTGTTTGGCTTACTGTCAGACCCTAGTACAGTGCACTGCGTGTGCCCAGGGCTTGTAAATCAAATGCTGCTGGTGGGCTTGCAGCACTGGTTGTGCCACCCACCGGAGCAGCTTGTAAAGTGTGTCTCAGGCCTGCCATTGCAAAGCCTGTGGGCAGTCTGGTACTGCCATGTTGACTGGGAAAGTGTACCCACTTGCCAGTCCCTAAACCTTCCCTTTTATACATATTAGTCACCCCTAAGGTAGGCCAAGGGCAGGGTGCATTGTAGGTAAAAGGTAGGACATGCCCTGGTGTGTGTGGCATGTCCTAATAGTGAATTACAGCCATTTTCGTTTTTCACTATTGCAAGGCTACCTGTTCCCTATAGGCCAGATTGGGCAGTTAGATTATTACATTTTATAATCCTAACTGACTCAGGGAACCAGGTAGAAATTCGAGTTTAGTACGCCTGAACTCAGAATGATAAAATACATCTTTTAGTGAAGTTGGTTTTAACATTCTGTGTTTGAAAATACCACTTTTAGAAAGTAGGTATTTTCTTGCCTAACTATCCAAGCCTGCTTCTGCTAGGTTGTGTATTCCTTGTCTGGAGATTGAGTGACAGGGGCTGGGGGTGGCTACAGGAGACAGGGTGAGTCAGCGCAGGGCTGAATAGAAAGATCTGCATCCAGAGTGGAGGGAGTGTGAGAAGTTGGCCTGGCATATGCTGTCCACTAATTATAGTGGGCACCTTGCACCAGTCCAAACAACCCCTTATTGGAGATAGGTTAAAGACAACCTTTATTGAAAGCTATCCTAGTGGTAGCTATGGAGAGCAGCCTTCAGGCTAAGTCTTGAAGGAATGTAAAGCAGCTTGTTTTACCAGTCTATAATCTCTTGAGTGACCAAATGAAAGAGCACCACACCAGGTATATATTCAAAATATATGTATTTATTGCTAAACACACCCCTCTAGTCTCTTTATGAGGCTAGAGTTCGAAAGTACATAAGTTATAAGTTATTAATTCACAGTAATAGCACAAATACACGTTTGGGCCCTAGGGGCGTACCAAACCATATACCAATAAAGTGGTATGCGAACCACGATTGAACTAGACACTAGGCCTAGAGCCTCTAGAAGTGCTTGGACCACAAGGAACCACCCAAGGTAGTGACACAGGGGACCCACAGGAGACGCGTGCAGTGTAAATACACAACCGCGATACGCCGTTAACTTCTATGGAGAAAGTCGGGATCGGGAAAATAGAGGAAAGGGACACTTAAAGAGGACTAGGACAAAACCCTTTGAGATCTAGGACTTTGAAGAGTCTCTACCCACGGGAGCACCGGAGTACTCGTGTTACCTCACCCAGGGAAGCCGGGTGCATAGGTGCCTTTCGGGGTCGGGTTTCGTCGTCGATTCGAATGGCGATCTGCTGCAAAGTGCTGCTGGCGGCCAAGAGAAAAGTGTCCGGGTGGATCCAAGAGTGGATCGGAGTTCTGAAGAACCTGAAAGCAGAGGGGACAGAGTCTGGGTCACTAGCCAGTGACCAGGAAGGCGATGGACAGATGCCCACCGATGTCGAGTGCTTCAGGTGCGTTGACGGTCGTCTTGACTCTTCAGCCACGAGGTCCAGGAGGCGTTGTCGGCGACCAGGAGCAGGATTCGGGCTGGTACACGATGTCTGTCGAGTGCTGAGGTGTCGGCGACCGGATTGGACCCAACAAGCCTTGGCAACGGCAAGTCTCGGTGAAGATGTAGATCGTCGATGGTGCAGACCAGCAAGGTCTGTGGAACTCACCCAGCGAGGGTAAGTGAGGGCAGGCCTGGAGCAACCAGGATGCCAAGTAAGAAAAGGATTGGCCTTCGTTAAGGGCTACTAGCCAACGGGCTAGCGACCGCGAAGGAGCCTCGTGACGCCGCACGTGGAGCTGGCTTACAGGACACTCGTGGAGTGGGGGCCAGTGATCTTCGGTGCAGGTGGTGCTGGAGGCTAGGGCTACTCGGAGCCCAAAGCACGACTTCTTGGGAGACCCAGAAGAGGATGCACTTGCAAATGTGCTCGGTGTCCAGGGGTCACGGTCTCAAGTCACCCACGATAGCCACGGGCCTCAGCTTTGCTGGGGACTCAGGGTAGCCTCGGGGAAGTCTGAGAATCCACCTCTGGTGATGCGATGACTTCGGCGTCCGACGGGAGCTTCAGAAATGCGAACCGGACAGATGCTTCTTTGGTGCCTGCCAAGCAGGGGAGTCACTCCTTGACCCCAAGGGAGATTCTTCAGTCCTCTAATCTTGTCGTAGAGCGTCGAAGGTCCAGGATTCAGTTTCAGAGTTTTGTCCAGGTATAATCTGATCTTGCTGTGGCAAGGGTTCCCCATTTTAACCAGTAAAACAGGGAGGGACTAACTCTATGACCCCACCTATGGGAGGGTCAAGGGAGGGTGGCTACACCCACTTCCCTTTGTCCAGTTTCGCGCCAGAGCAGGGGCAGGTAGCCCCTGAGCTGGTTTGAACTGGCATATGCACAGAGGAGCCTTTTGCTCCCCCAGTGCAGGACTTCAAAGCACTCTAAGAGTGCACCCACCCAGCCCCAATACACATTATCCTGTCTGGGGAGGTGGTCACACCTCCCTGCAACAGGAAACCTATTGTCCAGGCCTCCCCTGCCGGAGTTTCGTCCAGCAGCAGGAGGCCAGACTTGTGTCTGTGGCAGCAGCATCCATTTTGTGATGCCAGGGCTTCAGAAAGAAGTTACCGGGTAAGCCAGAGTTAACATGTCTTTCCCTCTAGAAGGGTGGAATGCTACCCCCGCCGCCAGGATTGGCGGGAGGGTAGTATTCCAAGATGTTTGACACCAAACACGACATGTTTAGGTGCAGCCATTCCAAAGTTAGCATTTTACCGCGAGGATATAATGCGCTTAAGAGTATATGGTCAGGCTGCACTACAAACAGCATCAGAGATGGTCTCCGAACGCTGCAGAGGGGCCCTGCTCATGCAGGGGCACCCTCTCACATAGGAACCATGCACTCTGCCTTTAGGATTGATAAGGCCTGCCTTAGGAGTGACTTATAGGTTTATATGTGTGTATGTATTTAGTGATATAGGTAACCTATATCACAGTAAGGGGTGCATGCACCACCTTACCCAGGCTGCAGTAGCAGACCTGTGGTGTCAGTTTGGATGGCCTTCCAGGGGTGGCATAATACATGCTGCAGCCCCTGGCAGGCCTCTGAGGTACCTATGCCCTTGGTACATAGTATTCCATATACTAGGGACTTATAAGGGCACTCCAGATTCCAATCAGAGATGTGCCTAAGGCACATGGAAACCTTTTACAGAGAAAGCAGATAGACTGGGGCCCTGAATAGCAGGATCCCAGTCCAACTAAGTCATAAACCAGCAAAACACCATAAAAAAAAGTGGGGGCAACCATATAGTCAGATTCCACCTTCCTACATAACCCCCCCCAAACGAAAGGAGATAAGGCTAACCTTGGCCAGTTGAGCCTTCATTGACTAAGTGGTCATATAAGGAAGCACCTGCACTAGCATGGTTGCCCCCTGTCTTATGGTCCACTAAGCAATCCCTCACCCTAAGGGTATGAGAGGGTCTCCACCATGGGGAATCACTACCTGTGGT
Source organism: Calotriton arnoldi (assembly GCA_963921515.1). Classification (NCBI taxonomy): domain Eukaryota; kingdom Metazoa; phylum Chordata; class Amphibia; order Caudata; family Salamandridae; genus Calotriton; species Calotriton arnoldi. The sequence goes on along the minus strand of CAWUFW010011435.1, from coordinate 246,010 downwards.
GTGCTTAGGTAAAGTACAAGGCTGGTGAGGTGTCTGAGTAGAGAAGTGAGGCCCTAGGAATGTTGGCCTCAGCTTCCTCAGATCACTGGTCACCATGTATGCCTGTCTTTCCATGACTGAGTTGCACTTTGCTCTAAGGGTCAACCTTTGGCTGCCTACAGCTGGGGGTTGGGTCCCTTTGGATGGACTACTGGGGGACATGGCAGGTTTGGAACCTTCTGGTCCCATGTTTGCCCTTGCCTACCAGAGTCCTTCTGGGGAGGTCCCTACATAAAGGTATGGGGGATCCCTCAGTGTGTAGAGGAATTTTCACCTGGCTAGGGCTACTAGACTGGGTGCCCCTAATCTGCTGATGGGGGCTTCCTCTGGACAGGGGGCCCTGGGGGTCCACTGACCTCCTGACCTCTGCAGCCCTGGGCTGACTGAGGCAGGGTAGAGAGGGGCAGGTTACCTGCTCCAGACTGGGTACCACCTTGGAAGTGTCCTCTGCCATCAGGGGGTGGCCAGGCCAGGCCTGACTACCTCTGTGGCAGTTCCTTCACTAGGGGTAGGGTCAGTTCCCTGAGGAGGCTGACCCTTACCTACTGTCTGGGGGAAGAAGACTTCTCTTCAACCCTTGTGCTCTCTTTTGGGGAGAGTGGGCCATTCTTCCAGGCTCCATCTCTCCAAAATCTTGGGCTGGGGCTGTGGCCATTACAGCCCCACTAACCTTTACAGGGACGCCCAGCATCCTAAGATGGGTTTGGTGTTCAACTTCAGCCCAGGCTGAAATTTCCAGATCATTGCCCATCAGGCAATCTACAGGTAGGGTTGGGGACACTGCCACTCTCTTTGGGCCTGTGACCCCCTCCCAGCTGAGATTGACTATGGCCATGGGGTGATCTGTTCTGACACCATCAATGTTGGTCACCTGGTATTTAAACTCAGGTAAAAGCTGGTGAGGGGGACTAGTTTCCCTGCCACCATGGTGACACTAGCCCCTGTGTCCCTAAATGCCACAGCTTTCTGACCATTAATTATTGGCTCCAATCTGTACCTGCCCAATGCTATGGGACCCATGGTAAAGGTGGCAAATCCTATACCACCATCAGAGTCAGAGGAGTCTGTTGAGGGGTCCCTGTCTAAACTAGGGCCCACCTCTGTTCCTCTTGCAAAAGCACCTAACTTTTTGGGTGCACTACTCCCAACTGGAGGATTACTACTGGTAGCACCAGGAGGGGTGGTAGTAGTTGTGGGAGGAACATTTTCTTTATTGCCAATCCTGGGGCAACTGGGATCAGTTTTCCAGTGCCCAGGCTTTTTACAGACATGGCAATATGGTTTCTTTTCAGGAGAGGAAGGAGTTTGGGACCCACCCCCAGAAGAGGAATTTTGGGGCCCTGTAGGGGACTTATCCTTAGATTTATACCCACCTTTCTCTTGGGACTTAGTAGAATCTTTCTTCTGGTCACCACCCTGATTTCTAGTTTTTACTCTGGTTCTGACCCATTTGTCTGCCTTCTTTCCCAATTCTTGGGGAGAGGTCAGATCAGAGTCCACCAGATACTGGTGCAAAAGCTGGTTTTGACAATTATTAAGGATCTGCTCCCTCATAATCAAATTGTACAATTCTAAAAAGTCATGCACTTTGTTGCCATGTATCCAACCTTCCAGAGCCTTTGTAGCACAATCTACAAAATCAACCCAGTCTTGAGTCTGAGCTTTTTGGGTGTCTCTGAACTTCAACCTATACTGTTCAGTGGTTAGGCCAAACCCATCTATCAGAGCACTCTTCAAGACTGTGTAATTGTCAGCATCCTCTTCTCTTACAGTGAGGAGCTTGTCTCTACCTTTGTCTGCAAAGGAGAGCCACAAGATTGCTGCCCACTGCCTCTGGGGGACCTTCTGAACTTTACAGGCCCTCTCCAGTGCAGTTATCCATTTGTAGATGTCATCCCCACTCTGGTAGGGAGGGACAATCTTGTTTAGGTTTCTATGGTCATAAGACCTTTCCCTATCTCTAGGGATATTGCTGCCACCATGGGATCTAGTCCCAACTTTCTTCTCTCTCTAAGGAGATCTAGGGATTCCCTATCTAAAGCCAATTGCTTTTTTCTGATTTCCAGCTGAGTTTCCTCATACTGGACCAGCCTCTTTCTTCTCTCATGAGAGGATTCCCTCCTATGAGATGAGACAGAGCTCCCTATGGAGGTGCCAGAGTGGTTAGACTCCTGAGAAGGAGACCTAGACCTTCTGGGCACACTCTTAATCCTTCCTGGGGGACAAAGAGGGTGTCATCTTGATCATCCTCATCATCGTCCACAGGAGGGATTGGGTTTTCCAGGTCAGGGTCATTGTCACCCTCCTGGCCAGTTTCAGAGGGGGCTGGGGGTATTGGTACCCCTGGCGTCCTCCTCTTCTCCTGCCCCACCCTCAGCTCCTACCCCTTCAGTCCCTACAGGCTTACTAAGGTCATAAGCCACCAACAACTCCTTGAGGTGTTGGGTGGTGGGGCTTTGGCCTGTCCTTATTTTTCTCAAGTTACATAAAGCTCTCAATTCCAAGAATGGGAGTGTATCATACTTGGAGGGTGGAAGCTCAATGGCTTCCTGCAAGGATTCTTTGGATCCTGCCCTTAAAGACATTACTAGTGTGGTGTGGTGTATGCACTACCTACTCTAGTGTGGCCTACTAAACTCTCTTGAGTTGTAGAAAGGGTTGTGCTATCCCTTAACACACAACTCTAAGTTCAGTAGAACTTACTGTATTCTAAGCTTAAATTATATGTACCTTAGGTACCTTTAGTGGTTTTCAGTTGATCAATTCAATTGAGATTATCTGGTAAAACAATAGCAAGCTGGAATCCCACACGCTGCACACCAATGTGAGAAGTTGGCCTGGCATATGCTGTCCACTAATTATAGTGGGCACCTTGCACCAGTCCAAACAACCCCTTATTGGAGATAGGTTAAAGACAACCTTTATTGAAAGCTATCCTAGTGGTAGCTATGGAGAGCAGCCTTCAGGCTAAGTCTTGAAGGAATGTAAAGCAGCTTGTTTTACCAGTCTATAATCTCTTGAGTGACCAAATGAAAGAGCACCACACCAGGTATATATTCAAAATATATGTATTTATTGCTAAACACACCCCTCTAGTCTCTTTATGAGGCTAGAGTTCAAGTACATAAGTTATAAGTTATTAATTCACAGTAATAGCACAAATACACGTTTGGGCCCTAGGGCGTACCAAACCATATACCAATAAAGTGGTATGCGAACCACGACTGAACTAGACACTAGGCCTAGAGCCTCTGGAAGTGCTTGGACCACAAGGATCCACCCAAGGTAGTGACACAGGGGACCCACGGGAGACGCGTGCAGTGTAAATACACAACCGCGATACGCCGTTAACTTCTATGGAGAAAGTCGGGATCGGGAAAATAGAGGAAAGGGACACTTAAAAGAGGACTAGGACAAAACCCTTTGAGATCTAGGACTTTGAAGAGTCTCTACCCACGGGAGCACCGGAGTACTCGTGTTACCTCACCCAGGGAAGCCGGGTGCATAGGTGCCTTTCGGGGTCGGGTTTCGTCGTCGATTCGAATGGCGATCTGCTGCAAAGTGCTGCTGGCGGCCAAGAGAAAAGTGTCCGGGTGGATCCAAGAGTGGATCGGAGTTCTGAAGAACCTGAAAGCGGAGGGGACAGAGTCTGGGTCACTAGCCAGTGACCAGGAAGGCGATGGACAGATGCCCACCGATGTCGAGTGCTTCAGGTGCGTTGACGGTCGTCTTGACTCTTCAGCCACGAGGTCCAGGAGGCGTTGTCGGCGACCAGGAGTAGGATTCGGGCTGGTACACGATGTCTGTCGAGTGCTGAGGTGTCGGCGACCGGATTGGACCCAACAAGCCTTGGCAACGGCAAGTCTCGGTGAAGATGTAGATCGTCGATGGTGCAGACCAGCAAGGTCTGTGGAACTCACCCAGCAAGGGTGAGTGAGGGCAGGTCTGGAGCAACCAGGATGCCCACTAAAAAAAGGATTGGCCTTCGTTAAGGGCTACTAGCCAACGGGCTAGCGACCGCGAAGGAGCCTCGTGACGCCGCACGTGGAGCTGGCTTACAGGACACTCGTGGAGTGGGGGCCAGTGATCTTCGGTGCAGGTGGTGCTGGAGGCTAGGGCTACTCGGAGCCCAAAGCACGACTTCTTGGGAGACCCAGAAGAGGATGCACTTGCAAATGTGCTCGGTGTCCAGGGGTCACAGTCTCAAGTCACCCACGATAGCCACGGGCCTCAGCTTTGCTGGGGACTCAGGGTAGCCTCGGGGAAGTCTGAGAATCCACCTCTGGTGATGCGATGACTTCGGCATCCGACGGGAGCTTCAGAAATGCGAACCGGACAGATGCTTCTTTGGTGCCTGCCAAGCAGGGGAGTCACTCCTTGACCCCAAGGGAGATTCTTCAGTGCTCTAATCTTGTCGTAGAGCGTCGAAGGTCCAGGATTCAGTTTCAGAGTTTCGTCCAGGTATAATCTGATCTTGCTGTGGCAAGGGTTCCCCATTTTAACCAGTAAAACAGGGAGGGACTAACTCTATGACCCCACCTATGGGAGGGTCAAGGGAGGGGGTGGCTACACCCACTTCCCTTTGTCCAGTTTCGCGCCAGAGCAGGGGCAGGTAGCCCCTGAGCTGGTTTGAACTGGCATATGCACAGAGGAGCCTTTTGCTCCCCCAGTGCAGGACTTCAAAGCACTCTAAGAGTGCACCCACCCAGCCCCAATACACATTATCCTGTCTGGGGAGGTGGTCACACCTCCCTGCAACAGGAAACCTATTGTCCAGGCCTCCCCTGCCGGAGTTTCGTCCAGCAGCAGGAGGCCAGACTTGTGTCTGTGGCAGCAGCATCCATTTTGTGATGCCAGGGCTTCAGAAAGAAGTTACCGGGTAAGCCAGAGTTAACATGTCTTTCCCTCTAGAAGGGTGGAATGCTACCCCCGCCGCCAGGATTGGCGGGGGGTAGTATTCCAAGATGTTTGACACCAAACACGACATGTTTAGGTGCAGCCATTCCAAAGTTAGCATTTTACCGCGAGGATATAATGCGCTTAAGAGTATATGGTCAGGCTGCACTACAAACAGCATCAGAGATGGTCTCCGAACGCTGCAGAGGGGCCCTGCTCATGCAGGGGCACCCTCTCACTTAGGAACCATGCACTCTGCCTTTAGGATTGATAAGGCCTGCCTTAGGAGTGACTTATAGGTTTATATGTGTGTATGTATTTAGTGATATAGGTAACCTATATCACAGTAAGGGGTGCATGCACCACCTTACCCAGGCTGCAGTAGCAGACCTGTGGTGTCAGTTTGGATGGCCTTCCAGGGGTGGCATAATACATGCTGCAGCCCCTGGCAGGCCTCTGAGGTACCTATGCCCTTGGTACATAGTATACCATATACTAGGGACTTATAAGGGCACTCCAGATTCCAATCAGAGATGTGCCTAAGGCACATGGAAACCTTTTACAGAGAAAACAGATAGACTGGGGCCCTGAATAGCAGGATCCCAGTCCAACTAAGTCATAAACCAGCAAAACACCATAAAAAAAAGTGGGGGCAACCATATAGTCAGATTCCACCTTCCTACAGGGAGGAGTTGCACCTGGGTCTGAATAGGGCTGTGCCTGCCTACCACAATGCTGGCTCCACCTCCTGCCGGGCGGCTGAGCACTCTGCCCCACATTCTGAAAGGAAAGAAGGAGTCAGGAAAACAAAGTGCTCCAGGACTGACCAGAACTGGTTTTGGACTAGGCAGAGGCCTCTCTGCCTTCAGAGAACAAAGAGAAACTGTGTATAAAAAGGGGACCCAGACCCCTAGGAAATTAGATCACTTCTGGGAATCAAGACGAACCTTTGCTGAGGAGAAGAACCAGGAAGCTGAAGGAGGAGACTACCCCTGTGCTGTGTGTTTGGGGGTTGGCCTGCAGTGGTTACTTCATTGCCAAAGAAAGGAGAAAAGGACTGAATGTGCTTTCTATCAACTTGAAGAAGAATCTCCAAGGGCTTGAACTAGAGCTTGCCTCCTGCCTGAAGTCTCAGGGATACAAGACTTCACCAACCAGCTCCCCCCCTGAATTCCCTTGCTGGGAATTGAAGTGCCTGCTGCTGTGCTGGGCCTTCTGAGAGACTGCGTGTCGCTGGGAGCTGGAAGCGCGACGCAACAACGAGAAGCGTGTCGCCGCCACAGCCGCTGTCATCGCATCGCCGAGGAAGCGAGACGCCGCTGCCGCTGTCATCATCGCATCGCCGAAGCGCGGCGCATCGCCGGAGAAGCGGGACGCTGCCACAGAGGACATCGTCGCATCACCGGAGAAGCGCGTCGCAGGGCCTGTCGTGGCTCCCAAGATCATCGAGTCGCCGCACAGCCATCGGGCGTGCACGCATCGCACCAAGGTTGTCGCATCGCAGCCAAGACGCCATTTTTATCGCATCGCACCGGAGAAGAGTATCGCATCGAGGTGCCATCTGTCGCATCGCACCAGAGAGCAGTAAGAAACCGACGCATCAACTCCCCACACAGTAAGGAAGTAAGCATCAACTCCCCTGCGCAGCAGTAAGGAACCGACGCATCCACTCCCCTGAGTGTACGGAACCGACGCATCACCTTCCCTGCGACCCTTTTGTTTTCTTTGCGTTACGCATTCAAGGTACATTGAGAGTAAAGTGTTGCATCTACAACTTGAGAGAACTGAACTATTTTATAACCTTTTAAAGTCTATTTTTGAGTACAGTATTGTGGATTTTTGTCGTTTGGTCTTGTGTTAAGTCTATATAAAAATACTATTTTTATAATACAACCTGTGTGGTGTCCATCTGTAGTGTTGTCACTGTATTACTGTATGTGTTCACAAATGCTTTACACACTGCCTCTGAGATAAGCCTGCCTGCTCGTGCCAAGCTACCAAGGGGGTGAGCAGGGGTTATTTTAGGAGTGTAGCCCCTCACCCTGACTAGACGCAAGGGTCCCTATTTGTCACAGGTACCTACCTATGCCAACTAGAGACCCCCAAATCTAACATTGGTGGTCAGCGGTGAGGATTTGGACTTGCATTTGTGATTCATATACAGTGATTGGTGTACACTACTAGTGAGTGCAGACCATAACGCAACCACATACTTGAGAATTTTTTCCTTGGAACTTCTTTTCTATTTTTGATTCCTGAGAATTGCCAGTCTTTTTGCTACCTTGAGCAAGACAGCATCCATAGTATCTGTAGACATTGTTTTGGAAGAAGAGAGAATTGATACTTACACTGTGCCTTATCTCAAAGCTTTGTGCAAGAAATTTAAAATCTCTGTGAAAGGCCTCACCAGGAAAGAGGAATACCAAAAGGCGCTGAGGGCCTGGGTAGAATCTAGGAATGCCAGTGAGCATCCTGAGGAGCCAGTAATGGAGGCAGAGGATTTAAATGAGCACCTTGAGGGGCCAGAGGGCCCAACTGGAGGGAAAGCACCTTCAGGGGCGGGCAGCAGTGTTTCTTCCAAAGGGTTGTCCCCAGGAGAGCTGGAGGACAGAGCAAGGGAGAGGATGCATAAATTGGAGCTAGCTAGGCTCAAAATGGATGGTAAGAAAGACATAGAGAGCAAGAAAATAGAGCTTGGGATGGAGTTAGAAATGAAGAAGTTAGCCTTAGAGGAAAAGAGAATGCATTTTGAGCATGAGAGAGGATTGAGGGAATTGGAACTCAAGGCCAAGAAGTTAGAGGTTCCTCCCTCTGGTGGCAGCACACCGCCAGTGCATGTAGAAGCAAGAACCTACATTCCCAAAGATGTAGTTAAAGATTTCCACAAGAATGAGGATATTGGTCAGTGGTTTAGGGCTTATGAAGCTGCAATGTTGGCCCACCGGGTCCCTGAGAAGGATTGGGGAGTGGGGTTGTGGGGCCGCTTTGTTAGTGATGGGAGGGACACTTTGTTGGATTTGCCTACAGAGGTGCAGATGTCCTATACCCACATGAAGGGAGCCCTAATGTCCAGATTTGGTTTGACCCCAGAGCTATACAGACAAAGGTTTAGAAATTGCAGAAAACTGGAGTCTACCACTTGGGTGGAATATGTGTCTTTCTTTTGCAGAGCATTGGATGGTTGGGTGAAGGGTAGCAAAGTGGATAATTTTGAGGCGCTCTATGATTTGCTTGCATGGGAGCACTTGTCAAATAACTGTTTTCCAGAGCTACGCCAGCATCTTATTGATAGCAAGCTGACTAACCCTAGGAAGCTTGCTGAGGAGGCGGACCGCTGGGTGAGCACCCGGGTCCAGAAGGGTCATGTGGGAGACTTCGCCAAAGGTGGGCAGGGTCCCCAGCAGAAGAGTGGGGGGGACAAGGGTAAACAGAGGGAGTTCCAGAAAGGGCCCCAAAGTAATCCCCAAGGGAACCAAGGGAAAGGTTCCCAGCCTCGCCCTGAGAAGAAGGCAGTGGCCCCGACAGATAAGCCTGTTCACAAGGGGCCCAAGACCTGTTTTAAGTGTGGTCTAGTAGGCCACTGTTCTTATGATGCTAGATATCCCTTGTATGGGAAGACAGCACCCACTGGTGCACCACCCCGGCAGTTGGCTAGTGTAGCCCTGGGGGAGGAGATGGGTGCCCAAGGTGGGTGGAGTCCCGCAGAGATGTCCCTTGTCTCTTTAGGAGACTGTGAGGTGGTCCCCAGGACCCAACTGCCTGATAACACTAAAAAATACAGGCAGTGGGTGACCATCAATGGCAAGAGGGTGGAAGCTCTTAGAGACACCGGAGCCAGTGTGACAGCTGTCAGTTGTCGGTTGGTGTCTGAAGAGCAGGTAGTCCCAAATGCATTTTACCCAGTTGTTGCCGCTGACAACACAGAGAGCCACTGCAAGGTGGCACAGGTTCCCTTTGAGTGTGGGGGGTGTCTCAGGGACTCTTCAAGTAGCTGTGAGGCCAGCCATGCCTGTTGAATGTCGGTTAGGTAACGATTTGGAGAGCTCCCCTTGGGCTAAGGTGGAGCGGAGAGCTCATTTAGAGATGTTGGGTTTGCCTGAGTGGGCCTGCGTGACCACTCGGTCTATGGCAGCCAATAAGGGTGTTCAAGAGGACCTGGAGCCTGAGAAAATGGCCCAGGTGCCTGCCTTAAAGAGAAGAGGTAGGGGGCCCGGGAAACCGGCCCCTGAGGTTCCCACGGCCCAGGAGGAGGCGGACCCTGAGGGGAAGCCCTGGAGCCTACCGGGGAAGAGATTGCTGAACTGGGAGACCTGCCTGAGCTGACCCATTGGCAGCAGGAAGGAGGTCCCTCCAGGGAAGAGTTCTGTGAGGAGCAGAACAAGTGCCCTTCTCTTGTGGGTTTGCGGCAGCAGGCTGCAAACCAGGCAGCAGGTGATCAGTCTGGATCACATTGGATCTACTGGGAGAATGGTCTCCTGTATAGTGAGCCTAAGGTTGCTGAGCCTGGGTCAGCCCGTGTGCTGGTGGTACCCCAGCGCTTCAGAGCCTTCCTACTGGGGCTGGCTCATGATGTGCCTTTAGCAGAACATTTGGGGCAGGACAAGACCTTTGAAAGGCTTGTCACCCACTTTACAGAGCGAGATGGGTCAGTAGATGGAGTGAACCTCTCTTCCACCCTGACCCCTGAGCAGCAGAATGACTGTCACCAGTTGCTGGGACAGTTTTCTGACCTGTTCTCCCTGATTCCCAGTGTCACTGATTGGTGCGTCCATGATGTAGACACTGGGGACAGTCCTCCTGTCAAGCACAAAACTTACAGGGTGACTGACAGGGTGAGAGCTTGCATCAAGGAGGAGGTCTCCAAGATGCTTGCGTTGGGGGTGATTGAGTCCTCTAACAGTCCTTGGGCCAGCCCAGTGGTCTTGGTCCTAAAGGCTGCCGCACCGGATGTCTCACCAGAACTGCGGTTCTGTGTGGACTACCGAGGGCTCAATTCAGTCACCAGGAATGACGCGCACCCCATCCCCAGAGCTGATGAGCTCATTGATCGGTTAGGGGCTGCCCGGTACCTCAGCACGTTTGATTTAACGTCTGGGTACTGGCAGATCGCCTTGACTGATGGGGCAAGAGAGAGGTCAGCATTCTCCACACCAGATGGGCACTACCAATTCCGGGTTATGCCCTTTGGGATGAAGAATGCCCCTGCCACCTTTCAGAGGTTGGTCAACCAGGTGTTGGCTGGACTGCCGCCTACCTGGAGTGCCGCCTACCTGGATGACATTTCAGTGTTCAGCGCCAGTTGGGAAGAACATCTGCGCCACCTCTGGGAAGTGTTGATGGCGCTGCGGAGAGCAGGCCTCACGATCAAGGCGAGTAAGTGCCAGATCGGGCAGGGTTCCGTGGTGTACTTGGGACACCAGGTTGGGAGCGGCCAGGTGGCGCCCCTACAACCCAAGATTGAGACCATCCTGACTTGGGAACCCCCCAAGACCCAGACAGAGGTGAGAGCCTTTTTAGGACTCACTGGGTATTACAGGAGGTTTGTCAAGGGGTATGGCAGCATTGTTGCACCCTTGACAGAGCTGACTTCCAGGAAGCAGCCCAAGAGAGTGATTTGGACTGACACCTGTCAGAGAGCTTTTGATGCCCTGAAGACTAGCATGTGCACGGCGCCCGTGCTCCTGGCACCCAACTTCTCAAAAGAGTTTATTGTGCAAACAGACGCTTCAGAGCATGGTGTGGGGGCTGTTCTATCACAGATTAACCCCTTGTGTGCGCGGCCGATTTTCGCCCTGTGCGGGGCGTTTTATTGAGTGGGCGGGTTCATGACGAGCTCAGCTCGTCATGCGCACACGAGCACCGCACAGCATGACGAGCTGAGCTCGTCATGAGCATAGAAAGGGTTAATGAGGAGGGCCTAGACCAACCTGTAGCCTTCATCAGTAGGAGGTTACTTCCACGGGAACAGAGGTGGAGTGCAATTGAGCGTGAGGCATTTGCTGTGGTCTGGGCACTGAAGAAGTTGAGACCATACTTGTTTGGGACTCACTTCCGGGTTCAGACAGACCACAGGCCCCTCAGATGGCTGATGCAGATGAGGGGTGAGAATCCAAAGCTGTTGAGGTGGTCCATATCCCTACAGGGGATGGACTTTACGGTGGAACACCGCCCTGGTACAGAACACGCCAATGCTGATGGTCTGTCCAGATTTTTCCGCCTTAGTGATGAGAACTCCCCGGAGGTAGGGTAGTTCTCCCCACATTTCAGCTGGAGGGGACACGTGTTAGACCTGGCACCATTGGCGTGGGTCTCCCTTCCATTTTTTGCTGTAGCCTCTTATGTTTTTGCTGGTTTTAGATGCTTTTTGGCACTGTGCCACTGCTGTTCAGTGCCACAGTGCAAGTGCTCCCTATGGTAAATTGATGTATGGATTAGTGACTCCATGATTGGCTTGTTTGGCTTACTGTCAGACCCTAGTACAGTGCACTGCGTGTGCCCAGGGCTTGTAAATCAAATGCTGCTGGTGGGCTTGCAGCACTGGTTGTGCCACCCACCGGAGCAGCTTGTAAAGTGTGTCTCAGGCCTGCCATTGCAATGCCTGTGGGCAGTCTGGTACTGCCATGTTGACTGGGCAAGTGTACCCACTTGCCAGTCCCTAAACCTTCCCTTTTATACATATTAGTCACCCCTAAGATAGGCCCAAGGGCAGGGTGCATTGTAGGTAAAAGGTAGGACATGCCCTGGTGTGTGTGGCATGTCCTAATAGTGAATTACAGCCATTTTCGTTTTTCACTATTGCAAGGCTACCTGTTCCCCATAGGCCAGAATGGGCAGTTAGATTATTACATCTTATAATCCTAACTGACTCAGGGAACCAGGTAGAAATTCGAGTTTAGTACGCCTGAACTCAGAATGATAAAATACATCTTTTAGTGAAGTTGGTTTTAACATTCTGTGTTTGAAAATACCACTTTTAGAAAGTAGGTATTTTCTTGCCTAACTATCCAAGCCTGCCTCTGCTAGGTTGTGTATTCCTTGTCTGGAGATTGAGTGACAGGGGCTGGGGGTGGCTACAGGAGACAGGGTGAGTCAGCGCAGGGCTGAATAGAAAGATCTGCATCCAGAGTGGAGGGAGGAGTTGCACCTGGGTCTGAATAGGGCTGTGCCTGCCTTCCACAATACTGGCTCCACCTCCTGCCGGGCGGCTGAGCACTCTGCCCCACATTCTGAAAGGAAAGAAGAAGTCAGGAAAACAAAGTGCTCCAGGACTGACCAGAACTGGTTTTGGACTAGGCAGAGGCCTCTCTGCCTTCAGAGAACAAAGAGAAACTGTGTATAAAAAGGGGACCCAGACCCCTAGGAAATTAGATCACTTCTGGGAATCAAGACGAACCTTTGCTGAGGAGAAGAACCAGGAAGCTGAAGGAGGAGACTACCCCTGTGCTGTGTGTTTGGGGGTTGGCCTGCAGTGGTTACTTCATTGCCAAAGAAAGGAGAAAAGGACTGAGTGTGCTTTCTATCAACTTGAAGAAGAATCTCCAAGGGCTTGAACTAGAGCTTGCCTCCTGCCTGAAGTCTCAGGGATACAAGACTTCACCAACCAGCTCCCCCCCTGAATTCCCTTGCTGGGAATTGAAGTGCCTGCTGCTGTGCTGGGCCTTCTGAGAGACTGCGTGTCGCTGGGAGCTGGAAGCGCGACGCAACAACGAGAAGCGTGTCGCCGCCGCAGCCGCTGTCATCGCATCGCCGAGGAAGCGAGACGCCGCTGCCGCTGTCATCGTCGCATCGCCGGAGAAGCGGGACGCTGCCACAGAGGACATCGTCGCATCACCGGAGAAGCGCGTCGCAGGGCCTGTCGCGGCTCCCAAGATCATCGAGTCGCCGCACGGCCGTCGGGCATGCACGCATCGCACCAAGGTTGTCGCATCGCAGCCAAGACGCCATTTTTATCGCATCGCACCGGAGAAGAGTATTGCATCGAGGTGCCATCTGTCGCATCGCACCGGAGAGCAGTAAGAAACCGACGCATCAACTCCCCACACAGTAAGGAAGCGAGCATCAACTCCCCTGCGCAGCAGTAAGGAACCGACGCATCCACTTCCCTGAGTGTACGGAACCGACGCATCACCTTCCCTGCGACCCTTTTATTTTCTTTGCGTTACGCATTCAAGGTACATTGAGAGTAAAGTGTCGCATCTACAACTTGAGAGAACTGAACTATTTTATAACCTTTTAAAGTCTATTTTTGAGTACAGTATTGTGGATTTTTGTCGTTTGGTCTTGTGTTAAGTCTATATAAAAATACTATTTTTATAATACAACATGTGTGGTGTCCATCTGTAGTGTTGTCACTGTATTACTGTATGTGTTCACAAATGCTTTACACACTGCCTCTGAGATAAGCCTGCCTGCTCGTGCCAAGCTACCAAGGGGGTGAGCAGGGGTTATTTTAGGAGTGTAGCCCCTCACCCTGACTAGACGCAAGGGTCCCTATTTCTCACAGGTACCTACCTATGCCAACTAGAGACCCCCAAATCTAACACCCACTCTATCACCAAACACGCCACAACGGTCTAAGACCTTCTACATGGCCATCCTCCAGACCTGCTGTTCCTCACAAACCTGCATTAGCCCCCGACATCGCCATAACCATCCCTTTTGGCTACAAGATTGTCAGACAGGACAGACAACACGAGTCCGCTGGAGGAATCGCCATCATCGTTAAGGATGCCATCAGCTGCACATGTCCTCAGAAACCACCTCAAGCAGCATCTTTCAAACTTCACATCTCAGACAACTTCACCCTGAGTGGCATCCTCATCTGAAGCCCACCAGGCCCATGCACCAACTTCGTCAACACTATCTCAGACTTCTTCCCACCCCTCATCCTCGACTCCAGTGCTTTGATCCTCCTCAGAGACCTGAACTTCCACCTTGAAGATCACGCTCACCCAAACATGACTGCACTACTCAAAGACCTAGGCATTCACAGACTCAACCAATGCATGGAAAGTCCCACATACTCCACCAAACAACTTTTGGACCCAATTTCTACCATCTTCAACAACATCCTAATCAACAATCCCTCGCCGATTACCTGGACTGACCACGCCCTCATCAAATTCACCATTCTTGTACTACACCAACACAGAACAACCACCCCCAAGCTAGCCTGCTGAAACTGGAACAACATCCCAGAGGAAGACTGGACAATCAAACTCTCAGAAGACTGGCCCAAACACAGCAGCAGCATACCCGACTCCATCAACAACTGGATTACCACCTGCGCAGACACCCTGGCTCACTTCAAGCCCAACAAAGACTCAAGACCCAGTCCAAAACCCATCTGGTACATTGAAGAACTCAGAATAACAAAGCGACGCTGCAAATAACTGGAGCACAGATGGAGAATGATGCAGGACAACTTGGACAAGAACACCTTCAAATCTGCCATCAGGCGCTACCGTCAGCAGATCCAGGCCACCAAACACTCCATGCTCACAGACCGAAATGATGCCAGCACCAACAGCAGCAAAGAGATCTTCAACCTCGTGAAAGATTTCACTTCTCTAGAAGCCACCTCCAACAGCATCACCCTCACACAGGGCCTCTGCAGCATGCTTTCGCAGTTCTTCTGCAGCAAGATAACCACCATATACAACAATTTAATTTCGACCCTCCAAACATATCCGATGGACCTTCCAACATGGTTCCCCACCTCATACCAAAAACTGCATGCCCACATGGCCCACTGTAGGAAAGCAGGATCTGCTTTCATGGTTACCCCCAATTTTTGCTTGATGTAATGCTGTTTCTGACTAGTCTGACTGGGATCTGCTAATCAGGACCCCAGTCTCTGTGCTTTCTCCCCTAAATGGTAATGGTAAGCACTTAGGTACATCCCAGATTGGATACTGGGGTACCTTTATCAGTCCCTAGTATATGGTACTAAGGTACCCAGGGCATAGGTACCCCAGAGGTCCTCCATAGGCTGAAGCATGTATTATGCCACCTATGTGAGACCATTCCAACTATCTCTACAGGCCTGCCATTGCAGCCTGTGTAAGCTGGTGCTAGCACCACTTACGAAAAATATAAGTTTACCTATATCTAAGGTCACTGCACTTAAAACCTATAAGTCACCCCTAGAGCAGGCCTTTCAATCCTGAAGGCTGGGGGGCTTGGTTCTAAGTGTGAGGGTGTTCCTGCATGAACACGGCACCCCTACGACCTACGGAGTCCATTCTCCCGGGTTGTAAGTGAGACAGCCATATGACATATAGAGGGGCACCGCGTCATTACGCGGTGACCATCTCAAAACTGGCTGCAACGAATCCTACCATGTTGGGTATCAAACATGTTTGAATCATACCGCCAGACCATAAACGGTGTGGGAGGTATGATTCCAAGCACTGGAAAGGCCCTCCGTTAGGCCCTCAGTACTCCCGGTACCAGTCTTCCAGACCCGGACAGCAAGCCAGGGCTGCTGCCGAGCAGAGACACGTTTCTGCCCTCCTGCTGCTGAGCCATACTCGGGCAGGGGAAGGCAGAACAATAGGTATCCTGTCACAGGGAGGTGTGACCACCTCCCAGACAGGATTTAGTGTATTGGGTCAGGATGATAGCGCTTGCCAGTGCCACATAGTCTGCGTGCAGGGCACACTTGGTGCCCTCCATGCATAGACCAGTTCAAACTAGTTCAGGGAGCCATTGGCTCCCGCTCTGGCGCGAAACTGGACAAAGTACAGGGTAGTATCCTCCCCCTTGTCCGGCCCCTCCTTTGGGAAGTACCCCTGAATCGTCCCAACCCTTTCCTTAGGGTATTTAAGGGCTTACCTGTGGGTGGGTCCCTAGATTCGTCGTGGGACAAAATTCATTTCAGAAACCACTTCTTCGACCATCTGGGCACTCTGGACTTTGCTGGACTTCGCTCTGGGCATCATGGCTGCAACCGGGAAGACTCTTGCTGCTCCTGATCTCGTGGCCCTGCTCTTCTGCTGCAACGTCCATGCCTGTCCACCATACAGGAACCTTCCAAGTCCTGTGGGCATCGAAGACACCTGAAGGAATCTCCCTTGAAGTGAAGGAGTCACTTCCCTACATCTGCAGGCACTGCAACTAAGCTGACCGGTCTGCTGATCCTGAGCTCCCACGGACTCCGAAAGGGTCAGCAACACAGGTGGTGGTTCTTCACATCCCTTAGAGGCCTGCCCTGTCCTCTCAACAAAGTTTGAGGTCAGTATTCCTTGTCGGAGCCGCAGGAACCGAATCCCTGTGCACTGAGTTGACTTGTAGTTGCAAAGGCTTGATGGCTTCCTTCCATCAAGATCTTCGGGCTCCAAGTAGCCCCAACCTCAAGCATCTCCAGTGACAAAAATCTTCATCCTCACTGCATCTCTTGCATCGTGGGCTTGCATCTTTGGTGAGCTGCTCGAGGTCCTCTAGCGACTCCAGTGCCTACGGCCTGTGGGTCCTCTTGAGGGTCATCTTCATATTCCTTGGGCTCCCCCGATTGCTCGGGGCCTACCCTGACTCCCCTGCTTGTGGTGTGTCTCCTGGACCTTGCTGGTCCTGACATTGCACCTTTCTCCACTTCCACGTTGGTTGCAGTTGCCAAGGCTTGTTGGTGCTCCCGCCAGACACCGAACCCTCAACTCTTGGCATCCGACGTGGGATAGCTCGTGTACGGCTCATGGTCTTCCACAGCGTCACCATGTCCACATAGCTGCAGTTCTAAGGTCACCGTCAGCTCCCCTGCAGCACCCGACATCGGTGGGCATTCATCTTTTGTGCCTCCCGGTCACTCCTGAGTGGCATAGACTAAGTCCCCTCTGCTTGCAGGTTCTTCACAGCTTAAATCCACCTTTGAGTTCCACCGGACACTTTCACCTTCTCCAGCAGCAGCATCTATCTGAAGTCCTCCATTGGAATCGACGGCGGTTTCCAACGCCACTTCACACCTATGCACCCGGCTTCCCTAGGGAAGGTACCCTGGTTCCTACGGTATCCACGGGTGGGGTGGCTCTCCAACCTTATGTCTTCCACGGGGTTTCTTCAGGGTCCGCTGAGAAAGGTCCTTATTCTTTAAAATTGCAACCGCGACTTACCCATTGACTTGTATTGATCACACGGTCGTGTTCCCACTTAGCACACGACCTCTGTGGGGCTCCTCGTTACTTACCTCGGGTGGTTCCTTGGTTCCCCGACAATTCTACGTCTTCTGGGCACAGTCTTGACTCGAGTCGTGGTTCGCATTCCACTAATTTAGTATATGGTTTGGTCGCCCCCTGGTGACCACTGCGTATTATGTGCTACTTACCTGTTTCTATTGAAAAGTATTGTGTGCCTTGTGTTTATCTCCGGCTAGGAGATACCTGTATGTGTTAATGAGTGTTATATAATAAATACATATTTTTATAAATACACTGTGTGGTTCTTTTTCACTTAATCTATGTCAATAAGATTATGTTCTGGTTAAACGAGCTGCTTTACACTCCTTCTGGACTAAGCCTGAAGGCTGCTCTCCACAGCTACCACTTGGAGAGCTTTCTATGGTTGTCTAAGATCACTAAAATCACCATAAGGGTTGTCTGAATTGGTGCAGGGTGCCCACTTACATAAGTGTGCATCATATACCAAGCCAGCTTCTCACACCTACCATTCCCACAGTCAAAACCGCCTCTACCATGTTGTCTATCCTCTCCGGGATACCATCAGACCGTTGCCCCCAACACACCTTCACCAATGCACTACAAACCAGCACAGCGTTAACCACAATCCTGAACACCTTCATTGTGTCAGCATCCTTCCTGAACACATGGAATCCCACCACTGTACTGTCCCTATTCAAAAAGCCTTCTGCTGACCCAACAACGCTTGCCAATTACAGGCCCATTTCCTTACTGCCTTACCTGTCCAAAGTCTTAGCTAAACCTATCAACAAACGCCTCGCCAAACATCTCAATGACTACCAACTCCTCAACATTACACAATGGTTGCCCTCATCCTCCTGGACCTCTCCATGGCATTTGATATGGTATAAACACAAGGAGATGATGGACGGAGCACTGAAACTTTTCAGACACTCACCCCCAGTCACAGATCTGGGTTGAATCCATCATCGTTCTTTAGCTCACTTTGCCACCTCAGTTCAGACCCAGCTTTATGCAAATCAGTCTTGACCCTGTGCCTCATGGGAACAGTCCAACCCGAACTGCCAAGCCAGGTCTTCCCTGAACTGGAAACAAGCGTCCTGGGACCGGTTTCGGGGTAACACCCTCATCAGCCAGGCTAGCTTGAATCCAGTGGCAAAGTGAGCAAGGGACCCACGTCTGGGCATACGCTGCCAACTTAGGGCAAACAAAGCAAACACAAGGAGGTGATGGACGGAGCGCTGAAACTTTTCAGACACTCACACCCAGTCACAGATCTGGGTTGAATCCATCATCGTTCTTTAGCTCACTGCGCCACCTCAGTTCAGACCCAGCTATATGCAAATCAGTCTTGACCCTGTGCCTCATGGGAACAGTCCAGCCCGAACTGCCAAGCCAGGTCTTCCCTGAACCGGAAACAAGCATCCTGGGACCAGTTTCAGGGTAACACCCCTCATCAGCCAGGCTAGCTTGAATCCAGTGGCAAAGTGAGCAAGAGACCCACGTCTGGGCATACCCTGCCAACTTAGGGCGAACAAAGCAAACACAAGGAGATGATGGACGGAGTGCTGAGGTGGCGAAGTGAGCTTAAGAACGATGATGGATTCAACCCAGATTTGTGACTGGGGGTGAGTGTCTGAAAAGTTTCAGCGCTCCGTCCATCATCTCCTTGTGTTTGCTTTTTTAGCCCTAAGTTGGCAGCATATGCCCAGACGTGGGTACCTTGCTAACTTTGGCACTGGATTGAAGCTAGCCTGGCTGATAAAGGGTGTTACCCCGAAACCGGTCCCAGGATGCTTGTTTCCGGTTCAGAGAAGACCTGGCTTGGCAGTTCGGGCTGGACTGTTCCCATGAGGCACAGGGTCAAGACTGATTTGCATATAGCTGGGTCTCAACTGAGGTGGCGAAGTGAGCTAAAGAACAATGATGGATTCAACCCAGATCTGTGCCTGGGGGTGAGTGTCTGAAAAGTTTCAGCGCTCCGTCCATCATCTCTTTGTGTTTGCTTTGTTTGCCCTAAGTTGACAGGGTATGCCCAGACGTAGGTCCCTTGCTCACTTTGCCACTGGATTAAAGCTAGCCTGGCTGATGAAGGGTGTTACCCCAAAACGAGTCCAAGCATGCTTGTTTCCGGTTCAGGGAACACCTGGCTTGGCAGTTCGGGCTGGACTGTTCCCATGAGGCACAGGGTCAAGACTGATTTGCATATAGCTGCTTCTGAACTGAGGTGGCGAAGTGAGCTAAAGAACGATGATGGATTCAACCCAGATCTGTGACTGGGGGCGAGTGTCTGAAAAGTTTCAGTGCTCCGTCCATCATCTCCTTGTGTTTGCTTTGTTTGCCTTAAGTTGGCAGGGTATGCCCAGACCTGGGTCCCTTGCTCACTTTGCCACTGGATTCAAGCTAGCCTGACTGATGAAGGGTGTTACCCCAAAACTGGTCCCAGGATGCTTGTTTCCGGTTCAGGGAAGACCTGGCTTGGCAGTTCAGGCTGGACTGTTCCCATGAGGCACAGGGTCAAGACTGATTTGCATATAGCTGGGTCTGAACTGAGGTGGCGAAGTGAGCTAAAGAACGATGATGGATTCAACCCAGATCTGTGACTGGGGGTGAGTGTCTGAAAAGTTTCAGCGCTCCGTCCATCATATCCTTGTGTTTGCTTTGTTTGCCCTAAGTTGGCAGGGTATGCCCAGACGTGGGCCCTTGCTCACTTCGCCACTGGATTCAAGCTAGCCTGGCTGATGAAGGGTGTTACCCCGAAACCGGTCCCAGGATGCTTGTTTCCGGTTCAGGGAAGACCTGGCTTGGCAGTTTGGGCTGGACTGTTCCCATGAGGCACAGGGTTAAGACTGATTTGCATATAGCTGGGTCTGAACTGAGGTGGCGAAGTGAGCTAAAGAACGATAATGGATTCAACCCAGATCTGTGACTGGGGGTGAGTGTCTGAAAAGTTTGAGCGCTCCATCCATCATCTCCTTGTGTTTGATTTGATATAGTATACTACCCCATCCTCCTCAGACGCCTGAATGAGATTGGTAGCCAAGGTTCCAATCTCCACTGGATACGTCCTTCCTGACCAATACAACACAGTCAGTCAGCCTGGCCCCCCACTCTTCGGATGCCCGCGACCTCATCTGCAGAGTTCTGCAAGGATCCCCTCTTAGGCCAACCATCTTCAAAGCATACATGACCCCATTGTAAATATCATCTGCACCCATGACATCAATGTCCTACTTTACGCAAACGAAACCCAGCTTATAATGTCCCTCTCAGACAAGACTCCCAACACCTGGAACAAGTTTGCCGCATGCATGACCGAAGACTTCGACTGGATGATACCCAACTGTCCCAAATGTAACACTTACAAGGCAGAAGTTGTGATCTTAGGAAAGAACCCATCGCCCTGGGATTCCACCCAGTGATTGGTTGAACTTGGACCTGCACCCACTGTGATCACCCACCCCAAGAACCTAAGAATCCTCATTGATAGCCAACTCAACATGACCACACAAGTCAACACCGTCACAGCCTCCTGTTGCCACACCCTGAAGATGCTGAGGAAAATCTTCAAATGGCTCCTAACCAGCACCCACAAAACAGTTGCACACACCATCATCACTAACAAACAGGACTACGGGCATCCTCTTTGCCTGGATCAGCAAACAACTCACCAGACAATTTCAAACCATACAAAAATCAGCAGCCAGAATCACACTCTACCTACCACGACGTACACACATCACACCACACCTTAAAGAGCTCCATTGGCTCCCAGTATACAAATGAGGCCATTTCAAACTCCTCAGATACACCTTCAAAGCATTACATAACACTGGCCCAGCCTATCTCAACCGCCGAATTTTATTTCACAAACCACACACCTCTGCTCGGCCAGACTCTACTTTCCCACATCCCATGCAGAACCAGAACCGGCGGCCGAGCTTTCTCCTACATCTCTCCTAAATCCTGGAACAATCTGCCACTACACATCAGAGTCGCTTCTTCAATTCTGTAGTTCTGCGAGAAGCTGAAGACCTGACTCTTCTAATAGACCCACCCACCAGCCCTGGGCCAGGCTAGAATTACACCTGCTTCGCTGCCACGATACCTACCCGGGAGACAGTGTGCCTTACAAATGAACATAACATAAGAAGCCAGTGAGCACAGTAGCTGCAACCAACCCCCTCTTGGAGTGAATTTCCTTCCAAGAAAATGTTTTTAAAAACGGGTTCAAACGATTTATTTCTAGTACACATATGCAAATGCGTTGGCTAAAAAGCCTTACATTTTACCTGTGGTTCTAACGAGTAACTCATAAAATATTGGAATACTTCAAGTTTGGCTCTGTACAGAGAAGCAGCCTTTCTCCGCAGCAGCCTCTGTAAAGTAAATTATGTTCGGCCTCTCAGTGTTAGAGCTGGTGGCTGAGAATCCAGGACTCGCCCTCAGGGCTGGGGGCCGATTGGCAGTTATGTATTTCAATAACACATACCACTTCCTGAATGGTCTCCGGTCACTTAAAATATGGACAACACCACCACCCATTCAAAGGACACTCATTATAGCGGTCTCAGAAGGACAGACAACAACAGACTTTGTCAATCTCCAAAGGTTCAGAGTTGTGACCTTCAGGTTACACATAGATCTCCGCAGCAGGCGCATTCACCCTTTAAGCAATCTTGTCCGCACGAGAATGTAACATTCAGATATCATAATAGATTATCTATTAGGCATACTCATCCGTAGAAAATAGCAGACCTGCTTGAAAGCTTAGAGTAAATCTTGCCAGGCCTGAGACCTTCAAGAGAATGCACTCCCAGTAACATGCCTGTCAGGAGCCCCGGGTGATGCTGCTGCCTGACTCAAGCTGCTGCATGCCTCACTCTGCTCAGCTCCTCTGAAGCCAAGCTGCTGATTTAAAAGTGCTTTCCAGTTTTACACGTTGACTAGTTTTATTGCTTGTTTGAAGCAAGTATCTGCCTGTCACAGAGCTAAGGCATTGCCTCTTTCCAGATAGTATATGTACACTAAACACACAGGTGATGGGATGATGCTTGCAATGAGTCTAACCACTGGCCATCGCTCGGGGTAGCACTCCAACCCATCGTTCTTTTGCTCACCATGCCACCTCAGTTTGGACCCAGCCATATGCAAATCAGCCTTGACCCTGCTCCTCATGGGAACAGTCCAGCCCGAACTGGAACCAAGCTGTATGCGGCTGATGAGCCCATAACTAGGGTGAAACCAGTACTGGGTTGCTTGTGTTCGTTCAGCGAGTGTTCAGAGAGGACCTGGCTTGGCAGTTCGGGCTGGACTGTTCCCATGAGGCACAGGGTCAAGACTGATTTGTATATGGCTGGGCCCAAACTGGGGTGGCATGGTGAGCAAAAGAATGATGGGTTGGAGTGCTACCCGAGTGATTACCAGTGGTTAGACTTATTGCTAACAGCCTCATATCACCTTTTTGTGGTATATGTACGTTAATCACCCCAGTGAATGAATATGAATAAGACGTTTTTTGAATGTTATAGCCATTCAATATATCTAACCCAAAAGAATTCATTCTAGAAATTAATTCCTGTAATGTAAATACTGCATTCACATATTTCACAGTTACTTTTTAAATACCTTCTGAACCATTAAAATACACGAGGATTGCTGCTCCGAATATTCGCTTGCCGAAACATACAGCAGCATACTACATGTGCAAGGGATTCTTTCTCAAAGGTGCAAAGTCGGCACACCAAATATAATCTTTTATGTCTCTGAACTACCCCACCTATAATAATTAGACTGAAGCGGAGGTGTAGGTAGTAAATCTTCTACTCCCATGAGATAGGTTGGTCTGAATATGGTTAGTGCTTAATGGTCCCATTAACGTCCAATCCAAGTCTTTTCTTGCTT
Source organism: Calotriton arnoldi (assembly GCA_963921515.1). Classification (NCBI taxonomy): domain Eukaryota; kingdom Metazoa; phylum Chordata; class Amphibia; order Caudata; family Salamandridae; genus Calotriton; species Calotriton arnoldi. The sequence goes on along the minus strand of CAWUFW010011435.1, from coordinate 223,019 downwards.
GAGTGACCAATTAATTCCTTCTCCAACAGAAAGTTAAAACTACCATTGTACAAATTTTGGGTTCCCATGAGGTCATCATCTTAAATTCTAGAAGCAAGGTGTTGATGGCAAGGTGCCAAGGACTGTTGCTAAGATTACTGAATTCTTTGCCAAGAAGACCTCTTGCACTCCCTTTTTTAATTTATGTGAGTATCCTAGCAAAGCAGTATTTAGTGCAAGTGATTGGTCGATTAAATTCAAGGCGTTTCAGATCTTGGCTGGATAAGTTTGGTAGCCTGAAGACTGATCTGTATAAATTGCACTGGTGCTCATTGAGCTATCAGTTGAGTTTTCCAAGGAAGGCTCAGATCCCTAGATTAGTGATGGAAGACATTTTGCCTTAATTACATTGTTTAGTGGCTTTATTGAAGGCCCATCAAGGTGTTGTGATAGTTTTAGAAATGCAAATTTCAGCAATTATGCTTTTTTTAATGCTTGAATATGCAGCATGTAGAGACCAGTCCATTGGTTTGGAATTCAACTCTTAAATATTTATAGGGTGTGGCTAACGTACCTCTTTTCCCCCGATTCCCGGGAGGAATTGTACTGTGGTGTATTGTAAAAATCAAAAGTTTGTTTTTTCGAAATAGACCTCAAGTTTATTTAGTTTGCAGTATGCAGACAAGTTGTCTAAAGTGTTTTGTAAGCCGATCCGAAGTTTAATCTAGTTGGCTGTATCATCAGCAAACTGGATGGCTCGCATTGGCTGCCCGTTTAAATTTCGCAGACATGCTTTGCTGTGATTGAAGTCTCTTCACGGCCTCATCATGACGTGCGGCCGCTATCTGGAAGTGGGGCAATATGAATTAAAAATCATAACAGTAGTGATTTTCTCTGCGCATCGGCAGGGCATAACTGGAAATCAATGTAAATAATTGTGGTCGCGATTCTCTTTGCGGAGCGGGGGGAAACAGCGCCCTCGGAAAAGAGCCTCTAAATTTGACCTCGGTCTTTGAATGCACAGCAAATGTAACATGAGGAGAACATGATTTACAGTCCTGTTTACAGAAACAAACCTGGAGCGACTGAAAACATTGAGCGCTCTGGTCAAATGCTCTTAGAGAAAGGGAGTAGTCCCTAAACAGATGCTACAGTGGGACAAGTGGAAGGGTACAAGTACAGGGGCACTGCTCTGTGGGAGTAAACAACTGAGGAAAAGGAGGGACAAAGAGGAAGGATTGACCACTAGCAAGCAAGGATATGTTTTTTAAGGACACAAACAAATCAAAAGCAGTAGGCTGGGTTTAAGCCCACAAAGAGGCATATACTAAAGTATATACCAGAGGTCTCCAAAGCTCAACCTAAAAATGGCTTTTAGTCTCCGATGCTGTGGCCTATTAATACTGCCCATGCCAGATAACAGAGTTAAAACTGTGGGCATTTTAACTGATAGTGAAGTAAGCTTTACCCTGAAATCAATTTGGTGGTTAAAACCTGCTTTCATTAGTATAGGAAGGTAAGAAAGATTCTGCCATTAATCCATCAAGATCTCTTAACTCTCGGCTCGATGATACAAATGCTTTCTATGAAGGTCTTCCAGCTAAATTAGTTCAAAAGCTGCAGAGTGGCATCACGAACTTAAGCAGATTTGAACACTATCCGAAGGCTGACGCGCCTTACATTGGCTCTCAGTAGAAAGGCACATTCAATGTAAGGCCCTTTGTTATTGTTGCAGAGGGTATCGCAGGCAAGGCCCAAGTGTTTTTCATGCTATGCTCCCCAGGTACACCAGTTGTTGGTTGCTTCACTCTAACAATGTATTATGCATTAGACATCCCTCATGTCAACAAACAAGGATGGGTGGTAGAGCCTTTTCCTTTTTTGCTCCCACATTGTGGACCTTGCTTTCAAAATCAATTCAGTTGGAGAACCTTTCTTCTAGAAGGAAAGTTTTGAAAACACATCTATTCTTCTCAGGGCCGACAAACTTTTTATTTCACCGGGCTGGAGGCTTTCCAGGCCGGTTTTGAAAGCCCAGGGCCACTCCTGGTGCCTCTGTCACTTTGCCCAGCTCCACGGGGTTATCTGCAGCAGGCATGGGAGGCTTCAAGGGAGAGAAAGAGAAGGAAGGAAGGAGAAGGGAGAGAGAAAGCGATCAGAGATGGAGGAGCGAGAGAAGGGAAGGATGGAAAGAAAAAGAGAGAGGGCGAGGAGACGAAGGGATCGGCTGGTTTGAGCATTGTAGCCTGGGTTGCTTTTGGTTCCCCACTCCGGCCCTGATTCCTTTAGTACAGTATAAGTATATTTTTCACTTATGGGCCCCCTTTTACTCGCAGTTTTCCGGTTTTGCTATATCTACACGTGTAGATTTCCCTTGTAAGTAAACTGGCTCAAACTTGTGTGCTTTTTGTATTTGAATGGATTTTCTGCTTTGTTTTTCCTTCGAGTACTCTGAAATCATGTTGCAACAATTACTTTATCATTTTGTGTGCAACTGCGTTCGTGGCTCAGTGTTTCAACACAGACTCAGCACAGAAAAGACTTGAATACAGAAGGTCCCCTTTCCATAAAGAAGCGCCCCTAGCCCTGTAGGAAGGTACTCTGAAAACTCCTTATAGTTTTTGCATACGATCCAGGCATCCGTGACACAGTAAGAGGGGAGGCTTAGACAACCCAGGGCTGGTGTTCAGGGTTGAGGAACGGTCAGATCACTGTCTGGGCTCAAACCTGTCCTTATGGTTACAGGTACCTGCTATGTATTTGTCGTCTACAGGTGTATGTAGTGCAATAATCATCGACAGAATCCTGGATGGATGGGAGTGAGTCTGTGTGGATGTGCTGATTTGCATACCTGGATAACTGAACAACAGATTTCCAGCACGTTGGAGTGCCCCGAAGGCCCGTGCGCAGTGACCGCATGCTATGTGTGGCAATATCATACGCCTGGGTTTTTAACATACTGCGTTCTTCTTCTTGGCGGGTACTTTGTAACCTGGCTATAACAGTAGGGTAAGTGAAATTAAAAGTGCTATCATTCAACGTGTTGTGTTGGTTGGAAACCAGAACTGCTGAATGTCACTCGTATGGCATGTAAATCGATAACCATTTCATTGTATATGGTCCTTTGTCGGGGGTTTGTGATCGCCATGTATGCGTACAGAGGGGCAGACTTACAAGGGCCTTGCTCCACTTTTGCGTCATTTTCCCATGTTAAAAATGACGCAAAAGTGGCGCAAGGGGGCTTGTAAATCTGCCCCAGAGTACGCAAAGTACGAGTCCGCAGTCCGTACATGTGTTTTAGTAGTCCTTCCCCGTGCCAGTGATTGGTAACCCGCCTCTGTGTGATTCTGACAATGGCTCCCTCCTCCTGCTCAGGTTTACGGTTGTGCTTCTAATGCTGCCCGTGGCCGTGACCCGTGTCACCTGTCACGTGTTCACCTTCAGCCATCCCGACTTTGAGCACACGGCACTTTCCATGCTGGTAGTTTAAGTATGGTATGGTTCATCCAGTGCGCTCAAGTGATGTATGTTTAAGAGTCGGGACTTACTGAAGTGTAACGCATATGTGGCCTTTTAGCAGATATACATTACTTATTTAATTGTTTATTCAACATTGCACAATCAACAGTATAGAAACACAGCTACCAAAAACATCAACATCACAATCAGCTTGTTAAGTCGGGGGTTGGTGGGGGAGGGGGTTTAAGAGGAGCCGAGATAATAATTATGCACGTTTTGTATAGCGTTAGCACGAGATTGAGTCAACGCCACACAGCGTTGTGGGTGATGGGTCCATTAGACGCCAGTTAACCATTAACAATTATCGCGGACCAATGTAGGTGATATACATGTTAATGTATTTCTATGGCTCTTATGCTGCCTTAAGGCCGTTTCAAGGCGCTGGGAATCAGTTTTTGCGTCATGTACCAGATAATTCACGTTTTTACGTTTAAGTGGGCCAGACCACCACACTATGCAATAGAGGCACACGACAGAATAAGATCACTTAACAACAGCACTATATAAACAAATATTTCTTGCCATCATTTCATTTCCCCGTACAGTCAAGAGTAGACTGTAAATCCTTTCTAGATGAGATGTACAAATGAGTGCACATTTGTAGTTCCCCACAACGGTGCCTGGTTATCAGCACTTGTCACAGGTGTGCTGTTCCTCATATAACAAGGGGCCAAATCACAAACCATTTGTGTGTCTATGTTGGTACGGTATTGCTTGTTGCAAACACATTGTAGTGATATAGAGACTTCTGGAAGTGATAATGTGTGACAAGAATATCTGTACAACAATTTGTTTTTGTGGGGATGTGTTATTTAGTTGTTTCTGCTGCTGCATTATTGCCTTGTGTTGCTGAAGTGTACTGTGTTTGTTGCGCTGCATTCATTGTTTGCCTCTTTTATTCTACTGTGCCATTTATGTTTCAGTTGTATTGGTATGACGCTTTGTGTTAAGGCATTATGTTATGTTATGCTCTGTTGTTTACTTTAGAGACGTCAATACATGCTGCTACATTCCCAGCCAAAAGCCATACATGTACTTTAAATGATTATTTTTCACTGTTAAATGTGGTAAAATACCGCCCTGACAGCTCCTCAACCACTGGAGACACTCGGCAGCCTAAAATGTGGCAGATACTGTTTTAAGTTGCACTGACAGGGCTTGCGTTAGGTGATATGGCCCATCTACATTTCAATAGTAAACGAGTCCTGCGAGGCCATCTCAGCCTTTCAACATTCTAGAGTTGATAAATAGGGCGGAGTGCATTGGGGGTAATAATGAAAGATATTACTAAAACCCGAAGACCATGGAAGAATGTGTGAGGCATCATTTGTAAAGTATCACAAATTCCTACAAATTCAGCTTACTACTTATAAGCGCCCGTAAGGCACGCCTTTGACTGCCAGCGATACCTCATCTTAGCACGCGTGCTCACCTTAATAATACTACAGGTGGGAGAGTTTCCAATGTTTCTACAAGTCACGCCCCGGCCTCTAAAACCCGCCTCCGGTTGCAGACAGCGCATTCCACAGCTCTGTTGTTACTCCGTCGAGCAGCGCCGTGGAACCTGCAGGCTGAGCGTCAGCCGCCAAGAAGACCTTTGTTTTCGTTGCGGCGATCGGCAGAGTATTGACACAGCTGGCGGGACCCTGGCTGGACGGTGGGGCACACTTTCAGCCGACATGGGGGGCAGACAGACACCGGGCGCTTACCCGCTCAAGGTATGGTTTGTGATTCTACACACAAAGCACGCAGCCTCTGTGGACACGGGTAATGCGGTCCATCCGGTTTGCTTTGGTTATAAATAAACCAGGGCGTCAAAACGACGTCCAAAATCTAACGACAGAGTGTACTGTAAGCCGGTAGCACAGCTTAGATGGTTCAGGACCTGTTGCACAGACATGCATGTAACATGTAGGTCGTGGCTCTGACCTCTGGAAAGGGGTTGGTTGAGTCAACTTTCACCTTTTCTATGACTGAAGAATTAAGGAGCTGTATTCACAGGACAACAACATTAAAGAAGGGTGTGATAGCAAGAACAATATAAAAACAAACTGTTAGTATGAGTGGATTTGAATACATTAATGAATACATAGTTCTTCTATTATGCAAGCCTGAATGTAATGTACAAGAATCGACAGTACAATATAATGAATAAAAAGACAACAACAGAAGTTTGTGGTTTCTTCGAAATAGGCGTTGTCCTGCAGTCTTCTCACAGAGGCCCCGTTCACCCAGGGTATTGGCACAGACCGCGCCATGTTGGTTTGGTCAGCATAGAGGACAGATATGGATGGGTGTCTGGATTGTGCTAGCTATCATCCAGGGTGTTAGTAAATTGTATTGGAGAACAGTCACACTTTGAAAGATGCTTTTTAAATTTATATAGCTCGAACTCAAACCGAAGGTATTGGAGCGCTTTACGTGAGCACCAGTTACGTTACACAAGGACACATCCATATTTTTGGTAGGCACGGGGAGATTAAATGATTTGCCCAGAATCCCAGGATGCTTTGCAGGAGTAAATAGACGTAAACTCTCAGAGAGTCTCACAATGCAAGAGCTGCTTCTCTTGAAGTTAGGGAGATGAGAGGTTTGCTGATTGCCATGTAAATATGTGTAAATTGGGCAGATTTGCATTAGTCAGTGGTCCTGTTCATTAATACAACCAAAGACATATGAAGGGCACCGATGCCTTTTGTTTATTGATAGATGCGACTTTAACCAGTTTTCACATTCTCAAAGAATTACATAGTCCAAGAGTCTGGATCAATCAATCTCCGTGAATCAATTTGTCTAATTCCCGAACTTCTCCCTTTTAGTTAGGCCAGAAGACCCCTCTACTTTCATGCCATTTGTTCCAATGCCCCCTTACTTTAAGATTTAAGCCTTTATTCAAACTGTTCACCACTGAATGTCACTTGCTATGCTACTGCTGCGTTTGATGTAAGAGTGCCTAGAGGTGCCTGGGTGTGAAGTAGTGTTGTTACCTACTGGCAGGCCTTCTCTCTCCACATCCTGGTCAGTGTGGTTATTGGGCAGTTCTCTGGAGAGTCGTGTCACTTGGTACTGGTGTCGCATGTCGCTGGGTATCAATACCCTACTCACTGGGTGCTGAGTGTTCCTTATTGAGTCTTGATCCGTGGCGTAGCAGGGGCCGGCTACCCGCCCCCTCCCCCCCTTACCTGCGGCCGTCAGGCGGCAAACGCAGGAAGCGGCAGCCCCCCCCTTTAATTTGGCCGCCATGGGCGGCACAAGGCCTAGCTAGGTCACTGGTCTTGATTCTCCAAAGAGTAGCCCAGTGAAAAAAATAAGGCTTATTCTAGGAAATGACGATGGTTTGAAAGTTAGAGTCCAGGCAGAGTTATATCCTTGAAAAGATATTGGACTTTATTTTCAGCAGCAAAATGCAGAACTGTAGAATAGAGGTAAACTCCCAAATTGAAGTACCTGGCGACTTTTGTGGCTGCAATATAGTACTTAGTAAGTCACTGTGCCTCATGGCAGTGCAGATGAATGTGCCAGAGTTCAGATGTCTTCACAGTCTCAGGCAGCCTTCAACGCTCCATCTTTTACCAGAGCCTTTGCTTACTGTCCATGGACAGTGAAACCAAAGGTATGCAGCAGAATACTACAGATTTCAAAGGGTGCCATGATACAGTTGCCCACAGGCTCATGCTGCAAGTGAGGACAACAGAGTGGATTTCAGCCCAGGGAGCTGAGAGTATCCAAAGCAATCTTACAAACGACTAAATCCCACCACTGAAAGCAAGCTGGGGTTCCCAGTCCAGAAAGAGTGAAGGTCAAAGAAACTGGTCTCCATATTAGTGTTCCAGTTAATGGACCCAGATCACACACTGAACACACGAGCTCCCAATATCAGCTGGGAACCTGCGGAGAAGTGTTACAACCCAACTGTGCCTTTAGGATGCTGTATCTCAGGAACCATCATTTGTGGAGCTGCAGTTCACACCACTGTGGAATTAAACCGACTAGCCTCGGCAAATAGCAGACTCTCCAAGGCTGTAGTGCAAAAGGGAAATTGTTGTGCCCCACTTGGGCTGTAATGGGTGACATACAACGCACGTGGGTTCTAGACAGGTCGCAGGGCAATTCAGGCTCACCAGTTAATCAGACGCAGACCACAGCAAGAGCAAAGCAGAGACCAAACTTTCATAAATCCAAATCAGAAAAATACGAGACGAAATGCAGAAAAGTAGCCTCAGGTGTACTGTCCCATCATTCCGGACAACATTTTAGTTTATGCAATCTGGTCTCACCCAGACCCCACCACACAGAAACATACAACATGCACCACACCACCTAAAGTTCTAGATATTCCTGCTAGAAAAAATATGCCTGTAGAGCTCCTCGCTGCTCCTCGGAGGTAGGCCTGTGCTTGGTCAAATACTTAAAAAAGAATGAAAAGTGGCCAAGACTGGCTTTGAACACAGTATGTGGGCGGTCTGCGGCTTCTTTAGCTCTCATCTCGTTGACTAGTTCATGGCTTCTCTGGAAGTATCTTTGGTGCACTACACGGTTGTCTAAACTGGACAGAGTGGACTGAAATAGGGCAATTTTGCTCAGTGGTAATTCACGCCAACATCAGCTCTATCCAGCCGTGAAAAAACCCCATATATTTATCCTTCTTTTCTATCTCAAAGATGGATTTTTGAGCCAGCATTTTAAACTGAAAGTTAAGCATGTTGAACTTAAATAGCAAACCAAAAATCTAGTTTTTGTTCCTAAAGTGCTGTTTAAAATAATAAGATAAAAAAAGTAGGGCTAAAGTAAAATATAGAGGTGTTACTGGAATACGGCAGTTATTTCCAGTGTAGAAAAATTATTAACAAATGAACATTTGCCCAAGTATCACCAGCAACCAACCTACTTTCGTCTCCTCTCAGATTCCTAGGTTTGACCCCTCCACTAAAGGCTTTTTTCTGTCTTCTTCTTTGGAACTTCTTTAATACTTTTTTAATCCATTCTTAGGTGGAGATTAACTGGGCTCGAAAGACGTGGGTTTACCAGGAACATAGAGTGACTTGCAGCCTGCCCATTGCTTTCCATTGATTGGCTGTATTGTCACTCTCATTAGCTGCTTTTTATTCAGTTGATACAAAAAGAAATCCCTGTTGGTACCAACGACAGTTTTTGGGGGGACCTATATTTCTTTAAGGGATTGAAAGAGCACAATACAATAACTTTTCAAACAAACACAAACAAATAAATAAGACATATAACCTAGATGAACGTTACTGCTCACGGCATGTATTAAGTTCAAAGTACATGAAACAGTCTATGTACATGTCAATGACTAGTTGCTCGAATTTGTGCAATGGTGTGACAAGACTGCTCATGCAAAGTAACTTTTGAAACAAGCATTTGCAATGCAATGCAATGTAAATGACAATGCCTTTTATTTATCTGTTTTGATAATTAACACATAAATAAAAGGCATTGTCATTTACAATGCCAATAGCTCAAACTCTTGTAAATGCGAGACCTATTGCATTTCAAAGAGGCGGCCGCCATTGTCCCGGGCTGCTTGGAAAGTGAAAGCGCGCATGGTGCGCTGAATGTTGCAGGAAAGCATGTTGTGCCTGCAGTAGGAGAAACTCATTAAAAAAATAGTGCTTTCAGACTAAAATAAGACTACAGAAGTAAAAGGGCTAGTCCTCATGGGAAGTTACAAATGAAGACAAGGCGGTACTAAGGAGGGACTAACAAGCCTGTTAACGAATCAGAAGCCAGCATTTACAAAGGACAATGACACAAGCCAATGAAAAATATGGGCGGAGAGTGGACGGAGCATCAACTCCATACTCGAATACAGCATGCCTCGCAGAGCAGCGCATGCGCTGCCGAAGCTCGACCTTAAAAGGAGGTGAATGAGGGTAAAAATGCAGATAAAATCGAACACAGTTCGCAAGCCACCTGTTAGCTGTCTGCCAATTCAAATATGATATAATTTGCCAGGGGCAACTAGGAGAGTTTCTTAGAAGTCCCAGGGGGAATACGCTTATGGCCAGACCCCTTAAAGAGCGTCGATGTTTCAACCCTATGGATAGCGTGGTTGCTTAAAACCATCAAGGAGGTTCATCATCGGGACGTAGGGGAGGGGGAGAGCAACCTTAAATTGCATGAGAAACACCTTCCGATAGGGAATTACGGGGTGAAAAGGAGGGCAGGCCTGTTCATCCTATCAATGTGCACCCAAATTGATCGCATAAGGCTGATGTGCACCCAAATTGATCGCATAAGGCTGATAAGAGTCCTTCTGCATGACGCCGTTCCTACCACCGTGAAAGGCCAGAGCGCACATCCGCTTCTTTCAAGTTGCGGACCTCGGCTGCACTAATCCCATTTCAGGCAGGATTAATGGGAAGGGCTCAATCATGATTTATTGGTTATTTTCTCCAGCCCTATCTTCCTGAAGGGCTCCTATCAGTCTTGTGTGACCAACTCTCAGTTGTCACCACTGTAAATAAAAAACAGGTATTCTTAATCCACAAATACGACAATTAATCATGTTGCTTCGTATCATTAAAACTGGTTTCTGAGCCATGACAATGTTGCTGATCCAACAAAGGGAATGAGATAAGGTGATTTGACAAGGTGTGCACAGAGTGTCTGCTAAAATTGGACCACAAACCCAAACCTGACTGTCAAAACTAATGTCTTATTCTCCAGATTAATATTTCCTCGCAGTTATTATGTATCCTTACTTGGAAGTCACTGGTATACTGTGGCATGAGATGCCACATTATGTATGTCATATATAACTAAGCGTAGACAATGACAAACTCGGGAAACGATTTATGGTGCATGTATCAACATAGTGACAGGTACCCTATAATTCTTGCATCGCTGCTTATTTATTTATAATATCACTGTTATTTGGAGCATATGCTTATGAGCCTTTGCAGTTGTTCTGTTATCTTGTACCTAATCTGTCGTAAGACTGTTGTGCTGAATGTGAGGTCCGACTTTTTTAGCTAGTGGCCAGGCTTGTGGCTTTGAGTGATAGTCTGTTAACATTATAAAACACAGTATTCAAGAGAAAGCATAGCACGACAGTTCTGTGCATTGAATATCTTAAGGTGGACTTTGGGCAGGTAACTTCCACAGGCCCTGTGGCATAACAACCATCAGTGGCAGATGTTGACTGCATCACATGACATGTGGCTATTCAATGCTAGGACTTCTCAATCTCATTACTTGGCTTAGCCGACCAGCTGTACCGAAAACTCCAAGCTCTTGTGCCTCAGCCCCACTCTTTACAGACTGTCTTACAAAGATCTTTCACTAGACACCCCTTCACTCTCTCACGCTGAACTCTGCCGTATGTCATCTTCTTCCAGTCATCCACGTCACCCACTTATCTTCACCTCATCATCACCTTCCTCTTGGTATACCTACCACTATCCTCAGCTGAACGTTTAGGTGTGCACTATGGCTCCCAGATTCCAATTGAACAATATACAAATAATCTGGCATTTTCGCTTCTTCCAATGAGACAAGTCCACAATCATTCCCTAGCCCTGAATAGTTTTATGAACTGTAATACTTTCCTCCTCGGCGGTCATCCCCAGTATGCCTACATCAGGATATTCAGAGGTCCATTTGCCAACCACAAAATCAAAGTGCACCTATTATCTCATCCAAGTACACCAGAAAATCTGCAGTGTCAGGGCAGTCACAATCAGAAAGAATCCATCACCCCTTCCAGACATTAAATCTAACAGCAACCTGAAGTTCAATCCTATGTAACAGAATTCACTCTCATTGCTAACAGCAGAAGGGAGACCCAAATTTATGGCGAGCTCACCAACAAATGTTTCGGTGGTTTAAACCCTAGATAAAACACAGAACCAGAATCTAAGGAATACAAAGACCAAAGCTCTCAAATGCTCTCCGTCTAGCCTTGAGAGCACAGCAAAGCTATAAAATACAAAGTAAATCTTCAGGCAAGTGATGAAAACTGAGGTATTCAGACAATCATATGTCTTAAAACAGACCCCAAGCACATTGACAAGTAATACTGAATGGCTGGATTCATTCTGTACATGCTCAATATGAACTCTGTCTACCAATCACCTATCATCCAACCTCAACTACATTAACAACTGTCTGCCCTAATATTGACAGAATGGTCATCAAACCTATTGTCGATTGCTGATTGGTAGCCCAACACCAATCTCAGCCATACTAAGGTCACACATTGTACACTCCCATCCAACAGTGTCATCTTAAGAATTTTTGGGGCCTTGAGCCAAAAATATTTTGGGAACCCCATTCAGAACAACCTTGAATTGTATTGCATATTTTCTGCTAATTCAAGCTTGCATCAAGGAAGCAATACAGAAAAATTGACAAACGTGAGATCGAGTGATAGAAAGATAACATTACCAGGGGGGCCCTTGGAAGGTGGGGGCCCTGGGCAATTGTCCACGTTGCCCATGCCTTAAAACGTGTCCACTACCCAACAGAACCCACCACCTGTGCGTTCAATTGTATGCATGACACTCAGAAGTGATCGAAAGGCAGCACATTAGAGCAGTGTATTGCAAAGTTTAAAATAAATAATATTAAGCCCTCAGACAATGCTCTTTTGGCCCAAGATGGACAGCAACCTCTCCTTCAAAACTCAAAATGCACGAATAGGTAGACATGTTGGTCCCGCTTATTAGTCCTCTGGAAAATAAAGTCCTGCCTCAGAACAACTGAATCCAAATACATTCCCACTCGGATGATGACAAGTTCCAATGAATCAGCAACCCTGACTTAACAATAAGTGGGTTAATTAGACTTTAGGCGACAGGGTACTCCACCACGTATGCTGTCCGCCAAACAGACAGTTCACCCACTCTACTTAGAGGCATGTAACCCATCCTGTTGCTTCCGGGAGATCCCCCGCTGGCGGACAACTCAGACCTATGGCCCCACGGACATTGGGCAATTGGTCTAAGTACCTCAGACTGTCTGCCCTGTTTAGGGCAAACATTCTGTTGTACTCTTTTTCTTGTTCTAAACTGCCAGAGAGAGCATAGCAGGCCAAAGGAAAGAAACATAAAAATGATCCACACATGCTGGGAGAAAATTCTCAGGTTGCCAAGGCTGTTAGTTTATTTTGTTTTTCAAAAATAAACTACCACTTTGAGAGTTTATTTTTGAAAAGCAAAATAGTTTGCTGAGTGGCTGCATGAAACATGTCTGCTGCTCTTCAAACTCACAGTACTTTCAGTGGAGCTTCTGTGGTGGTGGCTCCTCTGCAGGCACTGAGATCTCTGTCAGGCAGAAATAGATCTCTAAATACGCAGGCTGTTGTCCACCAGGGAGCGGAGTACATGCCTCCGCTGCTCGAATGAAACAGATTATGGCCTGTAAAACCCTGCATGATGACCTAGGTCCACTGCACGCACCTACATGTTTCATCTCAGGACTAAAGGAATATTTTCATATAACACCCATGCTAAAGGACCTACACTAGTCCTGGACGTAATTCAAATTAGGTGTAATTTACCACGCATACGTGAGTGGTGCAAAATGTGCCTTGCCAACGTCACTGTTGATGTTTTGTACTTAATATAAATAAAACACATAATTTCCTTCACATGGCTCAGTGTTGAGAATTCCGAGCTGCCCTGGAAGTCTCAATGAGGGCTCATTTGCAGCTTTAACCCAGTCAGGGCTCCAGGAGGCTGGATACATTCTCTCCAATGTCCCCCTCTGTCACTTGGTGTGCACAGATTACAAGCCTTCCTCCAGACTATTAGAGACATTGGCCTGAGTCTTTGGCTACCTTTCAGCCCTGTCCGATGAGCCTTTCTTCCAATCCTTGCTTCCCGGAGAGCAGGCAGGGATGCAAAGCTGACATCCCTGTGCAGGGCGACAAATGCAAAAAGAAAAGATGATGGACAGAATGCTGAGTTAATCAAACATTCACCTCCAGTCACAGATCTGGGTTAAATCCATCGTTTTTTTGCACGCTACGTCATTCCAGTTTAGACCCAGCCATATGCAAATCAGTCTTGACCCTGTGCCCCATGGGAACAGTCCAGCCGGAACTGCCAGGCCAGGTCCTCCCTAGACCAGAAACATGCATCCTGGGACCGGTTTCGGGGTAACACCCCTCATCAGCCAGGCTAGCTTGAATCTGGTGGCGTAACGCGCACGGGGCCCACGTCTGGGCATACCCTTCCCACTTAGGGTGACAAATGCAAAAAGAACAGATGATGGAAAGAATGTTGAGTTAATCAAACATTCACCCCCAGTCACAGATCTGGGATAAATCCATCGTTTATTTGCACGCTACGTCATTCCAGGTTAGACCCAGCCATATGCAAATCAGTCTTGACGCTGTGCCCCATGGGAACAGTCCAGCCCGAACTGCCAGGCCCTCCCTGGACCAGAAACAAGCATCCTGGGACCGGTTTCGGGGTAACACCTCTCATCAGCCAGGCTAGCTCGAAACTGGTGGCGTAGCGAGCACAGGACCCACGTCTGAGCATACCCTTCCCACTTAGGGTGACAAATGCAAAAAGAACAGATGATGGACGGAATGCTGAGTTAATCAAACATTCACCCCCAGTCACAAACCTGGGTTAAATCAATAGCTTTTTTGCACGCTACGCCATTCCAGTTTCGACCCAGCCATATGCAAATCAGTCTTGACCCTGTGCCCCATGGGAACAGTCCAGCCCGAACTGCCAGGCCAGGTCCTCCCTGGACCAGAAACAAGCATCATGGGACCGGTTTCGGGGTAACACCCCTCATCAGCTAGGCTAGCTGGAATCTGGTGGCGTAGCGAGGACGGGACCCACATCTGGGCATACTCTTCCCACTTAGGGCGACAAAAGCAAAAAGAACAGATGATGGACGGAATGCTGAGTTAATCAAACATTCACCCCCAGTCACAGATCTGGGTTAAATCCATCATTTTTTTGCATGTTACGCCATTCCAGTTTAGACCCAGCCATATGCAAATCAGTCTAGACTCTGTGCCCCATGGGAACAGTCCAGCCCGAACTGCCAGGCCAGGTCCTCCCTGGACCTGAAACAAGCATTTTGGGACCGGTTTCGGGGTACCACCCCTCATCAGCCAGGCTAGCTTGAATCTGGTGGCGTAGCGAGCACGGGCTGTTGTCCACCAGGGAGCGGAGTACATGCCTCCGCTGCTCGAATGAAACAGATTATGGCCTGTAAAACCCTGCATGATGACCTAGGTCCTCTGCACGCCCCTACATGTTTCCTCTCAGAACTGAAGGAATATTATCATATCACACCCATGCTAAAGGACCTACACTAGTCCTGGACGTAATTCAAATTAGGCGTAATTTACCACGCATAAGTAAGTGGTGCAAAATGTGCCTTGCCAACGTCAGTGTTGATGTTTTGTACTTAAAATAAATAAAACACATAATTTCCTTCACATGGCTCAGTGTTGAGAATTCAATGAGGTGTTGAAGTCTCAATGAGGGCTCATTTGTAGTTTCAACCCAGTTAGGGCTCCAGGAGGCTGGATACATTCTCTCCAATGTCCCCCTCTGTCACTTGGTGAGCACGGATTACAAGAAAGGTAGGTAGCCTACCTCCAGACTATTAGAGACAAGGGCCTGAGTCTTTGGCTACCTTTCAGCCCTGTCTGATGAGCCTTTCCTCCAATCCTTGCTTCCCGGAGATCAGGCAGGGATGCAAAGCTGACATCCCTGTGCAGGGCAGCCTGCTCTGGGCGGTTTACCCAGCACTGTATTGTGATTGGTTGAGTACACTTGTCAATCCGATTTCCCTACTTCCCTATCGAACTAAGTGGAAAAATATATGAGTAGGATGTTCGCAAATTTTCTGGAAAGCCATAACATTCTAGAGGCAGAACAGAATGGTACTAGACAGCTCATGGGACAGAAAATCAGCTCTAATCTTGGCCTTAGACGACCTGAGTTTGGTGGTTGACTGGGGTCAAACAGCAGTACTGATATTAATAGATCATTCGGCTGCATTTGACACCGTCAACCACCAGATACCACTACAGGGACTAAAAGAGATAGGAGTGGAGGGTACATGTCTGAAATGGTTTGAATCCTTCCTGGCAGAAAGATATCAAGCAATGTCTATTCCTCCATTCCGTTAAAACGTCAGGAAAATGGAACATGGGGTATCATAGGGCTCAGCCCTGAGTCCCATATTGTTCAATATCTATATATGCCCACTACTACAATTGATGAGGTCCTTTGGGATTTCTTTTGTGAATTACGCTGATGATACACAGTTAAAAATAACCTTGGAGAAGAACTGTCCCAACTCTATTGACAAGCTCCACTTCTGCATTCAGAACATGGCCAGCTGGCTAAAGAAGAACTGCCTTAAATTCAACACAGAAAAAACAGAGTTTCTTTGCTGTTCATCTTCTAAAATTTCTGATGGACTTCCAGGAAACTTCTGGCAATGGGACAGCACTGAAAATCCACAAGCATCGCAGGTAGTGCGAAATCTCAGAGTGCATGTTGATGAAAATCTCTCCCTAGACACACATTAATAAAACAGCATCCACCTGTTTTGGATTGTTGAGAAATTTGAGGGAATTAGTCCCACTACTTTCTCAACCTGCCAGAAAGCTAGTGATACAAAGAGCAATCCTTAGTAGATTGGATTACTGCAATGTGCTGCTGGTGGGAGTTCTGGAATATCTAAGTAATAGGCTGTACAGGATACAAAAACTTGCAGCAAAACTGGCCCTGAATAAAGCAAGAAAGGACTCAGCATCAGAGGCCTTGAGAACCTTACATTGGCTACCAGTGAACACATGAGTCACACTCAAGGCAATGTGCATTGTTCACAAAGATGTGACGGTCTGTCCTCACACACCACCAGGTGTCATGCTTCATCATAGGACAACCCACGCCCTCCAAAAACCCGGTTTGATGGAGAGTGGGCATTCACCTGGTGTTAGGGAGGCGCAAGTAACTAAGAATGGACCCATGATTAAAATGTATTAAAAACCAAAGTGGCATCCTAAACACTGTTATTCGCTAGACATGACACTTGGTATTAAAATCCAATGTGGGGACAAGAGGATTTAGTACCCCATCACCACTATTACCGGCGACATGTTTCTGCCTAGTGGCTCAACTGAGTCTGCGGCATTCTTCAGAGAGGGAGCCTGAGAAACATCTGCCACATCCAAGGAAGTCAGCAGGCACGCAAATTACCCACTCCTGATTCAGGGAGGTAGCATCGAAAAATAACAATGCAGGACTCTTTTGAGGGCCTGTAGTTGGAATGAGTACACTTTTAATCCTTTAACATGGATGCATTGGAGGGCAAGTCTGGTGCCAGCAGCCACAGTACTTTCAACTCCAATAGTGTATATTAAAGTAGTTGCAGTTAAAAAGCTTGTAGTTGGATCTTGGAATCGAGCTGTATCTGTTTCTCGGTGCCCCCTTGATGCTCTTGACTGAGTGTAATGACGGATCGAACCCTTTACTTTGAAATAATCAGAGTGTTTAAAGCAGGCAGATTGCCTGAATACTTCAGCTATGAGTAATGGAACTGTTCTCTAGTTCAGTTTTGTTGGTTTACGGAACTGGTGCCATGTCTAAGAGGGCTACATTAGTATTGTGTCACTAGAGGTGAGATTCTTGGACCGGCGCAAGATGAACGAAATCAAAAGCATTTACCAAGAATTTTTTCATTAATCAATAACAAAAGTTGGAGGTTCGAAGATAACGTTGTAATCCTGACCATAAACGATGCAGACTAGCGATACAGCAGCGTTAGTCCCATGATCCACTGAGCAGCTTCTGGGAAACCAAAGTCTTTGGATTCAGGGGGGAGTACGGTTACAAAGTGAAAAGTTAAAAGAATTGATAGAAGGGCAACACCAGGAGTGGAGTCTGTTGCTTAATTTGGTTCAACACGGAAAACCTTACCTGGCCCACACAAGGAAAGGAGTACCAGACTCCAAGACTTTTTCTTGATTCTGTGGGCAATGGTGCATGGCTGTTCTTAGTTGGTGGAGAGATTTGTCTTGTTTATTCCGATAACAAACGAGACTCTGCCATGCTAACTAGTTATGGGATCCCCAGTGGTTGGCGTTCAACTTCTTAAATGGACGACTGGCTTTCAGCCACACAAGATTGAGCAATAACAGGTCTATGATGCCCTTAGATATCCAGGGCTGCAAGTGCGGGTAACTTGCTAAACCCTGTCCATAGGGATTGGGGATTGCAATTATTTTCAATGAAAGAGGGATGCCCAGTAAGTGCAGGTCATAATCTCGGGTTGATTAAGTCTCTGCCCTTTGCACACCACGTCCGTAGCTACTACCGATTGGATGGGCACTGGATCGGGCCCACCGGGGTCAGCAATGGCTCTGGTGGAGCGCCGAGAAGATGATCAAACTTGGCTACCTAGTGGAAGTACATTTTTCTGTAAATGGACCTGCTGAAGTATCATTAAGGGTGGAGTGGCCTGAGCAACTAATCGTGACAGCCTGATACCTCGGCCGCCTCTTAGCCGGAACGCAAGGCACTTGGCCCAGCCCACCCCTCTGATGTGTCCTGGTCAGTGAAGCGGTCCTCGGGTGCTGGGCATTTGGGTTAGGACATGGCACGGGGTTGGCTCTTACACTTGAAAGGACACAACTAACACATGAGGGAATGGGGCGAATGATACCCCTGGCCCTCTGGGAGAGGCACAATGCAAGAGAGAGATACCCCTCCAGAAAAGAAACCCATGTTTACCATGTAGGCTCCAGAGGATAGCTGAATTGCAGTGCCTTCCTGGGCTTGAACCCCCAAAGGGGCCTGCCACCTGGGCCCTTTCATGCTCGAACCACAGCCCACCCGGGTTTCGAGTGACTCAGAAGTGGCCTGTCTTGGGTGGCAAGACAGCGTGGATGAGAAGGAGCGTAGGCCATGAGGGAACCCTGGCTCTTCCTCATGGAGATGCTGTGCCCCTCAAAACCAGTTTGAACTGCTTTGAGCTGTGGGAGAAGCTACTCAGGGCTGCTGAAGTTTCCATTTGTATACAAGAAGTGGGTGAGCCGCTTTGACGGTGTGGGGGAACCTGGCTCTTCTCCCCTCGGTACCGCCCACCAGAGCAACAGGACCTCAGCCCACTGGCATGCCTTGGGCTGCTGCCTAAGCTGGAGACTCTCGATGAGCAGGGGTCGATCTCTGGCTTCAGTCAGTGGTGGATGGCTCATGTTCAGGTTGGGCAACCCTCTCGGGTTGCCCGGTACCTGGCGGCCTGGCCCCTTGTGGTCAGGCTGGGGTTTAAAGACTTGTGTGGCCCTGTCCAGGAGGGCCGCCAGTGTGCTTGGCCTTCCTGGCATTGGTGGATAGGTGAGCATCCAGTCAGCCTCGTCCTGAAAACCCCAAGGTGACTGGCTGTGTGTGGCTGTCTGTGGTGTCCCACGGCTGCCCGCCTGACCCGCCTTGGGCGCCTATTTTTGTGGATGGGGCTGGGGGTGGATGCAGCTGATGATTTCTATACTGGCCCCCATGGCAAACATGGGAAATGGTGTGCTGCCATGACCCCTCAGTGCGAAAGTGGGTCCCCTCTTCTGATGGCAAGGGAACTGGTCTGGCTCTCTCATGCTTCGGCATCTGACTACGACCTCAGATCAATCAGATGTGATGGCCTGCTGAAATTAAGCTTATTACTAAGTGGAGGAAAATAAACTAACCAGGATTCCCTCAGTAACAGCGTGTGATGAGGGAAGAGCCCAGCGCCAAATCCCTGCCCAGCGGCAGGTGCAGGAAATGTGGCGTAACGAAGATCGACCTCCAGCATCACTCAGGAGACCCAAGTCCTTCTGATCAAGGCTCACCCTATGGACATATTAGGCTGGTAGTGGGCCCCAGCGTGGCAGGATCAGGTCTTCTTGAGGATGGGTAGCCTGGAAATTCAGCCCAATGCAGGTGATAAATTCCATCTAAAGCTAAATATGGGTGCGAGACCGACAGTCAAAAAGTACTGTAAGGGAATGTTGAAAAGAACTTTGAAAAGAGAGTTCAAGAGCGCATGAAATTGTCAAGAGGTAAACAAGTCAGGTCAGTGCAATCTTTCCGGAGGATTCAACACAGTGTGAAGGATGGTTGCCCGGAAAGGCGGATCCCCTCTGTGGGACCGCCACTTGGATGCATGGTGCATTTCCTTTATGGTGGTGTGCCCTGATCGGCTCCAGGTCTGCAAGGAAGGCTTCGGGCGGTAGGTGGCTCTCCTATTTGGCAGCAAGTGTTATAGCCCCCTGGCAGCAGCTTCGGTGTGTCTGTGGGCTGAGGGGGACTAACCACCTCCATTCCCTCCCCCAGCAATCTCCCCGGCCTCTCTCGGGGGAACACTGGGGTAGGGAAGGGGGGTAAGGTGTGACAACCAACTGGGGCAGACTGGGCTTACTGCACCCTGACTGCGTAGCGCTGTGGGGTGGGGTAGGGAGGACCAAGTTGGGTGCCAGGGGTCTTCGGTCTTCTTGCAAAAGTGACCAGGGAGTCTAACCTGCGCAAGTCGCAAGGCTGATCGAAACCCTGTGGTGCAGTGAAGGTGAGGAAATTCTGTTGGAGGTCCATAATGGTCCTGGAAATCAGTAGCCTGACTTGGATATAGGAGCAAAATACTAATCTCTAGTAGCTAGTTCCCTCTGATGGTTCTCTCAGAATAGCTAGCACTAAGAAACCATAGTTTTGTTCCCTCTAAAGAAGCCCTCCGCAGACCCAATGGACCTCAAGAACTTTAGGCCCATCTTACTGCTTCCTTTTGCTGCCAAAGTCATTGAAAAGGCCGTCAACACCCAGCTAGTACACTTCATAGAAACCAACAGCATCCTAGACACCTCTGAATCCGGATTCCGCAGCAACCACAGCACCGAGACCGTCTTCCTCGGCGCCACTGACGATATCCGCGTCATCCTCGACTAAGGCCAGACGACCGCCCTCATCCTCCTGGACATATCAGCAGCCTTCGACACCATCTCCCACCACACTCTAGCCACCAGACTCCACGATCCCGGCATCCAAGGAAAAGCCTTAGACTGGATACGATCTTTCCTCTCAGGCAGAACACAGAGAATAAGACTCCCGCCCTTCCTCTCAGAACCGACAGAGATCAGACGCGGAGTACCCCAAGGATCCTCCCCCAGCCCCACACTCTTCAAAGTTTACATGGTCCCCCTCGCAACCCTCGTCAGAAACCACGGGCTCAATATCGTCTCCTACGCCAATGACACCCACCGACATCACCAGGTGCAACTTCCAAGAAGGGATGAAAGCCGTTGTGACCTGGATGAGCAACAGCTGCCTGTAGCTAAACTCGGAGAAAACAGAAGTACTCATCCTCGGCTCCACCCCCTCCGCATAGGACAACACCTGGTGGCCTCCTGCCCTCGGAAACCCTCCCACCCCAACGAACCATGCATGCAACCTCAGTATCATACTCGACTCTTCATTAACCATGAATCATCAGATCAACGCCGTATCCTCCGCATGCTTCAACCCCCTTCACATACTTCGCAAGACATACAAGTGGATCCCCCCTGACTCCAGGAAAACCGTCACCCACGCACTCATCACCAGCAGACTGGACTACGGCAACGGCCTCTATACCGGAATCAACAAAATACTCCTCCACATACAAACTCCAGACCGTCCAGAACAACGCAGGCAGACTTATCCTCCATATCCCATGACACGACCATATCACCCACACCTCCGCGACCTCCACTGGCTCCCCGTCGAAAGAAGAATAACCTTCAAGCTGCTCACACACGCCTACAAAGCCCTCCACAACACCGGACCCCAATACCTCAATGACCGAATCTCCTTTCATGCCCCCAAAAGAAACCTTTGCTCAGCCGGCCTGGCCCTAGCCAACCTCCCTCATTTCTACAGGACCAGAGCAGGTGGAAGAGCCTTCTCCTACCTCGCATCCAAGACCTGAACAAACTCCCCTTTCACCTCCGACGAAGCCCGACACTGCACCAGTTCAGAAAGGACCTCAAGAACTGGCTCTTCGGATGACCCCAACGGAGCTGCTCACACACCCCCCCTAGCGCCTGGAGACCCTCACGGGTGAGTAGCGCGCTTCACAAAACTCTGATTGATTGATTGTCTAGTAAAGCAAATGATTAGAGGTCTTGGGGATGAAACAATCTCAACATATTCTCAAACTTTATATGGGTAAGAAGTTCAGCTTGCTGGCACGAAGCAAGGCATCAATGTGAGTGTCTAGTGGGCCACATTTGGTAAACAGAACTGGTGCTGCAGCATGAACTGACTGCCGGCTTATGGTGCCCATTGTCGATGATCATCAGAAGCTAGAAAAGGTGTAGGTTGATATAGACAGCAGGATAGTGGCCATGGAAGTCAGAATCCACTACAGAGTGTGTAACAACTCACCTGCCAAATAAATTAGCTCTGAAAATAGATGGCACTGGAGTGTCTAGCCCATACCCAGCCTTCACTGAGAGTCGCAGAGGCCAGACTGCCATGAGCAGGAGGGCAGCTGTGGTGTGCACGGAAGCCTGGGGTGAGGGCCCGGATAGAGCTTCCACAGGTGCAGTTCTTGGTAGTAGTTGCGAATATTCAAACAAGAACTTTGAAGGCCGAAGTGAAGAACTGTTCCATATGTGAACAGCAGTTGAAGAGATGGGTGAGCGCTGTTTGAAAGGGACAGGAGATGGCCTCCATTGTCTTCAGCCGATCAAAAGGAGTTGGGCTCAGATCCGGGAGTGATGCGGCTTCCAGTGCAGTAACGAAAACGACCCCAGAGAAGCCAATGGGAGCCATGGGGAGAGTTTTCTTTTCTTTGTTGAAGGGCAGGTCACCCGGGAATTTCTGCCCTGAGAGAGGGGCCTGAGCCTTGGAAAGCGCTACCGTTCCAGCGGCTTCTGGTGAGCTTTCGTTGGTCCTTGAAAATTCGGGAGAGATGGTGTAAATCTTGCATCAGGCCGTACCCATATCTGCAGCATATCTCCAAGGGGAACAGCCTCTGGCATGTTGTACCAATGTAGGGAAGGGAAGTCGGTAAGTCAGATCCGTAACTCCAGGATTGGCTCTGAGGGATGGGTCAGTCAGTCTGTGTTGTAAAGCAGGGCTGGTTGCGTGCCCGGCTGGACGTGGTGTCATACTTCGGGGCGGCAGTGATATTGGTGCAAGGTGGGCCTTTCCTGTGGATCGCCACAACTGTGGTGGTTGCTCTCCTGTGCTTCACCCTGGGGTGCGGTGCCAGAGTTCTGCCTCGGCTGGCACCTGACTTAGAACTGCATACCAGGGAAATCCGAATGATTAATTAAAAACAAAGTATCGCGAAGTCCCAAATCGGGTCTTGACGCAATGTGATTTCTGCTCAGTGTTCTGAATGTCAAAGTGAAGAAATTCAGTCGGGAGTAACTATGATTCTCTTAACCTTTTCTCAGTCATAGTGGCCTTTACATCCAAGTGGTCCCACTGGTAACTGTCTCTATATCACTATACTCTACATAGAGAAGTCTATAGAGATAGGTCAAACAAGGGTTCTAACATGGCAGCGAGCGCGATAGTGAGAAATGGCGAAGCTAACGATCACAATTCCAGATGGGGTAGTTCCTGGCGATTAAAAACCCTGTTAAGATGGTGAAAGGAGGTGCTGTGTTTTCTATAAATTGTTAACCTCCTTACTGATTTTGTCAATCCAGCACCCACTTCTAACAGCACAACGTATAACAACGATTCAGATCACGTTATGGCACTCTGTTCACCCTCTGTAACAACAGAAGAAGAAATAACCATAGACCTCAGTGACACCATTGAATGTGTGGCCTCCTCAGCCAAGAGTGACAATATTGCATCAAAACTCGAAAATCTGTCTAATGTTTATGAGGTCAACGATAAACTCAATAACAAGAAAAGTGATTACACCAAAAAGGTCACTTACTGGAAATATCTCAATGACAAATATAACATTATCTATGTGGAGACATAATGGGAACTTTCAAAGAGCTGAGAAAGCATGTCTCCAATAAACATAGAGGATTCTATCTGAAAACATATTGTTCAAAATGCGACAAGGAAGCAGAATTCCATAACATTACATGCCACTATGCAAAATGCAAAGGAAGAACAAAAAAAGGAGAGCTGCAATTTCTATGAAGCTTTTGTGACCTCAGATTCGGAACAAAAATTGGAGTATCACAACATGCTCGGCATGCATATCCAAGAGCTCAAAATTATGCTAGGCTCGCAGCACTAGCAAGCAGCAAACCATCCAAATTAAGGTCACAAGAAGAACTACAGCTGTTAGCAGAATTGGAGAAAGTATACGAAAACAAAAGAAATATTAATGCGCTGATGGTTCCACATTTTGATAAAAACAGGAAACAAATTGCAGAAAAAAGAAGAGATAGAAGACATAAAAGTAAAAAATGACAAAGAATGTGCTGCAAGCATCCAACAACACTGAAAGTGACTCCAACGATGAACCCGAAGTTTCAGTAGAAACACTAAAAGACTTTATCAACAAAAAGCATGCGCCAAAAATCAGGAACTTTGATGATCTGAACAATAGAATCTCAGAAGTTGAGAAATACTCTAAAAATTCAAAGCATCACGATGCTGCTTTGGACCTGATGGATGAAATTGTGACTTATACTTCAAAGAACACCAACAATATAAGTCCTATACCAGTCAATCGAAATGAATAAACAAGTGAACCCAGTAATGAGCCTATGAACACCGCTCAAGATGAGCATCAGAATGCCTCAGTTCAAAGTAACATATCAAAAAAAGACAAGAAAATTGGAAGGCTCAATCGAACACATAAGAAAAAGTATGCTAAAGCAAAGGGCAGCTACAAGGAATACCAGGCAATGTTCAAGAAAGACAAGAAGAGAATTGCCAGGATAATCACTGATGGTGCAGAAGATGCCACTTGCCAAATCAGTGCCAATGATATCTTTCAATACTATAAAGATATAATAGAAAAAGAAAATAAGAAAGCCCCCAAATTCATCCCTATTGACAGGATACTGGATGAATGGATGTTGAAAGACTATACAAAGAAATTACACTGCTTGAAATAACTGAAGCCTTCGAACATTCAAACTTAAATAAAGCAGTGGGGCCTGACATAATTGGCCTAAATGATCTGAACATTGTTCACAACAAACAACCAAGCCTGCTGCCCAGAATTTTAACGTCTTTATTAACTATGAGAAGAGGCTCAGAAAGTATAAAGAAAAACTGTTCAATATTAATCCCCAAAAATGTACCGATCAGTGTACTAAAGAAAACCAGTAACTGGAGGCCAATACCAATCATTCATGAAGCTATTCACGAAAATATTGACAAAAAGACTTATCCTCATTCATCAATCTAAATATGAGACAAAAAGGCTTCATGAAGGTGAGAGGTTGTCTCGAAAATCTGACTCTTCTTCAGAATATTATAAAAGGGGCATGAAAAAACAAAGATTCTCTAGCAGTGGTGTTCATAGACATCTCCAAAGCCTTTGACTCTGTCAGTCATGGTCACATTCTATGGAGTCTCGAAAGGCACAGAGTTCCTTCATACATCAGAGATATAATAAAAGACTTGTATTCTGACTCAACAACGTTTTTCAAGGTCAAGAAAAATGAATCTACACCAGAAATAAGAATGGAATCTGGTAAAGCAAGGTGACTCATTATACCCACTGTTGTTTAACATTGCCATGGACCCTCTGATATGTGATCTTCAGAAAAACAGCAAGGGCTTCACATTCGGCTCACATGGTCTCATTGAACAGATCACAGCTCTAGCCTTTGCCGATGATATAGCAGTACTCAGCAACACCTGGGAAGGAATGAGTACTAATCTGAAGATCATTGAAAAATTCAGTAAAGCAACAGGTTTAAAACTAAATGTGAAAAAAACACATGGATTTTACATAAGTCACCAGAAAGACAAAATCCTGGTCAATAACTGCAAACCATGGCAATTTGAAAAACAAGATATTGAAAATATTCATCCAGGTGACAGTGAGAGATACCTCAGATTGAACTTGAATCCAAACACCAGCAATACAAATAACAACAAAATAAATGAGTTTCATACAAATTGGGCTAAAAAACTAGACAATTTACCACTCAAGCCCGCTCAAAAAATAGAAATCTTGTGTCAATATTTGATCCCTAATTTGTCATTTAAATTGGAAATGAGGAGCGCAGAAGCAAAAACTTTAAACACTCTGGATCAAACAATAAAGAAATATGTCAAACACTCCCTACACCTACCTGCATACACTTGCGATGGTCTCTTCTACTCCAAAAAATCACATAGGGCCTCATTGTACCAAAGCTATGTACAACAATCAGACTAAACAAAATCAACAATTTACTATACCTCAGAGAAGCTCCAGATCTGTACATAGTTCATCCCTACATGTATGCAGGGGAAATAATAAATGAAAAGATCGATAATATCATCAAAACACACAAACGTAACATTTTAGACAGTAGATTCCTGAGTTATGATTTGCAATTGTTAGCAGCTTATGATTGGAGGAAAGAGGAATTTGAGAAATGGAAAGATCTCCCTGTCCAAGGTGATGGTATTAACTATTTAGCAAACAATCCACCCTCAAATTTCTGGATCAGCAAGCACAACAAACTAAAAGAAAACCAATACATAGATGCACTGATGTTAAGAGCAAATGCTTTGTACACCAGATAAACCATCACTAGGGGAAGAAATCGAACATTTGCTACTTGCAGATATTGTAAATATGTTTGCAAAACAATTGCTCACATTTCAGGTGCATGTCCTAAACCAAGGATATAAGGTTCAAAAGACATACAACATTTTGAAATTGCTCATCGATAGAGCAAAAAGTGTGGTTGGATGACATATAGGGAACCTCATGTCAAAAACAGTCAAGGTGAACCACGAAAAACAGATGTAGTATTTAGCAAATATGGCACTGCTGTAGTGATTGATGTCTCATTTCGATATGAACCCTCACAGAATTCCCTTGAGCTAGCTTTTGAGAGTAAAGTTAAATATCAGGATTTATCACAGGAAATCAAAGATCTCACCAACTGTTCCACTGTAAACTTTCATGGCTTTATTGTAAGATGTAGGGGTATTTGGCCTCAGTGTAATGATGTTGCTCTGGCTGATTTAGGTTTACAAATGTCTTTCCCATTCAAGAAGAATATTTTCCTGACTACTTTAATGGACACTCTTAAAATGTGCCAAGTATTCATGGACAATTACATGTCAAGCTAAATGCTTAGATGTACACTGTTTTGCATCACACACATTTCCTTATTGTAAACAATATTGTTTTAAAAATGTTTATCCATTGATATTTAAATCTGGTTAGAACAGTTTTGAGTTTATACAAAGTAGATTATAGTTGACATGCTGAATTTAAATATATAGTTAGAAATAGGAATGTTTATTCAATAGCTTTAGAATTATTATAGATGTGTGCGTGTGACAATTTAGATATAGAAGTGTACATCATGGCAATTGAAATGGCATGAATTCAGAATAGGTCTCAAATAATTACATACACATAATCAGTACATATCACATATTGATTATTAATGTCCTGCTAATCATACTTTAAATTTATCAGGACTGTTCGTAGACAATTTAAATTGTTAGAATAGTACTGGAGGGTGTACTATCTCTAGCCTATACGTGATCCCAGTTCCTGTGAGGACAGCTTTAAGTGTGGCTGTACTCCGGAACGAATGTTATGTTGTTGGAAGCAAGACCGCTTTGACGCTGATGGGCAGCATTAATAACCCAGAATGAGCCACCTCCTGGTGGTACGGAAATAGCCAAATGCCTCATCATCTAATTAGTGAAGCGCATCAATGGATGAACGAGATTCCCACTGTCCCTACCTATTATCTAGCGAAACCACAGCCAAGGAAATGGACTTGGTAGAATCAGCGTGGAAACAAGTCCCTGTTGACCGTGACTCTTGCCTGGCACTGTGAAGAGAGATGAGAGGTCTAGGATATGTGGGAGGCCTCCCACTAGATGAAAAACGGCTTCCCAGGCAGGCTCAAAGGGAGAGGAGTGTTTGCTGGAGGCTTAACCCCTCTTAGCTCCCCCGACTCGGGCACTAGGAAATTCGAAGGCCCCACCAGAGGCACCCTTATTTGATGGACTGGGTATACAGTCCCTACGCAGGGCATGGTGGCTGCATACTGGGGTGGACTCTTGTGCCACTCTGGGGTGTGAAGCGTAGAGGGAAACCCCCCTCCTCAGGAAGACCCAGCCACCAGGAAGATCCCAGGGCAGCGTGACATCAAACCATGGAGGAGTCTGGGGCTCATATGGGCTGAGTAGCTCCTGTAAAGCCCCAGGAGAGGTGGGCGAAGCCATACCTTTTGCCTGCGAGGCCTGTTTTTGCCTGAAATACAACCTTTACTTCGATATGCAGAAACTGTGTATTTTCCTCTTATTACTATGTAAACCGCAAAAATAGTGCAAAGGCTTGTCCCATGTTTTGCCCTGGTACAGACATAGCTTGCTCCAGTCTGTTTTACACAAGCATTACGAAAGGTGCAAATGGATTTGCACCATTCTTTGCAGTGGTGTGAAGCTTCTGTTATATGGACCCAGACAACAAGTCATTTTAAGCTGTATTCCAAAAATTTGGAAAGGAATCCTGGCACACATCAGTCTTGCCCCTTTGCACTTGCACTCTGAAAAATAACCCAAAACTTCCCTTTTCAAAAAGCCCCTCATCTACACCTTCTAAGTTATGTTCATTCTCAACCTTGTGGACCCAAGCAACCTGAAAGGTTCCTCATACTCTCTACAGCGCTATGAAGCTTGATACCTAGGTACATATCAGTGAACACACACCCACATGCTCTTCTCACCCAAGATATTAACCTTTCTACTTGCATACTGTTGCAAATGCTCATGTCCATCGTATCCTGCCACGCTTGACACCAGGCTGGCCCTGACCCTCAGGTCCCAAAAGGGTCCCGTTCTAGATCTTCATTGAGGTCTTGAAGTGATTCAGACACCGCTCTTCCTTACCTTTCAACCTACAGAAGCATCCACTGTAAAGCCAATGTACTACGATGTGCTGCTTAAATCGTCTTAGCCACATCTGTTTCTTTAGGCATATTATCCAGGCCACACTGCAAATTAGAGCTCTGACCTCTCTTTCAGTATGCAACACAGTCATCAAGACTCACTTCCTGGGCCTGGAGAATCTATGTCAAAGTCCTGGCAATAACCCCATAAACTTCCATCACTAGATGTTCACAGATGCCCTCACCTTATTAAACTGTATTCCATTCTGTCAAATTCTCCCCAACAACTCTTACAGTTTATATAACCACTGAGTGCCTTGTTCTTTTGTGTTCTTTTGTATTCTTTTGCAAAGTACTCTAGAACAGGTCTTTACACATGCTCTTGGCCTGGAGTGCTGTATAGCCAGTCCAACAGAGAGACTAAACACAAGGGCTTCTACTGGCCATAGGTGGTGGATAAATGGTGAGAGTCACTGCCTGACATGACCTATATTTCACTCGAGGTAGTCACAGCTAGCCAACTTCTACAATCCAGGGATTGTGGTAGAGGGAGGAAACAGGATGTGAGTATGATAAGCTTCTAGTGGCAGTTGGCAGAGGGTGACTTGGGTTGGGCACAAATGTGTGAGCTACCCCACATGCAGCAGAGTTTGAGGAAACAATTCAAGTGGTAGCAGAGTTGTCCCGCTTCATGTGGGACTATTGCAGAAATGTGCAAACATGGCTGCCCTCAAACTGAGCACTTTACGTGATTACCTCTGACTGAATGAGTGAGCATTGCAACTCATACAGAACCTATGCAAATAGAACCTGTGCTGTATCACAGCAAAAACCTTACCTAAAGCAGAACACAAGTAGAGTGAGATTCCTTGTTCTGTGGGAAGGATGCAAACAGATGGGCTGTATACCTTCCCAGGTAATCTCTAGTTAAGAGTAAACGCATCATGTTGAACAGTTCCAGGGTGTGCGAGGGTGCTGCAGTCAACTACTGCACATGAGAGTGAGACCTTCACTAGAGTGTAGATCCAGTAGGGCCCAGAGTCCAAGGAATGGCTGTGAGGGAGAATGTTTACATAGGTAGCCCTTGCAGAGTATAGTAAGGGCCTTTGATATGCTCCAGAAACGGACTGAACTATTAGAGACTCATGAAACAGATTATTAGTTTGTCAGGTTCCACATCAGTGTGCTAAAGGGTAAGGCATTTGGCTGTACCACACTACAAGATGACTTACTCCAGAAATGTGTCACATGCAGCTGCCATAACCCCAAAGAAGAAATTCTTGACCACACGCTTGCAAAGCAGGCCACTGAAACAAGATCTGGGCCTGGAAGCTCTTGTATACCATCCATTAATGTTGTATGACCTGTAATATCTTCCAAGCAAGGTTTGACTTCAAGTCTCCCCCTAATATCTCACTAGGTTTTCCCTGTGAATTAGCCAAAGAAAAAGATAACATGCCGGGAAACTAAGTAGCAGGCAGTGTATAATAACAAAAAGAGCTGCCAAGCGCTCTGTGGATTTTCATGCAGACCTTGCACACAATTCCCTGGGCTGGACTCAGCTCCACATTTGGAGAAAAGACAGGGTTTGTCCACATCAGGTGATGTAGGACATCACCCGGCAATAAAAGAAGAAATGTCAGCTAGAATCGTGGGTTTGGGGTGGCAGAAGCTTCTAGATAATGGAGGCCAACCAGGGTGGGAAGAAATTATAAATAACACATTTTTATCAACCTTTCTCAGTGGTATTCTTTTACTTGATACAGACTGATACAAGACTCCCTGACTTACTGAACCAGCAGGATTTGTACGAGACCTTTCTAGACATGACCAGCAAGGCTGCCAGATCGCCTCCGGGCCACCAGCGTCTCCTGGAAACTTATGAAGAAAAGTGTGAGAGGAGGCTGGAGATACATGAGATTATGCGAAGCCGTGTTAACATCACTTCTTGTCGCCCGATGGAGAAGGACTGGGGTAGGGAGACAGAAGAGCGTCTGTCTCTGAGCCCCCGCCAGCAAGAGTTCTCTAGAAGACGAAAGCTAGAGTTTGAGGAGGAACAACGGAAACGATCAAGGGTGTCCCCAAGGTCGCCCACATCTCCAAGGAGAGCAGCGCCCATGCAGGATAATAGAAGGACTTGGCAGTGGAAGGATGCTGGGTGCACTAACAGCCAGGTAAAGTCTAATAGGCTTGTAGATTTTATTGGATTCATGAGAGGGTCAGTAACAGTTCTTACAAATCATGATGCTTACGTCTTGGGACCACCTCGCTGATGAGGGACAGTAACCATGCATATAATGTCTGATGCTTTGGATGCCACTCATTTAGTTGTGGGTGATGACATAAGGAGTAGGAGCTACCACAGGATCATATCAATAGTAGAGATGATAGGTTCACGTGGAGATCGCACCACCACAGCAAAGGTGACAGTGCTGACGATCCGGTGATCCCCATGCCACATTTTAAAGAAGGGCCTCCTGGTGTTTTTACTTGGAGACAGGACTGGTGGGATGCAACAGAGAAGAATACAGCCCTAATGACTGAGTTGCAGCAAAAAGAACCAGGTGTCCAGGGGTCCTGATTCATTGTTTTGAATATCTTGGCCCTTCATAGCTCACTAGTCCATATTTCAAAAAGGGCATCTGTATAACTAGCCACAGAGAATGGCAGATCGTTACCATGACATTATTATAGGGGTAGAAAGTGGGTGTAGCCAGGGAACAGGCTTTAAGCTCTGTTCTCAGACTGAAGTAAGGGCCCTTTGACTTTGTGCGAAGACAGAGATGACCTTTATACACCTTGGGTGTCTAACATAAGTACAGGAGGGAGCATATTCCCATGGAGCAGCTGTTCTTGAACAAAAGGGTGTAGAAGTCTGGAGTAACAAAAATAAGGTTTTATTTTTAAACAAGTTGTGGTCAGTGCAGGAAACAGGCTCCATAAGGGACTGTGAGGGTAAAGTTAGAGTAGATTACAAGAAAGGAATGAAAAAGTCAGAAACATGTAACAAAAGAGCAAGAGCAATACAGAGTTTGACGTTAAGTAGAGTCTAGAGTCTATGGAGTTTAGTAGACAATAATTTGTGCATGCTTTGTTGATTGTATTGTACTGTGGTATTTTATAGCATTCTCCTGCCACTAACGATTTCTAAAATCACTGTCTGGGTGGTTGAATAAGCAGCTTGTCAAATTGTTGTGAATGGTTGGTAGTGTCCATAGTGAGGTCTAATTGGAAAGTATTTTGAGGTCATGCATGAGATTCATAGATTTGCCCCACACTTGTTACAGTGAATTTGTGGCTGCATTTAAGCAAGGCATGACGCAGAAAGATGCAAGACATATAGAGTTGTGTTTGCATATGCTTACCTTACCATGATTATTTAATATATTAACTTTATATATGGGAGCTATGCCTGCAATATTGCTTGTCTAGTAGATGTGTTGTTATGGCAATATCTGACGTCCAAACATAGGAATCAATGTATAGTATCATCCTTTGAGAAAATTATTAAAAATAAAGCTTTACAGTTGACAGACATCTCATTTGACTTCCTTTAAAAGTGTGTTTTTCATTATTTACACGTTGGTTCCTTTACAGCTCTTATGGAACAACAACATTGCTGGAACTCATCTCCAGCATGTCCCATTTGCAATAAATATGGCCTCTTCAAAAGGTGGCTTTCCTACCAATGGGCTGGCATGCACACTGACTGTTACCACAGCTACATCACGAGAAAGAGGTAAGAGAGTGTCTTACAGACTTAAGAATTCACAGTCTCAAGTCTTCACCACACGTGGAACATCGCTTTAAAAAAAGCTCTGGGTTACAAGGAGTTGAGTCGCTTTTTCCATGGTAAACCTGCTGAATAAAGTAAAGGATGGTGGTTACTGGACCAAAAGTAAACACTTGAACTGAAAAAACTATGAGTCCCTAATGTAACTCTCAATCAGATTCAACAGAACCATAAAAATCTGAGAAATTGAGACTGTGCTCCAAAGGATGAGACCCTTAAAGCAGTGTCATTTTACTAGAGTCATAAGGATGGGTGAAGTGACATCAAAAAGTGTTGGGGCAGGAATGTCCTCTGCATGGTGTACAGTCATGATACCCTGCCCTGGGTGTCTGACCTCGAGTATCTGGTATCCTGTTTTTTTTAATCTTTTCCCTAGCCTCCCACTAATCTATTGTAAGCTCTGAGGCCAAGGCCTGCCCCTTGATACAATTGAGGTCCTGGAATGTCCTGTGACCTAGAGGAGTGCACCAAGTGTGTTCCCACTTTGCTTACGGTGGATTGTTTTCTCTGTCATGGGTTTAACATATAGAGTGATGGTGGCAGTATATAATGTTTTGTGAATCGCTAGTCCTGAGCAGGTCTTTTCATCTGTGTCACTGGAGTTGAGGCCTACTGTCCTACTCGTGTAAAGTTCCCCTTCTATACTGTAACCCAGATCCTAGTCCTAAGTGGATAATGCATGTGGTTGTGTATGTAGCCTGTATGGTACATCCATTGTGTGTATGAGTCAGCCAGAGCAGAGGAGGCCGGTGGGATCCATTTTGGATACTCCTGATCTGTTCCTGTGTACAAGATCGAGGTGACTTTGTTTTCCCAGGTGGGAGAGCATTGCAACATTTCTGAAGCTGGAGGTAAGAGACCTAGACACTGAAGCGGGAAGGAAGAAGACAAGGCTTCATTACAAATTTGATTAGGGCTTTTGCTGGGAGGAGCTTCTGATTAGTCTTCCTGCAGCACTGCCATTTGGTAGATAGTGGAGGGGAATGGTGCTACTGCAGTCTCTTATGGGGGGGAAAGGACCTTTTAGGTGAGGCCAGCCTCTTGTCCATAATCACTGTTCCGTGTGGCTGATGACAGCCAGGTGCAGAAAGCTCACACTACTTTGTGCCTGCATTGTGGCTACTGGTTAATACCCTGCTATGAGGAGCATCACTTGGCATAAAGACTGTGGGGCCGATTCCGATCTGGGTCGGAAAGCTCTCCGACCGAGCCGGATCCGGAGAGATTTCCGACCGAGCCGGACTCCCCCAGTCCGACCGAGCGAGTACGATGCGGCCGTATGCTGCCCGACTCGATTCGGTTGGACTCCCATTGAAGTCAATGGGAGCCGGTCGTACAACGCGTACACGGGCTCCCATTGACTGAATGGGCACGTCGCGAACAGGGGGGCCCCCTACAGTGGGTACGCGTCGGTGCGACTCGCACCGTACATGCATGTGTAGGGGGGACCCTTGGGTCCCCCTGTGTTCGACTCGTGCGGCTACGCAAGTCCGGCTCCGGGTGCTTTTGCGAGCAGGACGCTCCGACTCGATCCGGCCATCCGACGCGTGCATCGTACTCGCTCGGTCGGGAAACGTCTCCATTGCGTGGTGCGAGCCGTGTCCGTACGAGTCGGTCAGAGCGGTTCGGACCCGGGAACGAGTCGGTTGGCGATTTCGCATGCGCTCGCATCGTACTTGGTCGCTGGGACGACTGTACGAACCGGTCGGAAAAAAGGCCTCCGGATCGGATCCGGTAAAGCCGAATCCGATTCGGAGCCCTACCGGCCGAGATCGGAATCGGCCCCTGTGTCTATAGAGGAAGCTGGAAAGGACACATGGAAGGAGAACCAACACAAACTGTTCAGAAAGTGCAGACAGTGGATCACATCTCTTGTCTGCATTGGCTGCATAAAGCTGTAGCCACTGGCACACTTGTTGTTCCAGTTCTAAGTTCTCTTAGACCAAAGAAGAGAGTGCTCCATAGAGTACTCATATGACTGCTGTGCAACCAAAGGTGACTTGAACATCACCTGAAGTCTTTTCTTGCTGGAAGTAGCTATTCCTCTGACCTGAAGAACCTAAAAGGCAGGCAGCTTGCTGAAAGAGGAATGGTGCTTTCCAACCCTGTAGGAGGTGTGACTGTCTTGGGACAGCTATATGCTGCAAGACCCTGGTGCTGTTGGGGAGTCTACCAGCAGAAGGAAGATGAAGGACAATGATCTGTGAGCCCCATGGGTGATTGGCCCTATTCTCTCCAGTATTGCAGTCCCAGGCTGGAGTCACTTATCTGTGGCTGGTCTCGCCACTGTGACAAGAAGTACGACTGCAGCCGACCTTGCCGCTGTGCTCAGAAGTGCGACTAGCAGCCAGCCTCTCTGCTGTTCTAAAAAGTGGAGCTGTGACCAACCACACTGCTGTGACTGAGAAGTGTGCCTGCTGAAGTCCTTGCCGCCCTGATCAAGAAGTGTATTGTGTACTTATGTTTGTGCTGAAGGACCGCAGAAGAGAGCCCACTGCTGTCATCTGTTACTGGCGCCTGCAAGGGCAGAGAAAAGCTGCCCCTGCAAACAACGGGGGATATTCTCAAGAACGTGCGATAAACATCGCCAAAATAGGCTAACGCAATTTTTCATATCGCCGCCTATCGCGGGAAAATAACTCTGTGTCAACGTCGTATTCTCAACACGGCGGTAACATGCAATAGTTTCCCGATAACGCCTCAAATGTCCGCGATACAACTACCGCGACGGCGATAAAAAAGGAAACCCGAACGTGAAAAAAGTTGCGATGGGCCCAACTGCGATAAAAATCCAGCGAAAAGCAGCGTCAGGCCGGCAAGTCCCACAAGTAAGGCGGGAAAAATCACTATAAAAGCGGCAAAAATGAAATACAAATAAAACATGAACAACTGTGAAGCACTATGGAGGTAGCCGGAGCAAGCACAGAGGACAACCCGAACCCCACAAACCCCCCGGAGGACCAGCCTGGGACCTCAGGGTCAGGGAAGGGCAAGGAGAAGAAGAAGAGGAAGAGGAAGACGCGGTTCAGTCCGCAGGAAAACAGGATCCTGATTACGGAGGTGACAGAACACCATCAACAACTGTTCGTCACCTCCACTGTGTCATTGGCAACAACAAATGGAATATGGCAGTCCATCGTGGACAAGGTGAATGCAGTCGGAGTGCTGAGGAGGACAATGGAAGAGGTCAAGAGGCGCTGGAATGATGTGAAGCGCAAAACCAAGCTGAAACTCGCCAACAACCGCAAAGCAGCAATGCAGACTGGGGGTGGGAGTCCTGCGCCACAGGAGGAGCTGGATGAGATGGAGGAAATGGTGTCCACAGTCATCAGTATGGAGACGGTGGTAGGAGTCGGAGGACCGGACACTGCTCAACATGACCTGACACAACAGCAACCGGGTGAGTAACCACCAGGGACTGGGGGGACGGGGGGAGATTGGCACAATGGCACACATGCACAAGTAAGTACAGCACATCTGCGGACAAACCATGCCCAAGAGTCACAACTCCGACCAAGAGCCCAATTTACCCAAGTCTGCAACAGCTCAGCACTATAGAAGCACAGAAGTGAAAGGCACACCGCTTGAAAGGGATAAGGGCCAGCCAAATCAGAGCTGAAGGGGCAAATCACCCACAATGCAGCACACACACATAACACTCAGAGCACCTCAACATTTACAACAAAGTGGACCAAACTGCAACACTTTCACAACAGAACAGAAGACACAACTGCTGCCGCTTGTGTGTAGAAAATGGCCATTCGCATTTGGCATAGCAGGAAACTGTGAGATGATAATGGACAAATACAACCTCACATCCGTGATGGTGGCGAAATGTCAACTGTCCAGCATTAAATAGGCATCTCCACACAAACAGTCACAATGTACGTTGACATGCAGTCTGTTTGTAAACTTGGCCAATGCGTCAACATACATGTGAACACAATGTCAAACTGCATCTCCCCTTCACATTGCAGAGGGAGAATCATCACCTCCTGCAGAGCAGACTGTACTCCTCATCACCGATGATGAAGAGGACCTACACACCATCGACCCCGATGCCCTCCAACAGCTCATGGACACCCTCAGCACCCCACCCCCAGGAGCAGGGCAGCCCAGCTGCATCGAGGAGAACCCACCCCCTGCACAGACCACACAGCAGGAAGCACCCACCACCACTGCCGTCTCCCAGGATCCCCACGAGCAACACATGGCATTCCAACGCCGTGTGTCGCAGGTAAGCCTGGGCGTAGTTCGCAGAGTTTTGCTACGCGGAACTTTGCGAAGTTACAAAAAAACTCTGCGAAGTTCTGCAAGTGGCGGAGTGTAGTGCGAACTGCTGTTCGCGCTGGTCTTTCTGCTGCTCGGGTAGAAATTCTACCCGAGCGGCAGCTCGCGCTCGCAAACTTACCGTTCGCGAGCGAGGAAAAAACTCCGCTGCACTACGCGAAGCGGGGTTTTCTTGCACTCCGCGAGCTCCGCGGAGTGCAGAAAACTCTGCAAACTCCGCAAATGGAGCGGAGTTCAACGTCCAGGCCTAGTCGCAGGGCCAGAAGGGGATGGCAGAGCAGGTGCGGGTGGGGTCCGACCTCATGGCAGCCAAACTAGATGCCATACGTGGGTGTCCAAGTCCCATCAGGGACCACCTACAGGCCCTAACGGACACCCACAGTCTGCTCCATGGTCTCCAACAATCCATGGCTGACATCGCCGGAGTCATGACTCGTAGACAAGAACAACTGTCTAGTCAGAGTGGCTCCAACGATCTCAGCCTTGAGTTGGCCAACATGGGTAGGAACATGGAGAACATGGAGCGGATGCAGGCGGGAAGAATGGCTGCCACGGCTGCACACCAGCGAGATGTAGCAGGGATCTACCATTCCCTGCAGATCCTCATCATGGCAGTGCAGCCACAAGGCCTGGCGCAGATGAATGCTGCTGCCACTACTCCCTTCACATCACCGCCCCCTGATGTGTCAGTGCCTCACAGTGCGGCTGACAATCCACCTCCGGCCCCTGATGTGTCACTGCCACACAATGCCGCAGACAAAACACCACCACCCACATGTGAGGCACATCACACATAGGAGGACGATGATGAGGATGAATCTGCCGTTGGGCTAAGTAGGAAGCATACATTTCTGCCATATGGCCTCTTTCTGCTTGGTTCTGCCCTCTGCATCACCTCCAGGAATAACACCCTCCACTGTCCCCCTTAACACTCTGCGACACTCACCTTGGCCCCCGACATGGATGCTACATTTGTTTAGGCAACCAATGACACAGAAATCAGACTGCGGACTGAACTCCCTCTCCTACGATGTACTTTTCCCTCCCCAAAGGACCCTGGCTGGCCCTCCACGGGGCAACATTGTAAAGTAGCGTGTGCATGGCCAGGTACTGGTCCACCTTCACCACTCCACCGAATGTGATTAAGACATTCAAATTCACACAGATGAGTGATGTCCATGATCAAGCAAGTATGAGAGTATGGATGTATGTAGGGGCAGTGATTCCAAACAACGGTGCTCCCTGGGAACTGATTTCAATGCGCATGTATGTCTGTGACCCAGATAGGCAGTGAGATGACTGGGAATGTGTGAACTAGCTGTGGCCTCATTGCTCCAAAACAACAATCTCGCTATTTCCAAACTTAGCCCCACGTCAATGTATGAAATAGGGCTGTGTGTCGCAAAGTCAAAGTTATGTGGAAGCCACAGCTCGGAGCAATGATTGGTCTGAGTGTGGAGCGCTTGGACTCCTGGGATGGTCGGTGCGTAAGTGTGAAGGTCATACCATGCAAGTGAACTACGAGCAAGGACTCCTGTGTGTGGGGTGTGTATACGTTGGTCTCTGGTTAGCGCTGTGCGTAGTGTGGGAGCCGTCAGCAGCTGCTATGGTATCGCTCAGGGGGTGCCGGGCGCATGCATTCCCAAGGTCGGAGGTGCAGATGTGCTACCACCTTCTAGTTCAGACAGAGGGGCTGTCATCCACAATGTTAGTTTGTCATCTGCTTGCATTCTGGAAATGTGATGGGGATTAGGTGGGGGGGGGATGTCACTGCTTCGCCTTCCGGCATGGATGAACCCTTACCAGCCATGTACGTGCCCTCACGGTCAGTATTGCATGCTCTGATGTAGCAGTGTTGTTTTGCTGCAGTCTGACAGTGATGGGTGCAGGTAGCTGTGAGGAGGCGGTTGACCACTCACCTTGCACCTATTAGCTGGCACTGATCACTACTCTTGATGGATTACGTCCATGTACACATGTGACCTGTACATGGCACATTTGACCAGGGGACACCTTCGTGTGTTCCACGCAAGGTGGACCTGCTGGCTTCTAGGCTGGTGTGCATCTCCCAATGTTGCTGAGGTGTCCACTGTGCCCACATCCCCCTTACGGCCATGTTGTTCATGTTGTGGGACTCGACACACAGAGTGTATATTTGCATCAGGCAGGTACATCTCTGACCACAAATGGCACCCTGTTGTCTTTTCCTGAACACCAATGACGGCCTTCATGTCATGTTCATGTACAAGTGGGACGCTGATGAGTGGCATGACGTACTACATGTGACACCCTGATATGGCATTTCGAATACGTGACGCCCTAAACAGCCTCTCAGTACAGAGGTGACATACACACCATCTCTTCTTGCAACATATGCGAATGTTAGCACTCAATGTTGCACTTACACCTGCCAGAGTAATGTGCTAATGCAGAGGACTGACATGCACACGGGGAATGTGTGTTGCTAAGATTTTATTTGCACATGCTGGTCATGTGGTCATCTTGTACTGTGCCATGATTGCTGTGGACAGTCACAATGTGACGTGCTCATGCGAAGAAATTGTTGATGATTGTGTTCCTTCGGGCTATTCCTGCTGCGGCTGCAGTGGGGTGTGGTCCACCTGCATCATCTTCCTCATCATCGTCCGGTGCTTCTGGGACTTGGATCCATGGGGCATTGGTGCGTACACATATGTTGTGCAATACACAACATGCAGTGATCATCTTGCACACTATTTCTGGGCTGTACAAGAGTCTTCCACCGGTGATGTCCAGGCACCTGAAACGTGATTTCAACACGCCAAATGTGCGTTCAACAATGCCCCTGGTGCGTTTGTGGGCCACATTGTACTGCCTCTGGGCCGGGGTGTGCGGGTCTCGGAGGGGTGTCATCATCCACGGGCAGAGTGCATATCCTTGATCACCTGTGAGAGGTAAGTGAGATTAGTGTTAACTGGTGGTTCTGCATGCTGTGTTGGCAGACATACAAGTTTCGTGGTGTGTGATTTGTGCGACCTTGGGATTCATGTTAGCCATGTATTGCTGCTGGCAAATGTGGTAGGACAATGTGTATTACGTAGCCTCACAGCTGCTCCTCCCTCCCACCGAGCCTATTTACTTGTGTGTGCTGCGCGGTTGCATCACTTGCACTCCTACGGCACACCATTGTCATGCCTGTCTGCGCATGTCCGCAGGACTGACAGCAAGACTGTAATGTTGGCCGTTGAAGGTGGGCGGCCACGTGTGTGTAGGCCTATGGTAAGGATAGGGCGGACACAGATGTGGAGTTCTGGCCTGGCTGAACTCGCGCTGATATTGAGGCTAGGCCTTCGGTTCAGGCTGCAGCAATGTAGATACACACACAACAGTTGGCATGTATGAGCCGAGACCCCAAGCGGTCTCGCGCTCCTTTATTAATCCATTCGGGCGAGGCCGCCCTCCTGGTGCATGCTACATTGCAACATTATAGCTTGGGGAGGACGAATCCACTCCCTGTGTCCGTCCGGACACACTCTCTCCACTCCCTCCTTTGGTAGTTATGACATTGCAACATTGTCGATTACAGGCCGGGTGGGGCAGTCACTACTACGGAGACACACGCCATAGTCACTTTTGTGGCCAGGCCGGAACTGAACCACGCCCAGAGCCCAGAACTGAACCACGCCCAGAGCCCCGGGCCATTTCTCCGCACTCCTCATACGCGTGCGCCGCCGCGGCAGCGCTGGGATGTCGTGCGCTTCGGAGTACGTCTCCAGACGATCTACCCAGGCTTACCGGTGGCCTGCCTGGGACGGGGGTGGCCCAGTGACTGTGAAGGGCTCCAGTGGCGTTACCGAGGACATGCTGTTGGCTACTGGAGGCGGACTTGTGGGGTAGCCCCTCGGGACAATGACTTGCGGTGCACTGAGTTCGGCCCACCGGAAGAGCTGAGCGGGTGTGCAGCCTGCGATGATGCAGCACGCCTGGTGGCTGGACGGTGACTTGTGGTGCACTGAGTTAGTGGCACCTGAGGCCCTGCGTCCGGCACGGGCCAACCGCCACGTGGCGATGACTTGCAGTGCACTGAGTTCGGCCCACCGGAAGAGCTGAGCGGGTGTGCTGCCTGCGATGATGCAGTAGGCCTGGTGGCTGGACGGTGACTTGTGGTGCACTGAGTTAGTGGCACCTGAGGCCCTGCGTCCGGCACGGGCCAACCGCCACGTGGCGATGACTTGCGGTACACTGAGGTAGGCCCACCGGAAGAGCTGAGCGGGTGTGCAGCCTGCGATGATGCAGCAGGCCTGGAGGGGCTGACTAGAAAGGATGTGTCTGTTACTTGCTGTACCGCAGTGTGGTCAGAAGGCAGCAGTAGCCAACTTGCAACTCCGCGGTGCAGTGCCACTGGGTGCGCTGGGGGCCTGTTGCACAGAATCCAGCGATCGGCTGAGGAGGTTGCCAAGCTCGCGGAGCCCGGCCTTGGAGCTTGCACCGGCACGTTGTGGGCCCTCTTGGAGAGATGCCGGTGGCGGCAGGTGAGCAGTGAGGCAGGGGCGGGCATTCACCGCTGGGCTCAGGTCGGGTCTGGGGATCAGCGGGCTGGGGTGCGGCAGGCGCACAGGATCGCGCAGGCACCACCGGTCAGGACGGCGGCCTTGTGGCAGGGTGAGGGACGCCGCCCTGGCAGACACGCCACTGCAGGCGATGACGAGATGTGCGCCGGGTGGCGTGGGACGTAGCCACCTCGTCGCCGGTGTGACTTTGCCCGTTGTAGGTGGTCGGCCACGTGTGTGTAGGCCTATGGTCAGGATATGGTGGACACAGAGCCACAAGCAGTAGTTACTTCGGTGGCCGTCCCGGAGGTGAACCACTCCCTGAGCCCCGGCCTATTTAGTCACTCCCCTACGCTGGACTGGCGTGCGCCGGCCCTGCCCACTACGCTTACGCTTACAGGGGGGCCGACATGGCTACTTGTCCAAGGTGTTCCCCACTGCCTGTGATGACATGGTTGCGTCCACTGTCCACGACACTACAGACTCCAGCAGTATGTGTCCACATGGACATGTCTGTGCTCTGCATACTCTGACTGTCCAGCACATCACCACCACACTTGGCATTGTGTACATTGTTATTCATAGGTCCATTGCCTCCTTCGCACAATCGTGGTTCCCACCTCTCCCCACATTCTGCAAATGTGTGGCAGAGGGGCTATGCCTTAGAGTATGGTTTGTTCACATTTCTGGCCCCTCTTACCACGGTTTCTTGTGTTGTCGTGTCTGACAGGTGTGCATGTTGGTTGGCATGTTGAATGTGATTTTGTTACGTATCCATTCCCACACTTGTGCATTGTGTGATTGTGGAATTGAGGTGTGTGGTGTGTTCCGTTGGTACTTACCAACGAGCAGTCCATTTCCATAGGTGCCATCCTGAAAGTGCTGGTTGATGATGGACTGTCGGAAGATGTATGAATCATGCACACTGCCTGGGAAGTTGGCGACGACATTGGTGAACAGTCCCCGGTGGTCCACTATTGCCTGCACATTGATGGAATGCGTGTGCTTCCTGTTGCGGTAATTGTGTGCAGTGTCGGCAGGGGGCACAAGTAGGACATGTGTGCAGTTGATTGCCCCCAACACGTGCGGGAATCCAGCTATGGCGTAGAAGCCTTGCTTGGTCTCCAGCTGTTCCTGCGCAGTGTGGGGGAAGTGAAGGTGCTGGGGTATGAAACTGAGGATGGCATCCAGGACAGGTGTGAGGAACTTTGATAGGGCTGGCTGTGAGACTCCTCCGACTCTGGCAGTTGTTGGTTGGAAGGTACCAGAGACCAACAGGTGCAACACTGCCAGCAGCTTTGTCTGCGGAGGGATGTAGGTGGTCCTCTGTGTTGGTACCGTCAGTCTGTGGGCAATGTGGGTCATGATGCGGAGGATGGTTGTCCATTTGAGCCTGTAGTGGGCAATGACATCCTCTGGCGTTAAGTCTGTGAGGCTGATGCGTTTTTGGAAGGTCCTCTGTCTTGTTCTGTGCTGCCTCGGTGGTGGTCCGGGGGGAAGGGGTGGTCCTGGGGGTGGGGGTGGTCCTGGGGGTGGTGGCGGTGGGTGTTGTGGCCCTCTTGGGTCTCCAAGCTGCATGATTAGTAGCTCCATGGCATCTGTTGGTCTTCAGATGTGGCTCTGGCCTGGGCTCCCTTTGTACTGCAGGTTTTCGTCCTACTTAAGACCAGTAAAAAGCAGGTGTTAAGTCCCTGCTGCTAACGCGCCTTATCACCTGTTTTTGTCCGGCATCGCAGATCTGGATGGTCGTTGAGAATATCGCGAAGTGGTGTTTTCATGTCTTTTTGCACGGGAACGCCTACTCTGCATATCATTAGCGTTAATTGTCGCTCTCATCCGTGGCGATGTGTTTTGCGGCAGCTATCGCAGGAAAACTGGCGATGTCGGCGGTTTGCACCAGCTTGTGAATAGGGCGATAAGTCTATCGCCACTTTTGCGGCGCTAAAGTGCCGATAAATCGGCGATGACTCCTTGAGAATATGCCCCAACGTGTCTCCATTAAGAAGCAGGAGTGAGTGAAGATCAGTGTTGCTGGTTCCCTGCCTGTTGCAATTTGAACAGCGAGTTGGTAAGATTGTAAAGTGGATTGTGCTGAGCTAAGTGCTGCTTATGCTAAATAGGGTTAAACGGCATGTGAGCTTTGATTCATGCTGCATAGATACTTCTAACCATAAGGGGAACCTGACTAGCATTCCCAGAGGAGGGACACTTGGGTAATTGTATAACTAGTACATGATATCCAAAGGCACAGTAGCCTTAGCACCAGTTCCTGTAGTGTGCCTGTTAGTATTTCCTGTGTAATATTCAGTTTTCACTGTGTGTAATAAAGAACATTTCTAAAGTAAAGCAATATTTGGACAATCAGTTATTGTGCTGCAGGATAATTGTTGAGTTCTGAGGTTGCTACATGCCCATATTACCTCCCTTATAAGCCTATGACTGCTCACCATCACTTCCACTGAGAGTCAAGTGGTAAAGGGGTTGTACTTGGCCCAGTTATCTCAGCCATAGTAGGACGGACCCAGTGACATCAGAGGCAAAATACCCCAGCCCCCACTGCTGAGGCCCACTAGCCCCTGCTTATCACTTGGCCCCACAACAAGGTCTGAAACAAACCCTTTGATATTGCACCATTGTTGACCCCGATGAAGGAAATAAATTATTTGTAAAAACTGTTTATGAAAAAACTATAGGCAGCATCATGGTTATAAACAGAACAGTGACTGGTCCAAACAAAAAGGTACTAAAACTATGAAAAGCCTAGGCCATGTCTGTATTTTAAGAGATCAATGGTAAAACTGTTTAAATCACAGAGGCTGATGGGTGTGTCAGCAACCTCATGAAGGAAGTATGTGGCTTGGGTGCTCCACGCCTATCTCCCATAACTAGCACTCTTCAGCACCCTCCAGACCAAACCAGTACTGGAATGGAGAGGACACGACTGTACTGACTCTGGAGGTGTGGTTAAATGGGATGTCTCCCACCACTGAGCCACGGCAGAAGAAGAAAGTACTGGAGCATCCTGGAGGCCTAGTGTGGTGGCTGCAATCTTGCACAAGCTGTCGGTGCGCAAAGAAAGATTTGTGATTTGGTCTGTTGGGTGTGGGTGCCCAGGACCAGGAGCCGTGATAGTGGCACAGGGTGGATTCAGAGCAGTGTGGTTCTGTGGTTAGGAAGATCTGGGAGCCCCAGGCACTACGGCTGTGGGGAGACTGGGTGCACCAGTGGGAATAGGACAGAAGTGTGGCAGGTACCCACTCCTCCATGGATGACCGCAACACACACAAATTGGCCTGAGTTGTGTTGTGAGGGGCCTAAGGAGCCTCGCACCAGGGAAATCAAGTGGAAGTCACCAGTAGGCATAAGAGCACCTGCTTTGGCCTGATGCATATGGATAAGGGAGTACCCCAGGGAACATGCCTGAGCCCTACTTTGTTTAACATCTATGTGGCATCATTAGCACGAATCGTTAGAGCCTGTGGTGTGGAGATCGTGTCATATGCAGACAATACTCAGCTACTGTTCTCCTTTGGTCCTGATCCTGACAAGGTGAAGAATACATTTGCAAACTGCATGATGGAAGTCGCTGTTTGTATGAGTAACAACTGTCTCCAATTAAACTGCAA
This sequence comes from Calotriton arnoldi, assembly GCA_963921515.1. Taxonomy (NCBI): domain Eukaryota; kingdom Metazoa; phylum Chordata; class Amphibia; order Caudata; family Salamandridae; genus Calotriton; species Calotriton arnoldi. The sequence continues at coordinate 178,262 of CAWUFW010011435.1, read as the reverse complement.
CAAGACAGAGATCATGCTATTTGGCAAAGTGACCGAGATATGGTCAGCCGATTGGTGGCCCACTCAACTCGGCTCAGCTCCTGCACCTAAGCAGATAGTATAAAATCTTGGCGTGAGGTTAGCTCAATCTCTTTCCATGAAAGGTCAAGTTGGCGCCTCCTGTGGCATCTGTTCTGCTACCATGAGGCTTTTAAAAAAAGCCCTTCTGTGCTTTCAGATTCCAGTAGGAAGACTCTTGTCCAGTCTCTTATCACCAGTCACCTGGGCTATGGGAACGCCCTGCTGACCTCAGTAAACGACACTCTGCTGTCCGAACTGCAGGTGGTTCAGAACACTGCCACTCAGCTAATTTGTAATCTTCCCTCTCGCTCGCCTTCCTCCCGGATCCTTAGGAAGCTTCATTGGCTGCCTATTAGGAAGTTTGTCATCTTTAAACTTTATTGTTTGACAAACAAAGCACTCCACAAGTCTCGGCCAGCTTATTTGTCTTCTCAACTAAATCTCTACTTTCCTTCAAGATGTCTGAGATCTTCGGACAAGGCGCTTTTAGGGATCACTCGTATCTGTACCTCAAGATATAGGGGCAGATCTTTCTCTAACACTGCCCCTTATCACTGGAATAAACTTCCTCTTAGCCTTCGCTCTTGCCCAGATTTCCCCGCCTTTAATAAGGGACTTAAGACTTGGTTGTTTAGATTCCCTCAATTTCTCTTCTCATGCAGCATAGCGTCAAGATACTCCTCCTAGAGTGAGTCACATGCAATATCAAATAACCAAATAAATAAATAGGTAAACTACAGCGGGATTTGGCGTGCCCATGGTTTAAACAGAGAAGCAGGACTGGCTACCCTTTAACTAGCAGTAGAGGGATGCTGAATGGGCTAAGCTAAGGGGGCAACCCCCTAAAAAGAAGTGCAATGAGGCAAGAGGGGAGCGCCTACCTGAGTAGGGAGCACCTGGAGCTGGTGATGCTTTGGGAAGAGCTGTAATTAAACTAGGGCGCTGCCAAAGCAGAACGGCCTGGGCAGAAGAACCCAAAGAGGAGAACGCATCCTGGACTGGTGAGCCCGTTCATAATCGACCTGGCCGGCCCGGGGTTTACTTTTACAGCATCCTCAGGGGCCATGTGGCTGCCCTATTTGGTGAACAAATTGGCGTGTCTGTCTCATGCAGGCAAGAACAGATATTGTTAAACACTGCAGGGGTCTCTGAGTGCTGAGACCCTCAGGCAGGTGTACCCAGTGTAAACCAAGAGCTAGGCCAACAATCCAAGAGTGTCTATATCTCTGGTGGTGGTGATGTTGAATGAAAATTGCCTAGGGAATGGAATCAAACAGAGCCAAAAAAATAACCTTTATCAAAGTGCTGCTGACTGCTAAAAAGGTCAAAGTGGAAAAAGCGAGAGATCACTGCTTCCAGCTAGACAAACATCAGATCGAGGCTAAGAACACGTGATGTCTATAGCACAAGATTTCATTCACTGCATCCTAAAAAGATAAATGAAGAAGTAGGGAGAAACAGGGTTGACGATTTGCAATGCATCGTTGAAGATTGCTCCAACGAACTGTATCACATGGGGCTCAGACTGGTGAGCCTAGAAGAACAAAATGATGAATTGTCCCTTAAACAGAAATACATGGAGAATAGATCCAGGTGAAATAATGTTTGAATTAGGGGCCTGCTTGCTGTAGTGAAGAGTGCAGACACTCTGGCTTCTGTCAGCAGCTTTTACATCACATCTGCAGCTGGACAGATGATCCTCCTATCAGAATTCACAGAGCATACTGAATGTCAGTGCCTGGGGGCCATAGACAAGCCCCTTCAGAGTAAATAGCAAAGGTTCACCTCATGATGAGAAGGATGAAATTATGGGATTGGTGCATAATCGTCGGTGAGTTGACTTTAAGGTTAATAAGCTGCTCTACTTTAATGGCTTAGCATCAAGCACCCTCAGAAGGCGATGAGAGTTCAGAGTTATTACCGAATTCCTATGGGCACCATGGTACGCCATATCAATGGGGTCACCCCTTCAAGTTGAACTCTCAAATTTACGTCATCACAATAGTCAGGAAGCTTCTGCCATCCTGGGCATTTCTGATGAAAGGACCTCACAGATGCCAATAGAGTCAGGTCCAAGAGGGGTCGAGGAAGTCAAACTTGGGCAACCATCCAAGGATGTAGGAAGTGGTTGTCGACCCCTTAAAAAATGAGACAGAACAAACAAAGCATGAAGCAATAAAACAAGCGGACCTAATCAGGGATGAACCTCTTTGGACTGGTCAGGACTGGGTGGTGGCCCCTGAGCCATCAAGGGATGCTGCAGATTCTGAAAACCATAATTATACTCATTATTCATGTTGGTTGAGATTTGGAGAGATTCATGAGAGAGGCAGTTAGGAGCGGGGCATACGCTGCGGTACTAATCAAGATGACAAATGTTGAGACAGACTGCGGGAAATGTATTTTTGTTGACTTAAGTTGTGGGCTGTGTAGTTTCATTCCAGTGTTCTATTATTATTAGGGCTTGGGACATTAGGCATATGAGCAGAATGGGAAGGGGTGTAGGACAAGGACAGCTGATCAGTACAGCCTTGCACCTGAGTCTGGGGCATAGCAGATGAAATTGTTTGATTGGGAGGGGTCCGTAGGTGACATTCTAGAGGTGATCTTGCATACCAGTAAACTTGGGGCAGCTTGATGGTTAGATAATTTGCCTAGATGTTTGGGGCTTACACTCCACAAAACAGTCTGGCAGTCCTGAGCTTTTAACGATCAACTGGGTATGACGTGCCTTTTACAAGAGACCAATTTACTGAAAAAGGACTATCCCTGAATGAAATCCAAGTATTTCCCTTACCAGTTCTTTGCTATCTCCAGGTCAAAATCAGCTGTGGTAGCGATTTTGTGTAGTAATACATTTCAGAGATGAGAATTAAAGACAAGTAGATAAAGCGGGTTAAAGATTGGGAGTGGAGGTTCAAATAGATAGCCAGACCTACACTAAAGTGTCTCTTAATGCACCCAACACCAGAGAGGAAGCCTTCCATATAACTTGTATCTCTGAGCTATTCAAGAAAATGGCAAACTTATGATTGGAGGGGACTTGAATGTAGCATTAGACACACTGAAGGATCATACTTAGCCGAAATATGATGGAGGAGGTCTTCTCCTGTAGGTTTTGTTGACTGGTTAGAGAAGATAGGGTTGTTAGAAGGGTGGCAATATTTTCATACAGACAATCTAGAATATAACTTTAACTACCTGTGCAAGGTTATACTAATTTTTGTTGTTAAACAATTTATGTGCAAGCAGAGAAGATGTAAACATAGGTAGCATAGCCATATCTTACTATGCTCCAATCAGTATTCATTTACACACCCCGGGTCACAATGACGTTCATAGGTGGTGGCTACATGAATTTCTGCTACAAGATCCTGTAATTAGAGCTGAAATTACTCAGAGAATCAACTACTACCTAGTAGACAGTGACTCTCTGGATACTTCCCCTAGAGTTCTCTGGGAGACACTGGAAGGGGTCCTGTAGGGACAAATTATCTCAGCATTGTCTCACATGAGACAGACCAGGTCTAAGGCCAGGAAAGTGCTGGAGGGTCAACTATCCGAATTGGAGGGAAAGCACAAAGCGTCAGGGTAATACAAAATCTGGCGGCAGGTACTGGCACTACTGTTCAAGTGAAAGTTCTGGATTATGATAAAGTGGAATATTCCCTAATATGCACCAAACAAACGAGCTACTTGGCTGGTAACAGAGGAGACATACATTGCCACAAGAATTTGGCCTACACCTCTAGGAACATCTCCGGTATAAGGTCCCAGTAGAATGGAAGAGCTCCTTAGATGAACCTGTTGCAACTGCAGAAGTATTCAGTGTAATCCATAAGTTAAAGCAGGTTAAAGTGCTGGGCCTGACAGCTACTCAACTGTTTTCTAGAAATTGTTCTTTTCCTCTTTAGCACCAGTGCTTACCAAGCTGTACCATAGCTTCAGAGAGAATGAAGAAATTACTGACACAATGAAGGAGGCTACCATAATACTCAACGCTCAGCTGGGGAAAGATTTAGCCCACTGCACCTCGTAGAAGCCGAAATCACTTTTAAATAGTGATATACAATTTTTGCACAAGCATCATGGTGGCATGGCTGGGAACCTTGTTTTTGAGCTGATCATTGCTTGCATTGGGGCTTCATCCCTGGCAGGCAATGCAGTGATAACACAAGGAAATTGCTGTATATTATGGAAGACGGTCAAAGAAAGTGCAAGTACCTCCTATTTCGCAACAGGCCTTTCACATATTGGTCTTTGGGAGAAGGTCCTTGAAGTGGGTCTTAGCTAGTTAACATTTCCCGAGGGCTCACATATGTGTAAACAGCATTACATCTGAGTTGTTACATATCAAATAAGGCACTAGGCAGGGCTGTCCGCTCTCACCCTTGTTATTTACACTCAAATTGGAGCCACTGGCAAATGCCATCAGGCAGAAAAAAGACATACGAATAGGGCAAGAAGAGGTAAGCTGATAATGTTTGCAGATGACATTATGGTTAAGATCCTTAGCCTGACAATCTAGGTGGGCTCGCTTCTGGAGAAAGTGGTGACATTAAGGTCAGTGTGGGCTTACGAAATTAATGTAGAAAATTCAGAGGCTCCACTCGTGCACCCACTACCTTATCAATAGCAAGAACATCAGAAAGAATTACCTATTAAATAGGGAGCAGGTATGATCATATATCTGGGAGTTAGACTGGGCCAATCCATTGCTTAGGTGGTGGTAACTATTCTCATCTAATAAAAGTGCTTAAAAACATCTACTGAAATGGAAGTAACAACACTTTTCGTGGCTTGGCAGAGAAGCCTTTATTAAGAACGGCTTGCCCAGGGTACTATACCTGTTTCAAGTGCTCCCTTGGATGACCCTTAATCAATTACAGTCCTTAATTAATAATTACATTTAGTCCAACAAACCACCAAGCATCACAGTGAAATATACCTATAAATTGGCATCATAGGCAGTGGCATAATGCAAAATGGTGCCCCCCGTAGAATGTGATGAGGCACCCGAGTCTCACATTTCTCCCAGATATTCATTGGCCTTGGGATGAATGGGGCCTTTTTGAAGAGTTGGGGGCCCCCTGCAGGATTGGGTGCCCCCCTTGCGCTGCAGGGGCTGCTTTACGCCCCTGGTCACAGGGGGTTCTAGCAGTACCTCGCAAACGCACATAATTAAACCACCTTGTGGCGCTGCCTGGTGGAGTGGGGAAAACTAGAAGCCTAGAGACAATGGTGTGGGATAGAGCATTTAATGACGGCCACTGTATTATGGCAGGAACCATGGTTAGCAAGAGTACTCAGGATTTGGGGTCCATACTCCTCCCCATGGACCACGTTAGCAGTCTAGAATGGAGTTTCAGTGCAGAGGGGTTTTACAACATTTCCTTCACCGTTATGTTTCAATCCTGAGTTAAAGCCAGCTATGGACAAAAGCACTTTCTGAAAATGGAGGGAAAACCTACAAGGAGAAATAAACGTGGGCTTATTTATGAGAGCCCAGCATCACTTTTGCCCCACAAGTGGTACATGCGTCACGCAGGGCTGTCAATCCGATTTATGAAGCCACACAAAGCCACCCTGTGTGGAATTGAGCGGCCTCATGAATCTTGAGTAAGGCAGTGCAGCGCAAATCGCTGCCTCACCTTACTCTGCGCCCGGGAGGCGTTCCATGGGCATTGTGGCAGGTTTTCCCACGCAACACCCATGGATTTTGACACTGCCCCAGATTTACAAAGTGATGTAAACCTGGGGATGTTGCAAATCTGTACACCCCCGAGGTGAGGCGTAATGAGGAGAAATATGTTTATTTCTTCTCATTTTTCCTCTTTCTATGTGTGCTGCAGAATGCGTACGTTGGCGCTAGGCTGTCGTAACGGCGCCAGCGCAGGGAGAACGGATAGGAATGCATCGTATTACATAAATACGGTGCATTCCTGCCCTTTCACTTTGGTGTAGGGCAGTGCAGCAAGCTACCTTTCTGCGCTGCCCTATGACAAAATCTCATAAATCAGGGCCATATTTCTCCTAGTTATGCCTCACCTCAGGAGGCATATGGATTTGGCGCTTCCCCAGGTTTACATCACTTTGTAAATCTGGGGCAGAGTCAAAATCCATGGATGTTGTGTGGGAAAACCCACTGCAACGCCCTTGGAGTGCCTTCCAAGCGCAGAGTGAGGCAGTGCAGCAATTTGCGCTGCGTTGCCTTACTCGAGATTTATGAGGCCACTCAAAGACATGCAGGGTGGCTTTGCGTGGCTTCATAAATCGGATTGAGAGCCCTGCGTCATGCATGTACCACTTTACGTGGTGCAAAAGTGATGCAGGGCTCTCATAAATAAGCCCCTCGGTGTTCAAGCCTGATAGAAAGGGGGAAGCCTCAGGACAGCTTACTGCTTTCAAGACAAACACACCATCTCAGCTTTGTTCAAGCAGATGCTAGAATACAAGTCCAAACATAAGACTCTTGTGCAGAAGTGGTGGGAGTGCAAGCTGGGGAGAAAACGATCAAACAAAGAGTGGTTTAGGATGTACCTTACAGCCGGGATATCAGCAAGAAGTTGTATAGTGAGGGAAACACAATACAAAATAATTCAGGGTGGGAATTGGAAGGGAACACTCTCCAAATTGGTGGGGGTGAAGGTGAAGATATTTCTAAATGGTAAAATGTATTTTCAAATGAAACAATAAGGATAAAGTAAAAATTCAGCTTTTCATTAAACTTATGCCCATGCGTAAATGCAACGGCGTTACATGTATGCATATGTAACCCTTCATGTGTGTGTGTATATACTTCTGGAAAGTCGCCAGGGTGACAGCTTCCCTCGAAAAATGAATGATCTGTGAATTTACAAGAAATTTAAAATTTACTCCACGTTGACGCGTAAGTACACAGTACATTTCAATTTATCTAGGTGAATTGTGCACCAAACGAGTACATTTGTAGTCCTTAAATTGTATAGGTCTTCGAATTCTGGAATTAGAGCTATTTTAGTTTCAGAATTAGTATGGGCTCAGTTGCGCTTTAGGTACAATTATACCAATTTGCAGACAAATTAAAGTTAAATCAACAAGACTATTCCTCTTTCAGAAACGTATTGCCTCTAACGTTTGTTGCTAACTGTGCTGCTATTTTGTTTCAGAAAATTTAGGAAATATTGCAAAATGTGTTGTTTATAGAATAATTGTATTTTCGCATAGTTAACAATTAAATTTGAAAAAACCTAACTCTCTGTTCACGAAATGTGGTAACCTGCATGGAATTCGCACAAAAATCCTCAATTTAAATTTTGATGAATTTCTTATCTATTTTTTGTGAAAGGCTTATTCACATATAAAACCGTTCATTAAACAGAGTACATTTGTGTTAACTTTGAATAGTTATCTGCATGCATGAGTTCTTATGAGAATCCGATAGAGAGAAACTCTGAAAGAGAGTTCCAGGGAGTCGAACAGAGGAGTCAGGAGACATGGTGGTTAGGGACTTTAGTGTCCTTAATTAAACTGCATAACATGTTATTTTATTTGTGTGCTATCAAATGTACTGTGTTAACTGTGTTGTTTGTGTGTTTGAAATGTGGAAGGCAATAATATCAAAACTGTTTCAATTAGCGATGATTCAACTACATTTTGAAATTAATTATGTGGATTTACTGAATTGTGAATTAGTGAATGAAAAAATCACATTAGCTTCTATTTCTTCTTAGGCACTCAGACAACAGAATCAATCCCTGTCAGGATGAACGGCACCAGAGATTCTAGCCAACAAACTGAGTATGTTATGTGTCTATTCTAAGAAGTTTGATTGTGAGCCCAAATTCTTGACATGAAATGGGTGAAAAAGGAAACGTGAATCTCGAAGTAAATAGGCACCACTATCTAACCCACACACTGATGTATCATCTTTGATAACATAAATAATATAATGCATGACAATACTAATATCCGAATGACTTCAGTGATAACAATGTTAATGACATCATCAATGACATCAAAGAAGTAATTGCATTATTCTCATTATAAACTCTCATACACATCCACCCCCACACACATTCGTCAACCCACAGCTGATGAATTTTGTGGAAGAGAAAGCACTTCTACATGAGTCTCAATCTGGGTCTAGGCCACTCTTCAGCACAGAATCGGCTCTCTTATTTGCATCAGTCACTGTGTCTTGTGGCGGATGAAGGCAAGACAGCTGCACTAGTCATGCTTGACTTAAGTGCAGCCTTCGAAACAGCCTCCCATGTACTGCTATTAGGTAGGGTACAGAACTCGGGTGGGGGACACTATGTTGGGCGGGTTTGCGGAATTCTTGCAGGGTCGCACTTTTCAAGTTATCCAACAACCCTACACCTCTTAGATATGGTCGCTGCAGCAGGGAGTGCCTCAGGGCTCGGACCTGAGTCTGACCCTATTTAATTTATACATGCGACCTTTGGCCGAACGTATTGAGGGCCATGGTGTTCAGACAGTATCTTATGCTGATGACACCCAACTGATTATAACGTTGGCTCAGGATAACAACAAAGCCACTAACTATTTCAAACTGTGTCTGGTAGACCTGGTCAACTGGATGAAGGACAGTTGTTTAAGACTCAATGCAAATAAAACAGACATCCTGGTGGTAAGGAAAAAACCATCCATCTGGTCCACTCTCTGGTGGCCAAACGAGCTAGGCCCAATGCCAATTCCTAAACCTAAGTTGAAAAATCTAGGAATCTGGTTTAGTTCCACCCTGTCTTTTGAAGATCAAATCTCAACCCTTGTTGGTACTTGTTTTGGAACCCTGAAAATGATTCGGACAATTTTGGGGCTTCTACCTGAGCCTGCAAAAAGAACGGTAGTTCAGGCCCTTGTGGTATCACGGATGGATTACTGTAATGTACTCTATTTTGGGGCCTCTAAAGGCAGGCTTCAAATGCTCCAGAGGGTACAAAAGGCGGCAGCGTGACTGCTTTTGAATATTCCTAGATGCGCTCCGACAGGGCCAGCCATAGTAAAATTTCACTGGTTCCCATTGAGGAGAGGACCTCCTTTAAAGCCATGTGCTTTGTACATAGAATCATCAACGAAAAAGACCCCAGTTATCTATGTTCTTTGATTAAACCTTATCTTCCGAGTCGGTGTTTGAGATCATCTGGAACTGGCTTGACTAGAGTTCCTAGATTTCGCCTGGTGGCATTTCTTTTAGGTTCTTGGCAGCCAAACAGTGGAACCGCTCCCGCTCAATCTTAGACTAGAACCTTCTGAAGTCCTTTTTCAGAAACATCTAAAAACCTGGCTTTTTAGAAATGGCCTTGTTCATTAACTATGTAGGCCTTGTTCACCTTTTGCAGTTATTGTGATTATGCGTGCATTGCCTCTCCACTCTTGTATTGTTTCTGGCATCAGACATTGCTGATTTGTATTTGGCCTATCATTAGTTCCGAACCTTAGAAGGATTTCAGTGTAACGGCAGGGCCTTTGAGGGACATATGTTGCATCCTTGTTGATAGACAGCCTTCAATGAACCGCAGTTGAATTGCATCCTTGTTCACGTCAGTAATGAGTGTGAAATGTAGCACCAGGTTTTCCATTCTTGCAAAAAATGTTTCCATGGGTTTCCCTAACTCCTGAAATGCTACTTTAACATTCCCAATCTACATTTCTCTTGAGGTTGACATTTGCACATAGCACATTATTTTGTGTATTTTTCTTTCTGCTTTGTTTATAATGTTCAGCTCAAGAGCAAACTATTATGCCCCACTAGATCCTCCAGAAGCTGCAATTTTTGTTTATCCCATGACTCTCTCGCTGCTTTGCAAAAGTTGTCCAGTGACCAAAGGCATTGCCTCCATTTGGAGGTGGAATACCATTTGTCAACCCCTTTGATTGATTGTGGCCCTTTTAAGGGAGGGCATAGGGTTTTGTGAGCTTCTCTTATCAAGCATAAAGGTCCAATATTGTGGCAGTCTGCTGCTTGAATATTTGCTGCTGTAGTCAATCATTGTCCTTAGATTCTGGTCTACTACTGCCGTTTGTGGCAGTCTGTTTAGCACTGTCCCTCTTATTCAGATTACTATATAGATTGGCACCACTCACAGGAAGCTAGAATGTTCCAGTGTCATTAGTGATATCAGTACTGTGTTGCTTTGAGTCCATTGGCTAGCAGTGCTATTATGGCTGTTCTGTTCAATTATGAACCATATTGCATCCTCCTTTGAATTAGATTTTTTACTTTATATCTTTGTGTACTGCTCTAGTGAGCTTCCTTTTAGTGAGATATCGTTTGCACGCATTTCCTTGCCCATTTTTTTCATGAATGTCTTTATTAATACACTTTAAGCTTGGGATTCTTAATTTCTTATATGTCTTTATGGACCATCTGATGATCCATAAATAACATTTCAAATGGGCCCATGGTGATATTGAAGACAGTCATGCCTTACCACTAATTGGCTGTTCAGTCATGATGATAAACCTGTAATTACCCCGCTTCAGAACTCTTTGTTAATTTGGGGAATAGATGCCAATATTCAGAAGATAGAGGTGGTAAAGTTCCTTAAAAAAAATATATATATAGATCCCTAGAAAGTAAGTCATCATCGACCCATCTCTTTGCTTGACAAATGTGGTAGAAAAGATGATAGCCCAATGACTTGTTGGTGTTCTTGAAATAAATTATCGTTTAGATGACAGACCAATGGGGCAAAGACCTGGTGTTGGGACTGAAGCTACGCTGGTCTCAGTAGTGAAACAGTTAAGATTGGATCTAAGTCATGTTGATCTCGCCTGCCTCATTCTGCTTGATCTCCCTGCCACATTTTACACAGTAGGTCATTCATCGTGATCAAGCAGATTGATCTAGACGCCATAGATTGTTCCATCTTAATCAAGCAGAGGAAATGGGCACAATTGGAACTCATATTGAATGGTCTTGATCGTTTCTTGAGAATATGAGTTTCACCGTCAAACTATCCTCACATAGTTCAAAGATGTATCCCTTGCCATACAGAGTGCCACAGGGATCTGTACCGTCACCTATTTTATTCAGTATATTTACATGCAATCATTGCCCAAGATTGTCAGAGGTCCTGGCTTTGAACATTTTTCTTATGTTGTTGACACCCAAATTTTTTGACAGCTTGAAAAGCCTTTGGCTAAAATAAAAGAATATTGAATAACTGTTGAGTGTCTGTCTCGAGATGGATGAATCTCAATTTCCTTAGACTGAGTGGATTGAAGACAGAAGTGATTGTCTTTGGTAAAAACATTCTTTGGAATCGTGTCTTATGGCAGGAGCCCCTCGACCCGCTGTCAGAGACAGCTGAGAAGGTAAAGACTCTTAACCTTCCCTTTCAGAGCTTAGCCTTAAGCCTCAAATTAATCAGTTAATTTTGGCCTGCTTTTCACAGCTATAGAAGTTATGGAAAATCTTTCCTTCTATTCCAAGGTATCTAAGAGCAGTGTTGGCGAATATTGAGATTAGGATAAAGTTTAAAGCCCTTCACTTTATTACATAGCTTTTTATGGAATCAACAATGTTTTTTCTTAAGCCTCTCCCTAAATATATATAGATCACTGAGATCAGAGAAGCTATCTTTTTTATAGATTCCACAGTTTGTAAAAGGTCAGTTTAGGAGGAAGGGCTTTTTTTGTATTTTAGCGCCAAGCTAATGGATCACACCCTCTTGTGGCCCTTCGACAAAAGAATAGTTTGGAAAGGGCTTAAAACTTTTATTCCTGGTTAATTTGCCTGCTGATTTTGTGTTTCTCATTATTTCTTCTAGCTCAATGAAGCTTTTGGGCACTCTATAAATACCTGTTCATCCAATCATTGTGTTTTGTGCGGCCTATCTTTTTGGCAAGTGGTCTCCCAATATCTTCTAAAAGCCAGTCATGGCTCACTTTGGCTGCTTTTAAGATGTAACAAAGGTCTCATGAGACCTTTCATGACCCACACAGCAACTTCATACTTGGCTCCCTCATAGTCATCTGGAAGCTCAAAGAGGCTTCCACCGCATTACTACATTCGCTCCTCCATCTCGGAGCCAGTTACTGCAGGACCAACAGGCTCACAAACATACTTTGAACACCCTGCAACACTGGGCTCAGCAGGGAATCAGCTGTTATCTATCAATAAACACATACACATACACATGCAGGACGTCACTGGTATCCCTGCTCTCTGCTGACTCTTTTGGCCACTATGTTGTTGGGTCCCTAGTATATATGGCAGGCCCCCATCGAGGCGTGGCAGCTGGTATGCACCACATTGCCAGATTTTTCATGATGGTGACTGGGAGAAATCTCACAGGAGAGCTCCTCTGTCTCACATTAGCCCTCCAGGTGGTCCGAAGCAGGCTACACACAGTTGGCACAATAGTGACGCTGCACAGCATGCATAGATTTGTATCCCTTTTCCTTTTTCAAATGTTGCATTTTGGAAGACATGAGTATTCCTTATTTGGTATACATAGTAAAGAATCTGTACTAGTTCCTCTGATTCTGGGGGAGCTTGTCTTCCACAGTGCTCTCCCTGTACTGCCCTGTCCTTGTGAGTACTCACTCATTAATTCTCTGTTCACTCCTTGATACAAGTAATGGAGCCCCTTGTCACAACTAGGCGTTTGGGAGGAATCAGCGCTGCTACATCCAGTGTGCTTAGAAAAACATTGTTATTCCTCAATTTCACATGACTCTTTAAAACAAAATGTACGCACAATAGGGGATGATGAGACATGAGCGTAATGGTATATTTTTAAAATAACCACCATCTGTTTTCTTGTAGCTGTGGAACAGCAGTCCTGGACAAGGTAAGAAACACAAACAAATGATGAATGCTTCAGTCTATTGGTTTAACATAGTCTGTGGAAGAGAAGCATGCTCCTTCCCCAGAGTCTCAATGCTCATTCACCATCCAAAAAGGCAAAATACTAAGGCAGCCTACCTTTAAACTTAAGTTTAAAGGCATAGAAATGCATATCCCTAGGTCTATCCTCAGGATGGCTTACATTTTCTTTAAGACAAGACCCACTCGCCCTCTTCTGCTGATGTTGGTGCCATCCAGAGCTTCCATTTGTGGACATCCAGAGCCTCCCTTTGTGACTGAACTCACAGTTGCCGAGCTATGGTAATCTCTACGCACACACATAGCCTACTGTCAGCAACCACTCTCTGCTCCACTGAGTCGAAACAGGATTAACTAAAGAGTCTTCTGGCACAGGTTTATGCGAACATATGCAAAGCTCTGGGTGGCTCTGTGCATGCATCTCTGGCATTTGTAGAGCATATGCTGCACCCCTCATACCCTCCCATACTTAATACAAGCACATCTTATGGGTTCTATCTGTAGGAATAAACACACAGAAAAGCATAGCAAAGATAATCTTTCAATATTGGGTGAATGTCATAAAACAGCGGTCGAAATATCAACCTGCAAAAATATTGCATCTCAAGTTTAGACTACTACTACCTTGTCATAAGGAAGTATAGATTTACTACTTAACTCTGTAAGTACCTTTCGTGGTGATACAGTGGCAGTCGATATTCTCAATGCGATACTGTTAAATACAAAGATGTCTCTTAGACAGTTCCTGTAGAAAACAAGTTATAGGTTTATTCATCAGGTTACAGGTTCAAATATAAGTTACAGGATAATAGTAAGAGCCATAATATGCCCCACCAGGAGCAGCCTCCTTGCTGCTCAGCCCAACTGCTCCAACTGAATTCTCCTCAAGCACAAACACACTGAACATTCCAATGACATCACCATTGGCTGAGCAGCAAGGCAGAGGACAAGAATAGGGAGGATGCATTAACCAACAAGTAGATTATAACACATCTCCCCCCTTATAATGATTAAAGAAAATCAAATGTACGCGAGATGATAAGACACACATACCAAGGAAAGACAAAAGCAAAAGTTCCATACTTAAAAAACAGTGGATCTATAACACCACTTCGCCAGGCACAACAACATACAAACAGGGTATATTCACAAACCCAAAACAGTATATTACATGTAAAATACATAAGAAAAGATGGTATAAACATCTCAAAATATGCATACATGAACACGACACTAATAGGGGAAAAATCCTCCCTAAGAAACTGCACAACCGTAATAGGGGAACACACCTCCCTTTAGGAAAAAACACCGTAATAGGGAGACACACCTCCGTGTGAAACAGAACAAGCACACTGTAATAGGGGAACACACCTCCCTATAGGGGAAACACCTCCCTAAGAAACACCATAATAGGGAACACAACTCCCTATGAAACTGAATAAGCACACTGTAATAGGGGAACACACCTCCCTATAGGGGAACACACCTCCCTAAGAAACAGAACAAGACCGAAATAGGGGAACTCACCTCCCTATGATCCAGGACTGGGCACTCCCTACCCCAGAAAACAGTAAAAAGACACTGTAAAATAGTGTGAATATGGGACTAAAATAGGGATACTAATACTATAACTGTAGAACATTTAAACTGTGCACTCGCTGGTGAGCGACTTCTCACCCGAGTAGAATATCCTTGATAGTTAAGTGGAACTCCCAGACGCCAGAAGTCAAAGTCACCAGGATGCATAACTATGTAAACAAGTCCACTGTCAAAGTTTTGAGTGTTCCAATGCAATATGCGGCAAAGAAAAATGAAGAGGAGCCAAAAAAAATACATCAGCGTGAAGAACTAGTAGCAGCTCCCCAACTGTGCACTGTGTACTTCCATGCAGATGCAACTGCTCAACTGTGCCCTGTGTATTTCCATGCACAAAGAATAAAAATGAGAAAGTACCTGAAATAACGCACTGCTCCATAAGATGATTCACCTACAAATAGAAAGACTGAAATGAAGCAGATGTCCTCCCAGCGACGTTCCCAGTCAGCATAAACTTCCAATTAACTCCAACAAGAGTGAAGTGGAGCGACCGACCAAAGAGGAATCCTTCGTTGTCAATTCCTCAACTTGTTCTACCTCCCTAAAGGTTCTTTTCACAAAGTGTAGAACGGAGCAAAAGGATCCCACGACGTGACGAGTCCTTAACATGCTGCCCATGTTACCAATACTGGCCTCTGGCTCCAAATGCTCGCGTGTGAAGATCGGAGCATTTGGCAGGAAAACGAAACATGCGCTTTGTAAGCGCAATACATACTTGTAGCTTGTGGCATTATCCAACCACAAGATGGCGGCACACTAACGTACACAGAGCCGGGTGGCTCAGGGTACGCTAATGCAGGCAGGCATCAGACGGCAGGTGAGTACAATACGTCATACAGGATTCCCTTGCTCCTGCGCGCGGCACCAACATGATGGTAAGGTGTGCGAGCAGAATTTTAAAAGACAACCGAGCGTAACAGTTTTACTTGCCTTTAGGTAGATGAGGCATTTTAGTTTGAAAATAAAAATACCGCCGTAAGTAACGGCTTGAACTTTCTCAAAAGCACCTCGGTTCCCATGGATATGCCGTAACAGATCACCCAACTACATGTCCCATTCCACCAAACCTTTGAAGTGCGGGGTACCACGACGTAGGACCGTTTCACGGAAAAGTCACAGGAGTTAATAAATATTCTCACTGTGGTAGTTAACAACAGAGGAATTCCTCAGGGCTGCCAAATAGTTGAATTTGTGACGCAACAACAATCAGAAGGCTGATCACAACAGTGGAGATAAGTAAGGACAGATGCGCATAGCGCCGGAAAATCTTCACACGGCAGTTGAGACAAAAACATGTACAGCAGAATCTGGCAATCTTGGCAGTGACCGGTCTAGAGGTCACTATAGCTCCAGCACAGTTGAAGTAAATACAGCAAAGCTTGGCACACCCAAGTTGGGTCACAGCAGGTAGAATCCTCAAAAGTCAACTCCTCTCAAAGGACATCTGTTCTAGGGTCACAGCAGTGAGGAGGGTAGCGAGGGAAAATTCAACAGGAACTGGCACTTACGTGGTAGGGCGACCGATGGAGTGGTCACTGGTGGGGCTCAGGGGTGCCAGCTACCTTAAATACACAGCTTGTAAGTTCTCATCAAGTTCCTTTTCCTTGAAGTTTCTGTTAGGCTTCATAGACCATTATCCATTGAAGTAGCACACGCAGGTTCATCCCATCCTCGTCGCCAGTGTTAATTACAAAGATGTCTCGTAGACAGCTCGTGTAGAAAACAAGTTATAGGTTTATTCATCAGGTTACAGGTTCAAATATAAGTTACAGGATGATAGTAAGATCCATAATATGCCCCACCAGGAGCAGCCTCCTTGCTGCTCAGCCCATCCGCTCCAACTGAATTCCCCTCAAGCACAAACACTCTGAACATTCCAATGACCTCACCATTGGCTGAGCAGCAAGGCAGAGGACAAGAATAGGGAGGATGCATTAACCAACAATTAGATTATAACACATACTGTTGCAGGTCAATATTTCAATTGTGATATTGTGAACTGAGGCACGTCTGTCACATAAACCTATTAAAACTTCATGCCAAGCAGAGCCGTAATAGCAATTACTTGACATACTGTGTGGAAACAGGTCAATCATGAAACTGTGACCCATTACTACTCCCATCACCCAGATGCTTTCACTAGCATCTGTCTGTCATAGAGCTCCCTCCATGTCGAAGATGTCTAGTACACCTGCAATAACATTTTACTGTCGTACATTTGTATGTTTGAATATACAGATATATCCTATCCTGAAACCACTATTTGGGTTTCCGACTTACAGCATTTACAGCGCTGTCTGCCTCGCTGTTGTGGTGCTCATTATAAAAAACTACAAAAATAAAATATGAAATACTTGACATGTATATATTTGCATGTATACCTCTTCATACATTGGTTCTAGCAATGTTTTTTATTTGCCATCATTAGAGTGTGCCATTAATCTTTCCGCCTATAAAGTTCAAGCTGGGGATCGTTGAACCAGCAGGAGACAGAATATTACCAGTGCCACTTTCTCTGGTAAAACCATTAGATTTCCTCCCGGATTCCATAATGTTAATGCTTGAATGTATTTGATGTATTTTTAATGTGATTTGTAGAGTACAGACCTATCCATATGGGGCAAAATGGAGCACTTTACAATACCAAGGTAAGAAAAGGAGCGATGAACAAGGAGATGGGGAATGTCCCGCGAGGTTTGTAAGAGGAGAAAGAGGAATAGAGAGGCACCCAGCATAATGGCAAAGAAAGGATATTTTTTTTAGAGCCTATCAGTAGACTAGAAGATTTGGTGCAAGATATGTACAGCAAAACATTTAAAGGCTTATTTCATATTCTTTCTCTTTTTGTTGCGTTGGATTTTCACAATGAGGCATGATTCTGATCCTATGTGATCCACCTGCAATAGAGAGTTCCTGACTGAGGTTTGTCCAAGTTGTAGACACGTGCAGTTTATCCAGTAGGTCTTAAAGGTTAGCCGCACCTTCTCAGGAAGTTAGTGCTGTATAATGAAGAGAGGGGTCTAGTGAGAATTATTGGTGCCAACGAGTAGACAGGCCGATGTTCTGAATATCATCTTTATTGGAGTGAGTGAGTTCTTCTGGGCGCCTGCTAGGATAATGTTATTGCTGCCAACATATCAGAGTACCAGGGATATTGGGACATTCTATATTCCACAATGAGGATGATAGGTTTCTGTATAAGAAATGTGGTTTATAGAGGACAGCATTTGATGTCTTAGTGATACGCTGTTGTAATGTCTATTGTTCATCAAAGGTGAAGCCAAAGGGCTTTGCATGAAAACCAGAGATGGGGAGATTTAGGGGGAGAGATTTTGAAGTCAAATCTCTACCGTTTCAGGGTTGTGTAGTGTGTGAAAGAAGCAACAAAAATGGGTTTAAAGGGATTCGTTGTGAGGGAGAATGGTGGATCCAAATTATAGAGACAGTCAGGCTTCTCATTGTATGATGGAGCAGGCATTCTAATGTAGGGCTATTCACTGCTGCTAATGTTAGTGGCACCAAATACAGGCTGAAAATGTTAAGAACAAGGCTACGTACTTAGGCACCATTAAAGACAGGGACAGCAGATATTAATGCTTCAATCTGTTAACACTGTGTTCTGTTAGACTGGAAAAATGGGAACCATCTCTTTATTAATGTCATAACTGCACTCTCTAAAATTGCTTTATTTACCTTCTTGCTTTCTCAAACTTGGTTGAAAATGCACCATGTGCCTACTCTTTTTTCAAACGGTTCCCTGGGGGAGAACCCCCCCCCCCCGAACCCTCCTAATGGCAGTCAGCCTCGCTGGCCACGTTCACTCGTCACAGGGCACTCATCCTGAACTTTTACGCCACACCACTTTCAAATGTCACCAGCCGCCACTGCCTGTCTTATGGGCCGCATCTTGTGCACTATCAGCAGCCCACTTTCCGGCTAAGCTCTGAGCCTGATCCTGGCCCTCCACCACCTGCTCCTCCCAAACCGCCATCTCCCTTCTCAACCTGGATGGTCTTGATGGCTCAGAGTCTCTCGACTAGTACCAGGACAGCACTGGGGGGGCCCGAGCCAGAGGTCACAGAGCAGCTGGCCAGTCTCCTGTGCAGCCTCTGGACCCTGGAATACACCCCACAGCACAGTGATTTCAAGGTGAGGAGGAGAGGAGACGAAGGGATGGGATATAAATTAGCCATGTGCGTGTCAACAACATAATAATCCTCTTCTGCACGTAGATGACATTTAGTCCATAGCCGGTGGCCCTATATCACTCTTCACCCATCCATTAATCTTCCAACAGTTCATGTTTAATAACACGCATTGCTCTTTTGCGTAGTGCACGCATGCCACATGCATTCTAAGCAGGGCCGCCACAAAACCTCGTCACGCTGCTCGCGTGAAGTTCTGCAGGGACCGGCCCATTACAAATCTCATCTAGACTCAGACTGCACAGGAATTATTTAAAGAGCTAACATCAAAATTGATACTCCTCGGGGAGCCGCTATTCTTATCTCTTGAACACAGCCTGATGTTAATGCATACATATGAACAAACTAGGTGGCTTAGCAATACTCCGTCCGCTGGCTGAACTCCGTGGAATTTGGCGGAGTTTGACTGTAACGCCGTGGAATTTCACACAGTGAAAACGCTGAGAGCTCCGCCCATGGATAGTCAGTTCACATGAACTGGACCCTGATTAGCAGAGTCCCAGTGCAAAAACAAAAAAAACAGCAGCATCAGTCCAACAAAAAATAGGGGTGACCATGCACCTATTCCTAATAATGAGGTTTGTTTCTGCCTGCAAAACTGCATGGAGGGTATGGGAAATAATTTCCTGTTTATTCTTTAGAATGTTTAAGCTTTGACTTTTTATGTATTGTGTTTTATAAATCTCCTGAAAGTGTGTTTACCTTCATCTAATATGCATTATATAAAAATGTGAAATACCGTTGCATAAAAATAAGCACTATAAAATAAAGGGTGACTGTGGGTCTAATCATCATGGTCCCTTGGTGTGTTTTATTAGATGTTGAACAAAGTAAGCAGGACGTTGCCATTAGTTTACCCCTTTCAGAAGCTGACCTACTGAGCAATGGTGAAAACAATTCTTATTGTTTTTAGAAAGAATAGCATAATCATGTATTCACTATTTTACTTTTCCTTCGTATGTAAGAAGATTAAAATACGTAAAATTTAATGTAAACTCACTTTCCCCTATGTCTGGCACTTTCTGCTATTACTGCTTGCACATTTGAATCAGACATGCAGATCCATAACTGTGGCATTTTGACCATATACTCCTTCTGTTGTTACAGAATCATATCATTTTGGGGAGAATGGGCCACATGCATTCCGAGCAGCTTTCCAAGTCATATACTGCATTACACTCACTTATAGTAGTTTTGTAGCGTTGTGTCTGTCCAAAGGTAGAGATATATATTATATGCACATCCATCTTTAACACAATATTAGTCACTGGTATCATGCCATCAAAATCACAGTAAAAGTAGCATCACATGCCTTTTGACACTCCCGGTGACATCTTGGAAATACAATTATATGACACCTGACCTCAAGGATAACACAGGCCATGACATCACATAGAGCTTAACCATGATGAATGACGGGAAGTTGATAAAATATAGTACAAGCGTAACTGGCATGAATGGGTGTACCAAGGGACACCCGGGGTGGCATCTCCTAAATTGCACAACCTGCCATCAGCTGTTGTGCCAATACTGCCTGGGGCAGTGTAACATGGACATATAAGTACAAGACTTGATAAACCCCATACTGAGATGAAGGTAGACATATATTACCTGTTCCATTTGCCTTAAAGTTCTCTTTCTGCCTTTGCAAAACACACACCATCTGAGGGGATGCCTGTATGTGTTTGTACTTTGTTATGCAATGTATTGCACATTAATTTGCATATATCTGTGAATGCCTAGGAACCATATGAGGCAGTCCCGGTGTTGGGGAGAGGAGGGATTAGGTGGGCAAGAAACCCCCACCCTCAAGGGATCCTCCTGGCCCCTCAATGGGCCTCCTTATAATTGGAGAAGACTCAGTTTGATCTTGTCCTAATGCTTCATGTGGGTCTGTGGGCCCCACTCAATCTGCTTAATCAGTTCAACTACATAATAAGTTGAGAAGTTGTGCCACTTAAAGTGTCTGAGTGGACACGTGAAGTTAGCAGGGAGTGTGACTGATGTAAGAAGGTGGCTCACCGAGTTGAGGCTTATTCAGAGCACAAGTGTAGACGAGCGACTCCTGGCAGGCACCGCGAGGCTCTCAGCAGACAGTTCTGGAATACCTCTACCTCATCCATAAGAACAAGAACACATAGGAGCCAAGCATAGCATGTGAAACACCACACACACCTTGCTGTCTTTCTGAGTGGATACTTGTGCAGTCAGCAGGGAGGGTCACTGATGTTATCACATTGCTGCCTATCTTCAAAGCAAAAGTAGGGTGTACTGCGACACTCCCACTGGAAAAAATAATTAGCAGGAGGCTCCCATCGCAAGGTAATTAAGAGTCAAAGACGGACATCAAAGAAACAATCTGAAAAACATGTTTACCTATGCCTAGAAAAGTAAATAAATAGGTTTATTTTATTTTTACTGTGAGGCCATGCCTAATTTGGGGTGCCAAGTAGGGTAGCTACCTCCATCAATGTCATACCAGACGCTGTTTCCAGTTGTGGACTCTTGTGTGCTAGTCTAATCCATTCTAGGTGTTGTACTCTTGTTTTGCTTGCACTGAAATAACTAGATTAACACTTCTGAATTTGAGCTGTTTAATGAACCTGAGCAGCGTGTGAAGTCAGCAGTGAGGATAACTGATGTTATCATCTTTCTGCCTGTTTGCAAAGGAACAGTGGGGTGTCCGGTGACACTCCTACTGCAACAAAAGATAAGGAGTGCAAGGTAGTACATCAGACAGAGGGAGCTAGAGGTTAAACGCCTCTCTACATCCTTCAAACGGGCTAACAATCCTACACAAAAGGTACAGTGGTGATATCTCCACTCAAGAGATGTTTTAGATGTGTCTGGATAATATGGGAGCAATATCATAGATACTGGACAGAGTAGTCTCACCCATGTTCTTTGTGGCACGCTTCATCATTGGCTACTCTGTTCCACTGTGATAGGATTGTACCTCCAGGGTGTTCTCGACCACACGATGAGGGAGTTCAAAATAAATTATATTGGATACATGTGGGAGCCAGTTGATTAAAACTGCCTCTTGGTAAAGTCAAAGGGATTTCCTTAGTGCAGGGGGTACATGGCCTGAGTTAAAACATTCAGTGGATGTAGAGTGAGATTAGGTCTCACTCATCCTTTAATTGTCTTCGCACCAACATGTTTTGGACCCCACAACAGTACACAAGGGACCTCGGGCCTTTGTCAGGGCAAAAAATGGATCCCCTACTGTCCCTGCTTTGTCAAAGTATGTACAGAAAGGCAAGAGTAAGTCTTACCTTCAAACCAGTCATTTGTTTATAATGCCTGTAGAAAGAATCACAGATAATGTACCATACAGTTAATACATAATGCAGTAAGTTTATTGTGCGTTATATAACAATGGGGTAACCCGAAAGACCTCTGGAACCGGGTCAATTGTAGTACAAGGAACAATGGTCGCAGCAGTACACAATTTAAAATATAAAGCACAACATCACCATGTAATCAAATCTTACAATCGGTTATATTCAAAGCATAATGATTTATTCAGTGAAACAGTATGAGTAGTCTGTACATTTTTATACACAATGCAGGTGCTCCAGAAGGAAGTGAAAAGAGGGTGCTCAAAACGGAAGGTGTGCACTTGTGAGGGTTGTAGAGAAAGAAAGGTCATGTGCAAGTAATTTACATCAGAGGACTGATAGAAACTTATCCAGCCGCATGAAGGCAAAAGTTACATATGGACATAGTAACATTATGACATAGATAATTAATTTCTCTTGTCTGTACTCATCCACTCAGGAAAGACCGTTGATGTTTTGACCCCCTAACTTGTGTAGGTAGATTAAGTCTTACATTGGGGTCTTCATCAGGACAGGAGGGGGGAGAAGGAGACACCTACAATCAATTAATAGTGTGTCATTATTCTGGTGATGGAATTACGGTAAGTTGGTAATCATTCGTTAGAAAGACAAAAATGTTACCATTCAAGACCGTCTTATCAATTCAGGCGGTCAATTTCAAAATGATAGGGCCAGTGGGCTCCAACGTCAGAGAGGCGAGAAGCAAGAAGTTGACTGAAAACGAAGGAAACATGTGTAAGCACCAGTATATTAACCAGGGAATATGAATCCCGCAGGGAAAATGAAGGAAATATTACTCTGCCACTTACCGAACCAATTAGTTATTGTGGCACACAAAGTTAGCATGTGCCATGTCTCAGCATTTTAGAAGTTGTGGAGCATCATGGGTTGTATCGGTCGAAACACGAGAAATCAGGAGGACTGTTAAGAATCATACGTAGTGGTATTAACCATCCAGAAACTAACTTAATGTAACATGAAATCCAGGTACCCCGTGATCCGTGTTGTATTAGTCAAAAAATCTGTAATGACATAACACGTGAGACTAATAAGGTTCAATGTACTGGGGCGGATTAGTAATGCTGGGCAAGACCAAAAGTAAAAATAAAAGTAAAAACCGTGACATACCTCACAACATCATCACGGTAATAGACTCAATCAAACCTGTAGGGCAGAGGTGGAAAATTACTATTAAAATTATGTGGGCTAAGGTACTTGACTTTAGTTCAATGTGCTAACTCAAAACCTTCCAAAAAACCGGGGCATTGCCGCTTACCTGGCCGTGCTGTCCGAGTGCCTTTAGACACTGACAGGCGCACTCGGCAGAAGCTGGTATTTAAAGCATGCAAAATCGACATGCACGCCTTGCACGTCCTGCGGACAGCCGATGGTTGCAGGCGCGTTACGAGAGAACGGCCTGCGGATACCGATTACTGATAGGGATGAGCCCGTGCGGGTCGGTCATCTTATGACGTAGTTTGCACTGGCTGGTGAAAAGAGCTCCAGTTTAGGGGCTGTCGAAGAAGGTCCGATTAAATTAAAATTTGAAAAAAGCACGTGAAAGAACCATTGCTAAGCCTTAGTCTGATGTCAAAAATCCCTGATCTGACATAGGGAGATGGTACGAAACCTAACCTATTTGTTGCTGGAAATACGTATCCTCTAAAGATAAAAACACTTTCAAGTTGGGGTCACAACTCTGATCATTACATACAGCCAAGAGTGGCACAATACATTTATAGTGCGCATCAAAGCAGACATTTGAATAAGTGGTAAATTCTGGATTGGGCGCGTTTACAGAGAATTCCATAATACATAACATATGTTGCTGGAGTGTCTTTACGTAAAAGAAGAAAACAGCATTCATGTATTGATAACACCAGATCGTTATGAAGGTATACGAATAACCCAATAAATTTGTGACATATCTCCGTGGTAAATCAAATATGCCTAAGCGGAAACATGGAGTGTTTTGACAGCGGGACAACAGATGGGTAATAAACCCTGTTACAGTCGATCTGCGGTTCAACTTATTACACATAATGGAGAGCGAGTAAACTTCGATCACAAGAATGACAAAGTGGTTAAGAAAAAACCTTTGTGAGACGCGTGCTCACATACCCAATGCATACTTTTTGGTTGTGAAAAGCAACAAACAAGACACAAAACTCCTTGGGTACATTTGAGATCAATTTCATGAATCCGTTCTTTATGGAGAAATTAAGATTTAAGGGGTGTTATTTTAATTGACCATACTCCTATTGCGCTCACTCCAAATGGTCACCTACCATAAATGGGATGTGTCACCGTATCTAACATAATAGAGAGTAGCAAACCACTAATATCTAGGAGTCTATGAGAAACATAGGTGAATCCTTGCCTGGGTTATGTCGTGTAGTGTTCAACCTCTAAGCAATTTGTGTTAATAGCCCAGAGTCAGATATTCACTAGTGAGACAGGACAGTTGTGCATTAGTTGCATCGATTTCATTTAAACCATCCCGTACCGTATTCATGGAATGCATCCATTTACACTCACGGATGTTGAGCAAGGCGTTGATGTCCCCGCCCTTGATGCCCAGTGTAACTTTCTCAAGCACCACCCATCTAATACTCTCTGGCAGATGGTTTAGGGCCTGGAAGTGTTCGACAAGAGGTGCGCTCACAGTGCCACACCTGATCCTGCTGCAGTGTGCAGGATACGGGCCTTCACTTTCTGGTGCGTCTGTCCTACGTACATGAGGTCACAAGGACATAAGATCACATAAATCACATCATTTGTGTTACAATTGGTGTGTGTTTTCAACTCTATAGTATGTTGTTTGTAGCTAAACTGTTTAGAGGGGGATCAGGCAGTTCTCAGACAATCTGGAACTGCTTGATCACCCGATGCACTCTTTCAAGAAAGGCAAAAACATCCGTGACCATGTGGTCCGCTCACTGCTACCCACTCTCCCACAACCATCCATTCAAACTTTTATGGCATTTACCTGAGGTTGTGGGTCATTTCAAATGTGAAAAGAAAAAAAAAAACACGCCAATCACTGTAGTAGTCATATAGACAATGACTACAGCACATTCATATTGCCACTAAGATTGCATTTTATGTTGCGATATATTATATGTCTTGTCATGTCTTCTTCCTTCCCCCTACAGGTATTTTTTCAAGTGTTAGTGAGTACGCCAACACTTACACCACACACCTTAGCGCGTGTGTAGGTACCACACAGGTTTCACGTGGCATCTTTCACCTTTGCCACTCACTATTCACTCACCTGGTCCTGAAGAAAGCCCTTTCACTTTTTTAACGGGCTGAAACATGTAGACCGCCACACATAGTCAACTTACGGTAATAAGTCCTAAATAGTTGCACTACACATATTGCTTTTAACCATATCCTGAGCCGCCAAGATTAAAATTAGGGGCAAGGATTCTCAGAGATATTTTTAACTGTAGTAATTCACCTCACATCACATATATGCACAACACCAGCTCCGCTGTAATCAGGCGTCAGTAGCACAACCGGGCAGCACTCGGCCGCCCGGTTGGGACCCCAATGATGAAGCATGACACCAACAAGGTTGGTGTGTGAGGGGTCTTTTAAGAACACCTAATGGGTCCATGTTCATACTACATACAGTGATTAAATTACATACACATAGTGGGCTTGTCCACATTGTTTAAGTTTAGTATCCTTTTTGGGGAACGGGACGCACCCCTAGTCTTATCCCTTGCTCTCCCCGTGATTTTTTCTAGTAATTTTGCAGCGCACAGCTGTGAGAGCTAACGTCTCTACTTCGGTAGATTACACAGAATCTAGTTACACCATGGCAGAAAATCAAGGCCTGGGTTTCACCCTGGATGATGTCAACAACATCCTAGCTAACCCTCCCCTCATGGCAGACTTCAACGTGGCGACATCGATTGCCCAAACGGCCGACTGGGAAAGCTTAAATGAGAAAAAACGTAACCGCATTAGAACCATTCTCCACGGGGTCATCCTCACCGAATATCTGAGAAACAACACAGCCCAGAGAGGACTCATAGTCACGAATGCTCCCCGCATTTTCCTGGATGACGAGACCTTCCGCAAGGATTGGGCACAAATAGCATGGCGTTGCACACGCGACTGGATTATTCTAATTATCCAAACAGCCAAACGCCTCTCCGATGCCATCCTCATTGAAATCCAAACCACTGAAATACACTTTAAAGCCACTCTTACCTCTTTCAAAAAAAGACTGGATGAGACCAATA
This sequence comes from Calotriton arnoldi, assembly GCA_963921515.1. Lineage (NCBI taxonomy): Eukaryota > Metazoa > Chordata > Amphibia > Caudata > Salamandridae > Calotriton > Calotriton arnoldi. The sequence goes on along the minus strand of CAWUFW010011435.1, from coordinate 151,963 downwards.
AGGAGATCAATGAATATAAAGAAAGCCTGACACAAAGCAAAATTAACAAATTTCAAAAAGATCTTAAAAAATGTTCTTATTTGAAAACATACCCCTACGCAGACACTGACTATAAAGCTCCCAAGAGGAGTGACACATCAGGAGGATCTTCAGATGAAGACTCGTCAGGGAGCAGCAATTCCAGCTCAAGTAGCTATCGAAGAAAGCAGCAAGGAAGGGGTAGGAACACCGCTTGGCAACAACCATGGACACCAGGGCCATCGGGACCAAATATACACTATCCAGTCCCATACCCTCAGATGCATCCACAATACGGATTCGGCTGGAACATGCCCTTTGGACCCCCACCGCCACCTCCTTACATGAACCAGAACCAACGATTCCCTTTTTTAGGAGGAGGCCCACGAGGCCGAGGGAGAAAACGACGAGGGAACCAAGTCTATTGGGGAGATGACCAGTATGAAGGGGCACTAACGAGGAGCAAAGCCAAAGACCAGCAACCAGGCCCCAGCACGAGATGAGCCTAGTGACCAACCTCTCGTCCCACACCCTGACACCAACCGAACTGGCAGTCCTAGAGAAGGGATTCGGATTTGTACCTACGGCCAGACTAGATAAATTTCAGCTACATTGTGAGCTAGCGGCTTTCTTTCGGAAACTCAGATTATAAGCCTTTTTTGAACACTCACCATCCCAACCAACCATTGAAAAAGAAGGAGACACTCTGTTCAGAGTCAAATCCACCTTCATGCCTCCTCCTAATGCCATCCCTCCTGAGGTGGCAGTCTATGAACAAGCTGTTTTCAAGGATATTGAAGCACTTAATGAGGACCATACTTTCCAGAATACCAGCACAGCAGAACGCACAGCAATACAATCGCTGAGATCCAACCAATCCATTGTCATAAAACCCACCGACAAGGGCGGAGGAACAGTCATCATGAACAAAGGGGACTACCGACTAGAATGTGTAAGACTCCTCAGTGACACAAAAAACTATGGAAAACTTAGTCACGACCCGAGCGAGAGTCTGAGATCACGCATCCACACACTGGTGGAAGAAGCAGAAACAACAGGACAAATTACGCCCAGTGAAGCCAAGTTTCTAACCTCCACAATAGACAAAATACCATACTTTTACATAGTGCCTAAGATACACAAAAACAAATCACCCCCACCGGGGCGCCCCATTGTATCAGGCATAGGTTCTCTATTAGAACCACTGTCCCGATACTGCGACTTCTTTCTCCAACCCATGGTCCAGTCCACAAACACCTATCTCCAAGACACTAAAGATCTCCTAAGACTACTTAACAACATGACCTACAACCCAGAGACCTCATTCCTAGTAAGTCTCGACGTGGAGAGTCTCTACACCAGTCTCCCGCAAGACGACACCCTAGGAGTCTTAGAGACGGCCCTGGATAAAACAGATTGGCAATACCAGACCCCCAAAAGATTAATCTGGGAATGCGCAAAACTTGCGCTCAAAGAAAACTTTTTCGAATTCGAAGGCCAGCTCTACCTTCAGAAATATGGCACATCCATGGGGAGCGTTTTCGCCCCCAGTGTAGCGGGCCTCTATGTACACGACTTTGAGACCAAGTACATTTTTTCCAACAACGTGTCGCGGATTCCAGAAATAAAGTTCTATAAACGATATATAGACGATATCCTACTCATCTGGGAAGGAGATACAGAGTCACTCAACACATTCTGCCGATGGCTCAATACCTGTGACCAGAATCTCAAATTTACACACAGCTTTGATCATCAAAAAACCACATTCCTAGATCTGGACATCGAAGCTGACGACGGTCATCTCAAAAGCAAAACGCACTTCAAACCAACGGCCCGAAACTCACTTCTACACTTCTCCAGCTTCCATCCAAGGTCCCTGCGGGAGAATCTCCCCTACGGTCAGTACCTACGGCTGCGAAGAAACTGCAGCAGTGTGGCAGACTTCAAAGACCAAGCTAAGGACTTGAGCAACAAACTCCGGGACCGTGGGTACCCCAAGCACATCACTGAAAAAGCCAGAAAACGAACCCAAAATCAAAACCGCGAAGGACTAATTGAGAAACATCCACGTGAAGCCACACCGATACCGCTGACATGTGTCACAACCTTCAACACGGTCTCCAACAAAGTCTCCAACATCGTAAAAAAACATTGGAAAATCCTCAAGACAGGAAACCTCAATTGGGACCCTCCCTTACTATCTCACAAAAAAGCAAAATCCATAAAAGATGGCCTTGTATCTACAAGACCGGTCCAACAGCAAAAGCCAGGGAACGCTGTCCTAAATGCTTGGGGGATCCCCAAAATCACTGGACATTTTGCGTGTGGTAATTGCAGTGTATGCCAACTGACTGAAACCACCAAGAATCTCCACCTAGAACCAGGTAAGACGTGGGAACTGCGACAACACACTAATTGCAACACGGCACATGCCATATACCGCATCGTGTGCCCTTGCAATCTCACCTACATTGGGATGACAAACAGAAAGGTGAAGATCAGAATTTGCGAACATCGGAGCACCATAAGATGCAAGAAAAACACCACAAAAATGACTAATCATTTCCTTGAGGCAGGACATACGACAAACGACATGCGCTGGGTCATCATAGAGGCTCTGGATCCTAACATGCCTAACATCCAATTCCAATTACTACAGAAAGAACAGAGGTGGATCTATCGCCTATCCAGCCACAAGACATGCCTCAATGATAATATTCCTTGGAATAGCCTCAATAGACAGTAACCAGCAGCTTCACCGGACACCCCTGTAGATCAGCACACACATGTTCACCAGCCAGTGGCCGTGAGAACAAGCCCGGCACCGCAAACACAAGGAAAATGAACGCAAGTACTGGCGCTACCATCTACAGTAGCTATGGATCCAAACATGCGGTGCCCACAGACAGCCTAAAGGTGACATCCCCCCATCGCAATACCCGCGAGTGAACTACCCTGGAATATTGACATTTGACTCAACTCATTCAAATAAGAATCTCATGATTAACTCCACACCATGAAGAAAACTATTAATATCCCTGAATACACCTCACTTCAAGATGGCCGCCAAACTAGACGCCCTAAGTCGGACATCCATTCTATCACCTTTGCAACGACCGCGCATGCGCACCAAACAGATTGCCGAGTCACTGCCAAACCCGGACATGCACCCCTGCACGTACCGGGTCTTGTCCTCGCTCTACTTAAGCTGCTTCCCTCGCTGTACCCAGCACCAGCCGGGACTACGGGGGACCGATTCAGGTTTGCAGCGGATGACTCTCCAAGACCAAGTAAGACTTTGCGTGCTCCAATGGCGCTACCCTCGAGAGCCCGCATAGGCCATCGTGCTCACTATGGCGCTCTTTGATTTACAGATTGGAACTTTGGATGAGTACCCTACCCTCCCGAGCCTCGATAATCTGCCTAATTTCCCTAAATATTGTAACTATGACCGAAACAACACTTGTGCATGTTTTTAACTTTTTTAACGTAATTCACATCTGAAATCGATCCTAGGTGCACAATGCCACATGATCGCATGAATAGATTCCTGATCGCCGCGCACAGTGCGACAAGGACCACTTGGCACTGCCTCTAGTGGCCCCCACATACGACACCGTGCAACATTAAGCACAGCCTACGGACTCCACTGGGTGTCAGCGGTATCCCCCACGGGTCCCGTGGGCTAGGCACCCCTGCTGTTGCAGCCACTGACCAGCGCTTTGCATCTTTAACTAACGCGCGCTCCCAATTCAACCGCCCATGCACATTCTCCTACAGGCGCAGCAAGCACAGAATCTCCTGCATGTCGCCACAAGCATGGGCAACACGCCAATCACTGTAGTAGTCATATAGACAATGACTACAGCACATTCATATTGCCACTAAGATTGCATTTTATGTTGCGATATATTATATGTCTTGTCATGTCTTCTTCCTTCCCCCTACAGGTATTTTTTCAAGTGTCAGTGAGTACGCCGACACTTACACCACACACCTTAGCGCGTTTGTAGGTACCACACAGGTTTCACGTGGCATCTTTCACCTTTGCCACTCACTATTCACTCACCTGGTCCTGAAGAAAGCCCTTTCACTTTTTTAACGGGCTGAAACATGTAGACCGTCACACATAGTCAACTTACGGTAATAAGTCTTAAATAGTTGCACTACACATATTGCTTTTAACCATATCCTGAGCCGCCAAGATTAAAATTAGGGGCAAGGATTCTCAGAGATATTTTTAACTGTAGTAATTCACCTCACATCACATATATGCACAACACCAGCTCCGCTGTAATCAGGCGTCGTAGCACAACCGGGCAGCACTCGGTCGCCCGGTTGGGACCCCAATGATGAAGCATGACACCAACAAGGTTGGTGTGTGAGGGGTCTTTTAAGAACACCTAATGGGTCCATGTTCATACTACATACAGTGATTAAATTACATACACATAGTGGGCTCGTCCACATTGTTTAAGTTTAGTATCCTTTTTGGGGAACGGGACGCACCCCTAGTCTTATCCCTTGCTCTCCCAGTGATTTTTTCTAGTACTTTTTTTTTTCTACTACTCATTTCAAATGTGGCCATTGCAAGGCGTGCAAACTCACGGTGCAGACTAAACAGTTTAGCTACAAACAACATACAATAGAGCTGAAAACACACACCAATTGTAACACAAATGATGTGATTTATGCGATCATATGTCCTTTTGAGCTCATGTACGTAGGACAGAAGCGCCAGAAAGTGAAGGCATGTATCCTGCAGCACTGCAGCAGGATCAGGTGTGGCACTGTGGGCGCACCTCTTGTCGAACACTTCCAGGCCCTAAACCATCCGCCAGAGAGTATTAGATGGGTGGTGCTTGAGAAAGTTACACTGGGCATCAGAGAAGGGGACATCAACGCCTTGCTCGACATCCGTGAGTGTAAATGGATGCATTCCATGAATACGGTACGGGATGGTTTAAATTAAATGGATGCAACTAATGCACAACTGTCCTGTCTCACTAGTGAATAACTGACTCTGGGCTATTAACACACATTGCTTAGAGGTTGTCTCATAGACTCCCTAGATAATAGTGGTTTGGTACTCACTAATATGTTAGATACGGTGACACATCCCATTTATGGTAGGTGACCATTTGGAGTGAGCGCAATGGGAGTATGGTCAATTAAAATAACACCCCTTAGATCATGATTTCTCCATAAAGAACGGATTCATGAAATTGATCTCAAATGTACCGAAAGGATTTTGTGTCTTGTTTGTTGCTTTTCACAACCAAAAAGTATGCACTGGGTATGTGAGCACGCGACTCATAAATGTTTTTTCTTAACCACTTTGTCATTCTTGTGATCGAAGTTTACTCGCTTTCCATTATGTGTAATAAGTTGAACCGCAGATCGACTGTAACAGGGTATATTACCCATCTGTTGCCCCTCTGTCAAAACACTCCATGTTTCCGCTTAGGCATATTTGATTTACCACGGAGATATGTCACAAATTTATTGGGTTATTCGTATACCTTCATAACGATCTGGTGTTATCAATACATGAATGCTGTTTTCTTCTTTTACGTAAAGACACTCCAGCAACATATGTTATGTATTATGGAATTCTCTGTAAACACGCCCAATCCAGAATTTACCATTTATTTAAATGTCTGCTTTGATGCGCACTATAAATGTATTGTGCCACTCTTGGCCGTATGTAATGATCAGAGTTGTGACCCCCAACTTGAAAGTGTTTTTATCTTTAGAGGATACGTATTTCCAGCAACAAATAGGTTAGGTTTCGTACCATCTCCCTATGTCAGATCAGGGATTTTTGACATCAGACTAAGGCTTAGCAATGGTTCTTTCACGTGCTTTTTTCAAATTTTAATTTAATCGGACCTTCTTCGACAGCCCCTAAACTGGAGCTCTTTTCACCAGCCAGTGCAAACTATGTCATAAGATGACCGACCCGCACGGGCTCATCCCTATCGGTAATCGGTATCCGCAGGCCATTCTCTCGGAACGCGCCTGCATCCAGCGGCTGTCCGCGGAACGTGCACGGCGTGCATGTCGATTTTGCACGCTTTAAATACCAGCTTCTGCCGAGCGCGCCTGTCAGTGTCTAGAGGCCCTCGGACAGCACGGCCAGGTAAGCGGCAATGCCCCGGTTTTTTGGAAGGTTTCGAGTTAGCACATTGAACTAAAGTCAAGTACCTTAGCCCACAGTTTTAATAGTAATTTTCTACCTCTGCCCTACAGATTTGATTGAGTCTCTTACCGTGATGATGTTGTGAGCTATGTCACGGTTTTTACTTTTATTTTTACTTTTGGTCTTGCCTACCATTACTATTCTGCCCCAGTACATTGAACCTTATTAGTCTCACGTGTTATGTCATTACAGATTTTCTGACTAATACAACACGGGTCAAGGGGTACCTGGATTTCATGTTACATTAAGTTTCTGGATGGTTAATACCACTACGTATGAGTCTTAACGGTCCTCCTGATTTCTCGGGTTTCGATCGATACAACCCATGATGCTCCACTACTTCTAAAATGCTGAGACATGGTACATGCTAACTTTGTTGGCCACAATAACTAATTGGTTCGGTAAGCGGCAGAGTGATATTTCCTTCATTTTCCCTGCGGGATTCATATTCCCTGGTTAATATACTGGTGCTTACACATGTTTCCTTCGTTTTCAGTTAACTTCTTGCTTCTCGCCTCTCTGACGTTGGAGCCCACGGGCCCTATCATTTTGAAATTGACCGCCTGAATTCATAAGACGGTCTTGAATGGTAACATTTTTGTCTTTCTAACGAATGATTACCAACTTACCGTAATTCCATCACCAGAATAATGACACACTATTAATTGATTGTAGGTGTCTCCCTCTCCCCCCTCCTGTCCTGATGAAGACCCCAATGCAAGGCTTAATCTACCTACACAAGTTAGGGGGTCGAAACGTCAACGGTTTTTCTTGAGTGGACGAGTACAGACAAGAGAAATTAATTATCTATGTCATAATGTTACTATGTCCATATGTAAATTTTGCCTTCATATGGCTGAATAGGTTTCTATCAGTCCTCTGATGTAAATTACTTGCACATGACCTTTCCTTCTCTACAACCCTCACAAGTGCACACCTTCCGTTTTGAGCACCCTCTTTTCACTTCCTTCTGGAGTACCTGCATTGTATATAAAAATGTACAGACTACTCATGCTGTTTCACTGAATAAATCAGTATGCTTTGAATATAACCGATTGTAAGATTTGATTACATGGTGATGTTGTGCTTTATATTTTAAATTGTGTACCGCTGCGACCATTGTTCCTTGTAAGTTTAATGTGCAGCAGAATTATTGTCCTGACTCCCACTTTTAAATAATACATGTATAAACGCTCAAACCGTGAATGCAGTCCAGACACAGCAAACGTGAGAAAGACATGAGCACACTGTTTTAGTACACCCTCTTACCCTATTCTCTAGGTATTCGTGACCCAATGGTCTCCACGGTGGGGGATTCATTTTATAGTTAAAGACTAAAAACTCAAGTTATCATCCATAGATTTTACGGACAATTCAACCTTAATTTTAAAACTGGGGCGACTGAAAAATACTTGTCTCTAGTGCAGGCTACCCAGCATTCCTAGAATGAAGCATGAAATCAGTGCTCCCATCACAGTCCATGTCAAAGTTGGGGTTATCATAAGCAGCAATAAGGATACAATTTTTGTATTATTTTTCCAGGAAAAACAAGCGCACCATCACGTTATTTCCTGCTCCCCTGCCTAGACATTGTGGGCAGGAACTGCGTCTTCAGAATGTAGCATTGTGAAACCCCTGAAGCCAAAACGCATTGTTGTAGGAACCCCGCCCCCCGTCTGAAGATCAGCTCACATTGCTGACCATGGTTCATCTGGAGACTGAGCCCCAGGAGCAGGGGGTTTGCGATGGAAACAAATGGACTCTTAAATGGACCAGTGCTGGCTCCACTTACACCCATAACTTTAATGTTGTATTGATATAGCCCATGTTCATATACTGAACTGGTAAGCAGTGACATAATCAGATAAGTTCAAGATGTTGTGTTTTTTTTTTTTTTTACTTTTTAGGAGATGTTCCAGCTCTCTGAGTACCTCAAGGTAAGCGAGCATCTGAACGCTGGATAGCGCTTTTCTATTACATTTTACAAGAATGATATGTTCCATAAGAAGAGAATTTATTAGCAAAATGTTGTATCTCACTATATGACAGTAAATATCAAAGTATTCTTCACACTGTAAGCTTTGGGAAGACGTCACATGGTCCAGAGAGATTGAATTTCATAAAGATGGGGGGAGTAGGAGAAGGAGAAACTGAGAGAGGAAGAGAGAGACGGAAAGGGAAAGAGACAGAAAAGAAGATCAATATAGGTGGAAAAACAAACATAGAGCGATAGAGATAGGAGGAAATAGAGAGGTAAAGCAAGACAAAGTTTTCCCAAGACCCTAAAAACATATTTCTTTCAGCTAGCATATAGTTGTGTTAATATACTTCTGTCATCAATTTCTTTCTGCTTGTATTTGTTTCTGTTTGTATTTACCATGCACTTTACAATATCCATACTGACTCGCATATCCACGGAAAAGTCTCTATGTAACAATGTAAATTTTGATTTGTACTTTGATGTTTAAAGTTTTATTGTTCAGTGCCCCACTAACCATTGTTCCGTTAATGAATGATTTGAGCTTTGAAAATGTATCCCTAAAGTTAACGTAAGTGCTGAAGAATTATATTTAGTTTCCCATGTTTCGAATATGATGAGCTAAGGTTTTTCCATCATTTTTATCACTAGCAGAAGACATTTTCAGTTACAGGAATGCTAAACTCGGGGTACGTCGTGAAAGTTTTCAATTATACTACCCAGACGATCAACGCTCGGAAAAGCTAGAAGCACACTGCTAATTACAAGGAATGCCTTTGACACCTACCTGCCACGGTGTGCTGGGAGCATTCCTCGGGCCGCAGTTTCCTCCAGTTTCTGAAAGGTTTACTGGCGTGTGAGGCGAGTGATGGCTCTGAGGCTTTGAGCAGTGGCAGCGGTTCCTCTGTGCCCCTCCCCCCTCGGAGTACAATTACGTGCTGAGAATACCACCGTCAAGGCTGAAGTTAGAGGCTGCCTGAGGTCGCCAGGGTTCTCGCAGGCAAAATTGGAGCAAGGAGGAGCGCGCTGATGGTCGCGCTGAGGAGGATCCAACTCTGAGGTACCTGTGAGCTAAGAGAGCTAGGACGACGCGAAGTGTGGAAAACGGGGATATCAATTGACTACCAGGCGTTACACTGTATAGTGCCACTAAGTTTGCAAGGCACGGTAGGACTTTTTTCTTGAGAGCTGGGGTTTTTTTTTGTTTTTTTTTTGTTTCCCATATGAACTTTAAAGTGCACAAACGCTGGCTGGAACTTTTTTGGCAGATTGGCAGTAGTCATATAATCCCCTCCTACGCGACTTCCTTGGTGGCAGTTTGGCCGCAAAAGGGTCTATATGGTGTGCTATAAGGCGTGCTATATGTTTTTTGCGAATAGCGAAAAGAAATAACTGTGCAAGTTAAGTTAATTAAGGGCTTGGTCAGAGAGCTATGCGTCAGATGGTTCTGAGAGGGACAACAGCCCGAGCAGTAGCTCCATCTGCAGCACCCCCCGTTTTACCATCTTCAGCGCAGAAAACTAGACGCCAAACCGCGCAGGCTCGTATTTTGGCAGCCAGAAGAGGAAGAACTGCTCAGAAAATTAGGGGAGATATAAACTTTACGAACTCGCAGGTGGCTCTCTTAACTCAGAAGTTTTCTTCTACGCTTTCTGACTCCCCTGAAACATCCTCAGCCTCGCTGGAGCTCTCGCCAGAAGTGAGAACCAAGGGCAAAACCAGAGTCACAGGGGCAGCAGGGTCCGATATACTGAGGATTGAGAACCCAGAAGTGGTTAATTCTCCTAACCCTCCCAAAGAGTACCCGGTATTCTCTATTAATCGAAAATTTAATCAGATGGCTACCCCGGCTAACACAGTGGACAAGCGGATAGTGGACAAAACACTTCCAGTAGAAGCTGTCCCTGTAATACAAGCGAAAGGTGTGGATGCCACTACGGGAACCGGGGCTCCTCTGGGAAAAGAAGGAGATATTTCTTGTGGCGAAAAAAGTCCAGAGTATCAAGGTCAATCAAGGCAGGGGGGAGCGACTGCACAAGGGGGAACGCTGGAGATAACAAGACGCAATTCCAGGACAAGTGAGGACCAGGGGTTTTTAACCCCTTCACCACAACATGGCTCACCAGCACTAGAAAGAGGGCTGGAAGTGGGGGCTTTGACTTCTCTGCAGAGAGCGGATAATAGCGGCCCCAATATTGGAGGAGGTACCCCTGATACTGTTTTTGCCGTGACTCAATCTTCAGTTGTCCCGTTAGATCAGATGCAGCAGCTCTTTGAGACCATTCTGGGAGAGATCCGAGACTGTAAGACCTCGCAAGCCCAAGAGCTCGCTCTACTGCACCAACGCCTAGATAAAATCGAAACTATGGTACAGCAAATACCTGAGAGATTTAAAGAGCTGGAACAACGGGTTTCTGATATTGAGGATCGATCTGAAGTATATGACTCTGACATTATCTCTCTCCAGAAGAAGCTCCATGCCTCTCAGAATAAGATTGATGAAATGGAAAATTATGCTAGGCGCTCGAATCTGTGCTTCACAGGAATCCCAGAAGATAATGAACGTATGGACGGGCAATCCAATCCAGTGGCTTATATGGAGTCATTAATCAGAGATCATCTGCTTGAGAAAGCACCTGAAGACCTTACAGTAGTGAGAGCCCATAGAGTCCCTTTCCACAAAATTCCAGGGGCTAAGTTTCCCAGGACAATAATTGTGAACTTTTCAGATTATCGTATTAGAGAGGCAGTACTAACAAAAGCAATTCAGAAGAGAAAGATTGTTCTACCCAATGGAGGCCGCGTACGAGTGTTCTCTGACATGTCGGCAGCAGCAGCAAGAAGACGGAAGGACTTTGTTGGGATGCTTAGCCAATTTAAGAGTGCAGGAGCCCAGGCTTCGATTGTGCAACAGTCCAAATTGAGAGTGCTTTGGAAAGGAAGGTTCCATCTATGTGTTTCTCTAGAAGAAGCCCAAGATCTACTACAGAAAATTACACAAGATAATTAATAAGAGACTTGGGTGGACTCAATTAAATTGTTAAAGAATCTCTTTTTCCTTCCCTTTCCTTTTTTTTTTCTTTTTTAGCCTATTGTAAAAAATGGAGCAAAATGGTTTTGTTTGCTTCTTGGATTTTCGGCACCTTGGCATTTTAATTAACTTTTCTAGGCTACATTTTGTTGATAAGGCCTATTGCCTTTTTGCACTGCACTATCCTTGTGAGAGATGAGTCAAAATGCCCTTTTTCAGAGCACTTTACAGGTTTTTCCTTTTTGTCTTATAAACGTAGGGTGGAGGCAGTAAAATTGCGGCCCTTGCATTAGGGAATTTGTAAATATGACAGCAAACATAGTATAAGTTTACAGCCGATGTTTTCTCATATGGCACTTTGCACATTGCATATTTGCACTTTTCTGCATTGGTACTTTACAGAGCCTACTCCTCTACATTCGTCAAATTGAACTTGCATTTGCTTCTGTATTCAGTGTAGTAAGTTGATAGCTAACGTACTTTATATATTGCACACTGCACTTTATCTAGATTTTTGCACTATAAATGCTTTTCCCCGTTTATGTAAGGTTTACTGAGGCTTAACCAGGTAGTAAACAGCACTAATGAAATATTGCACTTCCTGCACTAGACCATAATAAGCTTATAGTTGACGTTATCTATATGCCACTTAGCAGAATGCATATTGCACATTGCACTTTACTTTTTTATGGTACTGTGCTTCTATACTAATGATTCGTGGTTGCTGCACTGTACACGTTTATATGTTTTGAATTAATACACTATAGCTTTTGCAAGCAAGCAATATATTTCAAATATCCCGGGGGTATTCAATTAGAGTTTCTCCTTTTTTTTTTTTTTCCCAGAGGCGAAGGGGGAGGGGGGAGGACGTGCTCCAGGGTGCTAAGACAAGGCACCTTGTTGTTAGAGGGAGGCTGTGGTAGTGAAGGAAGGGCAACCTCACTCCACAGATGGGTTAGGGTGGGCAGAACACGGGGGTGGAGAGGGAGCATGTGGGGAAAAATGAAAACCATATTCAAGATTTCAATACATATGCCCATTACGATTTAGATAGGAAGAAGGGGGGACAGTTACCCTGCTTATTCTTAGGTGTATACTGTGTGTGGAAATTGGGAGTTTTGATAATATTTTTTAAATTATCCGGGAACTTAAAACTCTGTCTTTTGTGTCGTAAATGGCAAATTGGAAAGAAGATCAATGGGAAATAGGGAATTACTGAAGGTGGTCTCTTTTAATGTAAATGGCCTTAACAATAAGAGGAAAAGGAGGGCCATTGAGGCCTGGATTAAGACAGAGAATCCTGCGGCTATTCTGTTACAAGAAACCCATATACCAGCGGGTAAAATAGCAGACTTCCCAATGTTTAAATCTTGGGCTGCGTATAAAGGTTTTTCCTCATCATCTGCAGCTCACAGGGGGACAGCTATTTTCCTTGGTAAGAAATTTCAGGCAGAGATAGTCAATGCAGCGAGTGACCATGGTGGAAGATGGTGTTGGGTCACTTGTAATTTAGGACATAGATCCCTGACATTCGCTAGCCTATATGCCCCAGTGGAGGATAACCCTACTCCATATGAGGAATTTTTTCAATCCTTAATCCAAGTTTCAGGGGAGATAATTGTGGGGGGGGATTTTAATTTGCTGATGAATCCAAAGATTGATTCTTCAACAAAAAAGAAAAAACAGTTAAAACATAAATCCCTCAAATTGGTCCAAAGTTACAGTTTGATGCTTGATATTGTTGACCCTTGGCGGGCCAAATTCCCTACTGAAACCGCCTACACCTGCTTTTCAGGGAGATTCCATTCGCTTTCACGGATTGATTTTTTTCTTATTTCTCGGAGTTTGTTTTTCAAATCACAAAAAATTCTTCAGAGTGGGTTCTCAGATCATGCAATGGTTATTTTGGAGTTAGAATTGGGTGAATGTAAGAAATCCATAAGAAGATGGCAGCTGAACCGACAGTACCTATCTGAGGAAAACTGGATTTCTTTTATCAAATTAGAAATCAGAGAGTTCTTTGAGCGAAACCATGGCTCAGCTCCAATACACATGGTCTGGGACTCATTTAAAGCCTTCTTCCGTGGGCTTGCTATTGCCAAAGACGTAGAGATCTCAAGGAGTAGGAAGGAAGAGAAACAAATACTTGAACAAATTATGCAAAGGTCCCTAGATAGATTCCTTGCTACCCCCACTCCGGCGAACCATCGACAGTTGGATCAGGCTAAACGGAATCTGGCCGAGAATTACTATGCAAAAAGTGAATTCTTATATCAGCAAGGATAGGCAAAAGATTTATGAGGATAGCAACTATACTGGCAGATTCCTAGCATGGCAGGCAAGGGAGCGGGCTGTAAGCAATCAAATACTTGCATTAAGATGTCCCACTTCAGGTCTCCGTTCTGAGGATAGGGAAGCAATAGGAGACATTATGGTTCAACACTATGAGAAGATATATGGCCATCAGCAACCTATTAATATGTCATCTTTGGAAGTTTTCCTCCAGGAAAATGAACTACCTGTTTTAACAGACTTAGAAAAAAGAAATATGGCGAGACCATTTACAAAAGAAGAGCTAGGGGAGGTTATTAAGAACCTCCCGAATGGTAAAGCCTGTGGGCCAGACGGTCTCCCTTCTGAGTTTTTTAAATCATTTGCTAGCGTAATTGTGGATTTTCTTCTTCTACTGGCAAATTCAATTCTGGAAGGAGGACCTATACCTCGGTCTTTTAGAGAAGGGAATGTAGTCAGTTTTTAAAAAAAAGGCAAAATTAGTGAGGACCCTAACTCATATCGTCCGATAACTCTTTTAAATTCTGACTACAAATTGATTACTAAACTTTTAGCCAATCGTTTTAATGGGAGCGCTTCTCATTTAATCCACTCTGATCAGAATGGTTTTATTGCCGGAAGGCAACTGGGAACTAATACTCATTTTTTAGTAGAAGCACTGGATTATTTTGATACCCGGAAGATTCCAGCATTAGTATTGTTTTTAGACGCCGAAAAGGCTTTTGATTTGGTTATATGGGAGACTTTATTCTGTATTCTAATAAAATTTGGCATTCCTTCTAAAATTATTGGCTTGGTGGTGAATTTATACATGAATGCAGAGGCCAATATTATCATCAATGCTACTCAGGTCGGCCAAGTAAAAGTTAAAAGGGGAACCAGACAAGGCTGCCCGTTATCCCCGGTGTTATTTGCTTTTTTATTGAGCCTCTTGCGATAGCCATTAGAAATAACAGGCATATCTGTCCCCCGCTTCCTTCTATGGCTAAAATTAAATTATATGCTGATGACATTATGCTTATAATAAAACCGGAGGAGGAAGTCCAGGCAAAAGCCTTCCAGATTTTTGATCTGTATGAGTCCTTCGGCGGCTATAAAATTAATAAAAGAAAAACCAAAATAATGTTGAGTGGATGTACATCGGGGATTTTACACCCCGATATTCTTCCGTGTTTCAATTCGAACCCTAAGCGGTACTTAGGGGTCTATTTCTCGTCACACGTTTCGGATCTTTATGATCTGAATTTTGCCCCATTGCTACGAAAAGTTCAGGACTTATTCACACGTTGGAATTCTCTCCCTTTATCTATTTTAGGACGGGTCGCTCTGATTAAAATGTCAGTGCTTCCATTGTTTAATTTCCTTTTCTCCACAATTCCCTGTGTGTTAGTGAATTCTTTTTTTCGAGAATAGAGTCAATGTTTACATCGTTCCTGTGGGATAAGAAAATTCCCAGAATCGCACTTAGCACCTTATATGAGAATGTGGAAGATGGTGGCTTAGCTCTCCCCAATCTCAAGGAATATTATTTTGCATATTTTGCACAATACATGTCTAGATTTAAGCAGGGTTTACAGTGGGGTCTTTTTATTAACTTTTTTATGAATTTAATATTTAAAGCTAATCAGATCCATTGCCCATTATCAATATTTCGATCCCCAAAATTAGTTAGATATAAGTGTCTACATTGGTTTTTTCATAAACGCCAGGCTTTTTGTAGACGGTATTCTATTCCAATTATTAATGTTATAACCCCTATAGCTGATCTTTTTGTTTCAGCAGGCATTAAAGATTCATTTTTAATTTCACAAAAGTGGTCGAAGGCTGGTTTTTTGAGGCTTTCCGACTTTCTTCTGAATGATAAATGGATAAGTGTAAGTGAAATGTCTCAATTAATCCCCGGTGATTTTCTCCTCCTGGGGTCATATAACACTCTTAGTAAATTCTTTGGCAATCTTGATCTGTTCCAGATCACAGCCCGGAAACAGTTAGTTTATGACTTGCTAGGAGACAGGGTAATGAAAAAACCAGGGGAGTGGAAAAAAAGCTAGCCAGAATTAAAGGGGTAGATCTGGAGATTAAGGCTATAACAAAATGGGGTAAATATGAGGACCAGGAACTTACAGCAAATATGTGGACTATAATCAACAATTTAAATTTTACCTTACTCAGAGGGGCTAATTGGAGAAGGATGTTATATTTTAGCAAATGGCTATTGTACAGAACCCCGTCTTTTGTGGCCAAGGCCTATCCCAATCAATCAGGGCAGTGTTTCCGATGCCACACTCATCCTGCCGCTAATTGGACTCATATAATATTACAGTGCCCTCGGATCCAGAAGTTCTGGAGCGATATTTTTGAGTATCTGACAACAGAATGTTCCATATCAATTAGTTTTAATGATCGACTGATATTGTGGGGTTACGATCCAGATTTGCAGGTATCTGAGAAGCTGATTGGAATTTTATATATTGGTATGGCTGTTGCCAGATCACTTTTACTTCAAAGATGGCGATCAGATTTAATTCCGTCTAAAATTGAATGGGCTCGGAAAATGGGTCAGGTTAAGAGAAGCGATAGAATTTATGCTTTACGAACAGGGGGACTTAAGAAATTTGAGAGGATCTGGACAATATATTTTGACTCTGTTCTCTAAAGTCACCATATAATTTATCCTTCCCCTTTATTCTGTCCTCTTTTTTATGATATGGCATTTTTTATATGGATAGTACACTTTTGGTCATTGGATCCTTTTTGTTGGCGGCAATGGAGACATGTTTAGAGATTCTAGGTGTTTTTATTAAGATCCCCCTGCTTATTTATCAATTATTAACGATTGGATCTGCTATGTATTGATCAATTGATGTTATTTATTATCCTTGTGAATGTTATGGATGAATTTTATAGGATGTATATTTGGATTTATTGTATTGTATTGCATATGGTTTTCAATAAAAAAATAAAATAAAAAAATTATACTACCCAAACATGAACATTAACAAACATTTGCAATGCAATAGGTCTCGCATTTGCAAAAGTTGGAGCTATTGGCATTGTAAATGACAATGCCTTTTATTCATTTGTTAAACTATTGTTGTTTCTATCATATAACCGTACAAGATGCAAAAATTTGGAAACTCACTTCCGACAAGGACACAAGCCAGTGACAGTACACGTTATATACACATATAATCCCTTAATGAATGGGCGCTCCACAGACGGCTATGAACCATTTACCTTGCACTTCTATTGTACTAGCAGCTGGGAAAGGGGAATGCGCACGCGAGTGAGGGTGCAGATGTTCAGTTGCTAGTTTAATGGGTCCAGGTATGAACGGCTGACTGTTACTGTCAATACTGTGGTTCTGAAATAACTGTCTTTTTGGTGCTCTCCTATTATAATTTCTACTTTCCTATGTGGATACTGTCATGGCGTTATGTGTTTTCCTGATGCCAAATTTCGATGCATTTATAGGTAACTCATATGTATAGAGTTATATGCTGGATTTGAGATTTATATATATCTGTTTATAGAAACTGCACACTGTAACATGGCATAATCCTTTACGCAGGTTATGGTGTCACTGAAACCCAATAAAGTTTATTTTAAAAAAATATATACACATACAATACCTATAATGCAAGCCACCATATTATGGTGGCAATTCATTACATACTGAGCGCGTGCATTTTATGATAATGCTTACCCTAACATGCTTTCCCTGGTTTAGGGGTGGTATTCCTGGTATATTGTTGGCAGCTATGGCATGACAGTGCCAAGGAACAAAAATAAATACTTTAATTACATTAAAGCTCAAGCAGTCGCAGAAGACACAGTCAGGTACATTCTGTCAATGTCCGGGCGTGGGCTGGGCCAGGCAAAACCTAATTAGTTTGTAAAGGATCTTCGTGTATACGGCCAAACATTGAGGACAGCCAAGGACAGGTGAAATGAGGACGGGGGCACCGCAGACAACGTGTACTCAGCAACAGAAAGAAGAGAAGCTCTGAGCTCGAAATGGGCATCTTTACTTTTGAACTAGTTTGCATCGGGCATTCAAGAGACAGTAGCACAACAACAGCACAACAGCGCCCCCCGCTGGATAAACGAGAAGACCACGCCACTAGTTTGCAGATTATACAGAACCTTTCATTAAAAGGGCAAAGGAGAACAAAAATGACGACTTCAATGGAAGAGCACTTTATTAGCCTTATGCAAGAAAAGGCTCATGTAAGCAGCGGGTGCCGTCGTGAGCAGCAAAAAAAACTTTTCATCAAAATAAATGGTAACATCAAAAACCAAGCGGGATGCAAACTTTCCACATGTAAACCTGCCAGAATATAGAAACGTAACAAACCCACTAACTCCTGCTCCGACTTTTCACGCTTCCGCCCTCAAAGCAACCTCAACGTGACAAAACACTTTGAAGAAAAGCATCACAACATAAGAACGGACTCCGCATAACAAAGAAGCAGTGAGACAGCCAAGCCCACAGGAGCCTGCCACAATAATACAGGAGATTAGACTGCAGCGCGCACCACGGGAAGCTAAAAGAAATACTATCTGTGGCGGGGGAGGGGCTGTTAACTGAGAGGGGAGCAGGAGGTGAGCCTGCGAGTGGTGCGCGCGGCAAAAGTGAAAGTGATCGCGAGCGATGTGCGCAGCACCATGACGAGAGAGGAAAGCCAGATGGCGCCTCTACTCGTCATTGTGCGCGTAACCGCACGCTCTATGCCACCCCAAAAGCTGTGGTCGGACTTTTGAAAGCCCACACACTAAATGTCTCGCCAGAGCAACGCATGCGCTGGCTCAGGCGAGACCTAAAAAACACTACCAAGGAATGAACGTTTAAAAAACCTGATTACTATTGACAGAAAAAAATAAGCAAGCAACACCAAAAATTTGGTTTTAGATCTAGCGTTAGCTAAGAATTTTTGATTTTACAGAAGAAAATATACTCCTTATTTACTTACAAAAAGGCGCTTTCAGCTGGTCCTGTTCGTGCATTGGTCTGCTTTACATTTTGTTCCCACCCACCGCAGCACACAGATGGAGCAATGGGTCAGCCCGTTTCGGCCATTTGTTTCTTCCTCTTTTGAGTGATAGTATTCCCAAAGCGCAATGTTAACACCCACAGAGAAAGTAGTTCCCCTCTGTCCTAGGGATTTGTAGAAGGGAATTGTAGCATGTTGCGAATGGATGTCTATAGGAGGGGAGCAGCTTTGTCATCGTCTTGCAGATTCATAGATTTTTCAAGCAAAATAAAGAAAGTGAGAACATTTTGGAAACTGAAAGTCTCAGGATTAGCATATTTCTTAATTCGGAAAATGCAAGTCTTCTGGCGTAGACATACCCATGATTGGTTCTGTAAGAGCAGAACAAGACATGGCAAAGTTATGTAGCCCCAAAACTGCACACTACATGTAGGAACAGGACTCAAAGATAACACTACAACATTGAGCAGATGATCTGCTAGTTAGCCTGGGATCTGAGTACTAATGCTTTGTCAGTCACTGAGGTAAACCGTCTGAAGGAAGACCCTGCTTTACCAGGAAGCAGTTGTAAATTCGTCAATATTGTCATCATGTCTTAAGACTATGATTAGCCATACAGCTATATTTATGTGGCTTTCTTTTTGTCTACATTCCTCCGATAAGATAAGTGGTAAGACTCGGTGAGCTTAACACACATTAAAACCTTGATGAAATTGGTCCATTTGCCAAAATATAGTTACTTCGTTATGCCACTGTTGGAAACTGGCAGCCAAGATGCCAATATATGGAACTCTTCTACATTCTTGTCAAGGAAGTACACATTTTAGTTATAGCTCATAAACTTTTCTGTGCCCCTGGTCAAACTCCACTCTATTCTCTGGGACTTTTTTCAAAGTAGAGAATTGAATAGGATGTGCTCATGCAAACCTTATGATCTAAAGATCCCCATGGTGTTGATACTATTATATCACATATATTGAACCTTATTTTACTTGTACTTGTTTTAAACATATTTTACTTGTTTTAGTATTTACAAGTAGTTTTTTTACTGTTTGTTACACTGTTTCTCAGAGAATCTAGAGTGCTGGGGCCTGATTCACAGAACTAACTTACGTCAAAAACGTAAAGTTAGTACTTTTTGGTATTCACAGAATACACTTACTCATTTCGGTATTCACAGAAGTTAGTAGTCCTAACTTTAGGACTCCTAAATGCCTTCTGTGAATACCGAAAGTCTTAAAGTTAGGATTTTTCTCAGTTTAGGAGTAGTAAAGTTAGGACTCCTAACTTTAGGACTCCTAAACTGAGAAAAATCCTAACTTTAAGACTTTCGGTATTCACAGAAGGCATTTAGGAGTCCTAAAGTTAGGGCTACTAACTTCTGTGAATACCGAAATGAGTAAGTTCATTCTGTGAATACCAAAATGAGTAAGTGTATTCTGTGAATACCAAAAAGTACTAACTTTACGTTTTTGGCGTAAGTTAGTTCTGTGAATCAGGCCCATAGTGTTTGGTAACTGTCCGAGTAGAGCAGTGTCGTACCCCACAAGACTATCTTTCAAATTCTACCTAAAGGCCAGGAATTCATGTGGTCAGGATAGCTGCTACCTGTCAGCGACATCACCTACTATGAACGTGAATACCCATCATATCTAGTGCACCAATAGAACGTCCTGTTTAGATTCACTCTCCTGGTTGAAGAAGAGCACATCCTGGGGGGAATTTAAATGTTTAAATAAGAGTTTTCATGCATGCAGATGCGAAACACCTTCCAGGATTACTTCTCTAAAGTCTCAGTGGATGGATTTACTCTTCTGGTCAGTCTACTCTCTTAAAGAGCAGACTGACCAGAAGAGATAAATCCATCCACTGAGATACCTACGCATTGCGCAAACATGCTTTTATGCACGTTGATATTGACCTGCGGTTTTACGTAGGACCATTGGCAGAGCTTTGCAAAAACATAGGTGCAGATCCTGCATGGCTCTCTTCTTAAAATCTAGGAGCGGCGCAAAGCATGAAGCACCACTGGAAGAGGGTAAACTGCACGCACGCAAGAGCAGCATATGTAGAGATAGCTGTGCAACCTTCTTATGCAAATTAAGCTGCAGGAGAGATTCTGAACAGTAAGTCAGCATTTAAAAACAAATAAAATGAGATAGGGTTGGGCTTATCTGTTCTGTATTGCACAAAGACAATATGCAACTGCATATTGTTTAGGGTCAAATGCGGAAGCAGTGGCAGTTGCATGATCGCTAGCCTTTCTGATTGGTGATCTCTTACCTCAGTAAACTTTTGTGCCTTATTGGCATTTTGCCATCTTGGCATTGGCATGCTCGTAGGATTTATGTTTCTGGCACCTACCTGGGCATGTTGGCTGCTCCAGAGGGTTTGTGTAGGTGTAATGAAGGGAATCCAGCCCGTAATTCTGTAGTGCTGCAGTGTGTGTCTGTGTGTGTGTCAAGTCGGAGTTGGGTTTGAACAAGTCCACATTGATAGGTATTCAAGTGTGTCCCCCAAGCACCATTATAGGAGACCAGTAGAGGATCAAAAGGCATGTGTGAGGCTGGTGTGCACCAGGAATTAGATGGCACTTAATGCTGCAGTGTCGGGTCACTGGGGAGAGGGCCGCAGACAATGTGGAGTATGCAATCCTTGAAGCTTTTGATGAGATGTTCGCATGCTCCAGTGAGACAGAATGATGTGTGTAAGTCTTGGAGCTTTGAGAGCTGGGAGCTGAAGTGAGGTAAACATTTTCCAAGTCTTATGCGGGATGGACACAACCACCATATGGCTTTGTTGTTCCTGGTCTGGGAAAGGAAGTATCGGGCGACAAATCACTCTGAGGCTGGTGTGTAATTACTGCATGTTGGCAGGTTGGCCGGAACATTGCAGATGTGACACAGACAGAGGGTGTGAAATTTTGAGGCTATATATATAAAACACAGAACTATGGAGCTTCACAAGCACATGGTGGACAACTGCTTTTTGAAGACCTCCACTTTGATTTAACATAAAATAACAGAGCACGTTCATATCGAGCAGTGGCAGTGATTAATAGACGTATGTTTTCGATTGTGTCTACCTCAGAAGTATGCAATACTGAGTGGATCCCCTGGGATTTGAACCCGAGACTGTGAGGTCAAATAGAGATTGTTGTTGGATGCCTTAGTGTACTCAGCCTTCAGACATGGACTCCCTTGGAGACATGATGCATACCCATCATTGTATTGGAACAAGTATTTATGGTTTAGGAGAAGTATTATTACAAGGAAAGCATGGATGTCATAAAGTGACAGCAGAATATGCATTGATGATGGTTTGTTGGAAGAGCCAAATTAGTAGTGGACAAGAAATCTGTAATGTGCTTGTGGGGGTTACTAACATCTTACAGTAAACTGGCAGCACAGACTTTGTAGTTCAAGCCGAGTTGGAAGAGCCACATCCAGAATTTGAAAATGGCAACATAGGCTTGAACAACTTTCACTACAGCTAGAAGGGTGGCATGTCAGAAAATCATGGGTGTTATCATCGATGATCCTACAGGTTGTTATTGTTGTCCTACAGACAAAATATTCACCACCAAAACATTACCACGGTCAAAATATATAGGGTTGTATGGATTTAGTATCCTTAGCTCCATTTCTGTGCACTTTGAAGATGTTTATGTATCCACAGTACATATATGTGTAGTTAAGTATAGCATACCTGTACTAACATATGTATACTTACTGTGGCAAAATCTGGTAGTCAATTTTTTGGCTATAATTTGTTGCAGGACAATATTAAATTCACATTATATGTACCAGGTGTAACACATGTGATTGCCAATTGTCTAACTATCTAGACTTTCTTGTGAAGTACGTTGTTTATTATGAGAAGGAAGATAAGTGTGTAGTATTATGTGTAGATGAAGTAGTGGATGGGTTTATTTCATGGGTAGGGTTGTAGAAGTACATGTTAAAGGCTTGTAGTACTTTTGAGAAAATAATTGTCTTTTTTTGTCATTGCTTCATAATGTGGCCAGAAACCTACTGCTGTGCTTCATTTTAAGTTTAATTTTTAACACTCTCTTTTGTTGATTCCTTTCATTCTCCAGGAAGCCCTGCACCGGGAGCTGAGGCTGAAGAAGAAGCTTGCAATCCTTCAGGAACTTCTGACTGCATTGATAGAAGCCGCCGAGAACTCTTGGAAGGTAGGAAACACTACATAAAGGCAAAAAATGGTGGATGAGATGAAGTGTGTTTTTGTACACACATAATCTGAACTTTGAGGTACTATAAGGATTGGAGGCACAAGAAATACCGTTGCACGGCTGACCAACAAGATAATCATTTGATCTTCTGCACAGGAACTTCAGGTCTTAGGCTTCAAGATGGATTCTTCCATAGGTAGAGGAAGTGACATCAAGTATGGTTTGACGCCCAAGACTTCATCACATTCTTAATCCCTGTTTGAGCTTTGTTTACTTTCTGTTCCAGCTACAGCCTTCATTAGCCCTGCGATCAGGAGTATCAATGACAGTGTCAAGAGCAGCAAAGAGCAAACCTGGGTTAGAAAAATGTGATGGATGGCATGCTTGAATTAATTTCAGCCACTGCGGCCCGTGCAGGTAACAGCAGTGGGACGATGGGGGCGGGTTGGAGGGGTATGCCGACGGACGATGACGAGGAAAATGTAATTATTTATTTAATTTTCCCTCTGCATCATCCCTCGAAATCCCCCCAAACCGGCCCCACTGCCCCGCTGCTGTTGCCTGCACGGCATAATTCCTCAGGGCCGCATCGTCATTTTGCACACCATGTCACCTCAGTTTGGCCCAGCTATATTCAAATCAGTCTTGACCCTGCTCCAATCGTAACACTCCAGCCCAAACGGCCAAGCCAGGTCTTTCCAGGACCAGTTTCCCCTTAGTTATGGGCTAATTAGTCTGGTACAGCTTGGTTCCAGCGACAACGTGTGCATGGGACACCCATCTGGGCATACCTGTCCCAGTATGGGACATAGCCAAATAGTAAATACCAACAGATTTGTATTTTGGGTTGTATTGCCTTTTTCCGCACTCCCAGCGCTTTTGAATTTACAGCCATTTTCAGGATAAGTGGTGCTATCAGTGTGGAGAAACTGTCCTAAACAACTATATTCTAGGCGTGAAGATGAATGTTATATCTTCACATAGAATAATGTTTTACGTGTAAATAAACATAAAGGGAAAAAATTGCTTCATCTACTCACTATAAACCTCACCTATGGATGGTAATCTTTTCTCCGAGAATAATCTGCAATCACATGGCGAGGTCTATAGGAGAACGCCAAGGAAACTAGGAAAGTCATACTTTCTCTGTAACATTTATGTATTTTCTGGAACTCACAAAAAAAGAGTTAAACTATGCAAATTGTAGATGTAAGCCGATGTATACTCTTATTTGTGAATGAAGCCTCATGTTTTCATTCCGCTTGCACTGGTAGGAAGTACATGGCTCAGTTCACAGTATGAGGTGGTGAGGTAACTAGGAGGGAGCAAGGACAGTTGCTCAATAACATAGGCCTTAACAGCAGTGCAGTTGTTGACCAGAGGCACTGAGAGCAAACTATTGCAATAATGAACTATGGAAGGTGTCAGCCGTTCTTTTTGCATTTGTCACCATGAGTGGACGGGTATGCCCAGACGTGGGTCCCGTGCTCTCCATGCTACTGGAATCAAGCTAGCCTGGCTAATGAGAGGTGAAACCCCGAAACTGATCCCAGGATGCTTGTTTCCGGTCCAGGGAGGATGTGGCCTGGCAGTTCGGACTAGACTGTTCAAATAGGGATCAGGGTCACGACTGATTTGCATATGGCTGGGTTTAAACTGGAATGGCATGGGAAGCAAAAAACCAATTGATTTAGGCCCAGATCTCTGTTCTTGGGTGAATGTTTGACATTGTTCAACATTCTGTCCATCAATTGTTCTTTTTGCATCTGTCACTCAGAGTGGGACGGGTATGCCCAGACATTGGTCCCATGCTCTCCATGCGACTGGAGTCAAGCTATCCTGGCTGATGAGGGGTGAAACCCCGAAACTGGTCCCAGGATGCTTGTTTCCGGACCAGGGAGGATCTGGCCTGGCAGTTCGGACTAGACTGTTCAAATAGGGATCAGGGTCACGACTGATTTGCATATGGCTGGGTTTAAACTGGAATGGCATGGGGAGCAAAAAACCAATGGATTTAGGCCCAGGTCTCTGTTCTTGGGTAAATGTTTGACAGTGTTCAACATACTGTCCATCAATTGTTCTTTTTGCATTTGTCACTCTGAGTGGGACGGTTATGCCCAGACGTGGGTCCCATGCTCTCCATGCCACTGAAATCAAGCTAGCTTTGCTGATGATGGGTGAAACCAGGTGAAACCCCGAAACCGTTCCCAGGATGCTTGTTTCTGGTCCAGGGAGGGCCTGGCTTGGCAGTTCGGGCTGGACTGTACCCAAAGGGAGCAGGTTCAAGACTTATTTGCATATGGCTGGGTTTAAACGGGAATGACATGGGGAGCAGAAAACCTATGAATGTAGGCCCAGATCTCTGTACTAGGGTGGATGTTTGACATTGTTCAACATTCTGTCCGTCAATTGTTCTTTTAGCAAACAAATCAGTTCAAAGGGAAATTAGTACATAAAATCTGATTGGGGAGAAGAATGAGATAGGCACTGTTCGGCAGAGCAGTTGTTTCCAGTCCTCTCCCAATCTTTGCCTCTATTTGACACTCTACAAAACAGGAAGTAAAGTTGTGAACTGCCAGCCTTTTGTGAGGGAGAGGGGGGTCTGCGCAGACAGGAAACAGCCCTACTGCAGTTGTACCTAAACAGATGGATTTGAGTTGGCCAAAGAGTAGCTCTGACCACAGTTTGTGAAAAGTATGTGACACCTAAGAGACTGTTTGAGGGTCCTCGTGAAGATAATGACCTGCTAGATGCATGGAGGGGGGCAGACATCTTGCCTGACTCATTCACTTCCGGTTGCCGGGAGGAGGGGACAGGACTAGGTCAACGGTCCGGAGCTCTTGCCACGACCACTATATAATTAGATGGAGAAGTGGGCGCGCAGCGGAGAGGGAGCTTCCTGAGTGCTCTCAAGCGCTAGTCCTACCTGCTGGAGGGCTACACCTTCACGAAATTTGCATTGATCGCATGTTGGTCATCTATCATTATTTTTAACTTGCGTCTTTTTAACTTTGTACTGATTTTAATAGCACTGTTGCACATTAATTGGCACTTACTCGAGTCCTGCTGTGAGGGGGATTTGGAGTGCTGCCCCCTCGGTCCGCCGCGAGCTGAGTGCTCGATTGATGCAGAGGGGGGCAGACATCTTGCCTGACCTTGCCTGACTCACTCACTTCCGGTTGCCGGGAGGAGGGGCCAGGACTAGGTCAATGGTCCAGAGCTCTTGCCACAACCACTATATAATTAGATGGAGAAGTGGGCGCGCAGCGGAGAGGGAGCTTCCTGAGTGCTCTCAAGCGCTAGTCCTACCTGCTGGAGGGCTATACCTTCACGAAATTTGCATTGATCGCGTGTTGGTCATCTATCATTATTTTTAACTTGCGTCTTTTTAACTTTGTACTGATTTTAATAGCACTGTTGCACATTAATTGGCACTTACTCGAGTCCTGCTGTGAGGGGGATTTGGAGTGCTGCCCCCTCGGTCCGCCGCGAGCTGAGTGCTCGATTGATGCGGAGGGAGGCAGACATCTTGCCTGACTCACTCACTTCCGGTTGCCGGGAGGAGGGGCCAGGACTAGGTCAACGGTCCGGAGCTCTTGCCACGACCACTATATAATTAGATAGAGAAGCGGGCGCGCAGCAGACGCGCGCAGCGTGCGCGCCAAAGGCAAGTTCGTCTGCGCCCGTCCGCGGGCGACCGAGGCCAGGGGCCTGCCATTATGCCCAATCAATTAGATATTCCTCGCAGGAATTACGTTCTCTGGCACCTAAGGCTAACCAGAGGATCGATCCTAACATCAAATATAAGTTAGAATGCCACAGACCTTTGAATCTCAACCCTATTGCACCACTGCCCATCCCAGTATATGAAACCCCGCCCCCAACTCAGAATGAGCACGTTACTACTAGGACAAAGACCTCTGATCCCAAAGAGCTAAATATAATTTATCTTAATACACACTCCATGGTCCAGCATCAATTGGAAATTTTCAACCTCTTAGAAACTGAAGCCCCAGATCTGTTGTTAGTCACAGAAACTTGGCTAACTTTGGAATCTATGCCTGACATTTTAGCGGCTCTTCCAAGTAATTATTATTTGATGCAGACCAACAGACCTCCTGGGAAAAGAGGAGGAGGAGTAGCAGCAATCATCAAAAAAGATCTCTCGGCCACTTCTATTACCTCCTTTGAAGTGGCTTCAGTGGATAGCCTCACACTAAAATTAATTTTTCCTAAATCTACATTAGTGTGCATACTGATTTATAGACCCCCAACTGCAATAGGAGATTTTGTTACTGAATTAGCTAACTACCTGACCCCACTTACTATAGACTATGCAAAAATTGTATTAATTGGAGACCTGAATTGTTGGTCTACAGAGGAAGGGGGGAGCCGGGGCTCTAAAGAACTCACAGACTTATTAATTAACCTCAACTTAGAAGGTCATATAATGGAACCCACCCACATTAAAGGGCATGCATTAGACCAATTATGGACCTCTAACTTCCTGGTCCGCAACTTAATGGTTAAGCCGTGTGTGTGGTCAGATCACCACCTGATACACTTTGCTATAAACGGCCTATCCTTAGTTAAATCGTTGGATGGCACAAAATTACTGACTAGAAATTGGAATCGTGTCCGACTACCAGAGTTCTTTAATACCTTGAATTCTGCACTCCCGCCTATAACGAATAATGTTAATGAGCTGGAAAGAGCCATCTCCAACTGGCAACTACGGGCATGTGAGATGCACGCCCCATTACAATGGAAAGAGAGGGGTTTGAGGCGGCATGAAACCTCTTATTGGTTTACTACAGAGTTAAAACTAGTAAAACTTAAAACCCGCCAAGCGGAACGGAAATGGAGGAGAAGCTACTCCCCAACAGAAAGGAAAAAGTATGAAAAAGCACTAACTGAGTATAAAGTTGCCATTATGGAGGCAAAAAAATCCTGTTACACAAACAGGGTACTTAGCTCTGAAAACAAATCCAAAGATATTTTCAAAATAGTCAGAGAACTTTCTAGTCCTGACCGCGTCACATTGGCTATCACTCCCTCCCAAGCCTTATGTGAAAACCTGAATACTTTCTTTGTTGACAAAATTAAGGTCATTCAGAACTCTATCTCCTCTAGCTCTCAAGATTGGAAATCACATAAGCAATTCACTAACCCCATAACTATGTCTAGTTTCCAAAAGATTACCTTAGATCGGCTTGCAGAGCTTAGAAATAAGATACAATCTGGTTCCCCCAATGACCCTTGTCCCGCTAGGATACAAAAAGATCTCCTCACACAATTTCCGGATACCTTTCCCTCTCTTCTCAACCTCTCCTTAGAGCAAGGGGTGGTCCCACGTGCCTTCAAAAAGGCAGTGCTGGTCCTATTGCAAAAGAAAGCTGGAGTAGATCCAAGCTTAATGAGCAATTATAGACCAATATCGCTCCTCCCATATCCGGCGAAGATACTGGAGGCACATGTAGCAAAACTTATTTGTGCTTTCATTGAAGAAACCAATTTCCTGGACTCCCATCAGGCAGGCTTCAGACCATCACACTCCACTGAATCAGTTATCTTGAGTGTAGTGGATGATCTGAAAGAGGGTGCAGACAGGGGGTGCACCCAGGCCTTGGTTTTACTAGACCTGTCCGCTGCATTCGATACCGTGGATCACACCATATTAGCGGATAGAATGGCAGCGGCGGGCCTGAGGGGCACAGCACTGGAGTGGATGCTCTCATTCTTAGGGGAACGTACCCAGTCTGTTAGGCTGGCACCCTTCAACTCAGCCTGGGTCAATACCACATGTGGTGTACCTCAAGGCTCATCTCTCTCCCCACATTTGTTTAACATCTATATCTGTCCCCTGATCCATGCTCTTCAAACCAGGGGAGTGAAGGTATATAATTATGCAGACGACATGCAGCTGATTTTCCCGATTGACGAGACGGAGGAATCTAAGGTTTTCTTCCAACATACTATGATTTTCATTAAAGATTGGATGAGTCATAACTA
The DNA here is from genome assembly GCA_963921515.1 of Calotriton arnoldi. Taxonomy (NCBI): domain Eukaryota; kingdom Metazoa; phylum Chordata; class Amphibia; order Caudata; family Salamandridae; genus Calotriton; species Calotriton arnoldi. Next base: position 123,238 of record CAWUFW010011435.1, on the reverse strand, counting down.
TCTCAAATTAAACTCGGATAAAACTGAGATAGTCAACTCCAATAACCGACTCGATCAGTGGACGCCAGCACATTGGCCAGCTGCATTGGGTACCCCACCTATCCCTAAAAATTCGGTTAGAAGTCTGGGGATTAAAATCGATGCCAAGCTATCCATGCATGAACAGATCAACTTGGTTACCTCCTCTTGCGTTTACCACCTGAGGACCTTTAAGAAAATCAGGAAATTCTTTACTAGGGAAGCAAGCATGGTAATCATGCTTGCCATGATCATGTCCAGGCTGGATTATGCTAACGCCATCTTTTTAGGGCTCCCTGCTAATCATACCCATAGGCTGCAGCTGATTCAAAATCAAGCGGCTAGGCTGGTCTTTCAGCAACCAAGACATTGTCACACCAAACCACTTCTGAAGCAGCTACACTGGCTCCCTGTGACTCAGCGGTCCATGTTTAAGACAGGTTGTATGGTCTTCAACGCACTCAACGAGAAGGGCCCCAAATTCATATCTGCAAAGATCTCAAGGTACTTACCCAAACGGAATCTTAGATCAGCCACAATGTTTATGCTGACCATTCCTAGATTTAAGCGTAAGAGAACGGGTGGCTCCCGCTTTTCTGTACTTGGCCCTACACTTTGGAATTCTTTGCCGATAGACATCAGACTACCATCTTAGTATACCAGCTTCAGAAAAAAACTGAAAACATGGTTGTTTACCCTAGCCTATTGTTAGTGATCCTTAGGAAGGTCCTCCCAAGAGACTTTTTGGTATACGTGCGCTTAACAAATTCCATAAACATGTAAAGACCCTTTCATTCAGGCTCTTTGTGAACTGCAGCATGTTCCTGGATGCCCCACCTGCAGCCCCTTCTGTTCAGCATTCATCTGACTTTCATGGATTTAAGGAGTGATTTAGGAGTGTACTGGTAGCCAATAGATGTAACTGTACATCTATTGGCTGCCAGTACAGATGGTGCATATACCCTTGGCGGCTTTGCAGTGGTAAGAATTCTCCTCTCAAAATGATTGGACTTTCAGGAAGCATGACTGAGGGGTCTGCACTGGCAGATTCTCAACCCGCTGAGAAACCACCAAAGACAACCTTACTACATCTGCCAGAAATCGGTGGACCTCTAAATCACACCCTTTTTATTCTGACTATATCACTGCCCATTACTCCGGATCATCCGTCTGCATTCATGACCCACTATCTCTTGTTCGGCCTTGTCCTCTGTTGTGTTCAGCTCAGACATTGACCATTCTTAACTTTATCTGCGGAAACTTGCATGCAACATATTTCCCCCTTCTGCATCTCTGTTACTCACAGTGGAAGCGAATATCCCACCCTTGCTCAACCTGAATCTGAGAAGTGTATTTGATGTACAAACGGATAAATGCGCATTAATGAAATTACAGGATGTTTACGGAGTTTTATTTCTGGTAACTTCCCCTTTTTGAGCGGCCTTTATCTTGCGTTCTGATGCTGCAGGTGAGAATCCTCCATCATCAAATTTCCTGCAATTGTGACACTTAAAGCTGTTTAGAAACATACAGGTTGCTCTATTTAGACATCCGTTAAAATTGCCTTAAGAAGTATAAATGCTCGACTCAAAAACAGTAATCACCCTAAAAAATGGGGGTGATGCAAAGACTGAAAAAATGAAGAGGGGACATTTATGATGTTTTTTTTGCGGTGTAAACTTATGAGCGGCTTGGAGGGCTGATTCCAGCAGCAGATAAACCCAGGCCCATGGTTCAACGCAGAGCTGTGGTTAGTGACGCACCGCTCCCCTGCCGTCTCGTACTTGCGCAGGAAAAAACACATTCAAAAAGTAAACCATGCCGGAAGCAGGCAGGCTGCCAACCACCGGTCTGCCACAGGTGGGCGTCAATTGAGTGCTTAGTTACTGCATAATAACCATTATGAGAAAGCTGTTCTGTTCGTCTTTGCAAAACGCTAAATACTCAAGGAAGGTAGATAAACAGACAGAGATTTTACTAAGAAAGCTGCAGCCTCCACACGCAACCTAACCCTTTTGACTGACCATTGATTGAACTTTGTCTTGGTGTCGTCCTCTGGTTTTTCATCCAGTGAGATGGAGCAGGCAGGAGACCCAAAATAAATGTGACAGACGCACCCAAACGGACTTTACTTGTGAATCCTCAGTCCCGCCCTTCTTTCTCTGTTTCAGAGTCAGCTGAATGAAGACCGACTGAACTGCAAGGTGGGGGCCCTTGAACAGAAGCTGAAGATTTACTCTCAGGTAAGGCCAGTGCTTCGTTTGTAAACGAAAGAATGCCTGTGCCCAAAGCTCTGCTCCGGCGGCGCTATTGAACATCGGTGCGCCGAATACCAAGGCTGCGTGGGGTTGAACTCACCTCAGGCCTCCCCAATCCACTACCGGACACTACTGGCCCTTTATCTCACTCTTGCTGGTCCCTACTTTCTCCCTTCCTCCCCGTTTTTCCGTCTTTCTCTTACTCCTTCTTTCTCGTTTGTGTGGGATCCTTTTTGTGTGGTGATTTCACTGTGTTACTGTTTGGCGTGTTGCACAAATATGCATTGCCTCGAAGTTAAGCCTGACTGCACTGTGCCAGGCGACCTGTGGAAGAGCACAGGTTAAAAGGGGTTTGCTTGTACCTTACACTTTCATGGATTATGGTTCCTGCTCGATCAGGACTGACATCCCAGTCAACCAGTAATCCAATTTCTTACAGCCGCACATTTAAATGTGTGTTAGTTGGGCAGGGCACTGCGACTCAGTGCATAAGATTCAATGGATGTGATATGCATACTTCAAGCATTACCTAATATATAGTAGAAACCTAAAAACATGCTGCTAGCACAGTCTACCAGTGAGATAACATCTTCTCCTAAGAGCATAGCCTTTTACAAAATCTGTCTCAGTGACTTGAAGTACAAGATTCCCATATGGTGAACTAGAGGGGAGGAAGGAGCAAGTATAAGGCTAACAGGTATGTTGCCTGTTCTGTTTACAATGCAGCTTCAGCAGGAACTCTGCTAACTAATATGTCTGTCTTGGAGGAATTAATCTTCAATCTATGACTATCTAACTATCATTTATCAGTAGACAGTCGTGAAAGTAGATTCAGAATGTTTTGTCACTTACTTTGATCTTAAGCAATAACTGTGTAACATAGAACAGGTATAAAACAAATGCTGAATGAGTAAATCGGTGTGTCCAGAAGTATGTTAAAGAAAATAGGAGAAAAAACTATAACCCTGAGCAACTCCACATAAAGTTGGTGCAAAGAAAAGGGTGAGTGGCAATTGATTGCTCTCAGACAGAACAAAGAGTCGAAATACAACTACTGCGAATCGGAGTGTTAAAGAGGCTAGAGTGTTGATGTAAGCGTATACTGAGCATGAACACGATTACAACTTGCTATTAGCTCTTTTTCTTTGAAGAAGCTTTGATCCAGAAGAGAACAACTTGCTCCTATGCCACATTTGGAAAAGGAGAAGCAGTGCTACCAGTGTGGAGAGCAGCATCACCTGACTTCCAGGACAGCTCTAGGCCCAACTGTGAGGCATGACTGTAGGATCATTCGTAGAGTGACTTTGCCAAGTCAAATCAAGTAAGCGGGGCCAAGCAACATCTACATTAAAGGAGTGGTGAGGACATGCTTGAGAAGGCAAAGGACTGTGCATGCCTGTGAGGCTGCTATGCCTTCTCAACATGCCACCTGGAGACAAAACCTTTAGGTCAGTCATGAACACTTGAGTCCCTAACAGACTATTAGACAGAAGCATGGCCTGAATATGTTCACAGAACAAATGCAAAAAGAACAATTGATGGACAGAATGCAGAACAATGTCATACATTCACCCCAGTACAGAGATCTGGGCCTAAATCCATCGTTTTTTGCTCCCCATGCCATTCCAGTTTGAACCCAGCCATATGCAAATCAGTCTTGACCCTGCGCCCAATGGGAACAGTCCAGCCCGAACTGCTAGGCCAGGTCCTCCCTGGACTGGAAACAAGCATCCTAGGACCGGTTTCGGGGTTTCACCCCTCATCAGCCAGGATAGCTTGACTCCAGTGGCATGGAGAGCACGGGACCCACGTCTGGGCATACCCATCCCACTCGTGGTGACACATGCAAAAAGAACAATTGATGGACAGAATGCAGAACAATGTCATACATTCACCCCATACAGAGACCTGGGCTTAAATCCATCTTTTTTTTGCTCTCCAAACTGGGGTGGTGTGGTGAGCAAAAGAATGATGGATTAAACCCAGATCCTTGTGAGTGGGGGTGAATCTTTGCATTGTCCAGCATTCCGTCCATCAATTGTTTCTTTTGCATATGTTCACGGAACACCATATGACAGAGAGAGCTTGGATTTCTCATCCTCCACGATGCAGATGAATGTGAAGCCTTCCTCTTTAGCTATAGTGTTCTGGGGTCTGATCTGTTGATGAAGGAAAATCAGCTTTGCACCACTGTCCAACAATTTACGGTTCTAAATATATCATAGTTTTAAGGTCCATTTCCAACCTAACCCCAGACCAATGAGTATGAAGAAGTGCAGTGGGTGTCCCCAGACTCTAGGAAACCTGCCCACTGGAAAATTATGACTGCAACCAGCATTTCCCTAGACACAGGCTTTGGAAAATTGTGGTCCCCATTGCATAGCAACCTGTTGTTTCGTACCGGCTGGCAATATGACTATTGTGTAGTGCTATTTAACATTACTACTGGTGTCCTGATGTCAGGTTTTGCAATAACCATGTCGCATGATCCAACAGAAGCAATGTTCTGTTCCTTCTCTCACACGTCTCCACCGGTGAACACATATACTTGAAGACGAGAGCCAGTGGTAGAAGCAGAGAAAGGGAAATTAGATAAAATACAAAGGGCTCCACACTTGTCACTTCCGGGGTCAAGTTTGAATGCAGGTTGCAGTGGATTTATACAAGATTAGGTGACACATTAAGTAACTTGTCATTGGAACACTGAACACAACTTATGAAGATGAAATGATATACCTTAGCAATATCAATATCTTTGTCTAACCAACTCTTGTTGATATATATATATATATTATCTACTGGCGGTCGCCAGTAGATAGTTATAGTTAGGACCTATTTTCCATAGGAAATTCGCAACATTCTATTTGAAATAACTTTGGCGCTGGTTGACGAATCTTCGCGAAATTCTCAAAACTCGTGGGGCGCTCCGGTCCGCTCCTATCCTGAAAGTTTCGGGGTGATTCGGCAAGCGGGGGCCGAGAAAAAAGGGGGGTCCCAAAACGTGTTTTCCCCATGCAATTTTCCATAGGAACCTTTCATCGCAGCTACAGCCTGAACTGCTGAACGGAATTACACCAACTTTGGCAAAAACGTAGCCCTTGGTTCAGAGTCGTGCCTTTTGGTTAAATGGTGTAAATCCGTTCAGTAGTTCCTGAGAAAATCAAAAGTAAAACCACATATATATCTATGGCCACGGAGGGTCCGCGCACCCTCAGAGCACCTTCCCGATCACGAGCTGTATGCTAATTGGCTGTCAACACTCCAAACCAGGAAGTGTTGGCAGCCATCTTGTTCCTCGGTAGAACCGAGGCACAGAAACAAGTGCGCAAAACGCAAAAAGGGGGCAGGGTAGAAACACCCTGACGCCCTAGGCCTGCTCAGGGCCAAAAAAAATATATATATTTTTTTAAAAATCGGCGGGATGCGTGCAGGGTGCGCGGATCCCGCCGTGAAATAAAAAACGAAGCGCGGGCTCCCGCGCTTCGTTGTTATTTGGCCCCCGGGTGGGCCAAGTCCCGGGGGCATGCGGGGGTTTGTTAATATTAAATGTGGAGGGGCCTCTAAGGCCCCCCCAAGCCCCGGGGACTGCCACCCCCCGGGGCTTCAACTAAATAATGGTGGCGGGGGAGTGATGTCATCAGTGATGTCACTGACCATGTCATGAGTGATGTAATATGTGACGTCATCAGCAGTGCATTGCGGAGCGCGAGTTATAGTTAGCTGAACTAACTATAACGGGGAATTTCACGGGTTTTGTACGAGTGCAATGTCCAACTAACTATAACTGTCCCTAAAACCTATGGTTTTTTCAGTGAATTTCAAAGGTTTTTTAAATGCTAATTTCTAACTATAACGTGTCTGAAACCTATGGTTTTTTCAGTGAATATATATATATATATATATATATACTTGAAGATGGAGGATCACAAGAAAACAACAGCCAGCCAAAATATATATATCCCATCCAAAATATCCCAGGCAAGAAGAAATTCATCAAACAGCACTCTGTTGCAGGACACACAGTTTATTGAGTACAAGACGAAACACTTCAGCTTAAGACAAACCTTTGTCAAGTAATGTGCCCAATCTCCCATAGAAACAAATATAGGGATTATTCCATAGATATAGAAGAATAAACCTATACATTTGCAACATAAACAATTATAAATGTAAAACACCACATCAAAGCACTGTGTGATAATTTCAAAATGCATCCTAAAACTGATACATTTAGAAAAAGGTCCCTCTTATATTACAGGATACCGCTGCATGTCAAATTGGTTTCTGAGATATAGAGACTGCAGTTAGCGTACCAATGATCAGACTACATTTCCAAGAGTTCTAGGGAACTCCCACTCGTTTTGCATTGTCCGCCCAAACCCTACAACTAACCGGCAATTGGCATACCTTGATTAAACTACATTACCCAGAGAGCTGGGGATGTGCCTGGGCATAAAGTGTAATTGTGATCCGCTTTAATTGTATTACTATGGCTAAAATGAAATTTGACCTCAGACCTAAAGCAGGTGATTATTAAAGGCAATTACTGCAGCAATATGGTTTCCCAAATTAAATTGTAGCTTATGGGACAGCAGAAGAGCACAAACTATTCCCTAAGATTGCCATGACATGTCATCTAAATAGATAGAGGGTGAGAAGAATGCATTAATACTATTACAAATAACACTGAACTACATTGTAAAATCTGGAGTAGTGTGTTACCAATTGAAGCTATAATGATGAAAACCCTCACTGTGGCATATTATCAAAACGATGACCCTAAATTTTAATCTATACAATAGTACTACAATGGGGCACCAAACAAGTAGTACTGCAAGATACTCGTTTAAATGGGGTTCTCATCAATAAAGAAATCAATGACATTCATAACTCAATATAATGCCCGAGTGGGCAACTGCTCAGCATACATTGAGATCTAACATCATGTACACTTAGTAAGGGGGAGTAAATGAGCTCAATTACTGAAGCCCCAATAATAGCATTCAAAAGAGGCACCCTAGACAATCCTTTGTGTCCAACAAAATTTAAGTACCAGACAGAATGAATTTACTACAAGTGGACTGGAAAGATAGTGATTATATGAGATGTTACACCTAAATGACAAATTCAGACAGCAAATCAATAGATACATTCATGATAACATATCAAGTTTCACCAGGCAAAGTGTAAAATTATTTCCTCTCTGTTACATCTAAGTAACAGATTAAAACAGCAAATGAATGAATCAATTCAAGGTAACAAATCAATTTCATAAGGGAAAGTATTAAAACCTTTCTTCTCTGTTCAATCTTACTATAAAATATATCTCTTATTTGTTCACAATCATGAACCAATATATACCAACAACTCCTCATCCCTGTTCGAATCCTACTGTGGGATATATAACATAATCAATTATCATGAACCAATATGTCAAACAGCTCCTCATCCCTGTTCAATCCATTAGGATGCATTGTATCAAGTTCCAAAATAAGGCATGATTCGAGTATACGCAGTCTCTTTCACGGTCCCCTCCTCAAGTCATCACTAGAATCCCAGCAATAGAAAAAAACTGAAGAGATTCACGTTGGCTATTCTGTTTGTCCATAAAATGTCTTGCCAATGGGTTAGTGACATCATGATTCTAAATGGCACAAACATGCTCAAGAATTCTCTTGCAAACAGTAAACTTAGTGCTCTCTATGTAACGAAGTTCACAGGGGCACTGCAGAAACATATATAAAATATTTAGAAATACATGTCAATAGTTTCCTAATCCTCCTTATCCTACTTGAAGGAAGTTGAAAATTATACACATCCTTACTGAATTTGCAAGTCTTGCAGTTGTCACATTTGACAAATCCATTAGTATAATTGGAAAAGGATATTTTTGTAGTTTCCTTATAATGACTAAGTACCAAATAGTCGCTAAGTGATTTTGCTTTCCTATATGTAATGGATGGAGGGATGTGTGTTGATCAGTGGGCCAAGATCACATTTAAGAATGTCCCAATGTTTATGTAGAATGTGCCTGATACTACTAGACTCATTGCTGAAGGTAGTGATAAGTCAGATCTGATTTATGCTGGAATTATCTTTCTCCTTAAGGAGGATTTCATCCCGTGATTTCTGTTGGATTTTATTTCTGGCTTGATGTAATACCTGCCATGGATACCGCCATGCCTGAAAGTGGACCACCTCCGCAAGCCACTAATCTGGCTTTGAGGAACTAATCCCATGGGGATGCTCCACCTTTTGGGGGACAGGGTGTGCGGACCCCCTCCCTGATCTTTTTTCAGGCCCCAAGGACCCCATTCGCTAGGCCCATTTTATTTATTTTGGGGGGGGGGAGGTGGTGGCGGGAGCCGCTTCCCCTTTCACAATTGATCCACCAAACTCCTGGGCCTTGGGTCACCTCAGAGGCTCAAAATAAAAACAGGTGAACCCCGCTTTTTGTTAACCCCTTCGCTGCTAGGCCTTTTCCCCTCCTGTGCTAAGCCTTTTTTGGCTATTTGGGGTAGTTCGCGCTTAGGCCCCTGTAACTTTTGACCACATAACGTATCCACGCCAAATTTGCGTCCTTTTTTCCAACATCATGGGGATTCTAAAGGTACCCAGGGTTTGTGGATTCCCCTGGAGGGGACCCAGAAATTAGCCAAAATACAGCTAAATTTTGGTTTTTGGGGAAAAATGCGAAAAAGGGCTACAGATGAAAGCGTCTGGTTTTTTCCCTGCAAATGGCATCAAAAAAGGGGTTGTGGTGCTGAAATCACCATCTTCCCAGCTTTCAGGGACAAGCAGACTTTTGTCAGAAAACCAAAAATTTTTACACAGTTTTGGCATTTTTCTGGGACATAGTCTATATTGCTATTTTTTGTGCTTTCAACCTCCTTCCAGTTAATGGTAGAAATGGGTATGAAAGCAATAATGGATCCTGGAAAGCCATACATTTCTGGAAAGTAGACAAAATTCTGAATTCAGCAAGGGGTCATTTGTGTAGATCCTTCAAGTTTTCTTTATAGAAACAAACAGTTAAATATAGGAAAAATTGAAAATTAGTTGAAAAAAATCAGCCATTTGTGTCAACGTTTTCACCTGTAACTTCTTCTAATTATGACAGCTATTTGAAAGCAATATACCGTTACATCCGCTGGACCTTTCTGGTTGTGGCAATATATAGGACTTGTAGGTTCACCAAGAACCCGACGAACCCAGAGCCAATAACTGAGCAGCGTCTTGCAATGGTTTTTTATTATGTACTGGGTATATAGCAATTATTCTGGGAACATTTATACGTGGAAAAATCGGTATGAAAGACACCTATGTATTTCTGAAATGGGAACAAAATATAGAGTTTAGAAATAGTAGATATTTGCACATTTCCGAAATTGGCAGTACCCATACTAGCATGAGAATTTTAAGACATTTTTCAAAATGACTTCTTTTTTACACATTGTCTTTCATTTGGAAGGCAGAAATGCATCAAAAGTCAATAGATAATAACAGTTGCTCTACATTTTTGTGTTACCCTAAGTCTCCCGATAAAAATGGTACCTCACTTGTGTGGGTAGGCCTAGTGCCTGCGACAGGAAACGGCCCAAAACGCAACGTGGACACACCACATTTTCACAGTGAAAAATGACCCTTTTTTTGCAAAGTGCCTAGCTGTAGTTTTTGAACCCTAGCTCTGCCGGCACCTAGGGAAACCTAGCAAACCTATACATTTTTGAAAACTAGACACCCAGGGGAATCCAGGATGGGGTGACTTGACTGGCTCTCACCTGGTTCTGTTACCCAGAATCCCTTGCAAACCTAAAATATTGTCCAAAAAAACAAATTTTCCTCACTTTTCTGTGGTGGAAAGTTCTGGAATCTGCATGGATCCACAAAATTCCACCCACCCCGCGTTCCCCAAAGTCTTTCGAGAAAAACGGTACCTCACTTGTGTGGGTAGGCCTAGTGCCCGCGACAGGAAATGGCCCAAAACGCAACGTGGACACACCACATTTTCACAGTGAAAAATTACCCCTTTTTTGCAAAGTGTCTAGCTGTAGTTTTTGAACCCTAGCTCTGCCGGCACCTAGGGAAACCTAGCAAACTTATACATTTTTGAAAACTAGACACCCAGGGGAATACAGGATGGGGTGACTTGACTGGCTCTCACCAGGTTCTGTTACCCAGAATCCCTTGCAAACCTAAAACATTGTCAAAAAAACCACATTTTCCTCACTTTTCTGTGGTGAAAAGTTCTGGATTCTGCGTGGATCCACAAACTTCCACCCACCCCGCGTTCCCCAAAGTCTTCCGAGAAAAATGGTACCTCACTTGTGTGGGTAGGCCTAGTGCCCGCAACAGGAAACAGCGAAAAACGCAACGTGGACACACCACATTTTCACAGTGAAAAATGACCCTTTTTTGCAAAGTGCTTAGCTGTAGTTTTTGAACCCTAGCTCTGCCGGCACCTAGGGAAACCTAGCAAACCTATACATTTTTGAAAACTAGACACCCAGGGGAATCCAGGATGGGGTGACTTGACTGGCTCTCACCAGGTTCTGTTACCCAGAATCCCTTGCAAACCTAAAAAGTGTAAAAAAACACATTTTCCTCGCTTTTCTGTGGTGGAAAGTTCTGGAATCTGCATGGATCCACAAAATTCCACCCACCCCGCCTTCCCAAAGTCTTCTGAGAACAATGGTACCTCACTTGTGTGGGTAGGCCTAGTGCCCGCGACAGGAAACGACGCAAAACACAACGTGGACACACCCCAATTTCACTGTGAAAAATGACCCTTTTTGGCAAAGTGCCTAGCTGTAGTTTTTGAACCCTAGCTCTGCCGGCACCTAGGGAAACCTACCAAACCCACACATTTCTGAAAAGTAGACACATGGGAGATTCCAGGGAGGTATGGCTTGCGTGGATCCCACAATGTTTTCTTACCCAGAATCCCCCAGAAACCTGAAATTTTGCTGAAAAAATCACTTTTTCCCCACATTATTGTGTGGGAAAGTTGTGGCATCACCGGGCTGACACAAATTTCCTACCACCCAGCATTGCCCCAGGTCTCCCGATAAAAATGGTGCCTCACTCGGGTGGGAGGCCCAAGTACCCGCGACAGGCAAGGGCCCAAAATGTATTGAGGCGACATCAAAAATGCCTATCACAAAACGACCTGGTTTTGCAAGGGGGTCCCATGACTTTTGGCCCGGGGCTCGGCGGCCACCTAGGGAAACATAGCAAACCCACACATTTCTGAAAAGTAGACACCCGGGGGATTCCAGGGAGGTATGGCTTGCGTGGATCCACCAACGTTTTCTTACCCAGAATTCCCTGCAAACCTGAAATTTGCTGAAAAAAATCACTTTTTTCACACATTTTTGTGTGGAAAAGTTGTGGCATCACCAGGATGACACAAATTTGCTACCACCCAGCGTTCCCCCAGGTCTCCCGATAAAAATGGTGCCTCACTTGGGTGGGAGGCCCAAGTACGCGCGACAGGCAAGGGCCCAAAACGTATTGAGGCGACATCAAAATTGCCTATCAGAAAACGACCTGGTTTTGCAAGGGGGTCCCATGACTTTTGGCCCGGGGCTCGGCGGCCACCTAGGGAAACCTAGCAAACCCACACATTTCTGAAAAGTAGACACCCGGGGGATTCCAGGGAGGTATGGCTTGCGTGGATCCACCAACGTTTTCTTACCCAGAATCCCCTGCAAACCTGAAAGTTTGCTGAAAAAAATCACTTTTTTCACACATTTTTGTGTGGGAAAGTTGTGGCATCACCAGGATGACACAAATTTCCTACCACCCAGCGTTCCCCCAGGTCTCCCGATAAAAATGGTGCCTCACTTGGGTGGGAGGCCCAAGTACGCGCGACAGGCAAGGGCCCAAAACGTATTGAGGCGACATCAAAATTGCCTATCAGAAAACGACCTGGTTTTGCAAGGGGGGTCCCATGACTTTTTGGCCCGGGGCTCGGCGGCCACCTAGGGAAACCTAGCAAACCCACACATTTCTGAAAAGTAGACACCCGGGGGATTCCAGGGAGGTATGGCTTGCGTGGATCCCCCAACGTTTTCTTACCCAGAATCGCCTGCAAACCTGAAATTGTGCTGAAAAAATCACTTTTTTCACACATTTGTGTGTGGGAAAGTTGTGGCATCACCGGGATGACACAAATTTCCTACCACCCAGCGTTCCCCCAGGTCTCCCGATAAAAATGGTGCCTCACTCGGGTGGGAGGCCCAAGTACCCGCGACAGGCAAAACATTTTGTGATAGGCAATTTCAATGTTGCCTCAATACGTGCGCGCTGATCTTCATTTCACTGAAAGGGAGGGGGGGGGCCTCGGGAGCTGGGGAAGCTCTTCCCCAGCTCCCAAGGCTGTGGGGGAGAAAAGGAAATCCCTCTGCTGTCTGCAGCAGAGGGATTTCGTGCCCCTGGCCTCATGATGGAATGGTTCCGTCATGAGCACAGGGGCACCGATGCTCATGATGGAACCATTCCATCATGAGCATCGAAGGGGTTAATCAGAGCTGTGGCTCTGCGAATCCATGACACTGATAAAAAAAAAAGTATTTCCACCAGGCCTAGGGGTGGTAGAGTATCCATACCCTGCCTCCCTGTATCTTTTTTTAAAACCTTTTTCAGAGGACTGAGTCCCCAAGTCCTAAAATGGCTACCACATCTTTGTTGATTTGGTGGCCCTACGGAGCGTGAAATATCTATACATTTTGAGGCTTAAGTTCACAAAAAGTACTGAACCAGTTTACACCAAATAACAAAAATCTCCCTTTCTGGACCAAGATCAAGCTTGCTGCTAAATTTGGTGTAATTCCCTTCAGCAGTTTTTGTGGTATCGCTGTTCAATTGTACTGTGGAAAAACTAATGAGAAAAATATGTTTTGGGACATTCCTGCCCCCTCCTTCTCGGGCCCGTTTCACAGCTCACCTCAAAACTTTCCAGGAAGGAGCTGAGGTGGATGAAATTTGTTTTTGCAAAGTTTCATGAAAGTTCGCCAAAATGCTCCAAAGTTATTAGCAAACTTAAAGATGCTTTTCCTATATAAACGTGGTCCTAAATATAACTAGGCTCACACAGTGTATAGAGTAGCAAAGCATAAGGAGAACATGGAGAGAAAGTGAAGGCAGGAAGGTGGTGGGGCACTACATGTGTTTGGATGAGAACCCTCACTCACCCAAGGGTGACATGCTTCATCATTGGGTCCCTCCACACACTCGCAAGGTACCCAATGTGGGCTGCAACTTTCCGGCCGGAAAGGAGCGGGAGTGTTTTATGTGGCACGCCTATATCCTAGTACCTCCGGGGTAAACTGAGGGGCAGAAGGCAAAGGAAAACAGTGTGTTAAAACTATCTCAATAGGAGCAAAACAACTTTATTCCTATGCCCTAAGGGATAGGGATTAAAAGCATAGTGAAACAGGGTAACGGATGTTCACCCTCTGTAAGGTCAACATGTTTCTGCGTATATGACTACGATGTTCTGGGCATTCTTCAGGACCAAGATATTCAGTCACTCTACTAAAAACGTGTGTCAAAATCATGTAAAAATCGCTCAAAATATAATATTTCAAATATACTCAGGCCTGTACTCTTGACCAGCTGTGCGCAGTAGCACCAGGTTCTCAAGTGGGTCAGGTGGTGGTGTCCCTCCCACCAGAGTCTCCTGCGAGCAAGATAGAGTAGAGTCAGACCGTATTCATTTGCTTGGGGGCCACCTGACCCACTTGAGAACCTGGGTCCACTGCGCACAGTTGGTCAAGAGTACAAGAGATAGTTTTAACACACTGTTTTCCTTTGCCTTCTGCCCCTCAGTTTACCCCGGAGGTACTAGCATATAGACATGCCACATAAAACACTCCCGCTCCTTTCCGGACAGAAAGTTGTAGCCCACACTGGGTACCTTGCGGTCCCAGTGTGTGGAGGGACCCAATGATGAAGCATGTCACCCTTGGGTGAGTGAGGGTTCTTGTCCAAACACATGTAGTGCCCCACCACCTTCCTGCCTTCACTTTCTCTCCTTGTTCTTCTTATGCTTTGCTACTCTATACACTGTGTGAGCCTAGTCATTTTGGAAGTTGTATAGTACAGTTTCTAATAGCATATAATTCCCTTTGACCCTTTGTGTGAGATACACCTAAATATAACTAACCAGTGTTGACCGCCAATGGGTAATATATATATATTATCCAGTGGCGGTAGCCACTCAGTAGTCATGGTTGTAGTATAGGGTGGCCCCCCTCCCTGATCTGTTTTTGGCCCCGGGGACCACATCACCAGGGGCCCAAATTAGGTATTTAGGGGAGGTGGAACAAGGCCCCTCTACCCGAGTCGTATTTGGCCCCAGGGACCCCATCCCCAGGGCCCAATGTATTTAATAAGGGGAGTGGGACAATCAGCCCCCCTCCCTAAGCCTTTAATGGTCCCGGGGACCCCATCCCTCAGGCCAGTTCACTTGTTGTGAGCCCACCCCTGTGACACTAAATTTCCCTGCACACACCGGTGTGGGCAGGGAAACTTGAGGCTTGCTCCCAGTTGGTGGGAGCATTTTCCAATCTCCCACCAAATGGGAGCAAACACAAAGTCAGCTCCCAGCGGGCAGGTGCTTTAAAAATGCTCCCGCCGGCTGGAAGCAGACTTGAGATCTATTTCCCTGCTTGCACTGATGTGGTCAGGGAAACAGGACAACATATTGCTTCCTTCACTGAGGGAGCAGCATGAATAGCTGCTCCCTCTGTGTGTGAGCAGTGCAGGCTCCTGCAGCATGTGGAGAGCCGGCTTGAGCCACAGGGGCCCTCGGGCTCCACCCCCACTGCACCTTAGGTGTGCATGGTAGGTGCCCTGTGCTGGCCCGGAGACATGGGGTCCCTGGTGCCAAAATAGGCTCAGGGAGGGGGAGGCTTCAAAATAAAAACAGCCCTGGGGAATGGGGACCCCAGGGCCTGAGGCTCGGGGACGGGGGCCATGTGGGCACCCTCCCCTTTAAAATAAATACAGCCCTGAAGAATGGGGTCCCCAGGGCCTAATAAGGGAGAAGGAGAGGCTGCCATGTGGCCCCCTCCCATTTAATTAAAATTTTAGCCCCAGAGGATGGTGTCTTGGAGGCCTAATAAGGGTTGGGGGCCACACGGCCCCCCTCCCCTTTAAAATAAAAACGGCCCGGGGGGATGGGGTTCCCTCTCTTGTGGACGTTCTGACACTCTCTTGTGGAAGTTGAATATAGTTTCTACTTGACAGCTGTAAACTGAACCATAGAACATCATTACCTTCCTGTTAATCCCTGCACTTATCAATCTATGCATATAGAGGAACTCTAATACCTTAGAGGTTTTTGTAGGGTTGGGAATTTGTCTGTCCCTGGTCTGCTTTCTTTTCTGTTCCTTGGTAGAATGTTGACCCCAGGGCACAAAGTCAATGGCATTTACTCTATTCACCATCGCAAATCCTATACAATGCTACTGCTGAACTAGTTTTGCTGGGATTACTGTTTCATTGCTGGCTAATAGTGGATTTAGCACTTTATGCTATCACTTTATATCATATTTTCCATTCTACATCTTGAATTTTGTACTTCATCTGATTGTACGAACTACCTTGTATTAGAAATGTCCTGCCTCACAGGCTGTTGAGGTTGCTGAGACTATTATTTATCTGTTATTCATTGAGGCCCTAGTACGCCTGATTATGCATTTACATCTTGCTCTTTGCACTTTGTCTATCTGCATGTACCATCCTTTAGTTGAGATGCTTTGCCACCAAATCTGGACACTAGAATGCAGTTTGCTATTTTATGATGATCCAAAAATTGTATTCTTTTAATTTTTTATCCTTTTTACTGTTTTACTAGTAACTGCAGCTAATTGTTGAACTACTATGTGAAGCTGTGATAGCTTAAATTGACAAAATACATTTTAAATTGAATACCTTATACACTCATGCATAACAATTGTAAATGTATAAAAATGTCATTGAAACTCAGTCCTGTTCCACCACAGGAACGTTTGCTGTACATATAAAGACCAGAATTTAAAGTTCATAATCAAAAGTGAAAAAATAGTTCAAAGTTCGTATCCTAACCAAACACTACTTCAGGATACTTCTGAGATCCAGAATGTCCTTAGGGCAATACTTGGAGATCTAGATCATTTGATACTTGAAAACTAACATCCATGTAGGGAGGTCTGGCTGCAGAAATGTTGTAGCACAAATTACCTAACAAGGACACCGAGCACCATGAGGGAAGTTATACCTGAAGATCAAAGATGGCCGCAGTCTCTATAGACATCAGAGAGTCTCTGCTGCTTACTGGACTCACAGTTCACTGCTCCACTTGGTGTGTTTACAGTCAGGGTCCACACAGGGATGGAATGCCCTCAGCGTAGACAATCTCTAGGTTCTGATTAATTGCACACAAAACACAGCATTACGGTAAGCTGCACTTCCAGCCTCAATTCCTGACATCTGAACTGTGTCTGATGAGCTACTTTGTCCTTATTGGAGCTTGTGGACCCTGGTACACTAGACCCTACAGTGAATTGACATCCTGTCCAGTTTATCCCTGCCAGTTGTTGGATCCCCTTTCTGTCGCCTGAGATCCAGTTCACTTGTGGGCTATGGGCTTCAGGGTTTTGGACAAGATCTCTCCAGCACTGGTTCCAACCCACTGTGCTTATGTCGCGTATCCAATCACCTGAAATCCAGGGGCCGCGGAAACGGAGATAGTCCCCCCTCTCACCTCCAGACCAACCCTCCACGCTTATCAAGCAGCATGGGCTATTGGTCCCAAGGGGAAAGGAAGAAGGAGGGATAACATAAACGTGGGAGAAGCCGTCAACACAGTAGGACCACAGGTTTACTTTGGAAAGACCAGGACATGGGATGGGGTTGATCTCACGTCTTTTAGATTGTGGGCGCCACCACTCTCTGGAAAACACAATCATACAAGAAAGTAACTAGAAACCATACCACACAGGAGAAGACTGTTTCATTCTCCACAACCCCCCACCGTTCCCTCCCCTTTCTTTTCCTGGTTATGAAACTACTCGCCATCCGTAAGAACATCCAGGGAAGGTAAATGAGAAGAGTGGGGGACTACCCCTATTGCACATCATAAGAGATAGGTGCCCAAAGGTGGTAGCGAGATAATAGAGATACGTTCAGTGAGTGTCCAGAAAAGCACCTGAGGTTGTTTATTTGTAACCAGCACGACCCCCAAGAGGAAACAAATACTCTCACTATCACATAGGCCTAGAAGTCCAAAGGACAGTGCACTGACCCACATAAGCCTAAAAGAAAGTACATACGGTGTGATGAGGGATCAAGGCAGTGAAGAAGGAATGAAAACGATCACCAGCTCCTGTGTGCAGTCTTGTCTTTACCAAGATTTCCAAGAAAGGGGCTTGCGGGGAGTGAGCAGTGGACTGCCGAGCTCTCGTGTGGTGCCAAGAAGGAACCGCGCCTACAGTTCCTGAGGAGCGCAAGAAAAACCTGCGGTCCTCTGTTGTAAGCACGGCGCGCTAAAAGCTCCTCAAAACCGATCTCCTGCCTTCTCCTAAACTGCCGCTCAGCCTTTAAACACGCCTCTGACATCGCTGACCTCATCCTAAACATGAAAACGGACATAACCATCCTCACGGAAATGTGGCTCAAGGAATCGTCCTCGCCATGTCTTGACCTTCTAGTCCCCCCTGACTACAACATCATTAGACTAGACAGACCTCTTAAAAAGGGTGGAGGACTAGCCTGCATACATCGATCTGACCTCACCATCTCAAAGTTTCACTCCGAACCCATGGACTCCTGTGAATACCTTGGGATCTCTGTCAAATCATCAGATAACCACTTCCACAAACTTCATATCCTCTACCATCCCCCAGGTAAGAACGCAGGATTTACAGACCAACTTATGGAAATCATTACTACAAACTCTTCCCCTCATTCCAACGACGACATTTTCCTCGGCGACTTCAATCTCCACTGGGAAAACCCGCTAGACAAGCAGGTTAACGCCCTCAAATCCTTCCTAGAGGACCACTCTTTGATCCAAGCTATCTCAAAGCCCACTAACTCTAAGGGTGCAACTCTTGACTGGCTCATCTCTAAACAAAATATGATTGACTCTATCCTGATCACCCCATGTGACTGGTCAGACCACCACATCATCACCTTCCAAATTTCTTCCACTTCCAAGAAAACTTTCCCGCAGCAAAACAAGCCTAAACAAAGGATAAGAAACACGAAAAACCTCGACTGGAACAACCTAGCATCCCACTGTGAGAAAGTTCTCATCCCCCCCAACAACATGTCAGACGTCAATGACCTCACCGATCATTACAACTCCACGATGACCAAGGTCTTAGACCAAGTTGCTCCACCAAAACTCAAACGTATTCCAAACAAAGACAAAAACCCATGGTTTAACGGAGACCTGAATGAAGAAAGGCGTAAACTTAGATCATCAGAACGGAAATGGAGACAACATCCCTCCCCCCTCCATCTTAAACTACTTCGGAAAGCTAGAAACTCCTATAGCAAACGTATTCTACAATCTAAAAAAGACTTCTTTAGATCAGAACTAGACAATGCCAAAAATAGACCTAAGAAACTCTTTGAAATTCTTAAACAACAATTTGACAAATTGGCTAAAACCTCACTATCGACTCCGAAATCACAGCTTAGCAGTGAAGAATTCTCTTCTTTCTTCACAGCAAAAACGAACTCCCTCCAACTTGAGCTTAACGGGGCAGCAACCAACTCAGCCACCTCAAAAAGCATTCAAACCGAAAACGCTGAACAACCTGAGCTACCTCTACCAAAAAACAACTCTCACTGGTCCACTTTCAAATTCTACGATATTAATGACATCACCAAAACCTTAGCAACTACTAAACTCAACAACCACTTCAACAACCCAGTTCCCTCAAACTGCCTTCCCCACATCTACCAAGTCATCTCCCCTCTCTGGACCAAAATCGTCAACGCATCGCTAGCACCAGGACACATACCGGACTGCCTAAAAATGGGCCAAGTCACCCCTATATTGAAGAAACCGACAGCAAACTCCGCCGACCCCAACAATTTCCGACCCATAACCAACATTCCCATGCTAGCCAAGGTCCTGGAAAAATGTGTTCAGCAACAACTGAACCAACACATCATGGACTTCAACCTTCTGAACATCCACCCATCAGGTTTCAGGCCCGGCCATAGCACAGAAACAGCCATTCTGCACATAGTCGACGACGCCCTTCTAGCTCTTGACCGCAACGAAACCTGTCTACTAGTCCTGCTCGACCTCTCCTCAGCCTTCGACACGGTCAATCACGACAAAATTCTAAGAAGACTGGAAAACAGGATGGGTTTATCTGGCACAGTCCTTCAATGGTTCAAATTCTTCCTGGAAAACAGAACACAATCGTTCATGGTGAACAAAAATCTCTCTCTCTCCTCACTGAACCTTCTGGGGGTACCACAAGGCTCCACCCTATCACCCACCCTATTCAACCTATATGTCGAACCACTAACTGAACTACTTCAGCAAGCGAACATTGCCTACCATATGTACGCGGACGACACTCAACTTTACATCAAGATCTCCTCCATTGAAGACATAAAAACAATGAACCTGGCACTCGAAAAGACCGTCCACTGGCTAACGAACAACTTCCTCAAGATAAACTCGCAAAAGACAGAATTTCTTCTAATATTCCCCCTCCCCCCCCCCCTCAATAACTCCCTGGAGACAAAGAAATGGACCAAGTTGATCACTGCTCGGAATTGCACGCCAACTTTGGTGGACTCCACCAAATCACTCGGAATAACACTAGATAAAAACCTTAACATGCAAACACACATCAACTTGATAGCTAAAAACGCACGCTTTCACCTCAGTTACCTTAAAAAAATGAAACCGTTCATCGAAAACCCAGACCTCAAAACAGCAGTTCAGTCCTTAGTCATCTCAAGGCTGGAATACGGATGCACCACCCTCGCGGGGCTTCCCAAAATCTCAACCGCCCCTCTAAAAGCCTGCCTCAACGCCGCAGCAAGACTCTTAACAGGATCTAGAAAATTTGACCACATATCACCACACCTGAAAGCACTCAACTGGCTACCTTATGAAGCTCGAATCCACCTAAAAATGGCATGCATCACTCACAAAGCGCTTCACCACAATACGCCCCAGTACCTATCCCAAAAACTTACCCTATCTGGAGGACTCAGACATTCTAGGAGCGTCGATAACCTACTCCTGAAACCCTCACGTTTCAGCAATAAAAAAACATTGGACCGAGCATTCTCAGAAGCAGCACCAAGAATATGGAACTCACTCCCTCCTTACATCAGAAAAATCTCCTCTACTCTTCTGTTCAAAAGAGAAGCAAAATCATTCCTGATGTGCAAATTCTTCCCGTAAACTCCCACAGGAACCACTCCAGCTCTACATCCTTATACATGCCTCCTTTCCCCCTCCAAGGACTCCCTCGCACCTATTACTTGTTGCTCAGATTATCTTTGTCGCCTGTGCCCCTCCGATCTTTGACAAAACATGTTGATGTTATGTACTGCCTTATTTTGATACTTGTTTTTATTCATTCTGTTTACTCTTTGTAAAGCGCTCTGATACCCTACCCTGGGTCTGGTCCGTGCTGTAGAAAACTCTAAAATAAATAAATAAATAATAAGAGGGAAGCCACACTCACGGGAAATGAAAGTCCATGAAGGGGAACCGTTCCGGCGTTCCCCGACGAGGCGGAGGGGTGGACGCGGCCAAATGCCGATCACCCGGAAGCGCCTGGGCGAAGCAAAGGTCCTTCTCCCTGGACCCAGAAGAATAATCTTAAAGCCAAGCACCATGGCGATGGGAGACACGCGTCTTTATAGGCAAGCGTCTCCCACGTGATGTGGGGCGTTTCTTTTCAGAAGAATATGCCGTACTCTTGCATGAGAACGGGTGTCAAAAGGAAAGCGCAAGCAGGAGAAAGAAAAGGGTGCAGAGGAACACACATAAGGGGAAAAAAAAGGTAGATTGCGCATTCATTCCAGTCCGTACATAACCCACACAGGAAGGGAAAAACCTAAGAGAATGCCCGTGACTCCCCGGGAGTCATGACCCCTGCAAGCCCCCGGGACCTGCAGTCCGGGTGGTAACAGCTACCCTCCTTGAACTCCTTGTTGCAGAAGAAACTAGGACAGAGGGGAGGTAGATCATAGTATATAAGAATATAAGATGCATTATTTTCATCCACTGACTGACCCACAGAAGGTTCCAGAACCTGAAATCTTTAGTTCAGTGCACTACATGCTATTATAGGATATGCATGTGTGTAAAGCACTTCTTTGTACACATTCAAGCAGACGCCAGTTCCCATGTTCTGTTATGTTATAGGGTTTTATAGAGCGCTCGTGTACCCGGAGGTGTCTTGGCGCTGTTCTGAGTGAGCGAGGTCATACCTGGATGAAGGTGCTGTATGGTTATCATAGCCTAAAAAGCCTTGTTTTCAGTGCGTTTCTGAAATATAAAAGATTCTGGTAGTTTTTTAGTTCAAATGGGAGGGAATTCCACAATTTGGCAGTACGTGTTACAAAACTTTTTCCCGCCCCAACTGGCCAGTCTAAATTTTGGTACCTTGATATTTTTCCTGCCCGAAAATTGTAAAAGTCTTGGAGGCAAATACCAGCGGAAATGCTGCCTAAGGTCTACTGGTCCAGTGTTGTGTAGTGCCTTAAAGGCCGTGCACAGAGCCTTAAAAGCAAATCTTTTTTTCATTGGCAACCAGTGCAGTTGGTTCAAAGCCATGGAAGCTGAATGGGATTTGGGGAGGCCAAAGATAAGCAGGGGTGCTGCATTTTGTAAGGTCTGAAATTTGGAAAGCATTCTTTGCTGCAGTCCAATGTATAGTCCATTGCAATAGTCCAGTTTGGACAAGACTAGTACTGACATGATCATTTTTTGCGGAGTTACCGGAAAACAGGGTAAGATTTTTCCCAAAATCTTCAGGAGAAAGAAAACCACGGATGCTATTTGATTAATCTGGTTCTCAAAAGAGAGTTTTCTGTCAAATATGACCCCCAGATTTCATGCTTTTTCTACTGGGGTTGGAACCGGGCCCATGTCTGATGTCCACCAGTCTGGGGACCAGAAATTAGTGTTGTTTCCAAAATAATCTCAGGCAATTTTCAGCCATCCAGCTTCCAATTTGTTCCATGCAGAGGAGGAATTGGGAGGCTGTATGGATCGGATTTCCTACAACCGACACCACGATTTTAAAAAAGAGAGGCAGTTTGTAATTTTGGCTGAGGTGTAGGCAGGTGGGCACTGCTAATTAGGGGTGGGCGGAATTTGCGCAGTCGCGTTCCGCAAAGTTCCGCGAAGATGTAAAAAATCTCCGCGAGCTACGCAGAATTCCGCAAGCACGCGGAATTGCTTGTTCCGCCCGTTTGCAATGCGTTTTTCCTGTTCGGGGACGCTGTTTGCGTGCTCGGGGGGAAATATCTCACGAACTTGCCCATGTGGTCGCCAATTGGCGCGGCCATCTTGTTTCACTTGTCCCGCCCGTTCGCGATGCGTGTTTCCTGTTCGCGAATGCGGATGTCCAATGGCGCGTCCGAATGACGTGTTCGCGATCGCACACTCTCGCGGGATCGCGCGGCCGGATAGGAAAACTCGTCGGCGAACGCAGGGATCCCGGTAAGTCGCTACCGCGTGCACGAACACGCATTTTGAAAGCGCGAACAAGGATAAAATTCCGCTACGCCGCGGATCGCGGAATTTTCGGCAAATCCGCGTTCTCCGCGGAACGCGGAATTGCCAAAATTCCGCAGATCCCGCGAGCGGAGCGGATTTTACCGCTCAGGCCTACTGCTAATGGAAAAGAGGCTACGAAATTAGGGCCTCATTTATGAGGAATTAGTGTAGGGCAGCGCCGCAGGTCTACTTGCTGCGCTACCCAGCGCCAATGTGAAAGGGCAGGAATGCACTGTATTTATTAAAATACGGTGCATTCCTGTCCTTTCCTTCTGTGCAGGCGCACAATATGCTGCATAGTTCCAACATAGGCACCCTTGCACCATGGTACAGTGGTGTCTCCGTTGTAGGCAGGATTGTTTTTGTGCATGAATGGGCACCTTGCTGCACAAAAGCAATCCAGAGAGGCATTTTCCTCTTTCTATGTGGATTGAGGAAAAAAAGAAGAGAAATTAAAATATTTCTCCTCGTTACGCCTCCTCTGGGAAGGTGTAAGGTTTTGACACTTCACCAAGTTTACGTGATTAAGTAAATCTGGGGCAGCGTCAAAATCCATGGGTGTTGCGTGGGAAAACCCACCGCAATGCCTATGGAACGCCGCCTTGGCGCAGAGTAAGGCAAGGCTGTGACTTGCGCTGCTTTGTTTTACTCCATATCTACGAGGCCATGCAAAACCACGCTCTCAATCTTTTCTTACTCTAAGGTTACTAAAAATCGGTTCCTTTTGGTAGTGATATGTTCTTACTAGTATAGACAACTTCTACCACTGATTTACGGTTTAAATCCTGTGTTTGTACTTCTCCAGATGAAGTACTCTTAAAATAAATCGCCTACTAGTATGGATGACGTGACTTCTTCACCTTGTAGCTCTCATTGTCGTATGTAACATTTCCAATGCATTGATTTACACACTTGTATGATTCACTGGCAGAGTGATGTAAAACACTGAGGGCCCGATTCACAAAGGACCTCCGCACTGAAGGCGAAGGCCCTGCAATCGTGTTGGGGGCCCTGCACTCGTGGCAGGACCTCTGCAATGAGAAACTGCAGTGTGGAGGTCCCACCACGATTGCGGGGCCCCCGCCACGACTGCTGGGCCTCCGCCACAAGTGCGGAAGCCCTTTGTGATTCGGGCCCTGACACTCTACATTGGGATGGGAGTGGTGCTATAACATAAATTAAATAACTGTAAGAGACGGGCTTTGGAAAGACAACGGTCACTATTATTGAATGGCAATGAGGAAATCTGTGGAGAA
This sequence comes from Calotriton arnoldi, assembly GCA_963921515.1. Classification (NCBI taxonomy): domain Eukaryota; kingdom Metazoa; phylum Chordata; class Amphibia; order Caudata; family Salamandridae; genus Calotriton; species Calotriton arnoldi. The sequence goes on along the minus strand of CAWUFW010011435.1, from coordinate 98,942 downwards.
GGAGGTAATGGGGTGGTAGCTAACAAAGGCTGTTACACCAGGCGACACCAATGCTAAAGCCAGCCGAGTAGGATGGTCAGAGCTTTCAAGACAAGTATAGTACGGCTTCTGGAGGAAACATCAAGAGCGTACTGTCAGGCGAATGAGTTTGTAGTAGCCAATATAGCCTTTCTGCCTATGTCTCTGACTGGTAAATAGCTGGCAAAAGCTTTAGACGCAGCTTTATCCAGTGTGGAGTGTCATTTATGAATGAACTTTAGTAATGCTTTTGGAATTAGACTTGAGGACGAAAGGAGTTACAGAGTAGGCCTGGATGAGTGAGAATATTAAAGGAATTTTTCCATTTATTTCAGTAAATTCTTTCTAAATTGTGCTGGAACTATTCTTAATGATGAGAAATATTAGTTACTGTCAGGTGCTGATATAATGCACATCATTAAATACAAATTAACAATTTGCTCTTTCAGGTTAAGTTCTGCAGTGCAGTTATAAAACAATCAGTGAAAGATCCTCAAAATGTAGTTCTTTCCACTGCGTTGTAACTAGCCTACTGAATCAGCAAAGAACCTGTGCAGGTTTGCAGATCTAACATTGCATTTCTAATGCGGTAGCCAAGGAAGTCTACTCTCTAAAATAACTTCTTTGTAAAAAAAAATAAGTCCCTTGCATCCTGCTGTTTTCATTCAGACACTCTGGCCTTATTCTCAGTAGAATTCATAAATATGCTCCTATAGATTTACACCAACATTTGGAGCAGATTTGGAGATTCTGAAAGAATTTAGGAGCTTTTGCGTGCACTAGTATGTAGGTATGTGCAAATGTACACGTTTTACAATTACTAGCTTAGACATTCACAAAAGGCTTTGTGAATTGGATTTAGTGTTCTTTCTCAAAGATGCTGAAGCAGTGTACAGTCAGGATAAACAGTATGGTAAAGAAGATGTTAAGTTTGTATTGTGCTGCTTCGTTGTGTCTTTATGGCAAAGAGTAAAAATGTGTGGTAGAGGCCCTCTATATTTATGTTCTTTTCACCTCACTGTCTTGTGTTTATTGTTATTGGCTAACGCTTTGTTGAACCTCAATGCATGAATTACATGACTCAATTACTTTAAAAAAAATTAAACTGGCCTGTATTGTAACTATAAATTAAGGGTTAAGAAGCTTATCACTTCTCTTTTTAAAGAACTATCAAAGGGATGGAGTGAAGAGGATTCTGCTAGAGATGGAGGATAACAAACAGAAATATGAAGAGAAAGCCAAGGAATCTGTTAAGAAAATACTTGAAGACAAAATCATAGCAGAAAAGCAGCTACAAAACACTCAGGTGAGAAACTGAATGATTTGTTTTCACCCTATTTTAAACCTCTGGTATACTGAATGTTTGTATATTCTAGAGACATTGTGAGAGTAGTCAACACAAAGAAAAGGAATATTGCAAAAAGATAGAATGGTGTAAGGTTAAAGATACTTAGCAACAGTGAGTTGAGGAAGCATAACAATCTGAATTTGGAAGGTAAGGAGAGTCATACAAAAACAGTTTTTACGTGCAGTTGGAAATTACCATCTTTTTTGTTGTATTTTCCCAGATTGTTGCTTTTTTCTGCTGAACACGTTTTGTCTGGCCACAGGGCAAACTTTACTCCTGCTAACCAGCGGTAAAAAGGGCTTGTGAGCTCCTCTCTAAACATGTTAGAATTGGCATATCCCTAATAGTCACATTTATTTATTTTTAAGTCCCTAGTATATGGTACAACATGTCAACAGGGTCTGTAAATTAAATGCTGCTAGTGGGCTGAAGCTTCATTTGGCAAAGTGCTAAAGTAGCTCTGTAAAAATGTCTCTAGGCCTGTAATTGCAGCCTGGGTGTGCAATTTTAGAAAATGCCATTTCCACCTGGCAAGCCAAACCTTTTTCCAGGCATATACTTACCTTTTTAATACTTATAAGTCATACCTAAGGAGTATGCGTGGTATTTAAAAAGTAGGACATATATATTTGATGTTTTACATGTTCTGGCAGTGAAAAACCTCCAACGTCGTTTTTCACTGTGGCAAGACTCGCCCTACCATAGGTTAACACTGGTTTATGTTATTTCTTTTAATAAGTGCTAAATTCACTTTGGAAGCACCTTGAAAAATGGAACTTAATGGTCAAGTTGGATTTAATATAACTATTGTAGAAATTACTGTTTTAGAAAGTTGTTATTTTCCTGTCTAAAATCAATAGGCTTTCTTGTCAGTGTCCAGCTGATGGCTCCCCTGTGGTGAGATTGTATTGCTCCCAGACAGTGGACAAAGGCACCTGGGAGTGGGGAGAGGGACTTCACCCTTGGCTGGATAGCCTGGGGGACTATGCCAAACCCTTTCCTGATGGCAGATGAAGCTTACACCTAGGCCTGCCTCCCCTTTGTCTTTCTAGTCAGGCTGGCACTAAAGTCAGTGGGGGTAGGGAGTAGAGAAACTGACCAGGACTAGTTTAAGGAGTGGACAAAGGTTTGCCCTCCATCCACAGACAGGCACTGGGCATAAAGAATCATCCCACAGACTACTCCTAGACCTGTGAAGATCAGAAGAAGAAGGACTGCCTCTGTTGTCTGAAACCTGAAGGAAGATTGCTTGCTTTGAACCCAGGACCCCCTAGAAGTGACTCCAGGGGTCACTTAGCTGGCCTCCTGTTTGAGCTACAGGGACACAACAAGCTTCAAGGGACCCTTTCCGTGCATGTGCCAGCTGACAAGTACCAACTGGACTTGCCCTGGATCCTGCTGCTGGCCACTGTTCGAGTGAGTCCTAACCCCATGTGGTGCCCCCCCAGGTCCTGGACCCTTGGCTTGCATTAGAGTGTATTTCTTCTTCCCCAAGACTGCAAGAGCTGGAAATAGAAACTTTTTGGCAACATTCTGCCTGTGGAAATGACGGAGACGGGGATTGCTGTCTTAATCGCAGCTATCGACATCCAATCAGCAGTCGGCCTCAGCTTGCTGGTTTGCCACACTGAAGGAGATCTGACTTCTAGAAAAGTTTATAATCCTGAACATAGAGGGCTTCATCAGGACCAATACCAAACACCATCCAATCGATGTTGAGGCCTTCCCAGACACGGGCCTCAAACTTTGCCTGCTCAGAGCGTTTCCACTTTTGTTGACGACAGTACCGGGAACCAGCTCTTCATCAACCCTCAATCATTGAGCCCTGCTTTGGATTAAGCTTGCCCCACCGACAACCACTTTTTGTCCATAAAAGTTTTTAATTCAGATGGTAAATTTTCCACCAGAACAAACCTGGTCCCTGTATCCAACCTGCCCTCCATTGTGTCTGGCCTTAACTTTTTACCTTGATCCAGTCTAGTGCAACCAGATCACAGCGGTTGGCACTTTGTGCTTTTTGGAACTATATTTATGTTAAAATGTAAAAATTCACATGTCCTGTTCTACTTATTGGAATTTTGACATTTTGGTGTCATTTTCTTTATTAAGATTTACTCTATTTTTCTAAATTGGTTTGGGATAATTCTTGTGTTTTTACTTTATTACTGTTTGAGTGCTGCAAAAATACTTTATACATTCCCTGTAAGCTAAGGGAAGCCTAACTGCTTTATGCTAAGCTACCAAAGGGCTAGGTACAGGTTTATTTAGAGACTTTTGTGGTTCACCCTGACCAGGATTGTGATTATTTTTTTAAGTGGGTTCTCACTCCCTTTAAATAATACTCCAATTTTGTACACGTGTGAAGGAAGTTTAGGTGAAAAAAGAACTGCTGATGTCACAGTTACAAAGGTGAAGCAGACTGCGCTAATGGTGTGGTCTTCTTTCACTTTTGAATGGTGCTGGTGGACATAACTCTTCCCCCCGAGCACCTATCAACAACACAGGAGACACAGCGTTGGAAAGGAGACAATGTGCTGCCTGTCCACAGTGGATCCCTTCTTGGGTATCGCACTGGGCAGGCGATCCTCAAGCAGGGATCCGCAGCACTAGACTACCAGGGATGTTGATTGCAGGGGTGGGCATGGGGCTGTGTTCTCCTCCGCCCAGGCCATGTCAGTCTTTCTGGCGAACAGGTAAGGCGTGTTTATCCTCAATCTGCACCCCCCCCTTAGGGTGGCAAAATGTCAAATAGATACCAGGAATCAAAAGGCCACTGCTTTTTTTGTTAGGGGAGCTGCCCTCCCCCCACCAGTCATGGGCCCATGCTTCCCCCGCCCCTATTTATATCAGTCTTTCTTACTCCCTGAGAGGCTGAAAGGGGGTATTTACCATAAATCCTCTATTCTCCAGGAAATCAAAATGGCACTGCTTTTTGTGGTTGAGGAAACCCACCTTGGGCATGGGCCTGTCCTCCCCTCAAACCAAGCTGCACCAATATTTAGACCCCTTGGAGTCAGAAAGGGTGTGTTTACCCCCAAGCTGCACCCCTCCCCAGAGTGCAAAAAGCCCAATAGGCATCCGGGAATCTGTACAACACTGCTTTTTAGCGGGGAGCAGCCACCAATAGGCATGGGCCTGTGCTTTCCCTCAAACCGGGCTGCACCATCTTTTAGCCCCCCCCTGGGGTTGAACAGTTGATGTTTATCCCCCAATCTGTCCCCCAGGTGGCTGAAAGCCCACTAGAACCTAGGGAATCAAAATGGCACTCCTTTTTAGGTTGAGCCTAGCGGCAGCGCGCATGCGCTACTCGCTCTGTAAGACTGCTGAAGTAGAGTATAGGAGAGAAGCCGCGCCCACTCCCCACCCATATTTTTCATTGGCCTGTGTCATTGTCTTTCGTAAATGCTGCCTTCGGATTCGTTAATAGGCTTGTTAGTCCCTCCTTAATACGGCCTTGTCTTCATTTGTACCCTCCCATGGCTACTGGTCCTTTTACTTTGGTTGTTACACTGGACCTGTTATTTAGTCTGTAAGCACTATTTACTTTATTGATTTTCTCTTACTGCAGGCCGGACATGCGCAGCTTCAACTGAAACCGCTTGTGTTTTTAAGCAGCACGGCTGCCCTCGTAACACGGGCGCCTGCTTTCAATCACTTTAACCCGGCATTATCTTGTTTCTGTTTCAACCGCACATGTAAAATGGGTTTGGAAATGATTAGTGAATTAAGTCATGTGAATTCCAGGTAGCATATAATCCTGTGCTAATGGGCTGAAGCTGACAACAGCACATCTGTGTTACATGTCATCTATACTAAAGCCACCTGACAGGTTGTTTTCAAAAGCCTGTTTTACTAACAACACCACCACCAATACTACCACCAATACCAATACCACCACCAATACCACCTCCACCATCAATACCACCACCAATACCACCACCACCAATACCACCACCACCTATACCACCACCACCACCAATACCACCACCACCAGTATCACCCCCACTACCACCAATACCACCCCAAATACCACCACCAATACCATCAGTACCACCACCACCAATAACACCACCACCAATACCACCACCACCAACATTACCACCACCACCAATACCACCACTAAAACCACCACTACTATCACCACCACCACCACCAATACTACCACCACCACTAATACCGAGACCACCAATACCACCACCACCACTAAAACCACCACTACTATCACCACCACCACCACTAATACCGAGACCACCAATACCACCACCACAAATACCACCAATACCACCATTACCACCACCACCAATACCACCACCAATACCAATATCACTACCACCAATACCACCACGAATACCAATATCACTACCACCAATACCACCACCAAAACCACCACCACCAATACCAATACCACCACCACCATAACCATCACCACCACCAATACCACCATCACCACCAATACCACCACCGCCACCAATACCACCACCACCAATAACACCACCACCACCAATACCACCACCAATACCACCACCACCACCACCACCAATACCACCACCACCAATACCACCACCACTAATAACACCACCACTAATACCACAACCACCACCAATACTACCACCACCACTACCATCACCACCACTACCACCACCACCAATATCACAACCACCACCAATACCAATACTTACCCACCAATACCACTATCAATACCACCACCAATACCACCACTTATACCACCACCACCAATACCACCAATACCATGACCACCACCAATACCACCACCACCAATATTACCCCCACCACCACCAATGCCACCACTAATACCAATACCACCACCAATACCATCAGTACCACCACCACCAATACCACCACCACCACCACCACCAACATTACCACCACCACCAATACCACCACCACTAAAACCACCACCACCAATACTACCACCACCACTAATACCGCCACCACCAATACTACCTCCACTAATACCACCAATACCACCAATCCCACCACCAATACCATCACCACCACCATCACCACCAATACCATCACCACCAATACCACCACCACCAATCCCACCACCAATACCAATACCACCACCAAAACCACCACCACCAGTACCACCAACATAACCATCACCACCACCAATACCACCATCACCACCAATACCACCACCACAATACCACCACCAATACCATCAATACCCCCACCACCACCAATACCACCACCAACACCAATACCAACACCAATACCACCACCACCACCACCATCACCAATAACACCACCACCAATACCACCACCACCAATACCACCAAACCCACCACCAATACTACCACCACCACCACCAAATACCATCACCACCACTACCACCACCACCACCAATATTACAACCAATACTAACCCACCAATACCACCACCACCAATACCACCGCCAATACCACCACCACCAATACCACCACCACCACCAAAACCACCACCATCAAAACCACCACCACCAAAACCACCACCACCAAAACCACCACCACCAATACCACCACCACCAATAGCAATACCACCACCACCACCAACCACCAATACCACCACCAATACCACCACCAATACCACCACCACCAGTACCACCACCAATAACACTACCACCAGTACCACCACCACCACCAATACCACCAGCAATACCAGCAACAATACCACCAAAACCACCATCAATACCACCACCAACAATACCACCACCACCAATACCACCACCAATACCAACACCAATACCACCACCACCAATATCAATAATACCACCACCACCAATACCAATATTTCCACCACCACCAATACCACCACCAATACCACCACAAATACCACCACCAGTACCACCACCAATACAACCACCACCACCAAAACCACCAATACCACCACCACCATTACCACCACCAATACCAGCACCACCACCACCAATACCACAACCAGCAATACCACCACCACCACCAATGCCAATACCACCGCCAATACAAATACCACCACCAATACCATCAATACCACCACCACCACCAATACCAGCACCATCATCAATACCACCACCACCACCAATACCACAACCACCACCAATACCACCACCACCACCAATACCACTACCACCACCACCACCACCAATATCACCACCACCAATACCACCACCACCAATACCAATACTACCACCACCACTACCACCTACAATACCACCAATACCACCACCAAAACCACCACCAACATAACCATCACCACCACCAATACCACCATCACCACCAATACCACCACCACAATACCACCACCAATACCATCAATACCCCCACCACCACAAATACCACCACCAATACCACCACCACCAATACCACCACCATCACCAATAACACCACCAATACCACCACCACCAATACCACCACCACTAATACCACCACCAAACCCACCAATACTACCACCACCACCACCAAATACCATCACCACCACTACCACCACCACCACCAATATTACAACCACCACCAATACTAACCCACCAATACCACCACCACCAATACCACCGCTAATACCAATACCACCACCACCAATACCACCACCACCAAAACCACCAATACCACCACCACCAATAGCAATACCACCACCACCAATACCACCACCAACACCACCAATACCACCACCAATACCACCACCACCACCAATACCACCACCACCAGTACCACCACCAATACCACCACCACCAATAACAATACCACCACCTCCACCAATACCACCAGCAATACCAGCAACAATACCACCAAAACCACCATCAATACCACCACCAACAATACCACCACCACCAATACCAACACCAATACCACCACCACCAATATCAATAATACCACCACCACCAATACCAATATTACCACCACCACCAATACCACCACCACCAATACAACCACCACCACCAATACCACCACCAATACCAGCACCACCAATACCACAACCAGCAATACCACCGCCAATACAAATACCACCACCAATACCATCAATACCACCACCACCACCAATGCCAGCACCATCATCAATACCACCACCACCACCAATACCACCACCACCAATACCACCACCAATACCACAACCACCACCAATACCACCACCACCACCAATACCACTACCACCAATACCACCACCACCAATACCAATACTACCACCACCACCAATACCACTACCAATACCACCACCAATACCATCACCACCAATACCACCACCAGCAATACCAGCACCAATACCACCATCACCACCAATACCATCACCACCAATACCACCAATACCAATACCACCACCAGTACCACCACCAATACCACCACCACCACAAATACCACCACCACCGCCAATACCAATACCACCACAATACCATCAATACCAATACCACCACCACCAATACCACCACCACCAATACCACCACCATCATCAATACCACCACCACCAATACCAACACCACCACCAATACCACCACCACCAATACCAATACCACCACCACCACCACCTCAGCGCCTCTCTCTCACTAGTAATAGCAGGGGCACTGTATGAGGCTGGAGCTGCAGCAGAGACTATGCCTGCCATAAAGTACAGCCCACCCTGCACCAGGAGGTGAAGCCAGGGCTCTGCTACAGCTGGAGTATTTTTTATTAGGCCAAAGATAGCAATGACATTACGCAATGCCACACTGCACACTCAAATCACGGAGAGGGCAGGAAATAGCCCCCCTCCCGCTCTTCCTCCTGAGCCGCTAAAGGTGTTGGAGCGCTTTGTTAGTGTTTTTAGCTTGGATCATATGTAAATCTCACTTCACACTTTGTGTCAGTGTAATTTACAACACTTACACATCTTCTTCACAGCACTGTTTATCATTACTTTGAAGACGTCGCAAGCCGGTCTCTTCCTCAGATATTTACAATCTAACAAGTGGTCGAGAAGGCCCTTTTTTGCAATGCAATAGGTCTCGCATTTGCGAAAGTTTAAGCTATTAGTATTGTAAATGACAATGCCTTTTATTTATGTTTTAAAACCCAAAACATAAATAAAAGGAATCGTCATTTACAATGCCAATAGCTCAAACTTGCGTGAATGGGAGACCTATTGCATTGCAAATGCTTGTTTGGATAGGGAGAAGCCCCCCTGGGCATGAGTCTGTGCTTCCGCCCGTCCCCGGCCATATTAGTCTTTCTGGCCCCTCCTGGGAGGGGGAGGAGTAGGGGACACAGGGGGTGTTTACCCCCTTTCTGCCCTCCTGAGTGGTGCAGCAAACCTACTAGACAGAAGGGAGTCAAAACAGCATTGTTTTTTGGGGGAGGGACAGCATCTAAGGGCATGGGCCTGTGCCTCACCCAAACCTAGCTGCAACAGCCTTTCTGTCAACCCTGGGAGTGGATAGAGGGTGTTTACCCCCAATCTGCCCCTCAGGGGGCAGGAAGGCCACTACGCACCAGTGAATCTAAACAGCACCGCTTTTTTGGAGGGGGAGAGGCCCCAAGTTCATAGGCGTGTGCTCCCCCCTGCCCACTCACAACAGTCTTTTTGCCCCCTCAGGGTGCCAATAGCAGGTTTATACACCAAATCTGCCTTCTAGGGGGAGGCACAAAGCCCACTAGACCACAGCGAATAATAGCTGTACTCCTTTTTTGGTTGGGAACAGCTCCCTATTGGAATAGGTCTGTGTCCCAACTGTGGGTATGACAGTCTTTCTGCCCTCCCCCTCGGGCAGATTTGGGGAATGTACCCCCAATCTGCCCTCCTGGGCGAAGAAAGCCCACCAGGCCACTAAGAAAGAAATGATCCACACAAAGAAGGTGTACCATTGAGTTGGGTAACAATAAACATCTGTTATTCAGCGCCAAGATGCCTCCAGGTGAACGTGCGCTTTACAAATACACATGCTATGTTGGGAGGTGCCTCACCAGGCATTGGGTTGTACCGCCAATCCAGAACCAGCCCTACAATCGGTCTGCCCTTCCCACCCCTGGAGTAGACAGGTGACGTTCCAAAAGAAAAGAAAGGATGGAGGACATCCCAGCCAGACATTGGGCTGTGCCCTCACCTCAGAAAGATCCCAACAGTCTTTCTGCTCTCCTCAAGAGGATTTAACACAGTTCTGGCCTTGAGGGGGCAAAAAGGTCACTTGGCACGTCTATATTTTTTGTTTTAGGAAATAAATATGGATGGTGGACAGGCCACCCTAGTATTGGGCCTATTCCTCACCCCTTAAGCCCCCAAAGGTCTTTCTGCCAGCCTGGGGCACAAATCACCCCCATTCCCATGGCAAACAAGGGGAAATCTGGATTCTTTTGGGTGTATGTTTGACATATGGATTGGCAGAATAAAGGTAAATCCAAACCTCCTTTTACTTGCTATGCTGAGTGGCTGCTGTTTTCATGCCCAGGCTTGGCCGCCACCAGAATAAACCCAGACTTTTTAAAAAACTAGATGCCTTGCGTGCATCCTGCAACATTTTCTTACCTTTAAGACCTGGGAACCTCAAACTTTGCCTAAAATCATGCAATTTCCTCACATTTCTGTGACAGAAACTTCCCGATTCTGGAGGGATGCAAAGAATTCCTACCGCTCAGCATTCCCACACTTTTCCTGATAAAACACTACTTGTGTGTCTTGCCCTTGTGCCTGGGACACAAAAGACTCCAATATGCAACATGGAGAAATCAGCATTAGGGGTAGCTGCGATATTTCAGCCCAGGCTCAGCTACGACCCTGGGAAATCTAAGAAACCCACACAATTTTCAAATTTAGACACCCAGGAGAGTCCAGGGAGATGTGCTTTGCATGGATCGCATGACGTTTTCTTACCCACAATGCCCTTTAAACCTCAAACTTTGCCTAAAATCATGGATTTTTCTCTCATTTCTGTGACCAAAACATCAGGAATCTGCAGGGATCAACAAAATTCCTACCTCTCAGCATTCCCATACTTCTCTTGATAAAAATTCTACCGCACCTGTGTGGCTTGTCTTTGAACCTACAGCACAAAAGGTCCCAAAATGCAACAAAAAGAAAATCTACAATAGGGTAGCTGCGGTATTTGGGCCCAAGCTTGGTCGCCACCCAGAGAAAGTAACCAAACCCAGATATTTTTGAAAAATAGACACCCAGGGAAGTCCAGTGTGATGTGCCTTGAGTGTATCCCATACAGTTATCTTATCCACAATGCCCTGCAAACCTCAACCTTTGCCTAAAATCACACATTTTTCTCTTTTCTCACATTTCTGCGACAGGAACTTACATAATCTACAGGGATCCACATGATTCCTATCACCCAGTATTCCCACACTCTTCCCAATAAAAACACTACTCCACTTCTGTGACTGGGTCTAATGTCTGTGAGAGGAATGACTCAAACCAAGGAAAAGTTTGTTAGGTTTCCCTGGGTGACATCCGAGATCGGAACCAAATACTGCAGCTACTCCCATCACCAAATCAGTACATTTTTTGACAGGAAATGTTGATGTCTCCGCATTGCGATTTGGGGCTCGTTGTATTGTGGATGCTATGCCGAGCCTCACAAGTAGCGTAGCATTTATATCGGGAGAAGTATTGGAGCACTGGGTGGTTGGTATTTTGTGGCTATGTGCAGTTTCTAGACCTTTTGTTGTGTGTTTTCTGTATGGCCCATTGTCGTTGTCCCTATGTCAGCCTAATTATGCATGTTCTAGCCCACTTTTGCTTTGCACACATTACTAAATATCACATTTGCTTTTGTGCCACATTGTATTTTCACACAGAACCAGCACATGTTTTTGCGTTTTATTCTTTTCCTGGGATTTAGTATAAACAGCCTAGGCAAGGTCAACCAACATTGCCCCTTGTTATTCTCTCTGGTCAGACACTAGCACCTAGACATAATAAAGCATGGCATCTGCTGTTTTGAATACATATATCTTGTCATACAACTGAGGACAGGGGCCTGGAAAAACACACACACAGAGCAAAGGTCCTGAAACAAGAGTGCTGCATCAGCTGAGATGTAGAACATCCACCTATGTATGCTAAGGTACAGTGTCCGCCACTAATCTAGATCTATAATTTATAACAACTTAGTTTCAGTAGTGGGGGAGTGTTTAGGCAGATCTGTCAGATAACATGACAGGGCTGGCTCCTTATTGTATATGGTTTATTAACCATGCTGATGACATTATTGACATGTATTTGTTATCTAATTATGGCGCAATTATTGCATTTTAAAGCACGATAGTTTAAATAAACATTGTAAACTTCCTTCGTGTCTCTTTTCTATTTTATTGTGGATAAGTATGAGTGAGAGACCGAAAGGGTATGTCCTGTTACAGCGATCCCTGAGAAGGTCAGGAGTGTTGTGTTCTGCGGTGCCAAATTACTTGTCTCTCTGGAAAAATTGGGAGGGCAAGAGAGGCAAGTGATAGCTAGTCGGACTCGGGCTCATAGATACTGATGTGGCATGGTGACTTAGTCCCCTACATACTGATGTTCTACGGTCCCAAGCATGGTTTTGTTCCTGAGCAGGATCCCTGCAACTCTTTCTCTCACAGAATGTAAGCAAAATATGTGTTTTTTTGCATATATTTGACTTTACAGGGGGCTCTACGAAAGGCACACAATCCTGGACTCCCCCAGGTGTCTACTTTTTAAAAATGAGTGGATTTGGTAGGTTTCCATGGTGGGTGTCGAGCCCAGGCCCAAAATCCACAGCTACCCACATTGCAAAAAAATGGGTTGGTTTTGAGTGGAATCATGTTATCTTTGCTGTGGTGAGCATTGAGCCCACCCATAGAAGTGGGGAGCTTTTTTATCGGGATAAGTTGGTGAACGCTGGATAGTAGGAAATATGTGGATCCTGTAGATTTTGGACCTTTCTCTCACCAAAATATGAGGAAATTTGTGTTTTTTCGCTACATTTGATGTTTAAAGGGCAATCTGCGTAAAAAAGTTAAGGGGATCCGTCCAAGGCACACCACCCTGGACTCACCTGGGTTTCTAGTTTTCAAAAATGTCTGGGTTTGGTAGGATATCCTAATTGGCTGTCAAGCCCAGGCCCAAAATCCACAGATTCCCCATTGCAAAAACGGGGTTGGTTTTGAGTGGAAAAATATTATTGGTTCAGATTACATTTTGGAAACTTTCCGGTTATGGATGCAGGGCCCACCCACACAAGTGGGGTAGTGTTTTTATCAGGACAAGTGTGGAAATGCTGGTTGATAAGAAATGTGTGGATCCCTGCAGTTCTGGAACTCTCTCTCAGCAAAATGTGTTGAAAATTTGATTTTTGGCTGCGCTTGAGGTTTGAAGAGCATTGTGCATTAGAAAAGTTAGGCGGCTCCATGCAAGGCACAAAACCCTGTACTTCACCGGATATCTAGGTTTAAAAAATGTCTGAATTTGGTAGGTTTCCATGAGTGGCAGCTGAGCCCAGACCTAAACTTCACAGCTACCCACACTGAAAAAAAAGGGTAGTTTTGAGTGTAAAAGTTTATCTGTCCATTTTGCATTTTGGGGTCTTTTCTGTAGCAGACGCTGGGCCCACCCATGCAAGCGTGGTAGTGTTTTTATCAGGAGAAGTGCGCACATTTTGGGTGGTAGGAAATTTGGGATTCCCACAGATTCTGGATTGTTCTCACTGAAATCTGAGGAAAATATGTGTATTTTGCATATGTTTGAGGTTTGAAGGTTATTGTTGGTAAGAAAGGTTAGGAGATTTCAGTGCAAGGCACACCATTCTGGACTCCCCCAGGTATCTAGTTTTCAAACATATCTGGTTTTGGTAGGTTTTACTGGGTGGTAACAGAGTTCAGGCCCAAAATCCACAGTTACCCAGATTGCAAAACAAATGGGCGGATTTGATTGGAAAAATTTGATCAGATGATGGTGCCTTTATGGGGCCTTTCTTATAGTGGGCACTGGGCCCACCCACGTAAGTGGGGTAGTGTTTTTATCAGGATGAGAGTAGGAATGCTGTGCAGTTCCAGAATCTGTGGATCCCCGCAGATTCTGGAACTTTATCTCACAGAAAAGTGAGAACAATGTTTATTTTGGCATACATTTGAGGTTTGTAGGGCACTGTTGGCAAGTAACAGTAGGGGGATCCACACAAGGCAAACCATCCTGGATTCCCCCAGGTGCCTAGTTTTTAAAGATGTCTGGGTTTGGTAGGGTTCCTGGGTGGCAGCCAAGTCCACAGCTACCCACTTGGCAAAAAAAAGGGTTTGTTCTGAAAGGAAAATTGGATCTGTCTGTTGTGTTTTGGGCCTTTCCTGTTTTGGGCTTTGGGCCCACCCACATAAGTGGGGTCAGGTTTTAATTGGGACAGTACATAAATGGGGTTGGTAGGAAATTTGAGGATTCCCATAGATTCTGGAACTTTCTCTCACAGAAATGTGAGGGAAAGTATTTTTTGTGCCTACATTTGAGGTTTGAAGGGCATTGTGGGTAAGAAAGGTTAGTGGAACCCACACAAGGCCCTATACCCTGGATTCCCCCCAGTGTTTGGTTTTCAAAAATGTCTTGATTTGGTAGGTTTCCAGGGGTGATGGATGAGCCCAGGCCCAAAGTCCACAGCTGTCCACATTGTAGAAGAAGCATTGAATTTGCTGGGTAAAATGTGATGTCTTCAGGTGGTGTTTTAGAATGTTGTGTGTCCCGGGCGCTATGCCCAGCCACACAAGTAGGGTACCGTATCTATAGGGAGATGTGCAAGAACATTTATTATAACCAATATGACTTCTCTGCATTTTTGGCTTCCAATTGTAAGACAGTGTGCAAGAAAGAAGACATTTAGCAAAATGCTGTCTGAATCATATGATAGTATGGATAACCCCAAATTCAATAATGTACAAAAAAACACTTTTTCTAAACTCACGGGTTTATTTATGAGAGGCTTACGTCACTGGAGTGTCACTTATTTTTTTGGGATGCTCCAGCAGCGCAGGTCTCAAAATCCTATGTATGAAGTGAAACAAAGCCACAGTGCGTGGCTTTGCATGGCCTCATAGATTTGGAGTAAGACAAAGCAGTGCAAGTTGCTGTGTTGCCTTACTCTGCGCCAAGGGAGGATTCCATGGGTGTTGCTGTGGGTTTTCCCATGCAATACTCATGAATCCTTTCCTGTAGACAGCTGGTTCGACAACCTCACGGCTCTAAACTGCAAAATGCCCATTTCCAACACTGTTAAATCCCTAGGGATTACTCTTGACTGCCACCTAAGCATGAAAGACCATATCAATGCCTCTGCGAAAAGTGCATTCTACATGCTGAAAAACCTCAAAAAAGTCAAACCCTTCATCCCCATTGAAGACCTAAAGACAGAGGTGCGATCCTTAGTCCTACCCAAGCTGGACTACCGCAACGCAATGGTTATTAACGCCCCAAAATCTTAGCTAGCCCCATTGAAAGCCACACTCCACCCTGTGGCTAGACTTATATCGGGGGAATAGGCTCTTGATCACATCATTCCCAACCTCAAACAACTCAACTGGCTGCTAATCAAGGCTAGGGCCATACTAAAAACTGCCTGCATAACTCACAAAGCGCTCTACACTGAAAAACCAATATACCTCACAAATAAACTCAAATCAAAAGACGGCCAAAAGAGACTTTTACGAAAATGATTCCTCCAAAATTTAAGAGAGAGAAATCTCGCACCTGCTCCTTCTCTGGGAATGCTCCTAAAATCTGGAACTCCCAGCCCCAGGACCTGCGGGATAATCAATTCTTCCCTCACTCCAAAAAGAAACTGCAGCTTCTTCTCCTCAACAAATACTTAAACCCTCCTCTTTAAAGCACCTGACTGGTCTACGGGTACCCTCTCCGCACCCTCTAAATAAGTCTGTGCACCACTACCCCCGGGAAAAATATGCCTCAAATTTCCCCCATCCTCAAGAGGCCTTATCCCAGCTACCTCAGAACTGCAGGATCCATCTTTACTACTGTTCATCTTGTTTTGCCGTTTTTACTGGTACTATGTGTTTTTGTTAGTTTTACTCCTCCGGTAATCTTGTACAATTGCCGTGGTGCTCTGTTAAGCGCTATGTATTTTTGTGTACCGTAACTACCTCAACATTGTATCGGCAACTTTCCCTATTGTCCTTGTACACCACATCATATACTGTCACCATGTATCAGTATTTACTCCTAATGTATCTTACGTAGTTGCTGACTATGCAATTTCCTCATTTACCTCGTCACTTTCTGTTCACTGTGTATCTGTATTTACTCCAAAGGTACCTCAAGTATATGCTGCGTGTGCTAACTCTGTGAAGAGCTCTGATGCCCTCGGGTCAAGTTTGCGCTAAATAAAACTCAATAAATAAAATAAAACTAAATAAATGTACTTAATCACGTAAACTTGGGGCAACGCCAAAACCTTATGCCTCCCCAGAGCAGGCGTAACAGAGACAAAATATTTTTATTTCTCCTCGTTTTTTCCTCTTTCCATATAGAAAGAGGAAAATGGCTCTTAGAATTCTTTTTGTGCAGAATGTGCCCCTTCCTGCACAAAAACAATCCTGCCTGCAGCAGAGGCACCTTGCACCATGATGCAAGGGTGACCACATTGGTGCTAGGCAGCAAATTGTGCACCAGCGCAGGAGGAAAGGACAGGAATGCACAGTTTTTCATAAATAGTGTGCTTTCCTGTTCTTTCACATTGGCGTAGGGCAGCACAGCAAGAAGACTTGCGTAGCTGCCCTACGCCAATTCCTCAAAAATGATGCCCTCAGTATCTTGTGCATATTTCAGCAGTATATCGGTTCCCTTTATACCCATTTTTCATTCATTATATTTTACCATATGAATTTCTGTATGGTTGGTACAATGGAATACAAACCTTATTTATACACCTGCGACCAGAAGGGTCTGTGGGACATAACGGTATATTGCTTTGGTAAATTAGCCATCATGTTAAAAAGTACAGATGAAAATGTTGTCACCTATTGCTATTCTTTCCTCCTTATTATCATGTTTTTATTTCAATGGTTAGTTTCTTTGAGAATGCTTTGAGGGATCCACGTAAGTGACGCCTTTGCTGAATTCAGAATTGTGTCTACTTTTCAAAAATGTATAGCTCTCCAGGATCACCCATGAGTTTCATACCTGTTTCCACCACAACCTGCAAGTAGGTTTAAATGACAAAAATTTGATAAAATGGACTACCTCTTAGAAAAATGCTGAAACTCAGGTTAAAAATTGATAAAGAACTGCCTTGTTCACCATGTTCTGGTATGTGACTCTCCATGAGCCAGCGTGGATGTACTATATTGATGTTGTCATGATGTAGCTTTTGGAAGATGCTCTCTCCTTTTTGTTTCTTTATATCACTCCTTTGCAGCTTCCTGAACTGTGACGTGGCCAAATTGAATACCTCTTTAGCTGTACCGTATTGATGACTGCCTTTACATTCTGTATTAAGTGGCTGTTGCTGTTGAACTTCAATAAAAAGATTTTGAGCAACAAAAAAAATTAAACATTGCTAAATTTTGGCTATTTTCTTGGTTCCTCCTGGAGGAACCTATAAACGCTGGGTAGCTTTAGTATCAGCAGGATATTAGAAAAAAGACTCAAATTTGACCTGGATACCTTTTGTGGGAAAAGTTATGGAGGTCTGAGCACGAGGTGCCCCAAACATCAAAAAAGTGTTCAGCTTTGGGGCATGGAAAGCCTTGTCAGTTAAGGGGTTAAACAAGGGAAAAGATGACTGCACGCATGTGGGTTGCAGAAGTATGTTTCAAAGTAGGTTGTGGCTTAAAGCGAAAGCAAAAAATCTGTGAGATTATCGGTTAGCAATAGATTGTCCACCAGAGGATATCTGGGCACCTGCCCATGTTGAATACTGCTGTAGGCACATTCTAGTTAATGATTATATTTATAAGGCATGGATGTTTATTTTCAGAACTTTGCTGAGTATTTTGAGACATTGCAGATTTTTGAATAATGTACAATGTCGGGATGTCCCACTTAGAAATGGTTTATCGCAGACTGGGATTGTAAGCATGGGTCTAAGGCTGTATGTCTTGCCCATCTCAGGAATGTGTGTAGTGTATTTTACCAGACTACGGAGGGTTGTCCATAGGGCGTGGCAGAAAATATCTTTTCAGTGGCAAAGGCATACTTTTCAACTTCTTGACTTAAAATTGCGAGTCATGTGAAGTCCTTGAGAGAGTAATCCATTTTAGATGAATAGAGTATGAACTTCTTTTGGAGGGGTGCGACACGGTTAAAGTCTATAGTCATTTTGCCTGTTAGGTGGGTGAATAGAGGGTAACAGCTAGCAAATGCGGGTGACGTGACAGATATTCTAAGTGTCCAGCATGTGGTCAGAGGTTATGTTCATTATCAAGTGATTGGTGATAGGAAATAAGCCACAAGTGTAGTGTGTTGAATTACTTCAGGTCCACAAACCCCATAGGATGCTAAAACGTGTGAATTTCTGTGTGTACTTGGTTTTTAAACATTCGTTTTTTTTCTCATTTGAACTATAGCGTCACTATAACCTTTTTATTCAGAGCATTTCTGGGAGCGGGGGAATAAATGTACGTTTAGAATTTGTTACCATACTAAATATAACCTCCCCTTAACCTTTGTTTTTTTTGTTTATTTCTGGAGTTTTTTGTCATAATCAATCTTGAGCATACGCCTAACTCCGTCAGGCAACCTGCAGCGAACGCGCCCTAGCCGCACACGGTGATTGGCCATGCGCAGTGGAGCAGCCGCTGCAGGTAAGAGCGGTGGGGCGGTGAAGCCAGCTGGGGGGGATTTCGAGAGACGACCTCGAGGGAAAATTTATTATTTATTTAATTTTCCCTTGTGGTCGTCTCTCGAAATCCCCCCCCCGAGCCTGCCCCACCGCTCTTACCTGCTGCGGCCACGGCTGCAGTAGAGGGTTAGCCTGGGCCTACATCCAACCCTCTCACCCTCCACTGACAATCAATTTTGAATGGCCCTAGGCCATTCAAAATTGGGGTTGGTCGCAGGGCCTTGCCTTTGATCATGCCCTGCACCCAACCCCCTGCGTAAGGCCAGAGAGGTATCTTAGTCATTAAGATTTGGGGAGTGTCAATCTCAGATTTCCCAACTAAAAAAGTTGATGGGCCCCAGGGTGGAGGGTCAAGATCATTAAGGTTCGGGATGGACTGTTCACATTAGGAACAGGGACTTGCGTTCTATTTCCGTTGTTTTGCTGTAAATTATTACTGCAAATTGCAGCATTCACTGTAAATTTTTACTAAAAATCACTAAAAAGCAGATAGTTTAGCTTTCTGTTCATCTGCAATAACATCATTGGGATGTCAAACCCCAATGTGCTTTACTTAATGTACATATCATTAGGCGTAGTTTGTTTTTAATCATTTTGTGATACCATTTTCGAACATCTTCGGTTTTTTACTTGGAACCGCGGTAAACAGTTGTGACAGTAAAGCAGCTTGTGCTCATGGATATTACACTTCATATGACTCAACTTTAGCTAGAAACTTATACCAGCTCATCATTATTACACATGGATCAAAAACATGGAGCCAAAGTATGAGACTTGGAAAATCATTATAATCCTCTTTGCCACAAAATCAAAAATGGTTTAAAAGGGTGCAGAAGTAATGGTTCTATATGTTTGGGAAAAAAATGATGTTTTCTCATCTGAATCAAATCCTAACGTTTTCATACCAACTAAGGGCGTGAAGTAGAAAGGTAATGTACAGTTGCAAAGCCTGTGATTTGCAAAATCACACTGTTAGTGACTGCTAAATACTACATTTATAAGAGCTCTTTCATGAATTGGAAAAGTCTTTAAAAATCATAAAAGAACTTTGAAGTTCTTTACCAATCACAAATTAGGACTTCCCCATCTATTTGTGAGTCGCAAAGGTCTGCATTACTGGTTTGTGACCACAATTGCATTTGCAAACCATTGATACATTTCAAACCCTTGAGTTAGGGTGGTGACTGATGTGAAAAGGGGAAGCTGACCTTCCTGGACAGATTCCCCGTTTGGAATTGTGTCAGGCAGCCTCAAGGGGGGGTGGCAGTGGGCTGGCCTCTGTGTCTTACCAAATGGTCAAAAGCTGCTTTAAAATGTCTCCATGGTTTAGGAATGCAAATAGAGGGACAGAGGCAAATTGCGACCTGCCCAGTTAATATATAATTATTATTCATTACTCGAGTTGATATAGGCCCCCATGAATTGTCAAATTGCAATGCAAAAGAGCTGTGTTAAAGTTACTTGGCAAATTGCATACTCATTTGCAAACTAGTCCGAGTGCAAATTGAACATCATGGTTTGGGAATTTATATTAGTACATCAGGCCCTAAGCTCTTAGTGTTCCATTGTATTTTCTTCTTATGCTTAAGCATTCCTAAACTTTATTAGAACAGATAAACATTTGTTTGTGTTCTAAAACTCATTTTCTTTCTGTCTATTGTTGCCTTTTCCTGTAAGGGTTCCATTGTGATCACTCTATGTACATGGGGTCATGTTCTCCCTTTCTGCAGAATTAAACACATTGTACACCACGTCAGGGTTTAAGACCGATGTCCTTCTATTTCCAGAGGTCACTTGACGTTACAGAGGATGAGTGCTTTCTATGGAAAGAAGAATATGAAAAGTTAAAAGGTGAATGGGGCGAGCTAGCTGCCAAGCATGTGGAGCTGCAGAGTGAGTTGCATATTCTACAGAGCAGACTTCAGGTAAGCCTAATGCAGATACCCTGTTGTGGAGCACTTCAGTTGTTGCCTTGTAAGCAGAAAACATAGGAATTGCTGAAAAAGATAGCAATCACAAAGCCATCAAGTAACCTTAAATTCTCCCCAAGCACCCAGCTCGAAAACAATTGCCAAGTGCTCACAATCGACCCTCACTTGCTCAAATACATCCTCTGCCCTTCATCTCTTTTACTTCCCACTGAGTCCTCCCTTCATGTACTCTGAACGTGACTGGATAATCCTGTGATTAGGCGCACAGGCGGATATAGATGGCAAGGGCTAGTGAGGCATGAACAGCACACCAGCAGGCAACAGTGGAAGGGGATTATTAGCTTCCTCTTGTCCCTCAGTGGTCCCTGAGTCCACTGTTCAGAGCCAGGCACAGTGAGTGTTCAGATGAGGTAGGGTCCAGGGATGCCCTCTACCAGAGTTCATGGTGACTGCATTTAGCTCTTGTAGACCTTCTTTTCACACTTTGACTGCAACACTTCCTATGAGAGGCAGGGGATAGCTCATCACAGTCCTTCATTCACATGTGGTGCACAGGTCAGACAGTCACCAGCTAACGTATGGCCTGTTTTGTGGACTTATTACTTGTGAAGGGCTCACCTCCTTCACAGCTAATAACACATGTTCTTACACTTGATTACACCATGTAAAGCAGGTAAGATTTAATTCCAAATTGTTCTCTCATACCATTATGAAAGATATAAAAGAAAATGGCACCCAGGAACAAATCTCAAGCAGAAACCAAAAGGAAAGTAGTTCCGTTACTATCATTTTCAAATTATAATCACTCTCTAAATTTTACAATGCTGCTTCATTTTATAGTTCGACTGTTTTTTAACAATCATTTTCATGGTTACACTGATAATCTAGTTGCTGTCGAAGCACACCTCTGGATATTGTTTCACCTTGCTCTTTAAGGATTGGAGTGCATCTGAACTTCAGTAGTTGACCAGCACCTTTTAATTCCTGAAACCCTTCTCTGCCCTCCTCTAACATATTGGTCATAGTATTACTATTTTTTGTAACACTTCAGCCTCTACTCAGAAAATTGATGGCAGATGTCATGCTGAGAGCTGTTTGGACTTTTGAGCATGTACTGTAAAGAGTAGGTGGCGTTCTGCGGTATGTGTGACAGCCTGTGGGGCATATGAGGTAATGCATTCTTGGCTGATGATGCAGAAACCAATAGCTTTGTACTTACCTTGGGCTCATTCAGGTACATACCTGCTGAGGCAAGACAGAAGGTGGATACTCCTCAGGGCTCTCCACTAACTGGGTCACATGCGTCATGTTTACTTGTTTTTCTACGGGGCTGTGTTTTTGAGAGACCTTGGCAGCTCTGGAATGTTGGCGCTATGTATTATTTATGAAAGAGAAGCTCTGTAAAGTTTGGGGTTTAAGTTAGTGAATAGCCAGCTCTGTGCGTCTTGTGAGTGAAGATGTGTGGAGTCTTCTTTATTTATTGCAACGTACACTCCAAAAGGAGTTTCTTGCGTTGCCACCTCGAAATTCTGAAAATCAAACAGCAGAGGTCATTGGTCATTAAAACACCAGGTTTTTATGGCTTTCTTAAGAAAGTTTGTAGCTCTCCAAAAGGGATCTTCCATCTACAGGCGGCAGTTTCGACCCGAAAGATCTTTTTAACCATTCATGGAAATTCAGGGGCAAGGCAGTGAAAGAGTTTGCACATGATACTGCAAGCTTTGAACTTGATTAACTTCTGGACAGGAAGTCAGTGTAGTTGACGCAGGTGGAGTGTGATGGAGTCAATTTATTTAAGGTTAAAGATGGTTCTCAGTTGAGCGTTTTGGATCTTTTGTAAGCATTCAATATATTTTTTTGGTAGACCAGGATATGCTAAGTTGCCATAATCTCATCTGGATTGCACAAAGGCATTGGTGACAGTGATTTTGTGGATGTAAGGTAAGAAAGGCATAATAATAGTCAAATAGCTTTAAATTGCAGAAATCAGGTCTTTGTGATGCTAGAGATCTGAGTAATCAGATTAAGATTGAAATCTAATTTAACTCCAAGGTCACATGCTAATGTCACTGGCTGAGGGCATGCTCCTAGTTATGAAGGCCATAGAGAGTCATCACAATGGTTGACCTTATTAAATACAGGAAGAAATTCTGATTTGGTGAGATACAGTTTTGGGTATTTGAGTGCCATCCAGTTCTCAATGAACCTCATGATAGCTTGGACGACGGTAATAGGATTGAAGGGGTCCTTCTGCAGGTTGATGACTAGTTGTGTATCATTGGAGTCTACCTAGAATGTGACCTAGAAGCCAGCGGTTAAGCATATATGATCAAGAGCAGTGGGAACAAGGCTTACACTTGAGGTACACCCCAAAGAGAAGGCCTGAAACAGAAGGGGAAACTGCCTGTGTGAACTACCTTGGTTCTGCCTCAGCAAATGATTCAAGCCATAAATGTACCTTACCAGGGGTGTGAACTGTTTAAGGCGACTAAGTGGTTGATAGTATTGAATAGATATGGATGGGTGCAGGATGATTATTGCCCCTGGATCTCCAGTGTACGCAGTAATTTCTATATCATCTATGGCAGTCGTGATCAAATCCTCTGTAGAGAAGCTTGGCCTGAATAATGCATGGGCAGGGAGAGAATATTGTTGGTCTCTACAAAGATTTGGAGCTGTTTCGTGACTACTGTCAAAGCAAGCACAAGGAGATGATGGACGGAGCGCTGAAACTTTTCAGGCACTCACCCCCAGTCACTATTAGATCTCGGTTGAATTCAACAGCGTTCTTTAGCTCACTTCGCCACCCCAGTTCCGACCCGGTCGTATGCAAATCAGTCTTGACCCTGTTTCTCATGGGAACAGTCCAGCCCAAACTGCCAAGCCAGGTCTTCCCTGGACCAGAAACAAGCATCCTGGGACTGGTTTTGGGGTAACACCTGACTACTGTCTCCAACAGCTTGGTCACAAAAGGGAGTCTTTTTTATAGGCCTTAAGTTGGCTGGATCACTGGGGTCGAGGTTAGTTTCAGAGAGGGATGCATGATTGCATTCTATAGGCTGTACCTGACTGATCTGTTCTTAAGAGGCATTGATTATAGATGTAATCCTTCGATCTCTTGTGGATTTTTAAGCTATTAGGAATGTATCCAGGCAGATTGTCAGGGGGAGCCAGAGGGTTTACTGACTTGGATTAGATAGCGGCCTTCCGTCTGAAAGAGGGGAGTGCATTCAGATAGCGGTTTGTGATTATCTGCCTTTATGTCACCTGTTTGAAGGATCTCTGTCTCTATTTGTAAATTGTTAATAAAAGTCTCAAAAAGCTTTCTAATTTTTTCTGTAAAGTAATTTAATAGGGAGTCCGCCAGATCTTGAGTTCAGTCATTCCTATCGGTGAAAACTGAGGGATTAACAAGAAGTTTGATAGTTTGGAATACGTTTTGTGGGTTGCTATGGGCGTGAATGATTTTGTGAATAAAAATTTCTTTTTGTTTTCTGACTAGGTTGTTATACTTACACATTTGTCTTCAATAGCTGCTTTGATAATAATTTTTTCATCAATCTCTTATAAATTTGTATAACAGTTTTTTAATTCTTAAGGTCGTCTGAGAACTTCAGATTCCTCAGGAATTTAGATTTATTCCTTTTCTGTTTCTAATGGTGCAAGCGACTAGGCTAGAATGTTGTTCAGTTGCTCTAATAAGAGAAGGATTGATATCTGTTCTATTGTGCTAGGATTTGTTAAATTTACTGTGGAGCAAAGTATTTAGATTCTCCTTTGATAACTGTGTTCCAATTGCCTTTAGTAGTGGCAGTAGTTTGTCTATCTTGTGTGTCTTGTTTTTTGCATTGATAAGAACGTAATTAGATGGTGGTTTTTCCAGACTCTATGAACCAAGTTGTCTTGCCACTTACTAAGTTTTCTCATCGCCTTTCTACCAATGATGTGCAACAACACTCAACAAAGCTGCCAGACCTCAAACACTGTTAGCAATGTGGTGCCTATGTGATAGTCAAAAAGAGGTATTTTTATTTATTTGACTAAATGTCTGTAGAGTTTATATTGTCAACACCTAAGTGACGTAGATGTCAATCTGTATTATTATATAACTATTAAGAGTACTCTGTGTCCTCTCAATGTACTCATATTGTTTTTCCATTCCACATCTCAGTGGGTAGAGTCCCAAGACCTGCAGCTGCGGAAGTTCCAGTCTCGCCTGCAGTGCTTTGAGAGGGAGCGTGCAGATCTGCAGTCTCAAATTGAAGTCTTGGAGGAGGACAATATTCTAAAAAGGGAACAGCTGACCTCCATGGCCGGTACTGCACTCTTAAAATACCACACTGTTTTCATTGCAATTCCCTGGGGCATGAGCATAATTTCCATCTCCAAAGGCTGGTGAAAATGTTTCCAAATTGGCTTAATCTTAAGAGAAATTGTATTCCTTGTATTCAAGAGGCTGACGTGTATGTTGAGTCATTTGAAGGGTCAGTGGGATCTTACTTTAGTGTTCATTTGGTGTAAACCAAAAACATCAATTTTTCTCAACTATTTCTAACAGAAAGCCACCATAGTGGTTTTCCATCTTCTTTCCAGGTTCAAGAGATAGGTACATTCTAATAAAATGACATATTTCCTGCATAGGGCAAC
This sequence comes from Calotriton arnoldi, assembly GCA_963921515.1. Classification (NCBI taxonomy): domain Eukaryota; kingdom Metazoa; phylum Chordata; class Amphibia; order Caudata; family Salamandridae; genus Calotriton; species Calotriton arnoldi. Next base: position 73,258 of record CAWUFW010011435.1, on the reverse strand, counting down.
CATAAATTAACAAATATGTGAACTTTCAACCGTGATTCTTTTCTTTAAACACCAAGGAAGCACTACAGTTTCTGTAAAAATTCCACATTCTTCATCACAATAGACAACCTCTATTTTTACTTCCATACATTTTACCCCTAATTCACAAAACAAGAATCTGGTTTTAGTCTGCATACTCGTAAATATCCATATTTTCCTTTCAAGCTCAAGAATCAGCAAAGAACAGGATTGCATTCAAAGACATACCTTCTTTCAGTGTAGATTTATGAGTCAAAGTAAACCACCTCACAAAACATTTCACCAAGTTGCCTGAAATATGTTACCTTGAAGGCAATCTTGGAAAGAAACATTCCACATTTAGGTGAAATATGTGTGGTTTCTTAGAATGTGTGTGTCCACTTGTGCAATTTAGAAGAATCATACCTCTTTCTCCATTATTTAAATGGCACTCAACCTCCTTACCAACCAAATAAAATATCTGAAAAGGTAAACAATCACATACAAACCTGATCATTCACATATGAATACCTGTTAGAAACGGGGTAGCGTGGTGCGGAGCGGGAAGGCTAAACCAGGAGCATTGTGTAAAGCATCCGCGCAGCACACACAGGCGACACACCAGGCACACCACAAAAAGGAGACCACACCAGTTTAAGTAAGAAAAATAGCATATGTATTATGCCACAGCATAGCAGAACGTAACCACAGTGAAAACACGGCGCCAACCGACACCCGGTAGATGTAAACAGTGGGATTATGTACAGTGCAGCGCCATTCGGGCCGCTGCCAGAACCATTATAAGCACTGAACATATATGTAAGTCCACTAGTAAGTAATGGGTAGCAATCGGTACCTACTGGCACAATAGGAGACTGGGTGTCTTCGCAGTAAGCATAGATCACATGAGATTGGCATTTGCATTAGGAATCCTCTGCGGAAAAGAACATCGTGCGTAACCTGCACACAACCCTGTATGGCATTAGGAACAGTAGGCATGAAACTCCCCAGGCGCTGGAACACCTGGCGCACTTCATCAGCGTGCGTCACCTTCTATTGGGCCTAAATGCATGAACCTGGGGCAGGAAAACATCATTACATAACTGCATTAGCCAATGGAACTCAGGCCTAGAAACACATGAGCATAGGGGCACCTCAGGCATCAGCTCAGAATACATTAGAGAAGGCACAAACCACAGTGGTATGGAGCATGAACATATCAGCATGGGGCATCTTCTTCATGAGGGTGCAAGCATTAACCCCCTTATACACAACCTCAACACCACACCAGTCAATAACTACAATGCCCCCAACCGTCGCCACTGCCCACTGTCCAGCGGGGCAGGGGTGGTAAGCCCTGTCCAGCTCTGGGGGAGGAGGGAAGATGGAGCCCCTCTTCCGGGGCTCTAAGTCAATACTGCCCCCAAAAAGAAAGTACTGGCCAGTAAGGGGGGCATGAGGCTAGAAAAATGCCTCAACGTTGCAGCGACCTGCCACTGCGGCGTCGCTGTGTAGCCCCCGGGGCACTGTGGCCCAGTCCGTGGTGAAGCCCCACGGGGGCTTCCAACTTAACAGGCTGCACGTTGCAGCTGCCCACTGCCAGGCGGGGCAGCTGGAGAACCGAGGACACACGGCCTTCTGAGCAGGGCCACAGGGGGGGGGCGGGCACCGACAATGTGCCCCGTTGCCCCCTCGACAATCAGTACCCCCAATGAGCCCCACACTCACCGGGACTCTCGGTTGGCCGCCCCCAGGGCCCGCGGGGCTCTCGTCGTCTCCGACGGCACCTTCTTCTCCGGCCGTTAGTTTCCTGCTCCGGGCTGCAGGCAGCAACTCCTCACTTCACCCGGGTCCCGCTCCTGGGGCCCGGGACTTCGACAACGAGCCTGCTGGGCTCCAGAAGACTTAGGCTGCACGCGGGGCTCTCCCCAGCTCTCGTGGAGCCCCGCCTCCACGGAGCGACGTCTCCGTCGACGTTCGCGCTGGCCAGCGCGGGGTAGGCTCCCGCCTGGCTTCTTTCAGCGCCGGCGTCCTCACACGAGGCGGGGTAGGCTCCCGCCTCGTCCCACTCTTCTCCTGCCTTCACCCGGGCCCCCTCCTGTTGCTCGGGACTTCGATAGGGAGCCCACGAGGCTCCGGCCGGCCTCCTAAGGCCCCGCCCACAATCAGGCAGAGGTGCCTGGCTTCCGCGTCGGCTCCGGGCCCGCGGCGGTGATCTTGGGCGATTTCACAGTGCGGCAACGAGGGCTAGGCTCCCTCCCACGTCAACGCACTACGCGGGGTGGGCACCCGCTCTCCAATAAAGCAGACGCGGGGTGGGCACCCGCGAAAGAGTGTACACGCGCGGGGTGGGCACCCGCTCTTCTCCTGCACACAGGGGGGATCCCCACGCCGGGGGTCCCCTCGGGGGTCACGCAGCCCAGCGCTGCAGGGTCACATACGCTCCTCTCCTCCTTAAAGCACCAGCTATTAAAATAGCACACTCACGAGGCGCTAGGGAGCGGGCGAGGACCCAGGGTCCCACCAAATGAAGCTGTAGCGCTCCTCTTCAGGCAGGCAGGCAACAGCCACTCACAGTATAGCGCTCTCACAGCACAGCGCTGCAGGCATCAGCTCCTCTTCATGCAGGCAGGCCACAGTCAATTGAAGGGAAAGCGCTCCAAAGGCGCTAGGGACCTCACAGGTCCAGGGCCCACAGGGGAGGATCTTGCCCACGCTCCTCACCTCCTTGAAGTACAGGCAGTCCCAATGTGGCGCTCACGAGGCGCTAGAGGCCAGGAGACAAGTAGTGCAGGGCGAGATCAATGGCTAGCAGGGCGGCTCACCAGTCCTGAAGCAGCAGCTCCTCGGAACGGTCATCCTCCAGTAAGGTGGCAATCCTGCCAGCACAGCAGCCTCCACTCCGGCGATGTCTCTTTACTGGCCCTGGGGACAACAGAGGGGTGCAGATGGGCACAGGGGCCAGCACACAGGCCCAATGTGGCGGTACCTCCTGGCAGAGTTCCCCCTCAGTCACTTCTCCTGCTCTGTCACTGCCCTTGACTGACTGAGCACATGGCAGCACAGCCCCCCTTTATATATGCCCCTCACGCCACCTACCAGAAAGGCTGGCAACTTCTGGAAGGTTCCCTGGGGAACCGGTCTTAACTGGTTTAGGGGGAGGTGTAGAGCACCCTGGCTGCCAGGTTTCCCTCCAAAAGCTGGGAGTGCTGGGAAACAACAACTAGACCGCCACTCAATTCAGTCAGGCGGCACAAGGGCAGGCAGGAATGGCATCCATTTTAAAAGTGACAGTGACACCATTACATAGTAGTACTCTTTTACATTTTAAACCCATGGTACAATACATAGGCTAGGGGGGGAAAAGCGAAACATTTCTGGGAAAAAGGGCCAAGTCCAACAATACCAATCTCTGAATTTTGCCCCAGTCAAGATGCAGGAGTACTGCCACTTGAACTGCTGACTGGAAGTCTTGTGTGGGGATATAGTGTTCGAGATTGGTCAGCAGATGTATTTGAAAGGATGGAAATGTGTTCAATCAAGTCGACATATTGTTCAGTGACAAATCCAAGGAACTTAGCTTAGGGAGCCAGAGAAAATGTGATGTCCAAAAAGAAAGACTATTGAGCCATTTTTGGACTGAAGTGAGAGATTGTTAGAATAGAGAAATACCAATTCTGTTTCGGTAGGGTATAGTTTTAAAAATGAGATCAAGGAAATAGTTATACTGATTTAATTGGACACTCTGAGTTAAAGCTGCTTATGATCAGTGTATTGATGTATTTCTATATTACTCTCTTGCAAAATTGTGCCAAGAGGTTCCATCTATATGTGACTAGATAGGGTGGAAGTGACAAGCTTAGAAAAAAAACAGCCACAGACACCAAGGCACTCACCTTCATTGTCGCTCATCTTCAGTGCTCATCATTGTGTATATCAAGGCAGAGGGATTATCTGTCATAAATACTGAAGCCTGACTTTTCCCCTTTATCTGAAGAAGACATCATGTCTTTGTTGAGAGGGAAAGATAGGCTCTCTCCAGCTGGCATTACTTGCAGACACTTCACCAGCTACAGGAATGCTCTTTGTGCCCCTTCTGAGCTGCCTGATTGTTAACACAACATAAGTATTTGCAAAGCACACATTCACCCAGAAGTGTATCTTGGCCCTGAATAACAGATGTTTATTGTTACCTGACTCAATGGTACTCATTTTATCGACCTCAGAAGGATGAAAGGCTGGGTGGACCCGGCAGGATTCGAACCTCTGACCATGAGGTCAAACACAGTCTCCTACAGTGGACGCATTAGTCCACAAAGCCACCAGACCCAGCTTACTAAGCCACATTTGTTTCTGTGTTGATTGTTGAAGTCAAGAGTGTCTTGAGCCAAGATATCTGCAACAGTTTCGTGAAGTGAAGAATGGCATAGAAAGTTAGAAAGAACTGAGGCACTGTGTATCTGATGAACAGTGTAGCTTAAGGTTGATCTAGCACATCATGCATATATTGTTACCAAGGACCATTAAACCTAGGCATAAAAAGGACAGTGGAATTTTAGTTGGAAGCTACTTTCCCCAGCAAGGAAAACAGGAAGACAAGACTTCTCTCCAATGCTTTGATCATCCATCTTTTAAAGGTAATCCGTTATTACACATCAAGAGTTAGGTGTAATAAGCAAAAAAAAAAAAATTTGTATTCTGATTCAGTAAGAATAAACAATAAGAGCAATTGGATTTGTTGCATTCAGAAACAGTAGAACCTAAAACATCTAGACTGCTGTAACCCTTATGAGGGTTTTGAAATGCGCAGATCTAGTCCAGAAGCAGCAACCTAAAACGTTAATAGTATTGCCCTATGGTACATTTAACAACAATTGCACCTATTAACTACAGCTCATGTCAACACTGACCACAACTACAAAAAATCAACCTAGATCCAGTATTCATCTTTTAAATATCACTGTCTTTAATCCAATAAAGCTTACACTTATTATAAACTGATGCAATAAGATCAAACATGGTGTGCTTACATCTGCACATGAAGTCTGGTCATTATATCTGCTCTGTTATAGTCAAACCCTCAATCGGAAATATCTTAAAACCATTTTTTTGTGTAAAGCTTCCTAACACATAGGTAAGGCTGAAAAAGTGTTACTATGAACTGCAAAAAGAATCCTAATGAGGCACTAAAAAAAAAGACATTCATAATTAACAAGTAAGTCTCAAGTGTTGATGGAGGAAATCCATGTCTTAACACTCTCCTCCAAGAACTGAGAGCAGTAAGACACAATGCATAGCAAATGGAAAACAACATACCCAAACTTTACAAAAATCTCACTGTGCTCACAATAAGCACGGCCAATGGTGTAACAGAAAACAGAGGCATAGGAGACCTAATGAAAAGGTGAACCTTTTCTGTAGTGTATTAGGCCATTGTAGAGTCAAGTCAAGTCAAAGCAAGTTTATTTAGACCATTTGATCTTTAAACAACACACCAAGTACAAACATGTTCACCTTACATATATACATTCTTATATTTGCAAACATAATTCAACACAGTTAAAATTCACCCATTAAAATCCTGTTAAAATCGAATCAACTTAAAATATGCTCCATTATATTAGCATCTGGACCTTATTGCAGAATCAGCAGTTCATTATCATACACTACCTAAAACCTCACTTTTATTTACACCTAAAGGATCTTTTTTAACTTCGGTCATGAACCTCCCAATGGCACATGCTATATCCAAAAAACACATATCAGTTAAAAGTTCTATAGCTTGTACAGGACTCTTAATACCATATTTGAAAAATATTGGTCATAAAATCAATTTCCGCTGGCGTAAAACTTTTAGACAATCCACTAAAATGTGCAACATATCGCATTTTGTGCTCAGAACACATGTACAGTTCGCTCCAGGTTGGGTAATTTCTGATTTTAACTTGTCATTGATATAACGGGGGTTGATTCAATCCTTATTCTCAACAATTCACATCTAATCCTGCGATTTGGTAGAACATCTACATACGGAAACCATGCTTCATTCTGCCAAGATTTTAGCATGAATTGTACTGATTTTTTTCCCTTTTAAAGTACTGCTGATATTGTTCAGGGGACAGCTTTTTACCTAATGCCTTTAACTCACTTTTTGAGACCTCTATTTGTAAATTCTATGGGCACAGCTCAACCTTCATATCCTTACATACCCCCATCAGATTTTTCCTGACACTTTAATTCACTTTGCTGGATCTCATATTTACACCACTGGGAGACTTTCTGTTCTTCCCCTACGCTCAGTCTTTGCCAATATCTTTTTAGCGCCATTTAGGCCAGTATATTCAAATAAATCATTAGAACCAGAAAACACTCCCCTTAGACCTCGTGTGTCCAGACCTTTTTGTTTCTTTTTCATCTTGGTGGAAATGATTTACATCTTATGTTTCCCATTTAATCCAGATGTGCATAAGTGTCTTGTATGAATGTGAACGACTGTGAGGAATGTATGAGTTCTAAGTAGATTGGTCATTTTGGGGATCAATAAAATTGTTTTTTATTTTGAACGATTGCTTATATGTATATACATTTTTTATAAAAAAAACACTAAAAAAAAGTTTTTTGTATTTATTGAGGAAAAAATGACATTTAATGCATTGGAAAAAAAAGGAAAAAAGAAGTCAATGATAATAATAAATATGATTTCATAAAATAATGATGTTGTCGCTATGTTATAAATATCTGATGTGTGGCATATTTTTATACCCATACTAGATTCATTCTTTTGTAAAAAGAAATATAGGTCTAAGGGGAGTGTTTTCTGGTTCTATTGGTCTGTTCAGTTCCCCTCTTACTCCCAGACCTTATTCGTCCTTTAGAGGGGGTCCCTTGTTCTCTGATTGTATTCAAATAAATCATACCTGTCTCCGTTCTTACAACATGAATCATAGCAGATCTAGGTAGGGACAGTAAGCTCTTTAAACATTTCTCCTCCTCTGCATCCCTCCCGAATCTGCCACTAATATATAACAGCTTGGCACTGTATTGAAATAGCAGGGGTATCATAGCCACATAAGCTTTTAGAATGGGCCTATGAGATATCTCGCCATAGTCCTTATTCAATTTTTTCAAACCGCTCACTGAGGCTAGAGCCTTAGCCTTCAGAGCTTCTATATGAGTATTCCATTTCAAGGACCTATTGAACCAAACCCCTAAATACTTATATTCATTAACTATTTCCAAATTGGTGGGGCCTAAGTACCATCTGAGCTTTATTCCTTTTTTTACCAAAGAACAACACCTTAGTTTTATCCATAGTCACCACTAGTTTTTATGGCTACAGTATTCACCGGACACATCCAACTTCCTTTGCAAGCCTATCTCTGTTTGATCTAAAATTACAAGGTTGTCTGCATACAGAAGGCATGCTATATTTTTGCCATTTATTTTGGGGCTAGCACCGCTCGCTACCGCCAAGGCAGCAGGCAGATCGGCTACAAATAAAGAAAAAAAAAGTAAGGGGGCCAATACACACCCCTGCCTTAGCCCATTATTAATTGGAATTTTCTGTGTCAGGGTTCCCTCTGTGTTCATAATAACCTGGGCCCAATTACACCCATGCAGCTCCTGTATTGGCATCAAGAAGCCCTTTGGAATGTCATATTTTAACAAAACTTTCCATAAACAATTCTGGTTTACCAAATCAAATGCTGCACGTAAATCTACGAAATAGAAGAATAGATTACTGCTCTGTTCAACAGATTTCTGCGCTATGGACCAGGTAGCAAAGCAGTGATCAATCATGGAATGACATTCCTTGAAGCCCCCTGTTCTGGGGGCACAATGTGATTCAATTTGGCCCATACCTTTAGCATTCCCAAAATAATTTTTGCAAATACTTTTTCCCCCACATCTAGGAGGTTTATTAACCTGTAATTCTTGGGGGCTTTTATATCGCCCGGTTTATGCATGGGTCTGATAGTTGCACCTATCCAATTATTGGGGATCTAACCTGTATCTAATATATCCAAAAACATCTGGGACATGAACTCTGCCCACCATTCTGGCTGAGTTTTAATATATCGCCGGGGAGGTTATCGGGTCCAGCTGCTCTAGTCAGGGTTAAGTTCGCTACAATGCGCTAATATTACGTACTGTAAATTGGGACCTAATGTCCTCATCTACCAAGTGCACAAAAAAGAAAGACATTCAGCATCTTACATGAATTCACCAAACCCCTCAGTGAAGCCTCAGATGTCACGCCCTCTGAAACAAACTTGGCTCCTACTTCCATCTCAAGATCAAGTCCCTCTACGACAACTTCAATGAACTAATACCAGACACCGAACCCTCTCCTACCTCCAGCAATGCCAGCCAGTCTACCATCTCCGCCTGGACCCCGGTCACTACAGAAGACACCGCCATGACCATGAAGAGCATTCATTCAGGAGGCCCCACGGACCCCTGCACGCCGCACATCTACAGAGCTGCCGCCACCATAGCACCTGAACTGCAACGCACCATCAACTCCACCTTCAAAACCGGCACTTTCCCCGACGACTGGAAACGCGCAGTCAAGCCCCTCCTCAAAAAACCCTCTGCCGACCCGACAGACCTCAAAAACTACAGACCCATCTCTCTCCTCCCCTTCGCAGCAAAAGTAACGGAGAAGATCTTCAACATCCAGCTCACGAACTTCATCGAAGCCAACTCCATCCTCGACTCCTCTCAATCCGGTTTCCGCAGCAACCACAGCACCGAGATCACCCTCCTAGCCACCACAGACGACATCTGCACTCTCCTCGACCAGGCCCACACAGCTACCCTCATCCTACTAGACCTCTCTACAGCCTTCGACACTGTCTTCCACCGCACACTCACCGCCAGACTCCACGATGCCGGCATACAGGGAACCGCCCTAGACTGGATCGGCTCCTTCCTCACCGGCCAAACACATAGAATCAGACTCCTGCCCTTCCTCTCCGAACCCACAGAGATCAGCTGTGGAGTACCCCAAGGATCGTAGCTCAGCCCCACGCTCTTCAACATCTACATGGCCCCCCTCGCCGCCATCATCAGACAGCATGGACTCAGCATAGTATCCTTCGCCGACAACACCCAGCTCATCCTCTCCCTCACCAAGGAACCTGTCACCAACAGGCTCAGCTTCCAGGAAGGAATGAAAGACATCGCTTCCTGGATGAGCAGCAGCTGCCTGAAGCTTAACTCGGAGAAGACAGAAGTCCTCGTCCCCAGACCCACCCCCTCTGCATGGGACAACACCTGGTGGCCCACCGCCCTCAGCAACCCCCCACACCTACGGACCACGCCTGCAACCTCTGCATCATACTCGACTCATCCCTCAGCATGACTCGACAGGTCAACGCCGTCTCCTCCACGTGCTTCCACACCCTCCGCAAGACCTTCAAATGGATCCCCCCCGAATCCAGAAAGACCGTCACCCACACACTCATAACCAGCAGACTGGACTACGGAAACACCCTCTACGCCGGAATAAACAAATCCCTGCTCCGGAAACTCCAGACCATCCAGAAAACCGCCGCCAGACTCGTCCTCGGTATCCCGCAACAAGGCCACATCACTCAGCACCTACAAGACCTCCACTGGCTCCCCGTCGAGAAGAGAGTGACCTTCAAGCTACTCACTCACGCCTACAAATCCCTCCACAACTCCGGACCCCTTTACCTCAATGAAAGAGTCTCCTTCTACGCACCCAAGACAAGCCTCCGCTCCGCCGACCTCGCCCTGGCCGAAACACCTCGCATCCGCAGAGCCAGAACGGGTGGAAGAGCCTACTCCTACATCGTGGCAAAAACCTGGAACGAACTCCCACTCAACATCAGATGTTCCCCCACTCTGCATGCCTTCAGGAAGAGCCTCAAGACCTGTCTCTTTGGGTAAGACATGGTTGCACAAATTCCCCCCCCCCCCTACCGCCTTGAGACCCTCACGGGTGAGTAGCGCGCTTCAAAAATCCCTGATTGATTGATAATTAACAAGTCTCAAGTGTTGATGGAGGAAAACCATGTCTAAACACTCTCCTCCAAGAACTGAGAGCAGTAAGGCACAAGTTACTAACTTGTGTAACGATATATCTGTAAGAGACAGTAGTTAGTGATAGATTCCTTACCTTAGAATATCCCCAGGCGTCAGGCTGGATCCGGAAAGTTTTGCGTAGCAGTACCCTTGCGCGTCGGTAGGCGGCGTCGTGCGGCTCCGCGTCCGTCGTCGGCGTCGTGATCGCCGGGATGACGTCGCGGGCAGTACTTAGGCGCCGCCCCTGCGCGCTGACGTCAGTTCTGTACACGACTTTCCGCGCCAGGAACGCAGAGCCATGCAAGAAGCTGACACAGGTGTCTGAAAAATACTAGGGCCCTGAAAGGGATGTCCTTAACCCTAGAAATCAGTTCGCAGAACGGGGAGGATGGTGGGGCGGTAAGGAATCTATCACTAACTACTGTCTCTTACAGATATATCGTTACACAAGTTAGTAACTTGTGCATCTGAAAGAGACACGTTAGTGATAGATTCCTTACCTTAGAATAGATACCCCAGCAATACCAACCCCGGTGGTGGGTCTGCGAACAAAGATCAGACAAGGAAGTCCTGGAGGACAGAACGGCCAAAGAAGCCGTCCCTCCGGACCTGACTGTCAAGGCAGTAATGCTTAGTAAACGTGTGCAGCGAGGCCCACGTAGCTGCCTGACAGATAACCGGCAGCGGAACACCGCGGCCCAAGGCCGTGGTAGCAGCCGTTGCCCTGGTGGAATGGGCACGCAGCCCAACAGGAGGCTCCTTCTTAGCCAAAGAATAGCAGGTCTTGATGCACAAGGTAACCCAGCGGGAGATGGTCCTCTTGTGCACCGCCCGACCTTTTTGGCGCCCACGTAGCCAACAAAGAGCTGGTCATCCACCCGGAAGTGTTTCGTGCGGTCGATATAGAAGGAGAGCGCACGTTTTGGGTCCAGACGGTGGAGCCTCTCTTCCTCTCTGGAAGGATGCGGAGGCGGAAAGAAGGTGGGCAAAGTGATGGTCTGCCCAATGTGGAAAGCAGTAACCACCTTTGGCAAGAAGGACGGACGCGTCCGAAGAACAACCTTGTCTGGATGAACAGACAGAAAGGGAGGTTTGCAAGAAAGAGCCTGGAGCTCACTCACCCGCCGAGCGGAGGTGATGGCCACCAGAAAGGCTGCCTTTAGAGTCAGAAGACGAAGAGGACAGTTATGCAGAGGCTCAAAGGGAGCGCACATTAAAAAGGTAAGAACCAAGTTCAAGTCCCACTGAGGCATTACAAACGGAACAGGAGGGAAGAGGTGAGTAATGCCTTTTAAGAACCTGTTAACAACAGGGGACTTGAAAAGGGAGGGCTGATCAGGGAGCCTGAGGAAGGCCGAGATAGCACAAAGATAACCCTTGATGGTACCCAGGGCAGAACCCTGTTGGGCCAGAGAGAGAAGGAACAGAAGGACCTCAGAAAGAGGGGCAGAAAGGGGATCCACAGCCTTTGCTGTGCACCATGCCACAAATTTGTTCCACCTGCAGGCGTATACCACCTTAGTGGAGGGACGCCTGGCTGCCAGAATCACATCACAAACTTCGGGAGGCAAGTCGAAAGGAATCAACTGCCGCCGCTCAATCTCCACGCAAGCAGGTGTAGACTGGACAGGTTCGGGTGGAGGACCGTCCCCTGCTGCTGCGACAGAAGATCCTCCCGAAGAGGCAGACGGATTGGGGGATCTATGCTCATATTGAGTAGCTCGGGATACCAAACTCTTCGAGCCCAGTCCGGAGCCACAAGAATGACTTGGGCCCGGTCGTGCCGAATCTTCTTTAACACTCTGGGTAGAAGTGGTATAGGCGGAAAGGCGTACAACAGACCGCAACTCCACTCGCGACGAAAAGCGTCGCCGAGCGAGTGCCGCCTTGGAAATTCCAACGCGCAGAACTGATGACATTGCGCGTTCTCTTCGGTGGCGAATAGATCTAACCAAGGCTCTCCCCACTGTAGAAAGAGTCCTTGCGCCACTTCCGAGTGAAGACGCCATTCGTGATCCATCATGCACCTGCGGCTGAGTTCGTCCGCCCTGGCGTTCAGAGAACCTGCCAGGTGTTGAACCATCAGGAACATGCCCTGATGTTCCAGCCATGTCCAGAGGCGCAGAGCCTCCTGACAAAGGGTCCAAGACCCCACCCCGCCCTGTTTGTTGCAGTACCACATGGCGGTGGTGTTGTCTGTGAACACCTGCACTACCTTCCCTTTGACAGAGGGAAGGAATGCCTTGAGTGCAAGCCGGATCGCCCGGAGCTCCAGAAGGTTGATATGGAGCCGGGACTCCGCCGGAGACCAGAGGCCTCTGATCTCCGCCTCTCCCATGTGACCGCCCCATCCCAGAAGGGACGCGTCCGTCACAACTGTATGCTCTGGCTGGGGAAGGGAGAGGGATCTGCCCATGACCCATTGCCGGTTCGAGAGCCACCACTGCAACTGTTTTGCAGTCCCCTCCGAGATCTGGACGTGATCGGACAGGTTGCCCTGGTGCTGCGCCCACTGGAACTTCAGGTCCCACTGCAGAGCCCGCATATGCCATCTGGCATGATTGACCAGCAGGATGCAGGAGGCCATGAGGCCCAGCAGCCTCAGGGTCATCCGTACCGAAACCCAGGATAAAGGCCGAAAGATCGGAATCATAGCCTGAATATCCCGGACTCGCCGTTCGGGAGGATAGGCCCGAAACTGCGTCGTGTCCAGAACTGCTCCGATGAAAAGGAGCTGTGGAGAAGGAATTAGATGCGACTTTGGCACATTGATGGAGAACCCCAGCGAGTGCAGGAGTTCGGCCGTAGTCTGGAGGTGGGAGACGACTGCCTGGGACGAGCCCGCCTTCAGCAGCCAGTCGTCGAGGTAGGGGAAGACTGAAACCCCTGCCCGGCGCAGATGAGCTGCGACCACCGCCATCACTTTCGTGAACACCCGAGGGGCACTGGTAAGGCCAAAGGGGAGCACGGTGAACTGAAAATGCTCGGGGCCTACCGTGAACCGAAGGTAACGCCGGTGGGCCGGCAGGACGGGGATGTGGAAATACGCGTCCTGCAAGTCCAACGCTACCAACCAGTCTCCAGGGTCGAGGGCAGTCAAGACCTGAGCTAGGGTGAGCATCTTGAACTTCTCCTTCCGGAGGAAGCGATTTACGTTCCGGAGGTCCAAGATAGGACGCATGTCCTCCTTGTCCTTTTTGGGCACCAGAAAGTAGTGGGAGTAGCAACCACGCCCTACTTCTGGGGTCGGAACATGCTCGATGGCCCTCTTGGTCAAGAGGGCCGTGACTTCCTTCTGTAGAAGCACCAAGTGATCCCCTGACATGCGGTGGAATTGAGGTGGCATGGCTGGGGGGTGGTCTCGAAGGGGAGGGAGTAGCCCCTTCGGACAATGTCCAAGACCCACCTGTCCGAGGTGATGGTGCGCCAGTGGGGAAGGTGATGGCGGACCCTGCCCCCTACTGGCGTGCCGTGCACCTGAAAGGAGGGACTAGGAGGGCTTGGAGGCCGCGGACGGGTTGGAGGTGGTGGCCTGACCCGCACGCTGGTTGCCCGATCCGCCACGGCGGAATCCACGTCCTCGGCCACGCGAAGACGCCTGCTGCGCGGGCCGGTGGCTGGGCTGCTGACGTGAAGGGCGCCCCTACCGTGGCCACGATAGGGGCGAAAAGCAGAAGGCAGCGGAGGGCGTGTAGCAGAAAGGCCCAGGGACTTGGCAGTAGCCCGTGAGTCCTTAAAGCGCTCCAACGCATGGTCTGCTTTGGACCCAAAAAGACCGACTCCATCAAAGGGCATGTCCATGAGAGTATTCTGGACATCCCCTGAAAAACCAGTGGTTCTTAGCCAGGCGTGGCGTCGGAGCGCCACCGTCGTTGCAATCGACCTGCCCAGCGAGTCGGCGGTGTCAAGGCCACAACGGATAGTGTATTTGGCCGCATCCCTTCCTTCCGCAATGGCGCGGGAAAGCAGTGCCTGGACCTCCTCAGGGCACTGGGGCAAAACATCCGCCACCGAATCCCACAGAGAGTGGGTATATCGGCCCAAAAGACAAGCGGTGTTAACGGACCGCAAGCCAGCACTGGAGGAAGAAAAACCTTTCTTCCCAAACTGATCCAGGCGTTTGGATTCCCTATCCGGAGGAGCGGTAGGGAAGGCGGTTTGGGAAGCGGAGGCTTGGACAACCAAGCTCTCAGGAGTGGGGTGGACAGAAAGAAACAGGGGGTCGCCCGGAGCGGGGCGATGGCGTCGTGACACGTTCCGATCCACAGGAGCCCCTGTGTTGGGCTTGGACCAGGCGCCCAAAAGAACGTCAGTGAGGGCGTCGTTAAACGGCAGCACAGTCTCCGCAGAGGAGGCTGCCGGCTGAAGCACCTCTGTCAAGATGTTAGTCTTGACCGTCAAAGTAGGGAGCTGGAGACGTAAGGCCCCAGCAGCCCTACGCAACACCGTACCAAAATTGGCCCCCTCCTCCGTAGCCACGGGAGGAGACAGCATGCCAGTGTCAGGAGAAGTATCCAGACCACTGGCCTCCCCTAGACTCTCTGTCCAGTCCTCATCATACTGACAGTTTCGTGTCAGAGGGTCATCAGACCCCTCCCAGTCCTCCTGGTCCTCCTCTGGTTCAAAATAAGGAGGAGGAGGGACATTTGGGACCCAAGGTCCCATCGGCGCCGGAGCCGGCGTCGAGCGACGTCGCTCCGGGTCCATGTCCGGAGCCGGAAGGAACTGGGGAACGACGCCGCCCGGAGCCCAGGGCGGCGTCGAGAACGGCACCGGAGACATCGGCGCCGGCGGAGGTGTCGTGAGGTCGACCGGCGTCGATGGGGGTTGTGGAGCCGGGATCGAGGCCGGGGCCGAAGCCGGAGCCGGGATCGAGGCTGGAGGCTCGGGCGACGCCGGGGCCGGAGCCGCCGGCGACGCCGGAGCAACCCCATCAGGGCCCGCGGGGCCCGAAGGCGCACCGGAGGGGCCTGAAGGCCCGAAGAGGCGGGCCATGGCCGACAGGAACTCCTGTACCTTGGCCGGATCCGCCCCGAACCCGGGAAGGGCGGGTATGACGGGGGCGACTCCACAGGCAAGTCCGGGGCCGCGGGGGCGGGGACGGTGCCGGGAGGGGCCTCAGCCGAGTCGCGAGACCGGCGAGGCGAAGTCCGAGAGCGACGATGCTTCTTGGACTTCTTGTGTCGAGACTTACCGGACGAAGAAGACTTCGACGCCGACGACCGGTGTGCACTCCGCGAGCGACCCCTGGACCTCTCACGCGACCGGGGCTTCCGCGGAGCCGAATGCCGGGCCTCGAGGAGCTTTCGAGACCGCTCTCGCAAAGCCTTCGGGTTGAGGGCCTGGCATTCGGGACAAGACTCGGTGTCGTGGCCTCGGCCGAGGCAGAAGAGACACTCCCAATGCGGGTCGGTGACGGACATCATCCGCGCACAGGCGCCGCATCGCTTGAAGCCGGGCATCCCTACGACACCTGAAGGCTGGAAAAACACAGTGAAAAATCACCAAAAGTATGGTCAAAAATTGACCAGGGCACTGCTCTTCCCGGATCTGCGCTTACTGGCGCGGAAAAAGAAGAACTGACGTCAGCGCGCAGGGGCGGCGCCTAAGTACTGCCCGCGACGTCATCCCGGCGATCACGACGCCGACGACGGACGCGGAGCCGCACGACGCCGCCTACCGACGCGCAAGGGTACTGCTACGCAAAACTTTCCGGATCCAGCCTGACGCCTGGGGATATTCTAAGGTAAGGAATCTATCACTAACGTGTCTCTTTCAGATACACAATGCATAGCAAATGGAAAACAACATACCCAACCTTTGCAAAAATCTCACTGTGCTCACAATAAGCACGGCCAATGGTGTAACAGAAATCAGAGGCATAGGAGACCTAATAAAAAGGTGAACCTTTTCTGCAGTGTTTTAGGCCATTGTAGAGAATGATAACTGAGTTTGAGAATCTCAGCAGGAGGAAGAAAATGGAGATACTTTGGCTGTCAGAAGAAGCTGAAGGTTGGGACTATTCCAATTTCTCCTAGAATGTCATTCCTAGGCTTCCAAAACTAAAATATTAGCAACCCTACAAAACAGAAAGTGAAAAAAAGAGTTCATGCAGCCTCAGATTAAAACAGCTTGGGCATAAACACAGCTTCCTGAACCCTCTAATGAGAATTTCCTACGACCATATCTGTAGAGCATTCCTCAACCCCACTGACTATGATGCATTTCTGCAGCAAAACCAAGCATCACACGTGCAGTTTCCTGCAGGGACTTAAGAAACATGCAAATATTTTACATTGTAGCATTCTTTTTACAAATTGGTTATATCATAAGCCATTAATTAATTTGCTGCCAACAAACAGCTAAAAGTAACAATTTCCTTCAAAATCTTTTTATTGTACAATTTTCAAAAACATACAGTTGTACTGGTTTTCGTATGAAAAACAGAATGGTCAGGCATTTGAATTGCTCAACAAACGATTTTTGCTTTTTGTACAAATCTACCATATGTTAACATTTTGTGACATTCCCCATCACACCCCAACAGTAACCCAATCCAAGTCCAACAAACCCATCCGGGACGAAAGGGTAATGAGAGTGCTGCCTTTGCCTCAGGGATCAATGTGATTGTGTCAACTTATCAATAGGTGGCATGTGACCAGGTTCAGTGAGTGTATGTGCTAGGGCCATTGGGCATGTCATATCTTTCTTATTTATCTTAAGTTTTGGTAGGCTTTCAAGTCAAAAACTGCAGTAGCTGCAGCTTAAGTGGTGTAAAGCATTAATGTTTGTAATGTGCCACCTCGCCGCAACATCGCGGGTGGTTTTATTATTAATACCCACTTACATGGGAATTTTGGTTTAACCCTGCGCTACGCGCCCAAGGCGAATAAGAGAGTGTGGGCTTGGCGAGCGAATCAGTCGCGACCCAGCACTAACAGGGCACTCTGTCTCCGATCACTCATTGTCGTCCATATCGTAATGCGTCCAATATAAAGCCAGCAACTTCACAGTGTTTCAATCCGGAGGTTGTACTACAATATGAATCAATTACATTTTGTCGTAGAGGATACTGCTGATGAGGAAAATGTTTTTATAGACTACAGGTAGGCTTTCCTGTTTTCAGTTTCTATTTCTGGTATATTCTGGTGGTTTTTTTTCAGTGTTTTCAAGTGATTTCAATACCATGAAAAAACAGTGGTTATCAGTGGTTTCACATTTTCGCGCCATTAAAAACAACAGAAACAGTGTTTTTTCCGGTGTTTATGGAACTTTTTGCTTTTATTATTGCTTGCTTTCTGCACTGATAGTGCATGGTATATAGACAGTATACATACAGTGTAAATGAGGTCCAAATACATTTTCACAAATCAAACTTATCGTAGTACACCATACAATACTTCTTCAGTGAGTCTTTGGTCATGCACGCTCGCTCTTTCCTTCCCATGTAAACTTTTATCTGTGAAAAGGCCCTCCCAACATCGGCACTTGAGACAGGCAACGCCAAAATAGCCAGTATACAATTTGCTAACTCTGGCCACTGACATAGCTTTCCGTGCCAATCCTGGTGCACCTGAAGATTGTGATTCTCTGCGACAGGTTCTGCAACATATGCGTCGAACTGGGCGCATATACCCTCAGAGTTATTGAAGCAGTCACAAATGAGGCAGCACTTTTGAAACTCCGGAGAAAATTTCCCTTTATGGAAGGGATCTATAACTTGTGCAGAGTACCACAGTGAGGCTTTATTGACTTCAAATGCCATGGTTGGTGAAGGGCTATTTCTCATACATTGTAAAATAAAAGTTCCTGAATTGCTCATCAACATTTCTTTGCTTACCAAGTGGCAAGCACTTTAACATGGAATATGTTGCAGTGCCAAAGTCACTAAAAGTGTCGCCCAGCCTACTCTCAAGGAGATGTTTCACATCTACACCAATTATGCGGACACTTGGTAGACAAGGGTGTTTTCAGCCTCTAGTTTTTTTATTATGTCCACTACAGCAGTCATGCTTTCCTGTAAAAATCTAAGAATGCAATACAGTGTACTTTTTTTCAAATCACTATTAATATGTGACCAAAGATCCTCACATTTCTTGCCTTTGGCATCATCACTCAGCAAAAGTTCTGTAAACGGTTGCCACATGGATAATATAGCATTCATGGCCTCTAGGACTGAGAGCCACCAGCTAAGTGACACAGTTGGGACGACTCTTTCTTTGATGCCACACAAAGCACAAAATGAGAAATATTTGCGTTTTAGTTTCCGTGCATAACAAAACAGTGCACCAGAATGGACTAAAAAGTCAATAACATTCTTCATTAACTCTGAAGATTGTAAAGATGCTTTCAGCATACCATCTAACAAGTGGCAAGGATCTCTTACAGGGAAGCACTTTAGCTCAGGTATCGATTTTGACAGGTCATCACACAACTTTTTCATATGCGTAGCTGAATTACTGAAATACAAACAAAATCAATCCAATCTTTGTTGAACTTGGTAAGAACTTTTTTGCAACAGCATTCCAAGTGACACTGCGTTCCATGTTTTCCAAAAGTCTGGTGTCATGTTTTCACCAGTATCCCAGAAGCTTTGTGACTGCACTCTTTTCATATATACCTGTCGCTATACCTTGCAGTGAATGTTTAAAGCCTGGGGTGTTTGGCAATTCACCTACTATCAATACTGACTCACTAGAAAAAGGGGCTGATGTATCAAGGGTTTTTACCCATTCTCTGTGAGTAAATGTGATGGAACATATTGGGAAAGATTCTTATGAAACCGTCATTTTTCCCATTAGTGAAAGGCTCAAACGTAGCCAAAAAATCAAATATGATTTTGATATTTCCAGATACTCTACAGTTTACAAAGTAAATAAACAACACCTAAAACATGCTTCTAACCCCGAATCTTTAGACCAAAGCCCACAAAACTGAAAAAAGGAAGAAGAAACAATGTTTTAGTGACATCCCTAAACAACAAAACTCAAGCAGAATAATGTTCGCCCAGTCTTTCTTACTGCTACCTTATATAACAAAGTTACATTGTATTGGCCCCTTCAGGAAGAAATAAAAATGACTTTTTCATTCTCCTTTTCCTGTCTTTGAATGACATTTAGTTTATGGTTGTGCAGGGGTTTTTTCAGTGTTTATATGTTTACACTGGTGAGGGCTATTTACCTTCCAGTGGGGTTTTATCAGTTATTATAGGTTTAAACCTAAAACCGAACAGCCTAACTACAGGGCATATTTATTATTTTTTCAAGCAGAGCTGCACAGAAAACAAAGTTGTGGGAGGGTGGAACTGTGTAACAGAGCCATATCTACTAAGATATGGCGCTGCTGCTCTCTTCCGCTGCAGCGTTGCACACATAGTCTGCATAGCACCATGTACACACATTTGCACCATAATGCAAAGGTGTGTGCTTGTTGTCTAGCTTAGGTTTTGTAATTGAAGGGCACCCTTCCAGTGTAAAATACTATGCTTAGACTAACTTTAAAACTTTTCACATAATGGATGTGCGCTGTACAGTACAGCACACGTGCAATTTGAAAACGTTAGGTGAAATGAATGCCTGCCTCAAGGAGGCATTATTTTTTGGCTCAATGCCCTGTCTACAAATTCTAATAAAAAGGGCGTTATGTCAAAAAACATAGGTGGTAATATTGGAACACCCGTTCACCACCCATGGGATGTCCCCTTGAGGCAAAGTAACGCAATACAGCGCAAAGCTCTATTTGCATTACTTTTAAGGCAACTTTCTAGCACAAAAAAAGTTTTGTGCTAGAAAGTAAATACTTTATTCAGACTTTGCACCGGTTTGCACCACTTTGTGTGACTTTGCACCGGGTCAGAGTCTTGATAAATCTGCACCAACTTGTCAAGGTGTCCCATTAAAGGACACGATATAGGTGGGAAGTAGATGTTGAGAAGGAGTATGAAGGGAGTTTTTCTTTGGTGGAGGTTTTATGTATGGGAGGAACAGAATAAACAACAGCTCACAATTTCCTCACAACTGTTCTTTATGTTCTCTTTAACGTTCTAAATGATAGTGCCAACTAATGGGGAAATATGCAAAAACCAGCTGGCCTCCTGTTTCTGTAAACTCTGAAGGCTTTTGCGCATGTTGGTTGGGGATTTGTGTTCATGGCAATTAGTTGTTTCTGTATGTAGGTAACTAGCTTATTGCCTTTGAAAATGATATACTCTAATAATGATTAAATCTGCGTCGCTGTACCAGGAACAGATCTATGGGAAATGAGGAGCAAAGAGAGAGAACATTTTTGTCATAGATAGAACAATGGAAAAAGGACATTGCATTTGGTCTGTGAGGTATTAAGCTGTGTTTTCTTGGATCATTATAGCTCCAGTGTGGTAATAACATAGAATTTAACAGTTGCACTGTAGTTATGCATGATTGAAACAATGTTTACTTAGACTAGTTCCAAATAACCTATTATTAGGCCACAATTATTTTATCTATCTATCTATCTATCTATCTTTCTTTCTACCTATCTGTCTATCTATCTATGTGTGTTTATTGTTGCAAATATGTAGTAAAGTGTTAGACCTGGCACCATTGGCGTGGGTCTCCCTTCCATTTTTTGCTGTTGCCTCTTATGTTTTTGCTGGTTTTAGATGCTTTTGGGCACTGTGCCACTGCTGTTCAGTGCCACAGTGCAAGTGCTCCCTATGGTAAATTGATGTATGGATTAGTGACTCCATGATTGGCTTGTTTGGCTTACTGTCAGACCCTAGTACAGTGCACTGCGTGTGCCCAGGGCTTGTAAATCAAATGCTGCTGGTGGGCTTGCAGCACTGGTTGTGCCACCCACCGGAGCAGCTTGTAAAGTGTGTCTCAGGCCTGCCATTGCAGAGCCTGTGGGCAGTCTGGTACTGCCATTTTGACTGGGCAAGTGTACCCACTTGCCAGTCCCTAAACCTTCCCTTTTATACATATTAGTCACCCCTAGGGTAGGCCCAAGGGCAGGGTGCATTGTAGGTAAAAGGTAGGACATGCCCTGGTGTGTGTGGCATGTCCTAATAGTGAATTACAGCCATTTTCGTTTTTCACTATTGCAAGGCTACCTGTTCCCCATAGGCCAGAATGGGCAGTTAGATTATTACATCTTATAATCCTAACCGACTCAGGGAACCAGGTAGAAATTCGAGTTTAGTACGCCTGAACTCAGAATGATAAAATACATCTTTTAGTGAAGTTGGTTTTAACATTCTGTGTTTGAAAATACCACTTTTAGAAAGTAGGTATTTTCTTGCCTAACTATCCAAGCCTGCCTCTGCTAGGTTGTGTATTCCTTGTCTGGAGTTTGAGTGACAGGGGCTGGGGGCTTCCAGGAGACAGGGTGAGTCAGCACAGGGCTGAATAGAGAGATCTGCATGCAGATAGGAGGGAGGAGTTGCACCTGGGACCTGAATAGGGCTGTGCCTTTCCTCCACAATGCTGGCTCCACCTCCTGTGGTGTGTCTGATGTCCCTGGCCTACACTGTGAAAGGAAAGAAGGAGTCTTGTCAACAAAGTGCTCCAGGACTGACCAGAACTGGTTTTGGACTAGGCAAAGGCCTCTCTGCCTTCAGAGAACAAAGAGAAAAGTAGTATAAATATTGGGACCCAGACCCAAGAACTTTAGATCACTTCTGGGAATCAAGACGAACCTTTGCTGAGGAGAAGAACCAGGAAGCTGAAGGAGGAGACTACCCCTGTGCTGTGTGTTTGGGGGTTGGCCTGCAGTGGTTGCTTCAGTGCCAAAGAAAGGAGAAAAGGACGGAGTGTGCTTTCCATCAACTTGAAGAAGAATCTCCAAGGGTTTGAACTAGAGCTTGCCTCCTGCCTGAAGTCTCAGGGATACAAGATTTCACCAACCAGCTCCCCCCTGAATTCTCTTGCTGGGAATTGAAGTGCCTGCTGCTGTGCTGGGCCTTCTGAGAGACTGCGTGTCGCTGGGAGCTGGAAGCGCGACGCAACAACGAGAAGCGTGTCGCCGGTCATCGCATCGCCGAGGAAGCGAGACGCCGCTGCCAATGTCATCATCGCATCGCCGAAGCGCGGCGCATCGCCGGAGAAGCGGGACGCTGCCACAGAGGACATCGTCGCATCACCGGAGAAGCGCGTCGCAGGGCCTGTCGCGGCTCCCAAGATCATCGAGTCGCCGTCGGGCGTGCACGCATCGCACCAACGTTGTCGCATCGCAGCCAAGACGCCATTTTTATCGCATCGCACCGGAGAAGAGTATCGCATCGAGGTGCCATCTGTCGCATCGCACCGGAGAGCAGTAAGAAACCGACGCATCTACTCCCCACACAGTAAGGAAGCGAGCATCAACTCCCCTGCGCAGCAGTAAGGAACCGACGCATCCACTCCCCTGAGTGTACGGAACCGACACATCACCTTCCCTGCGACCCTTTTCAAGTCTATTTTTGAGTACAGTATTGTGGATTTTTGTCGTTTGGTGTGTAGCCCCTCACCCTGACTAGACGCAAGGGTCCCTATTTGTCACAGGTACCTACCTATGCCAATTAGAGACCCCCAAATCTAACATAAAGGTTCACACCATTCTCCATAAAAAATCTAATGTTTGTATGTTTTATAACTTTGCCAACCCTTAAACCAATATGCCCTAAAAATAAAGAAGAAATGTATAGAGGACATCTAAGACATTTCCAGATTTAGCACAGTTCAGAAACTTGATTCAAACGTAATACATCATTCTAAAATTGCACCAAAATAATGTAATTTGCAATAGGAAATTATTCTATGCACATAACTCGGAAACCTCAGAATGGATGCTCAGCAAATTTTAACGCGCATTCTTCCTGTCATTACCTCCCTTTTCTTGGTGAAAATTTGTTCAGTCATCTTGGCGAAATAAAGCAAAACATGAGTATGTACATTTTTCAAAATGTTTGTGTTCATTTACTCCATCTCGACTCTGGTGCTTCCCCAGGTGTGAAGTCAGAAAGCTTTATGTGGCACCAACCAAGTGCTGTGATGCATTTTCTTTTTTCACGCCATTCGCTGTGGATCCAAAGTTGCTCTCAACTGAAATTTTTCTTAAAAGATTATTTTACAGTGTTTTGAGTGAAAATATCTGCTATTAAAAGGTCCGGATCGCATGACTGTCGTTTCTGTCACTCTAAGGTATCCTCACTAGACCCCACATGACATCTGCCAATGGAGTAAGGATCCTGTCCATGGCTCTAGGTCCAGCTCCCAGTCGTGGCTTTATGTATTGAATGGCAATTGAGTACCAGGAAGAAATTTCTTTTACGTCTGGAGGCAGTGATGAGCAATTAAGTCATCCCTTCTTCAGATTAATTTTTTTCGATAGGTACAGAAGGATGACTGCATAATAACTCTGTACAAGAGTCCCCACTATCGTCATCCTTGACCGACAGGCCCACAGTACAATGACACATCTAGGTAGAACCCCTGAGGGTACCTTACGGGTATATAAGTACCACATATTCGCTGGGCAAACCAAAGGAGATGCTTCCATGCTGACACAAGACTCTGAAGTCCCTGCACGCAGACATTCCAGCATGCAGTGGTCTGACATCTCTCGCGGGCTGTCCAACTCGAGACCAAGATGGAATCCTTCATTCTCATCCATCAGGTAATGGGGTTGGCACTTTCCTAGGGGGATTCTTGGCTATACACCTACATACATGCTAGGTACACTTAGGTACATCTAGTTAGTGTTTGCATCCTAGGAGTACTCATGATTACTGCCATGTACGCATGCATATATTCATTGTTTTAGCACCATGGTTGAAATTCTACCTTTTATTTACTCTGTGCTTATAACCGTATATATCTGTTTCTGTCTAATAGTTGTTGCAGCACACGTATTTTATACTAGAATGACGCTGGTTCAATAAATGCTTATTGAAAACGTCCCCTCAGTTTATTCTGTATATCTCTCTGAGAATAAGTGAGCACGAGTGACTGAGCGAAAAGTACTGTACTGTTTCCACAATCCCTGAGGGGTCAGGGTTGTTATGTTCGATAGTTGCCAGAAACTATTAGCTCCTTGGTAAGATTGTGGGGCTTATAGTGGCACTGTGAGCTAGTTGGTCTACGGACTAACATATCACTTGGGGGTGCCTGGAATCAGTATGGACACCAATCCCTTAGTTTATGTTGTCTAAATGCGCAGATCCTATATTGATTTGTAGAAACTACACAACAGTTCCCGAGGAAGATTTCCTGCCCCAGGTTTAAGAAGTATCCAAAAGGAAGACTCTACTACCTCTCGACCTTTTTCCAAACGGCTGGGCAGTTCTAGTTGACAGGTCTTTTTCACAAACTGCGACTTCTACATCATTTTCAGATCCATCTTGCATCTTCTGGAGGATTCTACACTGGCTTCCAGTTGTAAGGTGCATTAAATTCAAAGCGCTTACGCTGGCGTCTAGAGCACTAGTAGGGGAAGGTCTGAGAGACAGACTGCGTCTGTATACCAACAGAGATCACTCAGGTCTAATAATCTACTCCTGATGCAGGTCCCAAAATCCTCTAAAGCTAGGCGCAGAGGCAGTTCCTTTTCGGTCTTAACAGCCAAACTGTGGAATGATTTGCCGGTCAATCTCCGCAAGGCACCATCATTCTCCATTTTTAAAAGAGACTTAGAAACTTTTTTGTTTGATTCAGAGTAACTTTAAAGCTAGTTACCGGCTGATATCAGTCTTATTAGCTTTGAGCGCCGGGTCGCTTCTGCTGAAGCAGCCGTGAACTATACAAATGCCTTTTATTGATTGATGAGCGCAGTGCTAAGTTCCATTATGTCCGGACCCACTCCTAGCTTTTCCAGCTCCTGGCGATGACCCCAGTCAAGTGGCAGCTTTCACCCAGGCTTTCCTGCCTGTATTCCGTCCTACTCCAGCTTCCTGTGGTATCCCTTCAGGTTCCAAAACATCTGCAGAACTTTTGACCATATGTCCACAGTGGTTTCTCTCACAGTGCCAGTCTACCCCTTTGATGCCCCTGGCACTGGTCCAACCCCACAGCTACTCTTTTGCCATTAAAGGCCTTGTCATTTGTTTTGGTATTGGCTCTGATACTAACATCCATCCATGGTGCTGCCTCCAGATCCTTTTTTAGAGTTACCTAAAGACAAAGCAGTTTGGATGATGGTGGAATATACAGAGAAGTGCAGCCTTGGACTTCCTGTGGCCTCCTCCTAGTTTTAGCTAGGGGCTTACATGTTTAGAAGGTTAGCAGTGAGGCAGACACCCTTGACTCTTATTTGGACTCTTCTGAACCTTTCTATTTGAGACTCCGGAACTCCAGTAACTGCAGTTCTTCTACTGAGGGTGTCCCTGATTGCCGCTAATCTGGGCCTTCGGAGATACTTTCTTTTGAGGCAGTCCTACGCAAGGCGCCTGAGGTTCATGAATTGGCAATTGCAGAGGCTATCATAAACCTATTATCAGAAATCATCCAACCCGGTTCCTCCACACCGGAACCCTTGTTGCCTTGTATTGAGGACCTCCTAAACCCTAGTATGTCTGCCTCGGTTAAGCCAGCATTTTCCTAACGCATGCATTGGCGAGTTGCTCCTCTTCATTCCTCGGCTCTCCACGTTTCAAAATGTTGTCTCATCATCAGTCTCCTGAATGTCTGGTACTTTAGACTCCTCCTTTTTCCAGAATTATTACCCAAACCTATCCGTCCCCTACGTATGATAGAAAGTCTCAATGGATTGAGACGGTGGAAACTGTTCTTATCATTGAAACTGGCTTTTTGTTCATGGAATGTCATGTGCCTTTTGGTACAATACTCCCATGTTCTTTGTGTGATTGCACAGGTGGTGGTTCCCCTTCTACCGGACCATGTGAGTGGATACTTTGCTGAAGTAGTTTATGATGGATTTGGGGCTTCCAAACAACTTCTTAGATTCCGCTTTCTCACAGTCAATTTGGTGGCCAGGTCTACGGGGCCTTCTGTCATCCTCAGTATGCATGCTTGCTTGCTCTCCACTGGTCTTCCTGGCGACATCCATGCAAATCTGCTCTATAACACCTTTGATGGTTCTCTACACTTTGATGAGGAAGCTCGCTTGGCTTTAGACAGATTTAATTGAAGACGCACTACTGTATGATCATCAGGTTTGGCGTGTTACGTACCGTTGTTGGCACAGGGTTTAAATTCTTTAGGAGATTGCAGTTTTACAGGCAACATCAGCTTTCACAGCCAGATCAACAGCAGTCTGGGCCTTCCTATGGCTTCTGGGGTGCAGACACAAAAAGCAGCATTTTTTTCATCAACATCCTGAGTCTCCCCCTCCAGGCCATTTTAATGCATCCTCATGGAGCGTATATAACTGATGGGAAGGCAGTTCCTTTATGCCAATATTTTGTTTACACAAGCTGCTGAATCCTTCAGGTTGTGTATGGGTATTTGCCCTTCCTTTTCAAGAGTCCATATACTCCATTTTCTTTCTGCCCATCTGCTGGTCATAATGTATTGTTTGATAGGGGGCCTTTGCTCTCTGAGTAAGTTGCAATAAAGTGGTGTTTGACCTGGCCCTTCCTGCAGGGTCACCCCAGATTTTTGCCTCCTTCTGCCTTTGCAGAACCTGTTTTTATGACTCTGTGCACTTTTCCTTGCTGACCAGTGGTAAGGTGCTTGTGCTCTCCTTTGAAAACATGTTAAAATTATTTTACAATTAATTGTCACATTTCTCTAATAAGTGGTACTACCCAGGGCCTGCAAATTAAATGCTACTCATGGGCTTCAGCACTCAGTGTGCCACCCAGTAAAGTAGCCTTTTAAAATATGTCTCAGGCCTGCTAATGCAGTCTGTAGTGCAGTTTGAAACTGCCATTTCGACTTGTCAAACTAAAAAAAGTCAGATTCTAAGTTACAATTTTGAAAATGCCACTTTTAGAAAGTTCAGTGTAAAAAGAAATGATGGATAGAATGTTTAAATTATTCTCAGCCACTGGTAATTACTCAGGCTGCATCCCAATCCATAGTTATTTTACACACCATGTCACCTCAGTTTGGAGCCAACTATATGCAAATCAGTCTTGACTCTGCTCTAATCGAAACAGTCCAGCCCTAATTGGCAAGCCAGGTCCTCCCTGAGCCTGAACATAAGCAACCCAGGACCGGTTTTGCAGTAGTTATGGGCTTATCAGCTGGATACAGCTTGGTTCCATTGACACAGTATGCACTGGACCACATCTGGCCATACCCGTCCCAATTAAGGTGACATACTGCAGTATACAAAAAAGTGGTTGATGGAATGCTTGAATTAACCTCAGCCGCTGGTAATTACTCGGGCAGCATCTCAGTCCATTGTTGTTTTGCACACCATATCACCTCAGTTTGGACCCAGCTATATGCAAATCAGTCTTGACCCTACTCTAATCGGAACAGTCCAGCCTGAACTGCCAATCCAGGTCCCCCCTTAGCCGGAACACAAGCAACCCAAGACTGGGTTTTCCGTAGATATGGGCTCATCACATCAGTACAGCTCAGTTCCAGTGACACAGTGTGCACGGGAACCATGTCTGGGCCTACCTGTCCCTCTTAGGGCGACACACTACAGTATACAAAAAAAGTAATGGATGGAGTCTTCAATTAATCTCATACACTGTAGATTTAGAAAGTTGCCATTTTCTTGCCCAAACCAACTGTGCCTTTCTGCCAGATTCTTAGGTCGTATGACTGTGAATGGCTCTGCGGTTGAGGTTTGTGTATTGCATCCAGACATTTGAACAAAGAGTTCCTAGGTGTGAGGGGAGATGGTCTTCCTTACTGGATGGCTGGGGAGGAGCTGTTCTTTTCCTGGATTACATTTTCAAAAGACCCTGCCTACAGCACACACAAAGGAACCTGACACCAGGCCTGCCCTTGCCTGTCACGCTAGGTATTTTGGAGCCAGAACAAGGGGAAGGAAAATAACTGACCAGTAACAGTTTTGGGGTCAGGTTAGGGAATTTCCCCACTCAAAGGCTGGCACCAGGTATAAAAGTAGGGCCATTAGAACCACTTATCAGAATACTCCTGGACCTGTGTAAGATTCAGAAGAAGGACTGCCCTGCTGTTGGAAGGACTGCCTTGCTGTCTGAAGCAGGAAGATTGGACCTGCTTGCCTTAATCCCAGGCTACTCAGAGTGGCTCCAAGGGTCAGGTGTCTGACCTCCTCTGTGAGCTACAGGGACACAACAAGCTTAAAGAGGTCTCTATGCAACTGTCCAGCTGACCAGCACCAACTGGACCTGCCACAGCTCTGCTACTGGCCTCTGCTGGAGTGAATCCTGATGCCCACAGGCCCTGGACCCTTGGCTGGCATCATTGTGAACTCCTCTAGAAAAGGTGAAAATCCTGAGGTTTGGGCTCCTCTCGTCCGCAAAGTGACCTTTTCAGGCCAAAATTAGACCGCATGCGAACACTGCCAATGCGAAGCTCAGTGGAACATGTTCTTCATGGGAACAGAGACCACCCATGACAACCAATGACAACCAAGGCAAACACAAGGAGATGATGGACGGAGTGCTGAAACTTTTCAGACACTGACCCCCAGTCACAGATCTGGGTTGAATCCATCATCGTTCTTAAGCTCACTTCGCCACCCCAGTTCAGACACAGCTATATCCAAATCAGTCTTGACCCTGTGCCTCATGGGAACAGTCCAGCTCGAACTGCCAAGCCATGTCTTCCCTGGACCGGAAACAAGCATCCTGGGACCGGTTTCGGGCTAACAGCCCTCATCAGCTGGGCTAGCTTGAATCCAGTGGCAAAGTGAGCAAGGGGCCCACGTCAGGCCATACCCTGCCAACTTAGGGCGAACAAAGCAAACACAAGTTTGTTTTTTCTTACAATAAATGTACGGGTTATCAAGAGAGGATTAGAGTCCAGTTACAGAGAAATCCAGAAGTACTGTACCATCCGTGTAATTCATCATGAACAGGGTTTGGCCGTTGGGTCTTGTGGGAAAGATTTTGAATTAGTTAGACCAGACTCAACATTAGCAGTGTAGAAGTTAAAGAGAATTGGAGCTAGAACGCAGTCCTGTTTGAGCCCTTTATCAATAAAAATTCTCTTTGACAGTGTGCTTTCATTACTGAGTTTGACTTGGACCCAGTTTTTGTAGTAAAGGGCAATTATTGGGTTTAATATTTTTGCGGAAAGCCACTAACTAGTCAGTTTCTGCCATAGCATGGCCCTGTTGATGCTGTCAAATGCCTTTTTGTAATCAATAATACATTAATGCGAAGAGCGTTTACTGCTGATGGTCTTATGGATTACCAAAGCAAGCTCAATTATGTTGTCTATGGTTCCGGCATTTTTGCGAAAACCTGTCTGGAACCAAGGAATTATATTTTATGTTGCAGCCCATTCCTTTAGATCTTTTAAAATCAATGTGGCAAAAAAATTAGCATCCACATCCCCCAAGGCTATCAGCCTATAATTCTCTGGGTCATCTCTGCTCTCTTTTTGTGGATGGGAACTATATCCGCCCCCAGCCATGATGATGGCATCACACTAGTTAATAGCACATTGTTAAAAACATTGCTCATTGCATTACTAGAGAAATGCAGCTCAATTTTAAAAATTGCGATAGGCAGGCCGTTAGGCCCATGTGCTCCATAGGTTCTCCCTTTTGAGATGATTCTCTCAACTGCTAAGGGCATTATCTTGAGGAAGCTGAAGGAGGACATAACGCTCGGTGGAAGAGTCATTGCAGGACTCTTTCTGTAGGAAGCCGGAATGAAATGTTGGGGAACTGGCTTGGTTTTACATAGTTCTCCCACATACTGCTGTCGAATTGATTGTGCCTCAGATGCCTGAATGAGGCAGTGAGGGAATTCACCTGTCTCCAAAATTCTCGAGATTTATCCGGCCTGGTATCTTGGGCCAAAAAAACATGTCCGTGCATTTGCTGCTTGCTTTGTCTCCCAAATTACCTTTTAGGAGCATTTTTGCATCTCTGTGAGCTCAGCTTGTTGTTGTTCAGTATCTTGGCTTGGCTACGCTGAGCGTCCTGGCCTATTTAGCTATCTTCCTGTTTTCATTTCGTAGGCTAATGGTATACCTTGAGGACATGGGGTTTGCCGGGGTTATTAAGTGATCACTCGATGTACGCCTTGTTCCCCTTAGCATCAAGTGAATATCATGCATGGCTCTAGGCCACGTTGATGGACTAAAGAGTTGACTATCCACTGGGATCGTAGTTAGATGATTGGAACACTCGTCCCCGTAAGCTTGCCTCCATGCAGTTAGCTGTTTCTCTGCATCTGAAGACCCAATTAATGTGATCGATTTTGGGAGCCAGATTACCCTCCCCTATCGCATTAACATAGTGTAAAGTTTATAAAATTGAATCCAAAGATTTATGGTCTGTGGGAATGGTCGCTTTCCAACCTCTGGTCTATTTGAAATTCCTGCTGCAGGCTGAATAATGGCAGTGACAGAGATGTGTAGTCCAGTACAGCATCATGCTTGGGGGAGCTGTGCATAAATGAAGCTAGTTGGTCTTGACTGCAGCAGCCGTTCGATGCGCAAAGGCCGAGTGAATGCAGGGATTCTACCAGGGTGTCTCCTATTGCATCACGCCGTTGTGGATGAAGACCTGAGTAGGAATATCCCCAATGAAATCCATCTGCCCCATGGATTCTAAACTGTCACAGTAGTTAAACAAATTCAGATTAAAATAGTCTGTGACAATTAATTTAGCTTGTTGGTTGGCCAGTACAATTTCATAGAGATAGGTGTTAAGGTAGATTGCCTTGATGTGTAAGGATTTTTGATGAGGGTACAGGTATATGCAGAGCAAAGCAGATTTTGCTAGCGTTCATTTCGGAACTTATTGAAATCCCTAAAATCCATGGTTTGTCTGAGTTTATTCTCTCCATTTTTCAGTTCATGGAACATCGACACAAAATTGCAAGTCCACCAGCTGGTCTCCCTATATTCGCACTTTTAGTCGCCGGCTCGACAAATGATATGTATCCAGTTAGAGAAATGGGATCACTACACCAAGGGAAGTATTTATGAGCCGGTTTGCATCGCGTTTGCACCACGCAGTGTGGTACATACGTGACGCAAACCTTAAATGCGATTTATGAAGCCATGCAAGGTCACTTTGCATGGTCCTGAGAGGCTCCATAAATCAGGAGTAAAGCAACGCAGCAATTCCGTAGAGCAAATCGCTGCGTTGCCTTACTCTGAGCTAGCAAGGAGTTCCATGGGTGCTTCGTGGGTGTTCCCACGCACCTCCCATTGTTTTTGACTCATTCCCAGAATTGGTAAACGTGGGACTGCGCCAAAAACATATGCCTTCCCAGGAGAGGCGTAATGAGGAGAAATATCTTTATTTCTCCTCGTTACTTCCTCTTTCTTTGTGTGCTGCATTCTGCAGTACACATAGAGGAATATGTCTTTCAGGATTGTTTTGCTGCAGGAAGGTGCCCCTTCCTGCACAAAAACAATCCTGCATGCAGCTGAGGCAGCATTGCACCATGGTGCAAGGGTGCCTGCATTGGTGCTAGGCAGCCAAAATGATGCTGGTGCAGGGGAAAAGACAGGAATGCACCGTATTGACTTAAATAAGGCACATTCCTGCCCTTACCCTGTCAGGCAGTGCAGCGCAGCAAGGTGACTTGCTGCGTTCCGTGACAATCTCGAAAATCTGCCACCAAGTTTCTTGAAGGCAGACAAGATCAAACCACATTCACGACCGGCCTGGCCGTAGCGGGCATCAGGCGATTTCCTGGGAGGCTGGAAGGGTGTGGGCTGGTTTTTTGTTACTGGAAGCCGGTTTTGCAGCAGAGCTGCAATATCGGCCCCCAGTAACAAAAGCAGCAGTGCTTCACATTTGCACCCCCCCTCCCCGGTTTGGGGGGGGGACTGGCCCTACAAAATTGCCAGGGCTGCTTTAGTTTCCCAGTCTTGTCCTGACCACATTCAATAATCATTTACGTCTTTTTGTAATTTGATTTGGTCCCAGCCAGGGACGTTCCTTGAGCAGAGGATTAGAGACTTAAACTCTAGAAAATGCTCTTCATTGTTGCTGATTACTCTTCCTGGTCAGGGGCTTTGAGTTGCTGTCGGGAGAGCTGTGTTTCGTGCATAACTAGCTTGCCCTAAGGTTGCTGGGCGTCTGGACCAGCCTTGCCGCTTTTGGTTGATGACATTCGTCACAGTGCAGTGCTGTTTACCATGCTTTCCCGTCATGACCTTTAACTCTTCAGCTGGTGAATTGTTAAATCTCATTGAACTAGTGCACCTTAAGATTTAAGAACGCGGTAGTACTGTGGGCTTGAGTGGAAACATGCGGTGTTTTGGAGGATCTCAGCCTCTATAGCTCTTGTCCCATTGTACTTGGCAGGAGCATGATGTAGATTAGTCGTCATTTTAAAGATGGCGGGATATCTTTCAGGTTCCACCTGAGTAACCTCTATTCCCCTGTTGAAAAAAATATCCTGTTGGTGATTGGGCATACTAGCTTCTGACATGTGACTGAACATGTCAAAAGAGAGCTTGGTTTTGGGCTGGCAATGCCAGAGCCTGAGCGGCCTTGGTACGAGGAACAAATATTTGCAGCGTAGAATGAATGCTGACCGATGGAATTCAGAGTTACTGGCTTTTTGGTAGACAAAAAGGGCTCCTGAGATGGTGATGATGTATAATTGAAAACAACTGGTTGTGTTGCGGTTTGGATAGTTTCATCTGTATTATGCAGACACTCTAGTTGGCCAGCTTGATTCTCCTGGCTGGATAGCTCTAATTTCTCTGATCTATCTTGTACCTCAGTCATTGAGTGGTCAATTTTCATGAACAATAAATACAGCTTCTGTTGTGTTTTAGCTGTCGGTTTTGAATTTGCTTTTCCTTTGTTCAGTTTTCTCAACCTTAGCTGTTTAAATGGGAGAGGGCGCTGACACCGCTTTGTGCCAGGGGTTGCCAGCAGGAAGGTTCATTCTTCCACATCCTATGGGAATGTCCCAAGATAGTGCCCTTTTGGCGGGAGATTGCGGAGGTAATGGCAAAAGTAACGAATGTTGAGGTTCCGCTAGATGCGAGGGAGTTGCTCCTGTTGATTAAGGGGGATTCAGAAAGGCCCAAGTATATGAATATTTGGTTGACATTGGCTGCGGGCGTAGCAAAGCGAAACATCGCCAGATTGTGGGGCGCTCCCCAGCCACCATTAACGGGGGGTGGGAAAAAGATTTAGACTGGTGCCAGCGCGCAGAAGAAATTGTGTACAGGAGTAGGGGTTGCATTAAGAAATGGGAGAAGGTCTGGACTCCTTGGCGCAAGTACAGAGGGATTTGAAATGCTCATGAATGTACATCACAAAAGCGGATGTATAATTGATTTCCTCTGCCCCACATATAGGTAAAGTTGGTGCTAAACACAAAATCCCTATGGTAAACTCTCAGGAGGTTTTGGAGGGGTATACCAATGTTTTTGTATCTAACGAATGTTCCACAAACTTGACAATTGTATTGACATGCAGATTTTATTGCAAAAGTATGTATTCTACTTGAGCTTGTTTAATAAAAAGATGTATAAAAAAAAAACTGTTTTCTCAACCTTGAGCGAAAGTGGCCAGCTGTCTTTTTCTGTAGATGGATGTAGCAGTGGGCTGACTCCTTTATTGTCTGGTATGTGTTCAATTGCCTTGCCAAGGTCCCGAGATGTAGGGCCAGATGTACAAAGCATTTTACCAGTCGCAAATGGACCATCGGGCCATCTGCGACTGGTAAAATGCATTTTGCCATGTATAAAAGGCAAAATGCAACTCAGTAAACGTGTTACCGAATCGCATTTTGCAATTCGGTATTAGGAAGGGGCGTGTGTTTAGGGCGTCTCTTCCTAATACCGAATAGCACAGGTATGTATTAATGTACCACTGCCTGCTCTTAGAAAATGAAAAGAAAACTTTTCATTTTTATGTTTGTAATGCAGCCCGTTTTAAGGAAAATGGTCCGTATTACAAAAATAAATATTGATTTATTTAAAAAGCAATCATAGACCTGGTGGTCTGCTGACCCCAGCAGGCCCCCATCCTTGTGATTGCAGCCATTCCCAATGGGTCGCAAATTGCGATCTGTCTCATGACTATTGATGAAGCAGGTCCATTTGCGACCCTTTTGGGAATCGCTAAATGTGCCCCAGACACATTAATACATTTGATTTTGCGAATCTCTAATTGTGAGTCGCAAACCATCGCAATTAGAGACTTGCAAAATCAAATGCTCGTACATCTGGCCTGTAGTTACTACTTCTTCTGCTTGTGCGCAAAAGGCTGAAGGGCCTGGACATACTGCCATTCTTATAGATTGTGATTTATTCTGAAGCTCCTCTAGTGGCATGGTGAGATTTACTAGCTCCGCCACCAACGGATTGTGAATCTCTGTGGCATTGAAGATTACATTTCTTTAAGTGCCAATGTTTGTTCTGGCCCAGACTTGGTTCGCTCTTTTAACTGAAGAGGTTAACTGAAGTAGCCAGTTTGTTTGTGTTACGATAGATGGAACTTCTTCCAGTTTCGAGATGATAGTTAGGCATGACTTCGGGCATGCTGATTGGCGCTCAAGATGCGTTGACTGTGCTTTACTGATCAGTAGATTCAGCCCTGGAGCTTAGCGTCGAATCCCATTACCAATAATTCCTAGGTGTGGGCTGCCATTAGCTGCTTCTCCATGAACGAACTTTGTCGGGAGAGGGCTGATATCATTACGTTTAGTGCTGCTGTGAGCTCATACCAGTTAGGAGACTCATTTTTTAGGTCTCGCCTGAGCCAGCGCATGTGCTGTCTGGCGAGAGTTTTAGTAAGCGGGTTTTGGAAGTGCAAACAGCAGTTTGCTGGCGACCAGCTTGCGTTCACGCGAGCGTGCACGCGCGATCAGGCGCTATATGGCTTCCCTCGCCATCTGGCTTCCCTCGCGATTACTTTCACTTTCGCGGCCGTGTCAGTTTCACGGACGCGCGGCCATTGCTTGTTTTGCCTGTCGTGTATTTCAATAAGTTATATTACCAAGAGCACCCGCATGTATTACCGAGAGGGCACATTAATTATTTGGCTGCATGAAACTCTGCCAAGGCGCGCGTGGCACATTTCACCTCTGGGCGCCTGGATACCCGTCACGAGGCCTTCAGTGCGCCTTTTCTGATTCAGATGTATGCCGGCGCGCCTTCTGAGATTTTACCTGGAATTAAATTCATTTTGCTGTTGGCTACAAGTAACTCGTGCATAATATGATGTGGAAGAACGATGCTGAGATCCTTTCCACGCCGACGTTTCATGAACCAATTTGTTGTTTGTACTCAAATAATTGTATTGATTTTTTTCACCAGTACTCCGAGTTTACGGGATAAAGCAGCTAGAATGACTTGTTTCTAATACTAGTTGCTACTATACTGCTACGACGGTGTTAACGACGGTGTCTGTCACAGTAGGGCGGGGTCGTATAGCCGCTAAACAATAATATGTCAGGATTTCAGCAATATATATGTATATGTGGATAATATACATATAATATCTTTGAATCTAAATTATTAGCATGTTTGTTGGATATTTTGAAAAACAGACTAGATTTTGCCTTTCCGTGGTCGAACAAGCCAAGCCTTAATGTCATGGCAGCCCCAGTTTATTGGAGTCACACCAGGCATATCTCCTAAACCCTAAAAGGTAAATACAAGCTTCTCATAAACAAGGCAAGCGCCCCTCACTACCACCTACTGAGTTAAGCTGGAGTAGTTAGGAGTGATAGGAGCCAGAGAAGCTGGCGGGGGAATGTCTCATCCACACGTGATATACACAGAGCCCCGCCCCACACCCTGAAATTCTCTCTCTCGCGCGCACACACACACACACGCGCACGCACACACACACACACACTGATTACAGTATAACTTATCATACACAATTCATCAACAAATCGTGGATTACAATAAGTGTTTACTAAAAAGCTGAGGCAAAAAATACTAATTAGGGCAAAGGTTAAATAAACTCCAATCATATTTGAGCACACATTCCTATCCTGTTCGTTTTACCTCAGATCAAGCAGCGAGGTAGGTTATATTCCAAGTCATGCAATGCCTCCCTGCGAATATTATTACACCCTCAGGCCTGAAGTCTATGTTTCCATTTCAAGCAGGGATTACCTACATGTAACTCCAGAGACCACCCCTACAATATTTCTGGTGCCTAACATAAATCCTAACAAGCATTGGCATAGCCAATAGGTCTCGCTTTTGGGACCTTATAAGTATTTAGTAATGCAGCACAATGGCTAAACATTTAGAAGGTCCCAAAGGCGAGACCTATTGGCTATGCCAATGCTTGTTATATCATGCGTTGTGTTGATGCCTTGCTCCATTCAATTTGGGATGTATCAGGGCTCATTAGAGCTATGTTCAATTAGCTCTTTATCTGTTACATAATAAGGGCTCTGAAGAGCTCTTGATGAGATATCTCATTTGTTAATCCTCGCAGTTGGTTTGGCACTGTCAGAGGGGGTAACTGCTCCTAGGCTATGCTCATCATGGGTCCCCATTGACAAAAGCGGAATGATGTGTTGCAAGGTTGAAAGACTTATACTATATAATGGCAGTGTTGCGGAACGGCCTGCTGACCTGGCAGTGTGTACTTGTGGCACTTGGTATATTGGGGTGAGTTGAACTGGCCTCAACCCCGATGACGCATTTGATTCTGTGGCCTTTATTCAGAGAAAAGCCTTTACCCATGCCCCGATTGTAATATACTTGCATGTCTTTCACTTGACGTTGGACTTTGGGTGCCTTGCCTTATGCATGCTCCAGGAGTATGGGTTCCAACGCTTTATGGTGAGAATAGAGCTGGGAAAATCTAAAGTGTTGATACGGTGGTTTGTTTTCTTGGGGATTCATTAGTGTGTGCCAACACTTTGCATCCCCATAGAGTTAAGTGTTTTTCACTGACACACCCACTCAGACACTAATGCACCCACTCACAGACCCACTCAGGCACTCACACAACTACTCACAGATCCACTAAGATAGTCACACATCCACTCCCAAACCCACTAAGACACTCATGCGCCAACTCAGAGATCCACTAAGACACTCATGCAACCAGTCACAGACCCATTCACACACTCACACACACCCATTCACAGACCCATTCAGATACTCTCACACCCACTCACACAGTCACGCACCCACTGACAGACCAACTAAGACACTCATGCACCTACTCAGGCACTCATGTACTCACAGACCGAGTCACACTCACACACCCGCTCAGACACTCACACACCCACTCCAATACTCACACATCCACTCAGACCCACTGAGACACTGACACACCCACTCACAGACCCACTCAGACACTCATGCACCTACTCACACAACCACTCACAGACCAATACACACACTCAGACACTCACACACCCACTCACAAACCCACTCAGATACTCACACCCACTCACAGACCCACCCACACACTTATACACCCGCTCACAGACTCTCACACACCCAGTGACAGACCCACACAAACACTCACACCAACTCATAGACCCACTCAGACACTCACTCACAGGCCCATTCACACACTCGCACACCCACACTCCCACTTAGACACTCACACATCCACTCACAAAACCCACTCAGACACTCACACACCCACTCAGATACTCACGCATCCACTCACAGTACCACGCAGACACTGACACACCCACTCACAGACCCACTCAGACACTCATGCACTGACTGGCAGACCCACTCAGACACTCACACTCAGTTAAAGACCCACTCAGACACTCACACATCCACTCACACTCACATACCTAGCCAGACCCTTATGCACCCACCCACCGACCCCGGTGCTGGGGTCCCCCAAAGACCCTGCCAGGGCCAAAAAGATTTTTTTTCAAAAGAATTTGGGATGCAAATCGTGACAGATTCGCGAATATGCATCAATTTGTTTTAAAAACAGCCTTGTTTGTATGACAATTTGTTGCGCCGTTCACCACGATTAGTAATATCAATTTATTGGTGCGTACTGATTTCTAGCATGGGTTGCTTTTGTTTGGATACCCGGAGTCACTGCACTTGACAAGGTCATTAGGAATTCAAGTACTCAGAGACGCGGCATTGGTAACGTCTGTTTTGTGCTCTGTGATTCAAGTACTTGCAATTAAAGTACTCAATTAGAGGCTCTCGTTGTTGGAATTCCAATTATCCACACATGGCTTTAACAAAGAGCATGTATAATTGTCAAATATGTTTCCACATGGATGGCTGCTCAGTGTAGTCAATTGAAACAGTGTTGCAGTATAATGCGTAGAGCTTGTACTCCTTATGACCTCACATATTACATCACTTATGACATGGTCAGTGACATCACTGATGACATTTCAAATGACATCACTGATGACATCATCCACAGAGCCACCCACACAACCACTCACAAACCTAGTCACACACCCACACAACTGCTCACCCACCCACTCACAGTTCCATACACCCAGTCACACACCCATACAACCACTCACATACCCACAAAACCCCTCACGCTCCCTCACATACATATACACCCACTCATACACCCATACCACCACTCACACACCAGTCATATAAGATATATAACCACTCACACACCCACTCACATACCCATACAACCACTCACACACCCACCCACTAACACCCACACAGTTACTCAGACACCTACTCACACACCCATACAGCCACTCACACACCCATACAACCACTCAAGCATCCACACAACCACTCACACAGCCACTCACAAACTAAAAAAAACACTCACAAGCCCATTCACAGACGCATACAGCCACACACATACCCACTGACAGACCTATACAGCCACTTAGACACCCGCTCACACATTGATACAGACAGTCACACAGCCACTCAGATGACATATGTTAGAAATAGTATCACTCATTAGTAGTACAGAAAGATTAGTAATTTAACTCATGCAGTACTTAGTATATATCTTTAAGTCTCAGAAACATTTGCAAAACACACACTTAGTGGATTATGTCATCAGTGATGTCATTTGAGATGTCATCAGTGATATCACTGACCATGTCATGATTGATGGAATATGTGAGGCCATAAGCAGTGCATTGTGGGGACGTAAGTTATAGTTAGCTCAGGTAACTATAACTGCTGAATTTCACTGGTTTTCCACGAGTGAAATCTGAGCCTTACTATAATGTTCCAGTAACCTTTGTTTTTTTTCAGTGAGTATATATAGATATATATCACAAGGTGACATATATATTTACAAGGCAGAAACGAAAAATAACTGCTAATTACAGTAAGCAGCACAAGCATAACTTGCCTCCAGTGCACCCCTCATAAGCTCATGCATAACACAAATTAGATGACAAATGGCATTATTAACGACATTATTCGTGACATCAAATCTTCTCACCATTGACCGGATGCAGGGCTCGTTGTAGGACTTTGTCTTTTGCCAGGTTGTACACCCAGCTCCTGATTAGACATAACTCATGATCCTGTAGAAGCACAAAAATATAAACAAACACTGAGTAAGTACAAGGAAATGATAAGGAGTGAAAAAACCTTACAGTTCTCACAAAAAATTGAGTACACCAAAAACTCCTCTAAGGAACTTTTTAGAGCTGTGGTGTCACTTACCTCGCCATCCATTCCAGAAACGGCGCCAACTCAATCCTTGTGTGATCAGATTGCTAGGCACTTTGTGTCTAAAGTGGATTTTTTTTTTAATGAAGTAGGTAGCAGTAGAGCTAAGGAGAAACTTCCCATCTCTGACAGGAAGCCGGCAGCAGATAGCTCCACCGAGGAGCCCCGCTTTGACAAATTCGCTGTTCTGGAAAAGGCGCTAGTGGTAGATCTAATTGCACAAACAAAATCAGGATCGCCAATCGATCCCTGCCCAGTGGCGGTGGTGAAAATGGCGCAAGATATAGTTGTTGATAATCTGACAAAAATGTTCAATCATATCTTTAGGATGGGAGTTTTCCCAAAGATATGGAAAACGGCATCAATTCTGCCGATCCTAAAAAACAAAACTTAGACCCAGAGGAAGTCAATAACTATCGCCCAATATCCTGCCTACCTTTTCCAGCCAAACTGATAGAGAGGGTCATGAACAAACAGCTGGTGGTGTATATAAACTCACATAGCTGTTTGGACGATTCTCAACACGGGTTTAGAACCGTCCACAGCACTGAGTCGGCCCTGATTAAATCAGTTGAGGAAATAAGGATAGCTCTAGACAACGGAGAAAAGGCTGCACTTATTCTGTTAGATTTATCGGCGGCCTTCGTTTCTGTCCACCATACTATTTTGGTGGACAGATTAGCAGCAATAGGTGTGCAGGGATCAGCTCTCCATCTGCTTAAATCTTTTCTGGAAGATAGGTTGCAAATTGTAGCCATGGACCCGTTTAAGTCTAATCCTTTTCAACTCCCTTGTGGAGTGCCACAAGGTTCCTCAATTAGCCCTACTCTTTTTAATATCTACATAGCTGCTTTGGCCCCAGTTATAAAATCCTTTGGCTTTGGCCTAACCTCATATGCTGATAATACGCAAATTGTAGAAGCAGTCAGGAACCATCCGCATTCCATTAGCAAGCAATTCAATGATTGCATGCTACCTGTAAGTTCATGGATGAGCTCTAACAGTCTGCAACTAAATTCTAATAAAACGGGGGTGGTCCCCAGGGTGGTGGCCAACGAATCTAGGTGACTTGCCAGCGCCAGTAGAAAAGGCAAAAAATCTTGGGAGAATCATAGACAACAGGCTTACCTTTGCTCAGCAGATCAATGCTCGGACATCTTCCACATTTTTATTCTGAGAAAAATTAGAAAGATCCTGCCTTTCATCCCAGTAAATTCTCAACAACTGGTCATATCAGCGCTGATATTGGCCAGATTAGATTATTGCTATGGCCTATACCTTAACTTGCGGGCCCAGCACCTTAGGAAACTCCAGGTATTGCAAAACGCAGCTGCTAGAGTTCTCTCCCGTACCCCTAAGTATGTATCAGTTAGGAAAACAATCAAACAACTACATTGGCTGCCAGTGAAGGAGAGGATCCAATTCAAAGCCTTGTGTTTCGCGTATAAAGCCTGGCACAAGCAAGGACCACAAGAATTAGGCCAGAAATTTAAATGGTACATGCCTAGTAGATCACTCAGATCCTCCAACTCCAGAACCTTGGTGGTACCTAAATTCAAAAGAATGAACTGGGGTGGCAGAAGTTTCTACCTGGGCACTATAAAAATCTGGAATAAACTCCAGCTATCCATCCGATCAGCCACTTCCCTTCTCAATTTTAGAAGGGAGCTGAAAACCTGGCTTTTCAGCACATCAGACTTCTGGTAAGATTCCTGTATCTCTCTTGGTCCAATTAGAAGGTTAGCGCCAGGACACCGTTTGCTAACAGAGCACTTTAGAAGTCTCCCACATTAACATAACATTAACATTAACTCACAAGGTTTTTGCCAATGTACAGTAGGGGGTGTGCACAGAGCCTTCGGCTTTAAACAGACCTTGCCCCCACCCTCATTTCCTCACATTTGGGAGCAAGCCCTGTGCTGAGTTCCCATGTGGCATTTTAAATCCTATGTTAAGGGCTTGTAGAATACATATTCACTATTAAGCATATCCTACGCCAATGCCCATTTCACAATGACCAATCTAGGCTCATACCTGTATCACTTTTCCTCCTAGTCTTAGGTGAAAGGCAGACTTTGTTTGCCTTGTTTATTCAGTACAATAATGTTGAGTTCTAGTTTCATAAACCTTTCACTTTCAGAGTAGAAACTGCTCAAATTCAGATAGCTGTGCCTATAGATGCTAAGTTATGTATCAAAGTTTATTATTAGTGGTATGGAGTTAAACAGCTTTAGCTGTCCACAGTCACATAATCGGTTGTGTTCATGGTGACGTGATATGTGAAGTGGCTACTGGTGTCACAGGTGATGTAATCTGTGATGCCATCTATGATATCATGTATGAAGTCATGAGCTATGTCTTGTATGAAGTCATGAGCAGTGCACGGAAGAGCAATTTATGGCTTTGTCATTCACCATAATTGGCAAATTTAAGAGTATTTTTAAGGTTTGCCTTATAACTATAATGTGATATTAATTGAGATTTTAAGAGGATTTCTAAAGTTTGTATGGACAAACTTAACTTCATTGAACAAATAAGAACATATCCTTTAGTGTAAATCATGGTGAATTTGTTTTATGATATACTGCAGCCAGCCCCCATATGGACATACCTCACTGCACACAGTCTTTGACCCAGTCATTGTGTGGACATAATCCGGGGATGCATTCAGTCCCTGTGTTGTCATAACTGATTGAAAATGCCCTTGAAGTGACCAGTGAGGTTTGAATACTGGGTTAAGCCCTCTTGTAATCATAATCCACTGAACACAGCAGTGCAAGTTGGGAGCAGGGGCTTTCCACGTGTTAGGTCCCGTGCACAACGCCGTATGGGCCTATCCCACGGTGCACTTCAGCAATGCCCAGTGGGGAGTAGAACCCCCAACCCCCGTGTGAACACAACCCACTGTCTATGGTCATTGTGCAAGGCCTGGCTTTTGGCCCAGATACTGCTCTGAGCTCCCATGGGGATATAACCCACTGTGCATGGCCGTCAACCATGTCCAGTAAGGGCTGAGGCTAGTGCCTAGACAAAGGTATAAGTAAGTAACTTATGACTGTCTAATGAATCCAGGTAGCAGTTCCTAAACATAATTACATGCTTTTAAGTCAACAGACAAATCAAGGATTACAGACACCACTTTCTTTCCACGACTAGCATTTTGTGTAATTCGTTACATGAAGAAATGAGATGCATTCAACATATAGTTCAGACTGGATGCACAAGTTACTACTTGTGTAACGATATATCTGTAAGAGACATTAGTTAGTGATAGATTCCTTACCTTAGAATATCCCCAGGCGTCAGCCTGGATCCGGAAAGTTTTTTGTCAGCAGTACCCTTGCGCGTCGGTAGGTGGCGTTGTGCGGCGCCGCGTTCGTCGCTGGCGTCGTAAGCGCCGAGATGACGTCACGGAGACTACTTAGGCGCCATCCATGCGCGCTGACGTCAGTTCTGTACACGACTTTCCGCGCCAGGAACGCAGAGCCATGCAAGGAACCGACCACTGGTGCCATGAAACTAGGGCCCTGAAAGGGATGACCTTAACCCTAGAATTAGTTCGCAGAACGGGGAGGATGGGTGGGGCGGTAAGGAATCTATCACTAACTAATGTCTCTTACAGATATATCGTTACACAAGTAGTAACTTGTGCATCTGAAAGAGACACGCTAGTGATAGATTCCTTACCTTAGAATAGATACCCCAGCAATACCAACCCCGGTGGTGGGTCTGCGAATAGATTACACCAGAAAGTCATGGAGAACAGAACGGCCAAAGAAGCCGTCTCTCCGGACTTGACTGTCAAGGCAGTAATGCTTGGTAAATGTGTGCAGCGAGGCCCACGTGGCTGCCTGACAAATATCCTGCAAGGGAACGCCGCGTCCCAAGGCAGTAGTGGCTGCTGTTGCCCTGGTAGAATGGGCACGCAGCCCCACAGGAGGCTCCTTCTTAGCCAAGGAGTAACATGTTTTGATGCACAAAACGACCCACCGAGAGATGGTGCGTTTGTGCACGGCCCGACCTTTTTTGGCGCCCAGGTAGCCAACAAAGAGCTGGTCATCCACCCGGAACTGTTGTGTGCGCTTTAGATAGAACGAGAGCGCACGTTTTGGGTCCAGACGATGGAGCCTCTCTTCCTCTTTTGAAGGATGCGGAGGCGGAAAGAAAATGGGCAAAGTGATGGTCTGCCCGATGTGGAAGGGCGTGACAACCTTTGGCAAGAAAGAAGGACGGGTCCTTAAAACCACCTTGTCCGGATGAACAGAAAGGAAAGGAGGTTTAGAAGAAAGAGCCTGGAGCGCACTCACTCTTCTGGCAGAGGTGATAGCTACCAGGAAAGCCGTCTTCAGAGTAAGAAGACGTAAAGGACAGTTATGAAGGGGCTCGAAGGGAGCGCACATGAGATAGGTCAAGACAAGATTTAAGTCCCATTGAGGCATTATGAAAGGCACGGGAGGAAACGTGTGTGTAATGCCTTTGAGGAAACGGTTAACAACCGGGGACTTAAAGAGAGAAGGCTGATCTGGAAGCCTGAGAAAGGCGGAGATGGCCGAAAGATAACCTTTGACAGTGCCCAGAGCAGAGCCCTGCTGGGCCAAGGATAGTAGGAACAGAAGGACCTCAGAAAGAGGGGCAGAAAGGGGATCCACAGACTTTGCTGTGCACCATGCCACAAACTTGTTCCACCTGCAGGCGTATACCGTTTTAGTGGAGGGACGCCTGGCTGCCAGAATGACATCACAAACTTCGGGAGGAAGATCGAAAGCTGTCAACTGTCGCCGCTCAATCTCCACGCATGGAGGTGGAGGCTGGACAGGTTCGGGTGGAGGACCGTCCCCTGCTGCTGCGACAGAAGATCCTCCCGAAGAGACAGTCGGATCGGGGGATCGATCGCCATGTTGAGTAGCTCGGGATACCAGTATCTTCGTGCCCAATCCGGAGCCACAAGGATGACTTGGGCCCGGTCGCGCCGAATCTTCTTCAGCACTCTGGGCAGAAGTGGTATAGGCGGAAAGGCG
The DNA here is from genome assembly GCA_963921515.1 of Calotriton arnoldi. Classification (NCBI taxonomy): domain Eukaryota; kingdom Metazoa; phylum Chordata; class Amphibia; order Caudata; family Salamandridae; genus Calotriton; species Calotriton arnoldi. The sequence continues at coordinate 28,539 of CAWUFW010011435.1, read as the reverse complement.
TACAACAGACCGCAGCTCCACTCGCGACGAAAAGCGTCGCCGAGCGAGTGCCGCCTTGGAAATTCCAACGCGCAGAACTGATGACATTGCGCGTTCTCTTCGGTGGCGAATAGATCTAACCAAGGCTCTCCCCACTGCAGAAAGAGACCTTGCGCCACGTCCAAGTTCAGACGCCATTCGTGATCCATCAAGCACCGGCAGCTTAGTTCGTCGTCCCTGGCGTTCAGAGAACCTGCCAGGTGTTGAACCACCAAGTTAATGCCTTGATGTTCCAGCCATGTCCAGAGGCGCAGAGCCTCCTGACATAGGGTCCACGACCCCACCCCGCCCTGTTTGTTGCAATACCACATGGCGGTGGTGTTGTCCGTGAACACCTGCACTACACTTCCCCGGACAGAGGGAAGGAATGCCTTCAGTGCAAGTCGGATCGCCCGCAGCTCCAAAAGATTGATATGGAGCCGGGACTCCGCCGGAGACCAGAGGCCTCTGATCTCCGCCTCTCCCAGGTGGCCGTCCCATCCCAGGAGGGACGCATCCGTCACCACTGTGTGCTCCGGTTGGGGAAGGGAGAGGGATCTGCCATGGACCCAATCGCGATTCGTGAGCCACCACTGCATTTGTCGTGCAGTGCCCTCCGAGATCTGGACAAGATCGGACAGGTTGCCCTGATGCTGCGCCCACTGGAACTTCAGGTCCGACTGCAGAGCCCGCATATGCCACCTGGCATGTTGCACTAGCAGAATGCAGGAGGCCATCAGACACAGGAGCCGGAGGGTCATCCTGACTGAAACCCGGGATAGAGGCTGACAGATAGGAATCATAGCCTGAATATCCCGGACTCGCTGCTCGGGAGGATAAACCCGAAACTGCGTCGAATCCAGAACCGCTCCGATGAAGGGGAGCTTCTGAGAAGGACTCAGGTGCGACTTTGGCACGTTGATGGAGAACCCCAGCAACTGCAGGAGGTGGGCCGTAGTCTGAAGGTGGGTGACGACTGCCTGGGGCGAGCTCGCCTTCAACAACCAGTCGTCGAGGTAGGGGAAGACTGACACCCCTGACCTGCGCAGATGAGCTGCGACCACCGCCATCACTTTCGTGAACACCCGAGGGGCGCTTGTAAGGCCGAAGGGGAGCACGGTAAACTGAAAATGCTCCTGGCCTACCGTGAACCGCAGGTAACGCCGGTGGGCCGGCAGGACGGGAATGTGAAAATATGCGTCCTGCAAGTCCAACGCTACCATCCAGTCTCCAGGGTCGAGGGCAGCCAAGACCTGAGCCAGAGTCAACATCTTGAACTTCTCCTTCTGGAGGAAGCGATTGACGTTCCGGAGGTCCAAGATGGGGCGCACGGCCCCCTTGTCCTTCTTGGGGACCAGAAAGTAGTGGGAATAACATCCATGTTCTACTTCTGGCCCAGGAACGCGCTCGATGGCCCCCTTGGCCAAGAGGGCCGTGACTTCCTGTTGGAGAAGCGCTAAGTGATCCTCCGACATGCGGTGGAACTGAGGTGGCATGGATGGGGGGGCAGACTCGAAGGGGAGGGAATAGCCCCTTCGGATGATTTGTAGCACCCAGCTGTCCGAAGTGACAGAGCGCCAGTGGGGGAGGTGATGTTGAATCCTGCCGCCCACCGGCGTGGGGTGCACCCCAAATCGCGGACTAGGAAGGCTTTGAGGCGGATGCTGCGGGAGCGGAGGTGAGCTGACCCGCATGCTTGCCCCCTGTGCCGCCACGGCGGCCACCGTGCCCGCGGCCACGCTGAGGCTGGTTCTGCGCAGGCCTTTGGAACGGACGTGTAGAGGCGCCCCTGCCGCGGCCAAGAAAGGAACGAAAAGCAGACGTGGCTGGGCGGGAGGTGGAGAGACCCAAGGACTTGGCTGTAGCCCGAGAGTCCTTAAAACGCTCCAGCGCACTGTCTGCCTTATCGCCTAAAAGGCGAGTACCATCAAAAGGCATGTCCATGAGGGAACTCTGGACATCCCCCGAAAACCCCGTGGACCGCAGCCAGGCATGTCGCCGCAAGGCCACTGTCGTGGAGATGGCTCTTCCCAAAGAGTCTGCGGTGTCCAACCCACACCGAATGGCGAACTTTGCGGCATCCTTCCCCTCTGCAAAAGCTTGGGTAAGCACAGCCCGAACCTCTTCGGGGCACTGGGGCAGAGTTTGCGCCACCGTGTCCCACACAGCGTGAGAATAGCGGCCCAAGAGGCATGTGGTGTTGACCGACCGCAGCCCCAGGCTGGCAGAGGAAAACAACCTTTTGCCAAGCTGCTCCAGCTTTTTGGATTCCTTATCCGGCGGAGCGGTAGGGAATGCTGTTTGGGAAGTGGAAGCCTGAATGACCAGGCTCTCCGGTGTCGGATGAGTCGTCAGATAGGCAGGGTCACCCGGTGCCGGACGGTGACGTCTGGCCACATTTGTATCTACAGGGACCCCTGTGGCTGGCCTAGACCAGGTACCCATCAAAACATCCGTCAAGGCCTCATTGAACGGAAGCAGAGGTTCCACAGAACTTGCTGTAGGATGAAGCACCTCAGTAAGGAGGTTAGTTTGGAGGGCAACAGTAGGCAATTCAAGGCCAAGAGCCTCAGCTGCTCTATGGAGCACCACAGTGTAGGTTGCGCCTTCCTCCATGAGAGTGGGAGGAGACACAAACCCAGGCTCAGAGGAGAGGTCAAGGCCACTGGCATCCTCTGAGTCTTCTGCCCACTCCTGTTCAGACTCACACTGCCGTGCAAGAGGGTCCTCCGACCCCTCCCAGTCCTCCTCTTCCCCAACAGCCCGAGGCACAGGCTGCAACGGCGAGGGAGGCACAGGGGAAAAGAAATGCTCCACCGGCGCCGGGAACGGCGCCAAGGCCCAATCCGGGTTCCATGCTGGAAACACAGGCAAGGGCGGAGGTGGGCCGAACGGCACCCAGGGCGGCGCCAGGAAGGGAGCCGCAGGGGGTGCCGGGGCCGGAGCCGCCGGCGGAGGACCTTGCGGCGCCGGGGCCGGAGCTGCCGGCAGAGGACTTTGCGGCGCCGGAGCCGCCGGCAGAGGACCTCGGGGCGCTGGGGCCGGAGCCGCCGGCGGCAACCAAGGGCCCCCAAAAGGGACCGCGGGGCCCGAAGGCGCAACGGCGGGAGCCCTAGGCCCAAAAAGGCGGTCCATGGCAGCAAGAAACTCTTGCACCTGGGCCGGAGTCGCCGACGGACCCGGGTATGGCGGGTAGGCCGCAGGACTGACAGGCTCCAACGGAGCCGCGGGGGAAAGACCCCGGGCCCCCTCGTCCGCGTCCGAAGACCGACGGGGGGAGGTCGGAGAGCGTACGTGCTTCTTCAACTTCTTTTTATGACGTCGCTTACCCGAATCCGAGGGTGAAGACTTGGACCCCGAGGAGCGATGATGGCGACTCCGCGGTCGGTCCCTCGAGCGAGCCCTGGACCTGGAACGGCGCGGAGACAACTGTCGGGCCTCCAACAACTTTCGGGACCGCTCCCGCAAAGCCTTCGGAGCCATGGCCAGACAGTCGGAACATGACCAGGAGTCATGGTCGCGCTCTAGACAGTAGAGACAGACGCCATGGGGGTCGGCCACCGACATCGTACGGCGGCAGGCCCCGCAGGATTTAAACCCAGGCATCCCTACGTGGCACCATGAGTCAAAATATAGAAATTAGAGACAAAAAGTCTCAAAAACAACTAGTCAAAAAGTGACTAAGGTACGTGCTCTAACCGGATCTGCGCTTGCTGGCGCGGAAAAAGAAAGAACTGACGTCAGCGCGGATGGGTGGCGCCTAAGTAGTCTCCGTGACGTCATCTTGGCGCTTACGACGCCAGCGACGAACGCGGAGCCGCACGACGCCACCTACCGACGCGCAGGGGTACTGCTGACGAAAAACTTTCCGGATCCAGTCTGACGCCTGGGGATATTCTAAGGTAAGGAATCTATCACTAACGTGTCTCTTTCAGATAGTTATGTAAATGCCATCTGCTGAGACTTGGTTAAAGGACCTCATAAAGATTGATGGCTGTAAGATGACTTACTAAATCATTGTGGGTGATGTTGTAAAGGTGTTTGTACATAAAGAAAGCAAAGTATTAAGGTGAACCAGCATATGGTCTTATCCTTCCAGTGTAAGCTGCTCAGAGATTGGCCCACCTGTAAAATTGACAACCCTCAATGGTCTGCAAGTTCTACCTAGGAAGAACAAGTAACCGGAACCATGGGCCTGTAAGAAAAGAAGTCTACTCATCTTGAATGGCAAAATCTCAAATTTCTCCAGGACAAAGATAACGGGATAACGGACAGAGATAACCATCTACAAATGTAATCAATATTTCAGTGTTCTGGCTGAAAAAGATTTAGGGCCATATGTATCAAAGTTTGTGTTTGCGATTCTCAAATAGCGAATTTTTGAGAATCGCTATTTGAGAATCGCAAACGAGATGTATGTAGGATTCGCAAGAAAATTTGCGAATCCTACATATTCCTTAATTGCGATTTGCAAATTGCGAATCGCAGTTAAGGAAACCCTCCCCATTCATTCCTATGGGCCTAGAGGCCCATAGGAATGAATGGGAGGACATTCTCAATTTGCGATTAGCAATTCGAGAATCGCAAATTGAGAATGCAATTTCAAGGTTGCAAGGGTGTCCAAAGGACACCCTGTTGCACCCCTGAAATGAGCATGGGTGCACATGTGGCGCACATACATGCCCTAAGGGCATGTATGTGCGCCACATGCCACTTTGAAAATGCAAAAAAATGCATTTCAAAAAGAAATCGCAAGTTACCACCAACCTGTAGTTGGTGGTAATTTGCGATTCCTTAAGCCATAATCGCACAACTTAGGTGCTTCATACATTTCATTTAAGGAATCGCAATTTGCTATTCCTTAAATGCATTCGCAAAATAGAGAATTGCAATTTTTGCGATTCTCTATTTTGCGAATGCCTTTTGGGATGATACATCCCAAAAGGCTTGTTCCCGTTCGCAAACGGGCCGATTCTGAGAATCGGCCCGTTTGCGAACAGGAAATGGGCTTGATACATATGGCCCTTAGACATTAAATGCAAGTGCACCAGATATCCTAGGACTGAGAAAATGCAATCATATTTAGTGCAAATTGCTTCTGAGAAATGGGTTTGAAAAATTAACATTCTTTAAGGCAGGGGTACCTTTTTCACAAGTGGGAAACTGTAAGGTAACCGGGAAAAAGATAGGCCGAACAAAATGCTTAGACAACTTTTGAGGTACAAAGGAAAAAGGGAAAAAGCAGTGCAAGTGTTTTGTGGAAATCGGGTTGGATAGCCTGAATGGAAAGTACTTAAGGCAAGCAAGCATGATGGGACAGGATATAGTTGTTGTAAGATTCACTGATAGTCCCAGACTTCTGAATCCCAGCCTTCTGCATCTTAAAAAACATATAAACTAATGTTAATTGGATTAAAAAGTGCATCAGTCTTGTTCCACACCAGGAAAATGCATCTAATGAGTATGGAAGAATAAGGATAATAACTTAAGAGTAAAAAATAAAATAATCACAAATTTGTTTTCTTTCTTTTCATTCCTTCTAGGTAGACTGAGATCCACGGAAGATGAGAAACTTGCACTGGAGTCCAGACTTAATCACTTAGAGAGTAAGTATGCAATAAATTGTTTTGTAATTTCAGCAGAAATGTATGGCTCTGAAGATCAGGGAAAGAGTGGAAACCAAAACTGGCCCTGGATAAAATATTCAAAGCAGCCCCACACTGAAAGATGCCAAGAATTGAATAGTCATTGGGGGCATGGATGGGAAATGGCAACCTGTCCTCCTTTGAAAGAAGCCCCTTAGCCTGTGGTCTACTGGGTAAATGCCAGAGTAGAAGAATGGCCAATCTGGTCCTGCTGAGGAGGGTTACAGAGCTTTCAGCATGAAGATTCATGTGCAACTGATTGCAAGAGCCATTAATTTGATTATGCTAAGAAACAATCCACGATAAGGGTATGAAAGTATTAAGCTGTATAATAAATGATAAAGCGAAGCCCCCTATAACACAGTGGTTTGGCAACATTTAAATAAAGTACAATATAAAGAGGGCACATAAGTGAAATGTAGAAAATTAGAACATCATTATGTGATTATAATTATTGATTCAAATTATAAATGACTAAAGGCAAGCTGCACAACCGATATGGAGTTTGTAATATATCAGAATTAAGTGGATGTCTATATTGTTTTTAACAGCAGATTATCCGCATTACCTAGTAACAACAATAGCAGTTGTCATCATCGAAGTTTATTGTACTCCGTGCATCAACCTCATTTGGATGAAGGGTTTTGTCAACTGAAGCTCAGTTCCTATATGAACTAGTTTATTATGCTAAAATCTCAGTTATCTGCTAGTTTATCAGGGATAGTAAAAACTTTAATGCCTATTTACAAACTGCATTTTGTACTATGTTTAGTAGTACTAAAATAGTACTTCTAGCATACTACAAAATGCTATTCACTAACTCTTGTGCATTAGGTCTACGCCCTACCAAACCTCTATCTTGTGAGTAGCTCTTTGCCCCAACTGTAGAGATCTCCCACACATATGCATACGTTTAAGTAAGAAATGTGGGAGGGACATAGAAAGTGACTGGAAAATGGGGAATACTTACTGCTAACAGAGAGGGGTTAAGGGAGGATAAAAGAAGTGTTAGGGGAGTGCTCAGGAGGGGTTTAGGGATGGACTTGCACCCACCTACAAAAGAGTAAGCCCATTGCTATTCACATACTGCACTTCTATAGCTACTATATGCAAAAAGGAATGAAAACAGTTGTAAATGTACTCCAGTTCATAGCTGGAGTAAGTCCAACACCATACATGGCCAACCACTGGTACTTCAATACCCTCCTATAGAAAATAATTGAAAAAGGGGCTAAAATATAAGTCTGTAGGAGCTAAGGTTAAATTAAATTAATGTATTTTATTACTTTAAAAATATAAATACATTTAATTTAATGTTACAAACATTATACTTAAAACATAGTTATTAGTTTATTATAAACTGTTAATAAACGTTTTTAAATGTAAACATGAATGTAACAATGTTTCTAGCAATTATTTACATTAATTTGACCTAATTCTGCACATTACTTTTAAAAAGGTGTCTAAACAATAAATAAATATAGATTTTATAAACTAGTTGGGAATCTTTTTTATTTAAATCGTAAGAAAAATATTTTTTATCTAATATATTAAACATAATTCAAATATTTAATTCAAAATTAAGTTAATAATTATGTCGCTTTTTTCATTTTGCTCTACACTTAAAATTAGTATTTTAACATTTATCTTAAAAACATCTTTACTGTTTTTTAAACTTTAATCAGCTTTTAAACATTTACATATACTTTACCACAGGGAGATCTCTGCTCCAGTGGCGGAGATCTCCGCTTACGTGTAAAAAGTTACATGTAGTAATTTTACAGTTGTAAATTAGGCTCCACCCCTTGAATTCTGAGGGTAGAATCATGCAAGCCTAAACTTTGTACTACATTTGCACTCATAAATCATGACTAGCCTAAGTAGTAAATTTTCTACAAAGTGTAAAAGTAAACTTATATGTGGATATTTACTCGTGTAAGTTTACCTTTGAGAATAGGCCTCTATACATTGTAGGCCTTAATCTCCCCTATAGACATATAAATAATCACATAATAGTGGCATATCATCATTCTTTCTTTGCATATTTTTCCAATCTGTTTGAAACGCTACTTGCCAGTATTAATTGCAGTAGACAAATTTCCTATTCTAACTCTTGATGTAACGTTTTAGGGGCAAGAGCTTGGTATGGGAATTGCCAAATCTTAGCACGAGGACTTTTAAATCAAGACTTGTGTACAGTAGACATGTTTGTGTTAATTAATCAGTTACACATTTATCATCCTTGTAAGACTTCATCTTCTTTCTTAAACAAAAAAAGTTTAGTTGCTGTATATCTCTACTTCTAATGTTATACTAGTACATTTTTTCCCCTATTTATGCTTTACCCATGAAGCAATTGTCTTATTTTTGCTGCAGTTTACAGATTTGACTTTATAGAGTTGACATTTGTAGGCTTATGAATTACATTACACTCTGTGAGCGAGGAAGAGTACAAGCCTTTCCTTGCTTACATGGGGCGTAATATACCAAAAGAAGAATCCTCAGCGAAAGTTGACACCTGATTTAACCAGTACAATAACCATGCTGTGACTGCCTCCTGTGGCACTATGTCATATGATCGCAGTGTGTAAAGGGTAAAGAAATTGATTGCAGCAATTACCTTCCATAGGAGATACTGAAGAAAAAACTTCTATCTATGATCTTGGTCCTATGAAAATCCAAATGTGTTTTATTACGTGCATACTTACTGTGCCTTTTTGTTTATGTAATAAGAGGCCTTCAAATCACCGAGTCTATGCATATTTTTCAGGTGATTTTTTAAGTATACAGAGTCAGCCTCCTGCCTCTTTGCAGACCCAACCTTCATTGCCCAGAAAACAGAAGAATAACAGAGAAGAGCACCAGCACCAGGCAAAATTACGAAGGATTGACTCTCGGCTTGTGGCGAAGGAAAAAGAGGTGGGCTATCGTTTGTTTTGTTAAGTTTTCCCTACTTGCAATAACAAAGACAATTTAAATAATTGTAACATACTTTAGGGCATACATTCAATAAACGTAAACAGTTTAATCTAAAAAACATTTCAGAGATAAAGAAATATTGTAGCACCCCTTCTCAGGAACCATTGCCTACTATTGCAAGAATGTTGTTTGAGACCAAGTGCCTACGGTATGCCTGTTTTCAAAGAGTACAACACGCCACAGCACCAGTAAATGTGCCCGTGATGCATTGACGATTGTAAAGAGACTGATGTCTCCATTTGATTGGCTCTTCTACTACTGTGAATTTAAGTATCCACCTTGAAATGGAATATTTTAGACAGCAACATCCGCAATTCACTCGCAAGAAAAATATTAAATTCTTGCAAAGAGATTGTCAGAAAATCTATTAGGATTGTATTATTGATATATGTAGTCCTAATTGTTAGCCTGATACTCAAATAACACGTTTTTGCCATGTAATGGTTATTTACCATTTATTTTACAGAAATGTATTATTTTTAACATCAAAACCCTTCTCCAAAGACCCTCTGGGGCTATAGAGCAAAACAAGGTACAGGAGAATGCTAAAACGCCCACCACCTACTGGAGAAATACAGAAATCCATTGCATAATACTTCACATTTCACTTACATCTCTAGCACATTCAGTCTGGTTGATTATCATTAGTCTCATATGGATTGAACTCAAACCTGGGCATCCCACATAAACTATTTGATGCTTGTATTGCAGTATTTGACTACTTGTCTGCATGAGCACCATGGGGTCCTTATCTCAGTGATTCAAGACAAAGAATGACCTTTTGTAGAGCTGTAAACCGCCCACATTTACTTAGCTCGTACATACATGATCTGCTGGCACAACCTATATTATGCAAGTGGATGTCCTCCCAAAACGTCAACAGTACTGCGTAGTTTTTGCCACCTTCCGACGCATTAATTATTAAACCAGACACGGATCTGCCGACATCAATTTCTTATAGTTCTCACCGAGTACTGTTGCCTAAACAACTTTGAACTAAACTTAAAACATCTAAAATGACAGAGAAACTGACAATTATCAGGGAATAGTAATATCTGCATTTTGAGTTTGACAATAGGCTTTTCTTGGAAGAAACACAGATCTCTTCCTGTTAGAGGTATCACTGTGGGAATTCGACAGTTTGTGAAACCAAGGCCCCAAGCTATGTGTTAATCTCCTGTTGTCTGTCTCTCATCCAACTACCTAAGCGGAGCCAGAAAAAACAGAAGCAGGATTTTAGTGAATTTTCTATTGTTAGAGGAAAAGCCCTGACTGGTTGTGAGCAAGGCTGCTTACAATGCGGTGTTTTTAATTCTTGTAAGAGAAGCTTGTACTGTTGCTCTTGTACCACACCTTCATACTGCAAAGGTTCTTTACACAAGTGCACTTTCCACTGTGTCTAGGAAAGGAACCAGCCTTAACCTTCACTTTGTTAGAAGGAAGCTTGTCCTTGCTGAACTAAGGTAGAGGGGTTCACACGAGGATGAACAAGTTACTTACCTTTGGTACCATTCTTTTGGTGGTTAAGATGACTACATAAGATAACTCTTTTTAACCCCTTCCACTGCCCCAAACTGGATATTAAATTTTCCATAGCACAGACCCACTACCAGCATCTCTCAATTCGGCAGGGCTTCATCATTGGCCTCTCTAGACTCCACCGGAAATGGCATGAATGAATGAATGAATGAATGAATAAATGAAATTGTTTACTGCACAGTAACTTTAAATCATTATAGTCAAACAATATACGTGCATCAAGAACAGTCGGCAACTAATTATAAACTGATCAACAAGGTACCATACTGAACATGTTTTTTTTATATATTATTGGATTGTAAAATGTCTGCATGCTCAGCAATCCCACCGATTTAGGCGGTCGGCTACTGCTTATAAAGCAGCACTACCGCCTAGGGACTCAAGGGAATCATCCCACTGCTGTTTTTTTCAGTCTCTACACCTGGAGCATTTGCGTACGTGAAATGTACAGCCTAGCGCTTTGAAATCCAAGCCTCACAGCCAGGGCTCGAGTCGGGGTACCACGTGGGTGGACGGCGTCCCCCCACTTATTTTACCGGGAGCTCGATAACTTGAGCAAATGGAGCCACACATTCATTCTTTGGCCTCTCTGGGGCGAGATCGGAGCTCATTCAGAACGCTGCTCACGCGCTGGCTTCTCTGATGCAATCGCATCTAAGGGGTGAGCGAGGGGAGGCAATGAGTCTGATGGTGCAAGCCACCTTTCGTGACGTCACTTCCTGTCGTGACGTCAGCGTCCCCCCACTTCTTTTTTTAGGACTTGTGCTCTGCTCACAGCAGGCTTTGGGGGTACCAACTGACAACACTGTATGTGTTTGCTTCAGAAGATATGTGTTAGTGAGGTTAATTCTGGCCACAGTGCTCAGCGGTCACTCGTGTATGTCATGAAATGTATTACCCTTAAATGCATCTATGTGTACAGCCACACTGCCAGGTCTACCCAAAAACGCCCAAATATTTAATTTGTTTTATTTTATTTATTTATTGAGGTTTATATAGCGTGAACTTGGCCCGAGGGCATAAGAGCGCTTCACAGATTTATCAGCATATATTTGCGATACATTTGGAGTAAATACAGATACATAGTGACAGAAAGTGACGAGTTATACAAGGTATGAAATTACATAAGCCAAAATAAATAAGATACATTTGGGGTACATATAGATACATTGTGACATTATGTGACGAGGTGTACAAGGACACTGTGGGAAGTTGCCAATACATTTTTGAGGTAGTTACGGTACAAACAATACATATCGCTTTGCAGAGCACAGCTGCAATTGTACAAATTTACCAGTGGAGTAAAATAAAAACAGAAAAACACTTAGTAGCAATAAATATGACACAGCAGGATGAACAGAAGTAACAACAGGCCTTGTAGGTCTGAGGTTGCTGGGGAAAGGCCTGTTGCGGATGGGGGGGGAATTAAAGGCACAGATTTGCTCGGAGTAGTGGTGCACAGAATTATTTAGAGGGTGCGGGGAGAGAGCCCTCAGGCTAGTCAGGAGATTTAAGGAGGTGGATTTCGGGATTTGTTGAAGAGGAGAAGCTTCCGTTTCTTCTTGAAGTGAGAGAAGAGTCGATTTTCCCACAGGTCCCAGGGCAGGGAGTTCCGGATTTTTGGAGTATTCCCAGAGAAGGTGCGGGTGGAGGAATCAGGACTTGTCTGTTTGAGCTTCACAGTGGTCTCTTTTGGCCTGCTTTTAATAATTTATTCGTGAGGTAGATTGGCTTTTCACTGTAGAGCACTTTGTGAGTTAAGCAGGCAATTTTTAGTATGACCCTTGCCTCGATTGGTAGCCAGTTGAGTTGTTTGAGGGTGGGAGTGATGTGTTGAAAGAGCCTTTCCCCCAATATAAGTCTAGCTGCAGCGTGGTGAGTGGCTTTCAGTGGGGCTAGGTAAGATTTTGGGGCTCCCGTAACCATTGCGTTGCCTTAATCTAGCTTGGGTAATACTAAGGATTGCACTACCATCTTTAGGTCTTCACTGGGGATGAAGGGTGTGACTTTTATGAGGTTGTTCAGCGTGCAGAAAACGCTTTTTGTAGAGGCATTGATATGGTATTTCATGCTTAGGTAGGCGTTGGAGATGGACAGTTTGCAGTTTAAAGCTGTGAGTTTGTTGAGCCAGCTTTCTACGGAAAAGGATTTTTCTTTGGGATGAATGAGAAGGGGTTCAGTTTTGCGGGGGTTGAGTTTGAGGTGGTTGCTGGTAAACCAGGCTTGAACTGCGAGGAGAGTGTTATTTAGGTGTTGGATGCCTTTGACAAAATTTTCATGCTGAGTTGGGTGTCATCTACATATAAAGGCAGTCTATTCTAGCTTGCCTCAGGATCATTGCAAGGGGTTCCATATAGAGGTACCTTAGGCAACAGTCCCCTGGATGCGGTGTGCGAGCTATGCTCTCTGCTGTGGCACCCTCCAGGCACCAGGGCAGAAGATCAGCGATCCAGACAGCGGCTTCCTTGGAGGAGATGGAGGGTCCCACATTACTGTCACATCAGAAGATAGCACGGGAGACACTGAAGCAAGTGTAGATTGGGATCTACGTTACAATGGTTTGACTTATAGGGTTACGTTATTTAGGTTGGCACGCGTTTCTGTGCTCGAGCGGGAGTTTTGGGGAGGGAGTTCTAATTCCGATGAGAGCACTTCAAACATACATAAGCACAAGCTTGGTGCATACATACCTAGTGCTTGTTTTCCCTTACCCAGGGAGGGCTACCCCCATTGCCTTGCGGAACACCATTATAGCCGATGGGGCCAGTAGGCAGATATATCTTTTTAACATGGAATATTAGGAGGATGGGTAATCCAATCAAACGCTACAAAATACATGCGGAGCTGAAGCAGGGACGTGTTAATATAGCTTTCCTGCAAGAGATCCACCTTACTAAGATTGAGGTCTCTAGGTGTGCAAATAAATGAAAAGGCCAATTTTGCCACACGTCTTACTCCGTTTATGCTCATAGTGCAGCAATTTGACATACTTTGTACTGACAAACGGATTGATCATAGAGGGCGTTATGTTCTTCTCAGGGGTCACTTAGATGGTCAACTACTAGTCCTGGGTGGCCTATACTTCCCTAATACTGACCAGTCCCACTTTTTAGATAACCTGTTGAGAATACTGGCCGACTGGGCAGATGCCTCTTGGATCTTGGGGGGTGACTACAATTGCGTGCTTGACATAAACCTTGACCGTTTGCACCCGCCCTTACCAGGAGCCTCTACAGTTTGCAATGCGAAGGCCTTGGAAGACTGGCTTACTCTTTGGCTCCTGATGGATGCCTGGCGCGCTCAGAACCCCAGAGCTCTTGAGTGCTCCTACTATTCCCACACGCACAAACTAAATAGCTGCTTAGATTGCATACTTTGCTCCTCACACCTACAGAGAACTGTTTACATGAGTAAATATACTGGGAAAACTGTCTCAGACCATTGTCCTTTGGAGATGGGACTTCACTGGGGTACAATACCTACACCAATTCCTACCTGAAGACTAGAAATGTAGTGGCTAGAGGATCCAGCATTTCGGGATGACCTGCAGCGGGAGATAGTGGACTATTTTCAGTACAATGAGGCCTCCACCAACTCAGACCTCAAAGAATGGGAGGCCTGTAAAGTTGTTATAAGAGGAGCTTGTATCCAATCTACTCTATGGGTGTGGAAGACACTTGTTTCGGAACTCCAAATAGTAGAGCCGCAGTTTTGCATGCTGGAAAGGGAGTATAGTAATCCCCTTAAGGTGGGCAAACTGATTGGGATTCGCAAAACTCATGCAGACCTGCTAGAATCAATTTGGTGCCTCAACTACTTGAAGTTTGCTGAATTACAACATACAGAAGGCGCTAAAGCAAGGAGACTATTAGCCAGGCTCATGAAATCAGCGCCTTCAGACCCCCCACTTTCAAACATAGTTAATCACAGTGGGCAATGGGTTTAATTGCAGAGCAACATTAACTTAGCTTTTAAAGAACATTTTGAGAGATTATACGCTCCTACCCTCCCTATTGGCCAGCTGAAATTGGAGGAATTCTTAGTGGACCCTCCCCTCCCTCACATACCTCCTGACCAGAAGAGCAACTTCTTTGAGCCTCTCTCAGAACAAGAAATAAAACAGACTATACAGCAGTTGGCTAAGAATAAGACACTGGGGTCAGAAGGCTACCTACAGACTTTTATGCCATTTGTGAAGCATTACGGGCCCCAAGACTGCTCACACTTTCCATGACAGCTGACTCCCGCCCTGCTGTCACCCAGAAAGCACTGGTCACCTCTGTTTTGAAGCCTGGTAGAGACCACGCAACATTAAATTCTTACAGACCATCATCTATTTTGAACGCAGACTATAAGACCCTGAGTAAGCTATTAGCAGACACACTACTACCACTTCTTCCTGAGCAGGTCCAAACAGACCAGAATGGGCTAATTCCATCCCACAATACATCATTGAATTTGAGGCTGCTATACCAAATGATAGAACAATCCCCCACTACCTGTCCCCTCGCAGACTGTATTGCTATAGACATAGAACAAGCCTTCAGTATTATACGCTGGGACTATATTTATTCTGCATTGACCCGGTTTGGCTTGGGACTTAATCTAACAGGCTGGATACACCTGCTTTACTCTACGCCTATGGCACAAACATGGGTGGGAAGACACATTTCAGAAGTGTATACTATTGCCAGGAGCAACAAGTAGGGTTGTCCATTGTCACCTATCCTTTTCACTCTGTCCCTCGAAACCTTGACCGCAGAACTGAGTGCCCTGGGTGACGAGCTGGGGATTTGTGTTGGAGGATTGACACATATTGTCTCTCTATATGCTGACAACATGTAGCTCTATATCTGAGATTGTCCCACGAGACTGACTAAAATCAGCAAATTATTGTCATGTTGTCGCAAGGTTTCTGGGCACTCAGTTAATTATACTAAATCATGTATATTTCCATTACAACCCACTGAGATGCACCGTCCATTAATCCTGGGTGGCCAGACAATAAGGTTACTGTGCTCTCAGGTATCCTTCTGAATCAAATTGCCTGTCAGTGGCCGGTCGCATAGCACTTTCCAAAATGGCAATGCTCCTGCACCTCCTATACTATTTTGCCAACCTCCCTTTTGTATTAACCACGAGTGTGTTCAAAGAGCTAGATATGCTGTTGGGGCACCTGCTCTGGGCTTCGGATAGGTGCAGGGTAGCACATAGCAAACTGAGGCTGCCCACTGACAAGTGAGCTAGGATCAACTGATTTCTGGAACTATTACATCGCTGCTCAGTTACAATGGGTGGCTGGTTGGTTGGCTGGTAGACACCATCGCGAAACGTCCTTACCCAACTACAACTTGACAAAGGGGGCTTACAGACATTGCTTTTCCCGGTCCAGTGTCCTCGTCCTCCTCCACTTCCACTGCTCCCCACCACTGCATTGTCCTGTTGGAAATGAGCTTCAGCATGTTTGTGAGGCATTGTCCCCAATGCCTCAGAAATTCCACTTAAGGGCCTGGGGATGGGCTCTGCTTCACTGACCAAGCGTTCACTACAATCCTGGGAAAATGCAAGTATAGAGACACTGGGAGATCTTTACTCCAAAAATGCCCTGATATCCTTCCTCTATTTAAGGAGCAATGGGACCTCCTCCACGGCCAATTCTTGCTCTATAACAGAATTCAAAATATACTGCAATATTGATGGAAAGGGGAAACCATCAAACCTCCTACACACACATTAGTGCAAACGCTGGATTAGGTCGCCGCATGATAAAATGGATATACAAAGCCCTGCTGGAGTACACAGGGGTGAACCTACAGCCCCATAGAGATAAATGGGACACGGATCTGGGACGGAGCCTACATGATAAAGATTTGGAAAAAGCCTTAGCTTACCCCATAAAGTGTCAGGCAATGCTCGATTTAAATTCATACAATTTAATATTCTACATAGATCATATCTTACCCCAAGGGCACTTAACCGGATATTCCGCATGCACATTGCCCCCGATGCAATGTGGAACTAGCTGACTTCCTACACGTGATGTGGGCTTGCCCCAAAGTACAACCCTACTGGATTGAAGTATTGGGGTAGCTAACATGTGTGACTGGTTGAGACGACTTCCACTCAGTTGAGAACTCAACTAACCAAGGCTGCAAAAAGCCATGGTTAGTGTAAAATGTATTGACCTGGCACTGGTACTGGCACAGAGGGTGATTACTATCAGGCGAAGTCGCACAGTCCCCCAGATGTGGCACATTGGAGAAAGGAGGTGGGGTATTGGGCTGACTTGGAATTTAAGGTCTTGCATCGGGAAGAATACAGAGGAAAGCGTAAAAAAAAACTATCTCAGATAGCTGGGAGGCCCTGATGCGAGCCATGGCGGATGCAGACAGAGACAATACCATGCTGCCGTAGCAGTGCACATCAGAAACCCGCTTGACATAAACAGCCCATACTCCCTGAAGACACGGTCACTGTCCCAGGCACCCTTAGGTCCATTTCCAAAGCGCCTCTACAGATCCTTTCGCTCCCAGAAGTCATGGTATAGGGCCCACAGTCACACTACTGGAAAGCCCTTCGAACACCATACTTAATTTAATGATATCCTCATCCCCGGTGATTTGTACATCCGTAGTATTCAGTGGCTTCGGAATTACTCTGAGGACATGAATGTTGAGAGCTTAAATTTGACCAAAGCTTAAATTGGTCTCTCATTGAAGGGTTTGTTGTGTTCTTTCTCATGTTTTTAGGATTGTTATTATATGCCTTACTACAATTGTATGCTATTTTACACCATTGATGGCATGCATGACACATATTGATTATACATTGGGGCCGATTCCGATCTCGGTCGGAGGCACACCCAATACTATTCGGTCGGGAAAAAAGCCATGCGAAAGCCAGTTTCCCGACCGATCCGTACAGCACACCTAACGAGCAAGTACGATGCGCACAACAGCAAAAATTCCGGCCAAGCCGTACTCACCCAAACCAGGTCCTGTTCTCCGACCGAGGCGAATCCGGAAACGCCGAATCGAGTCGCACGGAAGGGAAAATGCAGCCCCGTCCGGCCGGACAAGTACGATGCGCTTTCCGTACGCGCCGAACCCGTCGCTACGCACGGCACGTCAAAGCATCCGGGAGAGGCGCACATAAGCTCCGAATCGCGCCACAACACGATCCACGGCTACGAGACGAACACAGCACCGACGCGAAGCGACGAGGACGAAGCGAAGCGACGAGGACGAAGCCAAGCGACGAGGACGACGCGAAGCAACGAGAAGGACGAACGACACGAACCAACCATGAATCCCTTCGTCCCGATCATACCAATATTCTACATCTACTACCGGAACAGGCACGGACGCGTACGGCGCAGAAGGTAAGTCAGACACCAACCACAAAACACATACAACACGTACACGACACATCACACACATACACTGGGAATCTGAATATACTTACACCAGCAACAGCAGCACCATAGGGGCGGGATGCCCATCACCAATGCCACATATGCACACAGGGGCCTGAATGCGCGCCACCACCCCAACCCAGGGGGGCTGGATGCCTACCACTACTACCACCCTTAGCCAGGGGGCAGGATGCCCACCACTACTACCACCCTCACCCAGGGGGGCAGGATGCCCACCACTACTACCACCCTTAGCCAGGGGGCAGGATGCCCACCACTACTACCACCCTTAGCCAGGGGGCAGGATGCCTACCACTACTACCACCCTCACCCACGGGGGCAGGATGCCTACCACTACTACCACCCTTAGCCAGGGGGGCAGGATGCCTACCACTACTACCACCCTTAGCCAGGGGGCAGGATGCCCACCACTACTACCACCCTTAGCCAGGGGGCAGGATGCCCTACCACTACTACCACCCTCACCCACGGGGGGCAGGATGCCTACCACTACTACCACCCTCACCCAGGGGGCAGGATGCCCACAACTACTACCACCCTTAGCCAGGGGGCAGGATGCCTACCACTACTACCACCCTCACCCACGGGGGCAGGATGCCTACCACTACTACCACCCTCACCCAGGGGGGCAGGATGCCCACCACTACTACCACCCTTAGCCAGGGGGCAGGAAGCCTACCACTACTACCACCCTTAGCCAGGGGGCAGGATGCCTATTACTACTACCACCCTTAGCCAGGGGGCAGGATGCCCACCACTACTACCACCCTTAGCCAGGGGGCAGGATGCCTACCACTACTACCACCCCCACCCAGGGGGGCAGGATGCCCACCACTACTACCACCCTTAGCCAGGGGGCAGGATGCCTACCACTACTACCACCCTCACCCACGGGGGGCAGGATGCCTACCACTACTACCACCCTCACCCACGGGGGGCAGGATGCCTACCACTACTACCACCCTCACCCAGGGGGCAGGATGCCCACCACTACTACCACCCTTAGCCAGGGGGCAGGAAGCCTACCACTACTACCACCCTTAGCCAGGGGGCAGGATGCCTACCACTACTACCACCCTCACCCACGGGGGGCAGGATGTCTACCACTACTACCACCCTCACCCAGGGGGGCAGGATGCCCACCACAACTACCACCCTTAGCCAGGGGGCAGGATGCCCACCACTACTACCACCCTCACCCAGGGGGGCAGGATGCCCACCACTACTACCACCCTTAGCCAGGGGGCTGGATGCCTACCACTACTACCACCCTCACCCAGGGGGCAGGATGCCCACCACTACTACCACCCTTAGCCAGGGGGCAGGAAGCCTACCACTACTACCACCCTCACCCACAGGGGCAGGATGCCTACCACTACTACCACCCTTAGCCAGGGGGCAGGATGCCTACCACTACTACCACCCTCACCCAGGGGGCAGGATGCCCACAACTACTACCACCCTTAGCCAGGGGGCAGGATGCCTACCACTACTACCACCCTCACCCACGGGGGGCAGGATGCCTACCACTACTACCACCCTCACCCAGGGGGGCAGGATGCCCACCACTACTACCACCCTTAGCCAGGGGGCAGGAAGCCTACCACTACTACCACCCTTAGCCAGGGGGCAGGATGCCTACCACTACTACCACCCTCACCCACGGGGGCAGGATGCCTACCACTACTACCACCCTTAGCCAGGGGGCAGGATGCCCACCACTACTACCACCCTTAGCCAGGGGGCAGGATGCCTACCACTACTACCACCCCCACCCAGGGGGGCAGGATGCCCACCACTACTACCACCCTTAGCCAGGGGGCAGGATGCCTACCACTACTACCACCCTCACCCACGGGGGGCAGGATGCCTACCACTACTACCACCCTCACCCACGGGGGCAGGATGCCTACCACTACTACCACCCTCACCCAGGGGGCAGGATGCCCACCACTACTACCACCCTTAGCCAGGGGGCAGGAAGCCTACCACTACTACCACCCTTAGCCAGGGGGGCAGGATGCCCACCACTACTACCACCCTTAGCCAGGGGGCAGGATGCCCACCACTACTACCACCCTCACCCACGGGGGCAGGATGCCTACCACTACTACCACCCCCACCCAGGGGGCAGGATGCCCACCACTACTACCACCCTTAGCCAGGGGGCAGGATGCCTACCACTACTACCACCCTCACCCACGGGGGGCAGGATGCCTACCACTACTACCACCCTCACCCACGGGGGCAGGATGCCTACCACTACTACCACCCTCACCCAGGGGGGCAGGATGCCCACAACTACTACCACCCTTAGCCAGGGGGCAGGATGCCTACCACTACTACCACCCTCACCCACGGGGGGCAGGATGCCTACCACTACTACCACCCTTAGCCAGGGGGCTGGATGCCTACCACTACTACCACCCCCACTCATAGGATGGACAATGCATGACACAACAAGCACACCACAACCTAGGGAATGCAAGATTAAGACATCCCCCCACCACCATGACAAGCGTGTGAGCAGGCTGTGTCAAATGCCTACAACACCGAACATGACTTTGAACATACAATGTGACCCCCTAGCACATGTGCCACATATATATGTGTGTGGCACCCACAATGCAAGCAGCCCATGACCATTGTGGCAATGGGGCCTAAACCCCCATCATCACAGTGACCAAAAGGCAAGTGTGGGGTCCATAGCTGAAGCACATTTTGACCATTGTGGCAATGGGGTCTAAACCCCCATCATCACAGTGACCAAAAGGCAAGTGTGGGGTCCATAGCTGAAGCACATTTTGACCATTGTGGCAATGGGGTCTAAACCCCCATCATCACAGTGACCAAAAGGCAAGTGTGGGGTCCATAGCTGAGTCACATTTTGACCATTGTGGCAATGGGGTCTAAACCCCCATCATCACAGTGACCAAAAGGCAAGTGTGGGGTCCATAGCTGAAGCACATTTTGACCATTGTGGCAATGGGGTCTAAACCCCCATCATCACAGTGACCAAAAGGCAAGTGTGGGGTCCATAGCTGAGTCACATTTTGACCATTGTGGCAATGGGGTCTAAACCCCCATCATCACAGTGACCAAAAGGCAAGTGTGGGGTCCATAGCTGAAGCACATTTTGACCATTGTGGCAATGGGGTCTACACCCTCATCATCACAGTGACCAAAAGGCAAGTATGGGGTCCATAGCTGAAGCACATTTTGACCATTGTGGCAATGGGGTCTAAACCCCATCATCACAGTGACCAAAAGGCAAGTGTGGGGTCCATAGCTGAAGCACATTTTGACCATTGTGGCAATGGGGTCTACACCCTCATCATCACAGTGACCAAAAGGTAATTGTTGACAAAGAAAGAGCTGCAACTGCCAAACTGCATGGATCATTCCTGGTCACAGAACCAAAAACTCATCTGTGGCAAAGTAGTGTATGTGTCCCATTGCAACATAAATTGGGGGAGCCAAATACTGCAGTGCAAATGAAACATTCCTTTGGCCATGTGCAGACAAACAACACCCATGGGGGCTGAGACCGTCAACAGTCATCAATGACACAATGACAGAAGTGACCATCAGAATGCAGAACCACATATTTGCACCAATGGGCACACAAATGCAGATACCCTGTGGAGACAGCAGATGTGAGGTGAACAGATACCATACCATGGCAGCAATGGGACACACAAACCATGATCACTGTGCTGACCGATGACCTAGGAGTCCCAGGGACAGCAGGGGAAACACACCAAACAACATACAGCCAATGGCACACCCAAGATATGCCAATGCAGTGGTGCAGATGCACAAACACAAACAGGCAGACCAACACTGTCATCATACACAGCAGGTGAGGGGTGGGGGTGCCAGTGTCCCCAGGCAACAACACAACACATGAGGAGAGCTGAATACCAATCATACAGATGTGCATACACTGCCACACTAAGGTAACTCATGGATCCAAATCCTCTATGTAGGCAAGCAGGCATTGACAGGTGAGAGGGAGCACAAAACACACATGTCACACAGGCACGTAGGAACAACAACTGACACAGCAAGTCACAGACACACCACAGCACCACCCCCAGGGCCCCCACAATGTGGTGACCCTGGGCTGAATAAAAATACCACTGTGATGACAAAGCTAAATGTCGATCACACTGTGAACCACAGTCAGGTGTCCTGAGCAACTAACTACCATCACACCTACACAAGCACAAATCAATCAGCATGGCCAGTAAGCCAAGGCCAACATGGAGGCAGGGGCCTAGCCGGGCAACAACTCTCATCTGCACACACTCAAGACCACACCCCTCGACCTCCAACAATGTGCAGCAGTGAAGTACACATGCACTGGTGACATTGCACATGCACCCATGACTATTCCAGGGTGGTGGGTGGGAACCAAGGTGTAGAAACACATCACACATGGACACTCAACAAGAGTCCTGAATGTCTGACACACTGCACACTACGCTGTACATGGACATGACGGCAATACCACACCGACCAATGGGATCCCAGCCACAGTCACACACCAATGAAGAAGCCAAGGTCACCCACAAAGAACACACATAGACAACAACCAACATTGCAGCCCGGACCCTAAGGAGTGCCAGCAGTCACACACACAACGTGTCACAATCACTGAAAGATAACACAAACTGGAAATCACATGACAGGGGCAAACAACAAGTGCCAAAGGGAAACCTGACTGTGACCCATCTGCGTCTGCACACAAACTCTGCCCTGACAGCAAACACACCTATGGGTGACACCCTGATGACCAGTAATGTGCCATGCACCCACATCACAGAGAACACAGGGAGAAGACTTTGGGGAACATAGCTCAAGTCAGCAAGCATCACAAACAGGTACAACACTAGGGATCACAGCATGCGCAGATGAATGGAAGTGAACACACAGACATGCACATACAACACACACCTTGGGCGCAGGCAATGTCACACGTGTACACACTGCCATGAGGGGACTCCACTCCTGTGTGAGGAAAGCTGTGCCATATGTTGCCTCAGTAGGGCCCCATCATGTCAGCTGAGCACTTGGTCACACAATCAACAATTAGCACCAAATGAGGGCTCCCATCACATCAGCCTGGTCATGGATGTGCCAACGGAATCATCAGCACAGATCCAACACACTTGTATGGCAATGTTGCACTGACTACACGGATGAGTCCCTCCCCATTGATGCCCAAACCTGCATGTCCACTGGAGATGGCAACACGGTCAGGGAAGTAGACAAATGCAACGATGGCAGGCACAACAGATGTGCAGGGGTGGAAGCCACAGATATGAAATTGCCAATGTAAGTAGGAAACCCATTGCCAAATACTGAACACATGACACCCTCAGATGCTGCTATTGATGACATGGATACACCACATGATAGGACACATTCCCCCTGGACCACATGGGTTCCTGCACAGTAACACTTCATAATCATGAGACCAGATATCACCATCACTGCAGCAAGGGCATGGTTAGCTGCACCAACAACATGTACATCTGAAGCATGAGCACTAGAGAAAAGAAAGTTGCTTTATTCAGCATATGTGTTGTTTGATAACGACGTCCAGAAGAAATTAGAGCAAAGGCCAATGGCCAGTCCATTGTCAAAGTTCAAACAGGGTGACACTGGCAGATGTCACCCTACGCATGCCTGCACAATACCAGGGACAATCCACTAGGAGGGGCAACCGGGGGGCAGGCCAGGCACCGCAGGGACAGGATCAGGGCTCACCAGGGGAGTCAGGGAAGGGGTGGTGGGTGCTGGAGAGCCACTGACAACTGCAGTGGAGGTGTCTGACATGGTGTGTGCCGGCACAACTGGGGGGCATGACACAGATGTCGTGGGTGCCGGCACAACTGCAGTGGACCCTGCAGATGGGGTGGACAGGTCCGCCACTGCAGTGCCCAAGTCAGACAGGGCGGTAGTGGACTCCACTGCAGTGCCTACCTCCAGGGGAGGAGAATGGGGAACAGGCAAGGTGGGTTGGACAGAGGGGGAGGACACCCTCACCACATCAGTGGCACAGACAAGCGCAGCGGGGGGTGTGGTGCTGGGAGAGCAAGTGGCAGGGGAGAAGGCCGGAGCATCTTGGGGATGGTATATCTGTGGGTGGGGGAACCTGGGGCAGGGTGTGGTGGGGGCACCTGTGCAGTGGGGGCCTGAGGGATGGAGGACGGAGACCTTGTGCCTGAGCTGCAGGGCGGTGGCGGGGTCTTGCTCTTAGCACTCCGGGGGGACTTGCGGGTGGGGGCCTCAGTCCGTCTGCGCCTGGGGGAGGGTGTCCGGGGGCGAGGGGCACTCTGCTCCGTGTGGGTGGGCTTCCTCTTCCCCGGGATGCTGGAGCAGCTTCATCGGTGGGGAAGAGGCCGAGGTCACAGAGGAAGAGCTGCTGTGACTTTGGGGTTGCAGGTGAGGCAAGGGAGGGTGCTTTGGAGGGAGAGGGAACTGAGGACTGCGCAGTGCATGTGGATGCGTGTGTGTGTTCCAGGGCCCCATCCCCTGTGAGTCTGGCTTCAGTCCCCTGAATGTGCGTGCGTGTGCGTTTTGTCATTGGCGTGTGTGTCAGTGTGCTGGATGTGTGTGTGCTGGTGTGTGCCTGTGCCGGTGTGTGTGTGCCTGGGATGGGTAAGGTGCTGGGGAGTGTGGATGGAGCAGAGGCAGGAGGGGTGAGGGACCGTTTGAGGAGGGACACTGCTGCCGTCAGGGAGGAGTCCATGGACCTATTGCCCCTCTGTAGGTCAGACATGCCCGATGAGATGCCCTCCATGAACGACACCAGCTGAGTCAACAGCGCGGTGTGCGCATGGAGGACACTCAGCATGGCTGTCTGCCCTACATGGAGCTGGCGAAGGAGGTACACAGACTCCTCACTCAGGGCAGCAGGGGACACAGGGGCAGGGGGTGCGGTGCCTGGCCCAAAGGAGACACGCTCCCGGACATGGGAGCCTCCACGGACCTGGGGAATGGGAGCCGATGGGAGGGCGGTGGTGGTGCTGGTGGTGGCGGGGACAGCAACACTAGCTGGGGTGTGGTGGCTGCTGACACCCGCCTCCACAAGGGAGTCATCCTCCGAGTTGCTCTGGTCCTCAGCTGAGGTGGATGCTGCTGAGGACTCCTCGGTGTGGCTCCCCTCGCCCTCCGTGCCACTGGGTCCCTCCGACCACTCCTCGGCTGCTGACCCAGTCTGGCTCTCCGGCTCCTCCTGGTCCGTGGAGCTGTCCCCTTCCGTGGCCGTGGATGTATCTGCAAACAATGGGGAAACAGACAGACATCAGTCACCTGCACCAAACGCACACACCACTGTGAGCACAGCACATTACAGAGCAAGCCCTGGCATCATTAGTTGTACATTGCTAAAAGTGCCCTAATTGAACAGGAGAAGTCAATTGTCAGTCTGATGCCAAGCATGGCACTCACATCCCACATGGCCTTGCACCCATCTGTCTGGTGTCTGTTGGATTGCAACACCCCAGTGTTGACACATGCACCAAGTACACAGTAGTTGGACAGTGCAGAGGACACGGTGTGGACACATCACAGCTCTTGCCACTGAGTCAGTACAGGTTTACGGATGTAAGGGATGCCCAGAGTCAAATAGGAAATGCATGTGATGCATACCAGCGACAGACACCATGATGCACCCATGTCCTGATAGCCAGCGCCACTATGGTGTGCATGTAGCACATGTCACTCCCCTGCAGGATCACCAATCAGTAGACACATGCCATGGCGGAGGCATGACTGCAAAGTCATACATCACTGTCTCAGTGATGTATGACTTTGCAGCCAGACAACAACACTCTGCACTGTGTCACAATAGTAGGTCATGGGGAATGCAAGTCCTGGAGCTGCACAAGTGCACATGTACATCCCCCACAACACATCCTCTTAACCCTCATCTGTCCAGGTCATACCTATTGGACATATGGGAGACCTGTGACACTACCCTCTGAACCTGAGCCCCTCACACTCTGCTGTGCATGGGGAACAGCTGCCTGAACTTCACATTTACATGCCCCAGTCTGCATGGGCAGCTGATCAGACACCTATGTGTCACACAAGTATCGTCTCCTATGGTCACATCTCCAGTGGCATGCTGAGCCCCTACCAAGAAACTCCACAGCAGTCCTGGCGACTAATCCACAGCACACTGACACAGAGGCAGACACCTGAGGGGTCAAATCACTGTGCACAATGTGTCCTCTGATACACGGGAGTGGGAGTACAGAGTGTATTGTATGGCCTGGAGTAGGCATGACTGTCCAGCCCCACATGAATGAGGGATGAGCCCTGGACTGTAGGCAGCTGGCTAAGTATGTGTGACACACGTCATATACATACTCCTGGGGCCCAAACATTGTTCCCACCCGCAGCATGGGTGTGTGCCAGGTACCCCAGCCACATGTGGTGGATCAGCTCAGCAATTGGACCACAGATCAAAGTAACACGCTGAATACATGTCAGAATACAGGCATTGTGTAAGCAATGGACCCACCCATGATGCCCACCACAGAGTCAGGGAAACAGATGCTGTCTCCCACCTTGAGTCAAGCAAACTGCAAGGACACAGTCCTAAGTGACAGAATTCCCTGCATGTAAGGGCCACACCTGGGTATCAGATGAGGAGTGGGCAGTGCACAATAGAGGGACATGGCTCCTGGACAACATGACTGCTGTACTGTGGCAGTTCAACCTGGCCCGAGGAGGGCACATAGCATGTTAGACAGAGTACACAGTGCAGTCTTTGACTCACCCCCTCCTTGCTGCTCTCTGGCCTTCAGCTGCCCATCCAGGTCTGGAAAGACCACCGCCAGGATCCTGAGCATGTGGGGGTCAGGGTCCGTGTTCCGCCCCTCCTGCGAGGAGGCGACAGCTTCAGCTGGACCCGTGCAATCCTCCGGGTCCAGCCCCGAAGGTCCTGCCACCTCTTTTGGCAGTTGCGGATCCGGCGCTTGTAGACCCCCACGGACCGGACAGCCCGGACGATGTCCTTCCAGATCTCATGCTTCCGATGGGCAGAAGCCTGTCAGGATGACAAAGTGATAAGGCCATTACTACACATGCAACATATCCGTGCATGACACAGTTGCATATACATGTCGCAATCACAGGGGCACATGGTGTACCCAGGCAGTGCACGGCTGCCCATGGACAGTTTTCCAGAAGTCACTACATGGTATCATTGCATGGGGAGTAAAACCCTGTTCAGAAGCACTGTCACTGCACCATACCTGTCCAGTGCAAGTCACTACACACTATGGGGGGTGACAACTACTCAGTGAGCCTGCTAGCCAGTGGTGTGCTGACTCTCAGCCTTGCTAGTCAGACAAAATGCACATTCAGAAAGGCAGTGCACAGAACACTCACCTGCTCCCTGGTGTCCCATACAGCTTGCTGTACTGTGGAAGTAGGCTGTCCAGCAGGGCCTGGTTCTCTTCAAGGCTGAAGGCTGGGGCTCTCTCCACAGTACGTGCCATTGCAGGGTCCAGAGGGGCAGAGACAGCAGCAGTGCAGTGGCAGATGTCGTCCTGGAGTATGTAGTGCAGGCAAGTGGGCTCTCAGGGGAACATGCAGCAATATATATGTGCTGGAGAGGCAGATACTGTCCCTTGTGTCCAAAGTGATAGGTCCAAGTCGTTTGCATCTTCTGAATCTGGCCAATCCATGGAATAGCAGCACCAAAACACGCCCACAGCATCCTTCAAAATTTCAACTTCATGACATACATGATTTTGCAACATTGTTGTGGGTGACCAACTGATTTTCCAGCAACCGACTCGTTCGAATATTCGAAAACGCGTCCGTTGCCAGGCAAGCCCATTGTCAATGGGTGCGCACCGATCGGTCCATTGCAGTACAACGCGCACAGGGGTACAACGCGTACCCGCACACATTGAATGCAATGGGCCGGCCGGAGGCACCGATCGGTCCATTGCTGTTCAACGCGCACAGGGGTACAACGCGTACCCGACACATTGAATGCAATGGGCCGGCCGGAGGCACCGATCGGTCCATTGCTGTTCAACGCGCACAGGGGTACAACGCGTACCCGCACACATTGAATGCAATGGGCCGGCCGGAGGCACCGATCGGTCCATTGCTGTTCAACGCGCACAGGGGTACAACGCGTACCCGCACACATTGAATGCAATGGGCCGGCCGGAGGCACCGATCGGTCCATTGCTGTTCAACGCGCACAGGGGTACAACGCGTACCCGCAGCATTGAATGCAATGGGCCGGCCGGAGGCACCGATCGGTCCATTGCAGTACAACGCGCACAGGGGTACAACGCGTACCCGCACACATTGAAAGCAATGGGCCGGCCGGAGGCACCGATCGGTCCATTGCAGTACAACGCGCGCACAGGGGTACAACGCGTACCCGCACTATTGAATGCAATGGGCCGGCCGGAGGCACCGATCGGTCCATTGCAGTACAACGCGCACAGGGGTACAACGCGTACCGCGCACATTGAATGCAATGGGCCGGCCGGAGGCACCGATCGGTCCATTGCTGTTCAACGCGCACAGGGTACAACGCGTGCACCGCGCACATTGAATGCAATGGGCCGGCCGGAGGCACCGATCGGTCCATTGCAGTACAACGCGCGACAGGGGTACAACGCGTGACCCGCACACATTGAAAGCAATGGGCCGGCCGGAGGCACCGATCGGTCCATTGCAGTACAACGCGCACAGGGTACAACGCGCACCGCACACATTGAATGCAATGGGCCGGCCGGAGGCACCGATCGGTCCATTGCAGTACAACGCGCACTGAGGGTACAACGCGTGCCCGCACACATTGAAAGCAATGGGCCAGCCGGAGACACCGATCGGTCCATTGCTGTTCAACGCATCACTGTACATGTGACTGGC